>CM053996.1:15529259-16129259 GCA_028641955.1 Protonibea diacanthus | reverse complement strand
TGTTTTACAGTTTGTCAGTTTATATTTTAAACTCAAATTCGTATTGATGATGCAGTTTGACGTCTGTCAGCGACTCTGGTCCCTTCATCGTCACAGCTCTGTCTTCCTTCAGTGGCAGGTTAGTTGGGAAACACCAAGCCCACCTGTAAACACACACACATTGCTATGAATAACCAACAACTGGCAGCTATCAAACACCTCCACTGAACCTGCAGTGTGGCGTGTATGTTGTAAAATGTTACAGTTCATGTCGGTGACGTTTCAGCTGTCATGAGTGTGCACAAAATTTTGAAGATTAAGATTTTAAAACATGTAGGATCTGTGTGTCTTATGTCTGGGACTGTGACTACTTATTATTTTCATTATGGATTAATATGCTTATTACTGTTAGCTTTGTAAAAACTGTGATTTTTACTCATGCAAGAGCTAAAGATCATTCTGCAGCCAAACTGACAGCTGCAATGAGGAAGGTGTCGGATTGGCTGGCTAATTCATGCTAAGCCCTTAATGTCAACAACACAGTTTGTATTTCACAGCGAGGATCAATAATTCCGTTAATCCTGACATTTTAATTAATGGCGAAGTCATCCCATCTGTGACAGACGCTAAATATCACGGAATTATAACTGACACAAACCTGACTTTGAAAAAACAAGCTAGCCTGGTCATCATCAATGTTCAGATTAATTTTAAGAGCGTCATCAGGCACCAGTTGTCTCCGTCTGCAGCAAAGCCTTTTGTTCATACAAAGATTTTTTCCCCATCTGTCTTATTGCATAACAACCTGGTGACAGGAAGGCGTGACTACACTCAATAAATAAACTAATCCTAAAAGTATTAGATAATAAGCCAAGGGATTATCATCAGTGTGATATTCTGGCAAAATATAACCTCCTCAGTTTTGATAACTTATTTTTCTTATTATTCATAATCTCCCTCCTTTTAGAGGCCAGATGATGGTAGGACTTTGAGGCATTCTGCTGTTTTCTGTACAGTATTTATCATTTTGTGGTTGTTTTTTTTATCTACGTGCACAGGGTCGACAGAATTAGGTTTTATCCAACCAATCATTCAAACTTGAGAATAATTACAATAAATTTAAATTATTAAGATAATTAAAATCTTTGCATTTGTATAGCTGTGACTATGAAATGTCTTTGCTGTGTTCGACTAACCGATTCAGCTGTACTTATACATGTATATACTTGTATCATATTTTCTAATCATATCTTTTGTATGTAAAAAAGTAGTAAAAATTTGTAAAATAACTGGTAATTAAAGCTCAAATAATTGTAGTCAATTAAAAAGTACAATATTTCCCTCTAAAATTGAGTGAAATATAAATATGAAGTAGAATGAATAGAAAGTTCAGACCTGTATTTGAGTAAAAGTACTTAGTTACACTCCACCACTCCACTACTCCACTCCTGAATATGTGTGTTAGATGTTAGATAGTGAACTTTTTAGATTTAATTAAAAAAAAAAAACACCAAACTGTCAGCAGAGACGAACGGTGTGGAGCATTTTAAAAACACAGAATGACAGTGACGTGTCCTGACAGGTGGAGATATTACAGTATTCAGTACCTTGTCTGGGCTGACATTAGGACACATCCAGTTGTACAGGTAGTAGTGAAGGCCTGTGTCACTGATGCTGAACTTGAGCTTCTCCAAGAAACTCTTGTTATCCATCACGTCGAGAGCAGAGAAGATGTCAAAACCTTTCTGCCAGTGAGAAAAAAAAAAAATCTCACATCCATGCCAAATAAAATATTGATGTTATTTTAAATTTAAACACCTGGAGCATTTTTTAAATTAAGGTGATTTTTCTCCTGGTAGACTTACAGATTTAGCCAGAACCAGTGTGTCCCCCATGAGGTCGACCGGGTCTGTGGCAGTAGAGGCAACGTACAGGAGGTGAGCTGCTCTCAGGTCAGTGTGGACCAGGTGATTCAGCACTTTAAAGGAGACGCTATAGAAACTAACCACGTCTGTCAGTGTCCCGTCATCTCCCTGCGGGCAAAGAGGGGAGGAGAATCAGTTCTTAAGTTCCAAGCCAGTCTTTCCTTTCCAATTAAAAATAGAGAGACTGAAACTGACCTCCACGACGTAGGTGTCAATCACGTTCTCCCTTGGCAGTAGCCAGTGCTCTGTTTCCTGTAAAGACAAGCTGGGGCTGAGGTGAAACTTGCTGAAGTGTGCTTGGAGTAGAGAGTGTATCCCCACAACATCATCTTTAGTCATAGGCCGCAGACCAGGTGTCTTTGTCACCTAGAGGAGCAGGACAAGGGACATGCTGTAAGTATACCACAAGTGATTGAAATCAGTGTCTTTTGCCAGTCCAACACTTTGGCCAATCCGTGTTGTGTCAGGCCAATGTCAGCGTGTAATAGCACCAATGGGTTTTTGCCTCTAGGTGGCAGCACAAACTAACCTCAGGCAGACGGTTCAGCTTGACAGCTCTCTGTGGGTTCATGCTCTGTCTCAGTCCCGGGTAGTTCACGTCCACCAGCTTTCGGTGATTCAGAGGACGATTCCAGTATCTAAAAGAATTGGATTAACAGGGTATGATTTGTAAGCTAATTTGTAGCCCCCATTGTAACAAAATCATTTGGAAGTAATAGTATATGTACTCTGGAGACTGCATGTCTGCTAATTCGGAGAACAGAGAGTGACACCAGTAATATAAAGAAATTTTGCATTTCAATGAATTCTTGATTGAATTAAAGACCTTTAAAACTTTTTATTGCTCCATAACATTAAATATACATGAGTAAATAAGCCATTACCAAAGTTAAATATGAGTTAAAAGCATCTATCAGTGTTAGATAAGAGTTTTATTTTATGTTCGTGGCTTTATTTGGACGGTGGCAGCAAAGAGGAGACTGTGGAGGGAGATGGAACGACACGCAGCAAAGGGCCGTGGGCTGGAATTGGACCTGAGCCACTGCTGTAAGCACTGAACTACTAAGGTACATGGGGTGCACACTCATCTAGGTCAGCTACCCTGGCATCCCATGGGTGTGTTTTGATCGGATTTGATTGACAGTGACCCTGGCAGCAAAAAGCAAGCAATCCCACGACTGTCATCACATTTCTATTGCTGTTTCAAACAAGTAAATAAATCAAAGATCAAAACAGAAATCTGACAAAAGTCTTGTAACTTTGACAGAATCATTTGTTCACATCAAAACCTATCCTCCATATTTAGAAGCACACCGAAAAAAAGATTTTTGCAGGGGCTTTAAAATTTCGAAACTGTGGCTTTGCTTTGCCCGTAAATCAAATGTGGATCGACCCTGGTCACAGCCACTACCTGCAGGAGCTTAACGGTGTGGGCAGCACTACGCCAGCTGTATAGACAGCCTGGTAGAGACCCTGCTGGTTGACCTGTCTGGTGAGCTCTCGGATCAGAACTGGAGTCATCCGCTTGAGGCGTAGCTTCTTATGAACACACAGGAACTTGACCTGCACCATCCGCTTCTCCCTGCAGAACACATTTGCTTTGAGGAATTTAAAAGAAAACTTACTACAGCGCTTTGAATACCAATGCAGCTCATCAGATTTTACGTCAACACATATTCACGAGCCACTCACGTCTCATGCACGCGGACATCTGCGGGAACAGCAGCAATGAAGCCGACTAACTTCTTATTGGTATCCACTCGCACGCCACAGTGCCACTGTGGCAGCCAGTTAGGAGGTTGCAAAGCCCTTAAAGAGGAAAAAGAATGACATTGTCTGCTACATGACTTGTGAATAAATGGATTGGAAGTTCAATAAACTCTGATTACGAACAAGTTCCAATAAAAGAACTGAATGAATGAAGCAGCTTTCTTATTTCCAACCTCAGGGCCACAGACATGCACCTGCTCCTGGAATGCTAATGCTAATTATTCCTTTCAAAGTAAATGTTATTATGTTTTGATGTAAGTGTTCCCTGAAGGTGGAGATACAGTTTATGTAAATCACACAGAAAAAAAAAAGGCAGTACTAAAGAGATTAGACTACCCGTCTTGTAACTGAAACAGTGTGTTGGAGGGTCTGGATGGAAAGTCTAGCTGGAAAAATGATGCTGTACTGTTGAGACTCTCAACGCTGTAATTCCTTTAGTGCAACTCAGAGCCTAAAATAAATATGTTTCAGCTGTACTGAGTGTTATGTGAATGTCTACGAACATTAAAGGAATAGTTTTGACATTTTAGCAAATATGTTCTTTCCCTTTCTTGCACAGAGCTCAAAGATCTCTGCATTACAAAGAAGGCTACAGACTGTTAGCTTCGCTTCCAGACTATAAAAACTGACCTACTGGAGAAATATGGCAGTTCATTTGACAGTCAGAGTTTTTCATACATGCTTGGAAGGGGCGGGTGAGATGTGGGAGAGTATGTTGGTTCCACTAAATCCTACACATTGGACCTTTAAATGTTTTTATTAAATTAAATATTTCGATTAAATAAAGATGATTTAACAGCATGAGGCTAGTTACATCACTGTCCGCCACAAAGCAAAAAGGGCGTATTCCCCCAAAATGTTGAACTACTGCTTCCAATAAAAAGTTTTTCTTTGCACTCTTAGAAGTGCCAGTTTGAAGCTTACCACTGCAGATACTCCGGAGAGAAGTCAAATCTGATTGTGTTGTCATCAACCTCCATGTAGTTCTCATTTAGCAGAGTGCATAGCTCTCTCAGCTGGAATGATAGATGGAAAAGTATTCAGTTTGCCTGGATTTTAAGTCCTCAGCTTTCATATTTCTGCTCCAAAATACAGCTTCCTTACTTCTGGAAGACTAAAGTGAGCGATGCACTTTCTAACAATGTGACTTACAGTAAATGACTTACCACTGTGGGGCTGCTCAGGTCCAGAGTGTCCCAGGAGAAACCTTGAGGTAGAGAGTAGGGCTCCTTTCGGACACTGGCTTCACCCTCTATTATTGGGCCATGAGTCACATCACTGCCACCTGCACCATCTGCAATGTGAATACTTTCATAGTTAAAGGAACAGTCCAACATTTTGCATTTTACTCGTCCCTTATCTGGCATAAAAAAACGGATCTCATATCTGTCTGTTAAACATGACGCAGCAGCCAGCAGCTTTGTGTAGCTTAGCACAAACACTGGAAACAGCTAGCCTGGCTCTGTCTAAAGGTAACCAAATCTGTCTGCCAGCTCTCCCAAAGCTCACATGTTCACGTGTTATTTCCTGTTTGTCTAAATTGTGTGAAAACTGAAGTGTAAAAGTGACAATTTGCACTTTTTTGGGTTGTGCGCCAAGTCAGTTTGTTGGCCGGAAGCAGCTTCCTGGAGTCTCCACTGGTTGCCCATGCTCAGAGCCAAGAAATTGTCAAACACATATTTAATGGATTGATATATGAGTAGTATCCATCTTCCCATCTAATTATCATCAAAATGAGAAAAAGCGCTTTTCCCAAAACATCAGAAACGTTTACTTTAAGTATCTACTTTGGTTTTTATGGAGAATTACTTCTTACCCAGTTTGGGAACAGGCTGTGTTTCCCAGAAACGAAATGTGTGTCTTTTGGCTTCTTGCAGGGTCTTGGGTTGAGTTGGGCCCAAGGAGAAGAGGTGGAGGGCTCTCTGGATCTCCTGCTGCTTGCTTTCAGGCAGAGAGTTCAGCTATGACAAAACAAGACAAGGCTGAAGACGACTGACTCTCAGTTTAATCCCTACAGTCAAAAGCTGTTTCATGTGTGATATGCAGGTTTATAAGTGTTCACAAGAGTGTCACACATTCGGTACATCACAGCATGTATCCACTCACACATAAACACAACAAACCATGGCAAAAGGGTCTCTGCGTCCTTCTGGTCTCCAGGCATCTTCCTTCCTTTGCTTCTTTTTGCTCCTCTTCAGACTGCCGCTCTTATCCTCGCTCAACTTCGTATCACTAAAACACATTTCCACACACTCACCTTCTTTTCAGTTTTACCAAATAAATCTTTAATCAGCTGAAGAAAGAAAGAACTGAATATACTCGAACACTTACGAGTTTGAACCAGTCATTGTGGGAGAGTGCGAGTCCTCGGAGCTGAGGAGGTGAATTGGGGTGTTTTCTGACACATTTGCGGTTTTTCTGGTCTTATCTTGGAGAGCAGTGAGGGGAGGGGAGTGACCGCCTCAGTCACCCAACCCAACTCCCACCCAGCCGATAGATAACAATACTAAGAATACTAACAATTCAATATTACTTCTCACGCTCTTCATATGTCAGAGAGCTGCTGAATAGAGCCCTGCGGCAGATTAAAGCTTATAGCAGCTTTATACTGGGAGCACATTTAATTGGTTGAGGTTGTCTACGGCAAATGCAGAGTTCTCATGGTCTTCTATTTAAAATTCAGCACTTTTTTTCCACAGTGTTATATCTCTTGTGGACTTGAATTAATTGTCTCTGTTCAGTATAGTGTACGATATTTAACTCTGGCTAAGAATACAATGAACCTAATGTCAACACATGTTAACACATTCATTTATTGGAATATTATGTGCTGTATATTAGAGGCATAGCAATGATAAAGAAAAACAAACAGCCTTTGTAGCATATATATCTTTATCACTTTTTCATATTTAGGCATTTTCTTTGAAACGTTTTCTTCACTAGACCAATAATTTTATTTAATAAACTGCACAACATTCTTTTGTTGGTCAAAAACCAGTTCAACTAACAATTTCAATTCACAACTCCAGGATTTGCATGAAATAAACAGCACGTATTAAATTATGGTCATGCAAAATAAGTAAATTCATCAAAATGAAAGTAACCCTACAGGATAAAACACAAATCAGGAATCAAACATTCGACCAATAAGTGATCAGCCATGTAATCTATGAAAAAGAAGACCAGAGAGTAACTGCACTCTTCTGCCTCTGCCTCTGCTGCGGGGTCAGATAAGGCGGAGGCTTGTGTTTCTCTCTCTCTCTCTCTCTTTGTTTGTTAAAGAGCAGAGCAGTCTAATCTGCATGGGGGCGTCTTCACGTCCTAGACATCATGGTGCTCAATCAGCAGCCACAGAGTTTTCTGCTGGCTGTATTAACTGTTTATTGAGCAGCTCTTAATTCAAAAAAGGGGAGGGGAAGTTATTGTTTCGCATTTTTATCTAAGTTAGTGTTAGAAGTTAGTGTTAGGGTTAAAAAATAATAACCATGCTGGTAGGGCCTTGCTTTTTATTGAATAAAATATATTAAAATATATAAATAGATTCATCCATCCTCCAGTTATTCTTCTCCAGTCCCCCAGGGGGAACAACAGTGAGCAAAATATGTGTGATCACAAACAACCACATTTTCTTTAAAATCACTTCACTAGTTAGTTGGACAAAATAATTTATGGGCTCACAGCTTCTCTCTACTGATCGCCCCTGCTGCTCCCGCTAATAATAATAACAGTGACATCTCTTGCGTTGTGCACTGTGTACACTCTCCTCTGTTTACCCAAAGGAAGGTTTACTGCAATCCCCGTGGAGTCTGTTGCATGCCGCTTGGATTCATCCGGGGAGCCTGTCAATTTGTTTACATAGCTCAATATAACAAATCACAAAATTTGCCTCAAGGGGCTCTACTGCATCTGCACAGCATGCTCATGAGCCCTTTGCACCTAATACATCTTATCACCATTTGTGCTATAAATGCTCCAACATGCTTTGATCCGAATGTTTTTAACTGAGATATACATGTAAAATACTGTAGACGCAGCCTGCATTTATAAAGTGCAGCCTGGAGCTATTTTTTCCTCTATTTCATGGTTCTACTGTGGTATTATCCTGCCACTGAAAGCTAAATGCCAATAGATGAAGGATGCTGCTAACACCTGTCACCACTCATGGTGAAGTAGGGGGAAATTGTGCAGTCCTATAAGTACTTGGCAAAGCTCATAAACAACTGATGATTTGAAGAGGCAGGAGTGCAAGGCAGGGCAGAGGAGTGAGCTCCTCTTGAGGCTCAGGTGTTTCAGCATAATGCGACATAATGCTAATTTTACTGCGTCTGTGATCTTGTGATTTTGTCGTCTTCCGACAGGTTAAAATAGTGCATATTCTATTAAACACTCGTGGTCAGTGCACCTTTCTTCGCCAGAGAGGAAGCACCAAGTGTTGGGATGCAGGTCGGATGACTAAAGAGGTTCTGCTGCACATCCTGAAGGCAGCAGGAAGGCAGAGGATGAAGACGGAATAAAATTTCCAGTTGAACGGCACAGAACGCGTCTCCGGTGGGCTGATGCAGCTTATAATGTGCATCTATATCTATGTCTGACAATATATCTCGCATTTATTTTTTGTTTTATAGCGGCTGTGTATCATTTCTGGTTTTTCATTCTTTAAAAATCCCCTCAGAGGCCATTAAAATTTCATCTCATAACTGTGCTGGAGCCCTCGTGAGTTACTGAGGGAGTCACTCAGGTTTATCACGACGGTGAAAGATATTTTACCCATTTTGTCGAGAAGGTAAGTAATTAAAATTTAATGTATTGCTGATTTCAGTCCATCAGTGGTCGTTATTGTCATGCCCCACATGTTGACGGCACATTTACTCTCATGGTCATGTCAGAGAAGCTGATTACTACTGTGATTCACAGCATAAATATGCATAAATATATATTCTGAATGTCATATGATCACTCGCTGTTAGATAGTTGTCTATTTTGACTTTTTTCTTTTTTCCCTTGACTGATGAATTTTTCTTTCCACTTGACACATTTAGCATTTTGGACAGCCCATGTAGGTGCTGCTGAAGAATACACTCTACAACTTTTACCTGTTTTAACCTTTAGTCCTGTAGAGTTTGGGCGGAGGCCTCAGTCATAATCGAGAGAGTTCAAAATTAGCATGTGCTGAGTAACCAGTGTTCGTTTGTTCTTGAGGCTTGAAGTCATCAAATGCAAGTATAAAACGACTGCAAGCCTGTTTGAATATGCCATGGCAGGCCATTATGCAAATCATGTATCAAACTCCACCCTGAAATTTTGTGGTACTGAAAACATTCCCTCATCCCCAAGAGGAGAGGACATTTTGAACAAACTGATGAGCTCCAGGATTTATACATTAAGTGATTATCTCCGGAGCTTTACGACGGTGTCTGTGATGTTTTATGTCCACCTGATGAGAGACGGGCAACTTAAATGTCTTCACCGCCACTGGCTGCTCTTTGTCGAATGAAGACGTAATGTTGCAACGTTTGTCGCTGCACTTCTTTAAAAACCGAAACATAGCAGCGAGCTATAAACCTCAGTCACTCCAGAACTTGTATCAACAGCCTTGTTTTTGCTTTTGTTGGTTTTATTGACTGATGCACGGATATTCCTTTACCCTAAAAACTACTTTAAGGACTTTAAGCTGCCAGATGGGAGGCGAAACTTGAGACGGCTACAACACAATGCATGCAATTTTGCAGATGCACTTGTTTGAGATCACTCTGCAATGGCAGTTAAAGGTCCAGGATTTAGTGGCATCTGGTGGACTCCTTGGAAGAGGACCCACTCCCACTGTAAATCTAAAGGGCTCATTATGAGATAACGAAGACATAACGATTATTATTTTCAGGTTAATATACACTTAGGGAAACATATTATTCCATTCCTACTAATAGATACTCCTAAATCTTACACACTGGACCTTTCATGTATGCAACTCAATCCCTAAATGTTAGGATTGAGGCCTTTTCCTGTGTGTTTGTGCCTGTTTTTGTGTACTGCTCAGCGTGACCTCCATTTTCCCATTCACCTGGCTAACTACCACCACACCTACATCTCAAACAATCAACCGCTCAGGATAAAAGACTACCTTTCAGGCTCTGTAAGACTGTTCCGTCACCCTAGTGATAACTTTGCTATGACCAAGATCTGTTTCTTGTATTTTCACCTCTTTGTGATGTCCCACTTTCTAGCCTGCCACATCAATCACACCTCTATCCTCTCTGTTTCTTGTATTTCGCCACCGCTAGCCCTTGACACCCTCTCATGACTCACACCTCCCCCCCAACTCCTCTGATCTTCAAGAACCTGCTGATCCACCTCACTGAAACTGGCTTCCTGGCTTATGTTTGCCTTTCGGGTCCTCGTCTGTTCATTATAACGCTAATAAAATGACATATGTTCAGACCCAGGCCTGTAGATGGTGCAAAAACACCTGCAATCATAACATACACCACTATTACAGCCAATCAACAACAGACTGCAGAGTGGCAATTGTTGCTTTCTGCTCAGGGGATATAAGAATAAATAAGCAAAGGTACGTTTGCTGTGTGTGTGTGTGTGTGTGTATGTGTGACTGTGTGCTGCTAGATCAGTGCAGTACGTACGCACACACACACACACACACACACACACACAAACACACACACAGTCAGAACCATTACTAATCTGTAAATAGATCTGTATTGCTGTGATCTATCTACCGAACAAGATCCTCCTCGCTTTGCCTCGCTCTCTCATCTTCCTCGTCGTCTCGCCCTCGTCTGTCTCACCGCCTGTGACTCTGTTGTTTGCGAGCCCGGATGAATGAGCAACAATCTCTGCATCGCTCCTTCTCTCTGCTGACTCTTGTCTTTCAGTTTCTCTGCTCACTGTCTCTCAGATTTCTCTTTCAGGTTGTTGTTCCGTCCTCGTCTCATGCTCTCTCTCTCTCTCTCTCACTTATGCATTTAACTCAGCTGAATTCTTCTTGACAGCCGTGACTGTCAAATGAGTCATCCCCAGATAAATAGTAAATATTACTAATTATTGCTTTTGAACGATGAGGTCATTAAAGAGCTGTTTCTCTTGTTTTGTTTCGCAGTCAGCCCAAATAATCAGTGGATTGGATGAGAATTGGAGTAGAAGTAGGGTAGGAGCTTTTTATGTCGGGTTTTCTTTGTTTCTTTCTTTGAGTCTTTCATTGCACAAGTAGAGGAGTCATTAGGCCAGCAAACTGACTGTCCATTGAACAGCAAAGTCTAATAAAAGTTTGGTAACTTGTGCAAACATTAGAGACCATAAGCTAACACCAAAAGTAATCAAGTTATCAGGGTCGCAGGGGGCTTAGGTCAAGAGGCAGGGTGCACCGTGGAAAAGTTGCCAGTTCATCACAGGGCGCGTAGAGACAAACAACCATTCACACTCACTTCCACTTCTACGGGCAATTTAGACTTACCAATTAACCTGTTAAGAGCATGTTTTGGACAGTGGAAGGAAGCCGAAGTACCTGGAGAGAACCCGCGCAGACACCTTCTTGCTGTAAGGGGAAGACTTAATGAACATAAACTGTTGATTTCAGATGAAGAATAACATGCTCCTCCAAAGTCTCTCAAGTAAGGTAAAAAATCGAGTGATTCAGGTATAAAAAAGTATCTTGCAGACTAACCTAATTTCTTCTATTAGAGGATTTTGTAGTCAAGATTTACACCCTGTGCTGTAGCTCAGTGCTGCTGTGCAGCACAGTGTGCATGTTTTATGTACCGTGATAAAAAGTAAAGGTGTGGAAGTCTTGGAGGTGGATGCATGTCAGCCTTTTGACCTTATTCCTGCAAATTTTATGCTCTGTGTCAGACTTTTTTAAAACCATAGTGATGACCTTTTTTCATCTTTAAAGCTACATTGAGTAAAATATGTATGTAATTATAGCCATAGGTGCCTTAACATTACTTTAAGGCCACTCAGGTCTAGTAAGCTTGCAGCCACTGACCTGGGTCAACGCTGTAGGGGTCTGCTGTGTCTCCTACAGGCGTTTCTCCTCTGGTTATTGATGCTACTGGTTTTTGCAGCACACAGTCTTCTATCCAGCAAACGTAGTAGGCTGTCTTCCTCATCCACCACAGAGACTTGATGATTTACAAGTCACTTGAGGCTGGCTACAGAGTGAGTCAGTCTCCATAAGTCCCTATGTTAAAATGTCCAACTTCACAGCAGAAATAAAGATGTTTACAGCCTGGTGCAACAAACAGTTTTGATCTCTTTAGCTTTTCAGCATTCATGACAACCGTACTGAGTCTGTCTCAGCTCCACGGACAATCATCACACTCAACGTCACAAGCGCAACGTACAGATTTTTACTGCCTATGGGGGCCACCAAAGTCAGCAATTCCCAAATTCTTCCAGGTGTCAGAAACCATTAAAACATTAGCATTTCATGTGAATTGAGTGTCACGTCATTACTTCATGTAATCCTGGATCTCCCAATTTCATCATTCTTGTTTGTGGAGAAGGTTATGGAAAGAGTAGAACACCTTCTCTTTGGGCAGGAAGTATACTATCCATTTCCTCTCACACACTTGTCACTCACTCATCTTGATGGGCTGTCTACCTTGAAAAAGATGCCTAGTCTGAGGCTCAGTTCACTGGCTTCCCTCAAGCATGACGATAAACCAAACAAACAGGGGACCTACACATGAACACACAGACTTAAATAGCTAATTAATACATCCCTTGTACTTTTTCTTGTTTTAACATCAGAGAATTTTATATTATATCATTACAAGTAAACTAACTTGCAGCATCAACTCTGGGAAAGTTCAAACTTTTTTATAATGAGTGAAAAAAACCAGAGCTCTAAATCTAACTCACTGGTTAAATTGGAGAAGGCAGCACCAGTCTCTTTCCTGCCTGTGGAATTAGTGCAGACTTGGCTTTCTGGGTCCTAATCAGCATCTTTTCATCAAAGAGTCCAGGACGCTACTTTGATGATGAACTCAGAAAATGAAAAGCTTGGTTTTGTTCTGATTAGAGGACCCTCCCTCTTACATCATGCAATTTCAGGGCCTTGTTTGGTGATATTATTTGGCCATGTTGCTAGTCTTGATGAGTGGACGGGACAACAGTATTTGCATTCACCTTGAGCTCTGAGCTAAATAATGTTGGCTTTCTCTCTGAGCCAGATTGTGTTGCAGACGAGGTCTAGTGTTCAATATTGAAGCTGGCCGACTGCGTTATTGGCAACTTGTCATTTCTGTCCGCCTATGTCCATCTTACATTTAAGGCATGTAGCTAGCATTATGGTTAAAAGTGACAGTAACACTCAGCGAGCAGGATTCAGTGTCTTGCTCAAGGACATGGGGGATAACTCCTGGAGAAAATGGCTGTTGTGGGAGATTGAAACATTAACTTTACAATAATGACCATTACATCTACAACCACGGACAACCTCCATCTCACCTTTCCTTTCTGTCCGCCTTTCTATCTCTCTTGCTGTTTCTCATTCTCTTGTTTTATCTATTCTTGTAAAAGCAGACGACAGAAAAAGAGGACAGAGACATACTTCACCTGTCCGGCTCTGTAACTTTCTTAAATTTCATTTGGCCCTACACTGAAGAAAGAAAGAGACAATCCTGAAAAGTTTTAAGGACAAACCACAAAAAGTAAATGACTTCATCAGCCTTAACGCCTCTTAAACAGTTGTCAGGACTTTGGAAACTAAGTTACAGATGCAGTAGACTCTAAAGTTGTGTGGATTTACATTCGGACTTAAGTTTTGTTTGTGCAGGGTGGATTACATTAAAATGACTTAGTCGCCAACATCTGGGATTTTAACCACAGTTTTATTCATTCTCTACAGCACAATGTTTTCTTTGCCTCTGTGTATGTATAATTGTTTTAATCACACCGTGGGACAACAGATGCACACTCCAGTTTAAGGACAAAAAGGCCTCAGGACTGAAGGTTATGGTTTACTTCATCTATTTAGGCTAAAGCTGGGTTAGGTTTAGGGTTAAATATGTATTGAGAATGGTTAAACATGATGACATGGTGTTAAATATACAGTAACCTTATGTGCATCCAGATTATGAGCAGAGCATTTGACACAAAATTAAATAAAGATAAAGATTACCCAGTTAAGGGCCAAATGAACACACAGCACAATGATGAGATTCATAAAATAAGCCGATTAAGAAAGGCTATAATTGGAGACATGGCAGAGCTGTAATGCCTATTTGGTGTACGCTGCGTTTCACCTATAGAATAATCAAATTCTTGAGATGAAAGACAACTGAAAGGGAATTTGCCCGCTGAGAAAAGAAAGGATATAAATATTCTTTTCATATTCATTTTAAGGACTGAACATGGATGCGGATAAACGTGGTTGAACCGTGAGAGTAGTTGTAGTTGTTTGATGAGTTCATAAAGGTGGCTTTGTGTCTGAATATGGAGGTCTTAAATAGGACAGGGCGGCCGTTTGGCATCAGGTGATTTCATCTCTCCATGTGGGGAACTTTGGCTCAATCAGAGCCTCGTTGCGTGAGATCAGTTTTCATATTCTCTTGGAAGATTCGTGTCCTGTCGTTTCAAACCCTCTGGCGTTGCCTCCCTGACAGCTACAAAACAACCAGCGTGTTATCTTTTTCTGAAAAATCGTTGCCAAGAATGAGGCCACAATAAATCAAAGTGCAATAGAAGTGCAGTATTGTGTTTGTACAGTAAATGGGTGTTACTTTTTCTACATCCAAACCCTTGTGAAGAACAGAAGAAGACACTTGGAGTGAGTCCAGTGTGTAAACAAACCGATGTAATGCAGCAACATCCCACTAACAAGTACTGTACATTTTTTGCTGTACACATTTCACTGTTGTAAACATATTCATAGCTGTCACATCCTGGTAATCCTTGAATCAGACAAGCTAGTAAGTTTTCGACCTCAAGAATAATTTCACGTCAGTAAATAAAAGCAAGCGGTGCACAATTTAATTCAGTGACTCAAGACTGCAACATCTTTATGTTGATCCAGGAGATTAACATAAAGATGGTTTTGTTTCCTTTTTGCAAAGTTAGGGTTTATTTATTTTTAGTTAACATGACAAAAAGCTTTGATAAAAAAAAAGTATCAATCTTTTTAAAACAATTTTTGTGTGCATTTTGAGAAATACACTCTTGCTTTCTTGCCAAGACTTAGATAAGAAAATCAACAACTGTCATATTTTTGTCTTTGTCTTTTGAAGTATGGCACTTCAGCGGGCTAGCTTAGCTTGCCCTGACAATTTGAAACAGGGGGAAACAGCTGGTCTGGCTTTGTCCAAAGCATTGACATTATAAAGAATGTGTCAGTGACATCACCCACAGGTTTCTGATGAGCTGTTTTGAACCTCAGTGTGTGATCGCTCTGGCAGTCCTGCCTCTTCCCCCTCTCGGCTAACCTAAAAATGGGCAAAGAAGTGGTTTGTCGGTGGACCTGAGACTGGCTGAATGAAGCCTGAGTGCTCAACAAGCCACCTGTCATTTAAAGTGGCCAAGCTGTTAATTATTCATAACTTTAAGTCTTAATATAATTTGAACTGATGATTTAAATAGATACTCACCCTCGGTACAGCTGTCATGAACAAAGAAATTAGCCATAGAGACCAAAACTGTTTTTTGTACCAGGCTGTAAACATGTTTATTTCTGCTGTGAAGTTGGACATTTTAACATGGGGACTTATGGAGACTGACTCGTTCTGTCTCCAGCCTCAAGTGGACATTCGAGGAACTGCAGTTTTTTGGCACTTCTGCATAGGCTTCACTTCACAGTGATGGTGGTTGCCGCTTGGTCTGACGGTGTCAAAATCCACCCAACAGTACTTAAAACTCAATAATTACCATGTTAGATCTTATTTGTTTTATATGTGTCATGTTTCTGTGCTAAGCTAAGCAAATTGGCTGCTAGCTGTAGATTCATATTTAACAAGAGTGGCATTTCCCTAAATCTCTAAACTCTTTGTCAGTCACTTGTTTTATTTCTGTTCTCAGGGTAACAAACTCTGTTTAAGTTTTAAACTGCTTTCGTGATATTTTCATCTGTCATCCGCAACTATGGAATCTAATCTACCGGCATGTATGTGCCGTGTCTATTCATGAATCTATATAAACTCCCCTTCCTACACCATTATATTCTGAGCAGAAAACAAATCTTCTCCTGGACTTAGTCCATGGTGGGTTTGTCCATTCCAAAATTCATCAGCCACTTCCATTATTCTAGCAGCCAAACTAATTTTGTGCTTTAAGTGAAACTCCATATGCTGGTTTGAATACGTGCCAAAGTGGCTGGTAGAACCAGACGAAGCAACCGCAGTTTAAAATTTACTAGCATTTATTGGCTGTTGGCTCATATTACTTTCTCACAGCGACTGTGCGTGATGTACCTTATGTGGCATGAAGTTGGAAAGAATGGGGAAAGAGACACTTACTTCATTTACCACTATGCAAACTCAAACCTGCCTGCCTACGAAATACTGCCATCTCTTTTTTTGCAAGTGTTTTGTTCTATTTCTTGTCCTATCCGTCTTGTTTTGTCTCCCTGTTTTACCTGCATTTATAATCCTTTGTTACCTTCTGACAAGCATGTGTATGAAAAGGACTTCATAAATAAATTTGCGTGATGTCAATATCTCCAGATTAATTTAGTATCCCATTTAAATCCGCTAGTGGCCTAACTTTGGATGCTGAACCAGTTTTTTTTTAAAGGAATGCCAAAGCAGAAAAGTTCAGGCTCAAAGGAAAACAATTCTTACTCTGACAGCAGCAGCCTTAGGGTCAGCTAGACCACGCTGCTGAAGTTCAGGAAACAGTTTGGCTTCATTCGGGGCATTATTTCATCCACATTTCATCAGGAATCATCATGACAGAACATGCAACACTTCGACATATTCTTTTATTCCCTATTTTTTATTTTATTTTATTTTATTTTTTTTTACCATGTTCTCTGCTACAGTACAGAAATCGGACCATCCCACAGATCACCAGAATCAGTCCTCTTGTTTCAAATGTTTACTGTAAAAATGTTACTTGCAAAAATGTGTTATTACATCAACCCTCAATTTTTTTTTTTTGTTTTAAAACCGAGTGTGATCGTAGTCTTCTGGAAAACTTCGGGGTTAGGCGTACGAGTCTGTTTAAGATGACGATCTGGGATTTGATTTAGTTTAGATTGCTCCTTTCCTCTATCCGACTTTCACCACAAATCAACATGACAGAAGGCAGAATAGACAGATGAACTGAATAAATAAAAGGAGGATTGGGTAAGAGGAGAGAGGGGGGAATTAATAAAAGGGAAGCTGTGTTATTGGGAGTGTCAGGCTGCGAGTGACTCAGCCTGGGGAGCCTCCCAGATCACTTTGCTTAGAAAATGATAAGACAATTCATCCCATCATCTTGGTTTTGTTTGTGTGTGTGTGTCATGCATGCATGATTGAGTGTACGTACAGTACTGCGTGATTATTTTCATTTTAATGTGCGTATGCGTGCACTTTACGACTGAATGCAAATTCATTCATTGTGTTTGCGTGCGAGTTTCTCACAGATGGATGGACACCTCTAAAATAAAAGACAGGTCATTGACTTAGCTCCCTTCAGTTCACATAATTCACCCTGAAGTGAACTCTGTGTATATACGTGAAAATGTGTGTATGTGCGCGTGACAACGTACTTACTGTAATGGGAGGAAACATTTGTCGGTGAGCATGTGCACATGGTCTCTGCACAGAAGCGTGTCTGTGTGCATTTCTGTGTGTGTGCGCGCCATACAGATTAGCTTCTGATCCTTTCGTAAACCAGAAATCAATATGTCTCAGTCTGTATTCAGACGGTTAGACAGACAGTTCTGCTTCAAAACATCCAAACATCACCTCTACTCCACATTCAGAGCACACAAATGTCTTTCTGACATCTATGAAAGACACAGAGAGAAAGAGAGAGGAAGAGGCGAGAGGGGGGCAAAAAAAAAAAAACGGAGGAAAAAAAGAGAGCAGGAGGGAACAGATCTATTTTTGACAATGGCTGTGGCATTGAAATGGAAAGAAAAAAATTAAATAAAAACGAGTAATTTAATCGACGTATTGAACCAATTCAACTGACAAAATGGACACAACCCCCGTCCATTGGAGCCCGGAGCATTGGGTGGACCTGTGGAGCTCAAGCATCCTCCCCTGGGTCACATCAGAACCAGGCGTACCGGGTGAACCTGCACACCCCTCCATGGCAGCTGTACACCAGCATCTGCAAGGGCAGGAGTTTTCATGCCCCTGGTAGACCTTTACACTTGGAGGTCAGTGCTTCAGGAATGTTTTTTTTTCTCCTTCACTGCTATGTTTGACTTGGAGCTGACTCTGTGGCCGCCTGTATCACAACCCCGTCCACTGGCCGGGAGGATGAACCGGTGCCGATCTGAGGTGATCTTTACATCACTGACATCATGGCAAAATTTGGAGAATTCACAGGGGTCAGTACAACAAGGAGTGCAATGGCAGAGCCTCACCCTGAGTGACCCAACCTCCTTGATCGTGGCATCTCCCCTGCCAGGCAAGTATGAGTTGAAAATGTCAGTGCTCTGTCAGTACACTGCTGCTTTCACTGTTGCACTGAAATGGAAAAAAAAAAATTAATCATGTTGAATCAATTTGACTGACAAAATTAAGGAAGAGCCGGTGCCTCCCTGTCCCCCTGCATCACCCAACCCTGTCCACTGACCGGGAGGGTGACCCCGTGCCGGCCTGGCCGCTTTGGGGTTACCTTGATGGCTGTCATTCACAACGTTGACACCATGGCTGTATGTAAGCTGATACGGGAGTTCACTGTGGTGCTGAAATGGAAAAATAAAACAAAAACGACTAATCTAATCTTCATATTGGCCCAACCCGGACCATCGGCTGGGAGGGTGAGACGGTGCCTCACGGAGGAAGCACCACACAAAGACAGACAAACGGTTGGAGGGTGATGGAGCAGGAGACATCAGCTCTGTTTCCCTCATTGGATAATAGAAACACAAAGAGAGAGAAAAGGGAGAGAAAAAAAACACAGACACATAGTATAGAGCAATTTTTGACATCTACAAAGACAAAGAAAGGCCTTTAAAGCCGTAACCTCTGTTGACAAAGACAAAGAGAGGTAGAGACAGAGGGGTCACAGTAAACAGAAACCAATTTTGAATCAAGTTTGCTGTGCTGAACAATTCAAACCTGAATCCACACCAGGTAACAGTGAAATTAAAGTAACATTTTCATACAGATTGCCTTCATATAGCACCATTTTATTCACCCTCTGCGGGGTCAGTGGCCATATTAAAAGCTTTGTGGATGTTAAGTGTTCATTTCACAGGAACATACTTTAGTTGATCTTAACAGCTGATTTTTACATTAACACATGTTCACACCAAGGAGTACAACGAAATTCATCTGCGCACCTACTGTGGGTAGAAAAAGGTGCCAGAGGCTGGCTAGAGGCTAGCTTGTGGGGCTAACTGGCAAGCTAATGGATAGAAAATCATGAACATGCTAGCACTAGACAGTCACCTCTAAAATCCCTCGTTACATGGGATTAACCTACATAATTTCATCCATTCACTGCTGTTATTGATTTCTAAGTATCAATTAGCTACGAGTTGTCAGTTAGCAAGCTTGTTCGCACAGTTTATTCAAGAGATGCGTTTGCTAGCTTCCTCTATTTTGGATTCTTAGGCCCGCCATGTCCTTACAGCTCAGCACTAAGAAGGTTTGCTATAGTGAACTGAGCTGAAACCAGAACTTCCAGGTTCCAGGAAAAACCTCATTCAGAATCGCATTTACATTTGTTACTGCGCAGATGACTAAAAATACAACCTCGGAACAGGAGTGCGTCTATTTCCAGGGTCATTTGTTTCCAAGCTCAGCATCCTCTTCATGTGCCACAATAAGGAGACCTTTAATGGGATAATTTGTTGAAATCGCCGACCTATGTTTTACTCCTATGTCCTAAAAATTTTCCAGGCAAGGCAGTTTTCTTTAAACGTTGATATCTCAACAGTGCCTCAACAGATTTTTAACATTCAACCTGCGCCTGGTCTGTGTAATATTAGTTTAACTTTAATGTATACAAAGGTGACAGTTTACCCTGAGGTCGGTGCCAGAGGGGAGGTCACTAGGTCATTAAGATCCAAAAGGATGCATCCTCTGGGATGTGTTCAGAGAATACAATGGTAATCCACTTAACTTATCTTATGCAGTGTGCAAGTGTGCATGTACAGCTGAGAAATACAGCAGAATTAACAAAAAAAAAAAAGAAAAAGAGCAACAAATGGGAATTTGGTGATCGGTGTTTTGTCTGAATGAAGTGTTGATCAAGTGGAAATGTTGAACTGCTGGTAGCACGAGATGAAATGTGACCCAGGTCATTAGGATCCAAACATCTGATGCCGATCCAGTTGCTGAGATGTTTCACACTCTTGCCAACATGTACAAACACAAACACAAACAGGAACGGATGGCAAACATGAGGATAACAGGATGAGTCACACAGACAGGCACAAAAACTCTGTGGATATGGATGTAAACAGGCAGTCTGCACACACACATACAGAGAGAGACTGTACATTCAGGGTTCATCTTGTATGCTGAGCCAGCACTGGTGCAGAGGGACTGGCAACGCTTGGTTGACTGGCTGGGATTGGCAGGATTGGTGTAAGGTGATTGAATGAATCCATTGGAGTAACATGAGAGTATGGTTTTTATTTCCGGCAAAGGAAAATCACATTATACTGTGAATCAGGTTTAGCTGCTGAAATTCTAGCTGAACTACTCACCCTGCTGAACCTATGTAAAATCCTCTGCAGCACGCTGAACACAAACCATGAAGGACCACCTGCTGTGTTGAGTTTATTACCCAGCATCCCAACGTTTTTCCAATTTATTTTTATTTCCTATGATTGATATCCTGCCTTGGTCTCCATTCACTTCCAAAAGTTCTTGATATAATCAATCAGTGAACGTTTTTATTACCTTTATTTACATTATAAGCTGCTGAAAATTCTCCATTTTTAAAGGGTTCAAGGATGTTACGACATCTGAGATTTGAGCGAGTTAGCAAACATCAAGAAGTTTTGCTTATTGTTTATCATACCGTCACCATAAAAATCAATCACGATTGGTCTATCAAAACCAAATTTGAAGCCTCTGTCAGTTGATTTTCGTAGGTAAGAGCAGCAGTACTGGTTCAGCGGAGTCGATAATATAATCGTCCGACTCCCTGTGAATGTAGAGTCATAAACTTCTGGCGCGATTGATTTCCCTAAAGCGCGGGTAAAAAGAAAAATCAATATATCAAATCACAGTGTTAAAACGTGGAAATATTAAACAAACCTAATGTGTAATGTGTTAGCAAAATGAAAAGAAATCACTGGGTGTCAAGAGATCATCTGATTCTGTTTGTTACCTTCCACGCCGCACGACCTGGAAAGCTTTTAAGGAGCTGCCATCATGGGGAAATGAGAGACGGTGTCAACGCAATGAAAATTTAGCCTCCATGTCAGATATCTATTATTACTCACCCCACATCACCCTTAAGAAAACAAAGCCTGTAATTATCATAAATATCAATATTGTGAATAGAACCCACAGAACCCCTGAGACGATGCTGCTTTTAATTACTGAATGAAGTAAGTAGTAGTGCTTATAAAGAATCTTTCTCGTCATTGCCTACCACACAAGCTGCCAGCTGCTCATTGGAAGGGATCTAATCATCCACACACCGATGGCGTAGCCTTTGGGGGCAATTTGGGGTTCAGTATCTTGCCGAAGGGCACCTTGACATGCAGACTGTAGGAGCCGGGGATCAAACTACGGCTCTTCTGATTAGTGGATGACCCGCTTTACCTCCTGGGCCACAGTCAAGACACAGCCGCCCTATTTTAGTTTATCACGGAGGTGCATTAATGATGAAAAGGGCTAGATGAACACAATAAACAGGCACCTCTGAATCCAGAGTCCAGTCAAATTTCATCCCATATTTGCTGGTAATAGCTGATAAAAAATAAGCGTACAATAAGAATGAATCAGTTTTACGAAGGACTTAGATGACACGGACCTTGTGAAATCTGAACTGAAGTAGCACTAACACAAGCTTCGGAGAGGTTATGTGGTGACAACGCGGATATTCTGCAGTAATAAGAGTTACTTTTCACAGAGAAAAGAGGCAATCCTTGAGTTTCTCGAAGAATTTCCGCTCCTCTCCTCTAGTTGATTTATTCAGCACAAACATTATAAGGAAGGTGTGGAAGGACAAAAGCATGGGACAGCATGCAAATGGGATAAAAGCCACACACACTCACATACAAATGTATACATATATAATGGGTACAAACAAAATACAATATTAAACATGGACACTCATTGGCTCACACACATATTCCACATGCGCTCAACCCCATGCACCACACACACGGTCACAGTGGGAAATGGTTGACATTGCAATTTGCCAGTGACTGTGCAGTCGGCTTCATGTCAGTCCAACTAGTGAGAGACTGGGCCAGGGACAGCCAACACACACAAACATAAACCCCCACATCCACACACACACACACACACACACACACAGTTAATTAATTCACAGTGCTGTGCTTGTGTGTGAGACAGACAGAGATGCTGAGCATAATAAAGAGAGTGCGAGGGAAACATGTTTACAGCACACGCATGTTTGAGAGCATCTCCTCTCGAGACCACAGCAGAGGGATTTTAAACACACATCATACATCCTCCATGCCGTGAAATATTCACTATTGTGAAACCAGGTCAAAGCTACGATCCCCAGTTGACTTGGCCCATCAAATCCGCTTCAGTCATGACGAAGAGATGCATACAAAGCTCCAGAGAATTGTGCTAGAGAAGGCCTTGAGGTATGTTCATAGTGAATGCAAGGTGAATTTTAGGGAAGTGCACATAAAGTCAAAAGAAAGATGCGAATAAGATGCAGGTCGAGGTAACTCGAACGCGAGTGAAACTTCATGTTTTTCCTGTACTGTAAGACTGCCAACACAACCATGCACTGTACACCGCCGCTGCAGCCAGAGCAAGCATCTGTACTTTTGGCCGAGCTGAAGATGTTGACAAAGTTACACGATCAGAGAACATATAGGTCAGACACACAGTTGGCTGATGGTGTTGGATCTCAGTCGTGTGGTACTTTTTCCAAATAAAAAATGTGCAAATCAACTAAAAAACACTGGACACACTGATGCAAGGTTGGCGATGAGGTTGGTTCACACTAACTTCACCTAAAAGGTGGAGGATGTGTAGTTTGTCCAAAAGGCCTTCAGTCATTCCTAACAATAAGTTGTGGGAGAGAGCAGCAGCAAGTAAGTTGGAAAGAAAAAAAAAAGTGTTATCACTTCATTAAACGGACTTATTTCTCAACAGTGATTTGAAACAGTTGGAAGAAGAAATGATGTCGATAGGGGCTAACCTTGCGAGGCAGCCAGAAGCGCAAGAGAATCAATTTTGCCAGGCCTCAAGCGTCCAATCAGACAGCGGACATCCAATCACCAAGTTAGATAGGGGGCGTCAGATCGGAAAACCTTTCTAAAGGGCAGTTACAAACAGCACGTTTTTGATTTTTTGCTGCTCTGAGTGAAAAACAAAGCTCACTGCATTATTCCAGAGAGGGCGTTACCCAAGAATAAAATAGATACTTTATTATTATTTTTTTTTTAAATGCATTTTACCCAAAATACAATGGTGGAGTGAAGGGTGCACCACCTCGGCATACTTTGGTGCATGATGGACTTGAACCCTCCACCCTCAGGTCCCCAAGCCAAATCCCTACAGATAGAGCTACTGCTGCCCCCCAAACTTTATATCAGGCAGGTGAATCTCTTTGTAAATTTTGCAATGTTTGCGTGAAGAGAATACCGAAAAGGGAATAGAGGAATGGAAGAACATCTACGACCATGATGCAGCAGAATGATGCAAGGCATTGATGATTGATCGAGTTTATGCTGAAACACTCTCAGTGGAGTGTGTTTGATTTACAAGGAGGAGAATAGGTGATGATGGTGTAGCGAGGTGACTCTGGGACCTCCGACAGATGGCTGAACATGAGAGAGGAGCGGGGCAGCATTCGTGGTGCCGGCAAAAGGGCGAGTTTTGAGTGGTTGTTGGACATGATTGGTTTTCCCACCACAGGGTAAAACAGGTTTGGTGAGCTGTGTGTTAAAGCGTGCACTGCTGTGGGGAGAGTATCTGTAGAGTATGTGAATCACTCTTCCCAAACTTTTGGCCATGAATTACAAATGTGTTACACACTCAATGTGTTGTTGATGCAGAAAAGTGGCTCATTCTTTGTCTCCTTTCCTTGAAGTGCTCAAGTCTCTTCCCTCTCCTTTTATGCCCTCTTTCGTCAGAGGTCTTACTCAAAGAGCCGCTTACACACAAAAAAATTGTATTTTTAACCATGTTATTGTTGAATATTGTACATAGGATTCACATATTAAATCCACTCTCCTACTTCATCCCCTCTGAGGTGACCCAAAGGACTTAATTTATGCCAAATATTGCTGGCAGAAGATCCAAAACCCATCACTGTTGCACCACCTGTGCACCCGAGCATTTTGCACGGATCCGGCAGTTTTGACATTCAACTAACATCGAGACACTTTAGTGGGAAGAGAACTAGCTGCAGCATAATGATGCAATAGTAGCTCCAAAGATGATAGCTCCATAAGCATGTCAGATTTACCTGTAATGTGGGGATGCTGACTCCCAAACGGTCTAATTAAATGCCAACAGACCCACAGAGATTGGAAGTAAACTGTTCGGCTGTACAGCCAAAGCCCGGCCTAGCTGCACGACATGCAGGAAGATAGAGTTGTCTCGGGGTCCAAAGAGCACTGGCAGAAAGAAAAATGGTAAAAGAGAGTATTTAAAGTGAGTATATAAACAGTTCAATGCTTTATTCGAATTGAAGGCTATAGGAAGGTCTGTTTAGCACATTTAATTCATTTGACACTTTAAACACTTTCTTAGTATCAACAAGCTTGACTTATAGCTAGACTATTAATTTTTTACAATGGCCTGGAGAGCTCAATGCACTACAGCTTCAGAGAACATATAACATAACATGGCAGAGCTCATGCAAATAAGTGTAGCACAAACGACAACAAAGACGGTTTCAAGGGGACACTGAAAAGACATGGCTTTGTTACTCTGACTGAAGTTATTGAAGTTACTGAAGTGTTGAAGTGTTACAACCTTGATGCACAAACGTCACGTCTGGAAAATCGGATCAAATCAGTTCTTTATAGAAAAATCAGTCCTCAGGGTGTTTAGGGCAACTGAGAAAGTCCTGGAAGTGAAATAAATGTAGGAAAGTAAATAAGCAATGAAATATATATGCAAATAAATAAGTATCAACTGAAATAAGTCAATATTTTCATTACATTTTTAATGAATTCTGAGTATCTACATGTTTTATTTTCATCTACATCTTGTCTTTGATATTTTCCAGCCAGTGATTAACCTAAAAATATTTATTCAGATGAGCTGGAACTGGAAAATGTTTTGAAAAATTACTTATAGCTGAAATATATGGAGCTTATTCAGCTGTATTTAAGTATATACAGTTAGTGAGGGGTGTCAAGCCAGATGTGCTGCTTCCTTAAGTGTAAGAACAGAGAAGTGTTTAGATCCTTTTTCCCAAATATAAAAGTCTGGCGTTGGTCAGAGTGGTTCAAGCTTAGAAGAGATGGGAGCTGTCAGTCAGTTTTAAGTGATGATGGACAAGCAGCAGGAACTGTTCAGGAAATACGGTCAAAGGCAAATCAAACTGAGCAGTGTTTAAAAATGTAGCCGGCTCCCGGTTACCGCCGTGCGTGGGTGCCATCAAGTTTTGTGGACGCAAAACCATCCATTAAAAGTATTTCAAAAGCGGCAGCAGCAGAGGATCCCTGCTGCGGTGGCGTAACTAATAAATCTATCCTGGACTGACTTGCATTGCACATATCACCTCTCATGCCTTTCCCAACACCGCTGACATCGAGTGTGATTCAATGCCAGAATAATTCATGCTTTCACTTAAGCCTCCAAAAAAGAGAATGTACCATTACTGGAGCACACAAAGCTCTCTCAGGGGAAATTAGGGTGTTCATTGCCACGTTGGAATTCAGAGACACGCTGAACTCGGCCAGGAGGAAACTGGGGAGAATATCACAGTGTGGCAGTGATCAGAGAAAAATTAAGTACTTAGTTTACAAATTGCTTTAGTGTGTAGAAACTAAGAGGATCACATATTTAAGCCAGAAAGTCATTACAAAAGCTGTAAAGCAGCGTGGATTTATCTTAAATGAATCAGATTTACACCATAATCTGTAGACTTCTCCCATATCATTACTAATCTTTCTTATTTAATCTTGTCTCTAGATGACGATAACACCGCTGTTAAAATAATACTGGTCCGAAAAGTGGTCGAGGTGATGACACACACTCCACACACGTAGTGAAAGTAAGTCCACTCTTTCCTTTGAAAAACATTCGGGTGTTATTATAGCTGCTTCCAGCTTCTCTGCAGGTCAGTGTTTAATTTGCACTCCCGTATATGAATGATACTGCCTTACAGTGCAAATTTGTAAGCAGCAAACTTCACAGAAACAACGACTGCTCTGCAAAGAACACAGCGAGGACGCATTAATATATTTAATTTCAGGCTCTTTTTTTCTTTGCTGCTGCAGTTTTTGCCTGAAGATCAATAAAGTTCATCTTATCTTATCAATGCGGTTTAGAGACATTTAAGGGAAGAGAATGAAATGAATGAAAAATGAAATGGAGCCGCGGAGGCAGAACAAAATTTTTGCTAGTTGTGGCCTGGACACACACACACACACACACACACACACACACACACACACACAATAAAATGGCAGCTTTGAGAATGGGTTATTGATTTGTGATCATGCCTGCAGTGGCATTTCAATCCTTTTTAACCAGCAGAGGAAATTCCATTAAGCCATTTATTAGAAATGTCACCACAACTGCTGTGTGTGTGTGTGTTTGTTCGTTTGCTGTTTCCTGTGTGTGCAAGCCTATTTTTTTTATATATAGCAGTTGTATATATGAAACATTTACAGGTGGAAATGTATATGCCTACGGTGTGTGTTTGTGTGTACCTACCACCCATCCTGCAGGGAGTTTCAGGGAAGGTTCAGACAAGAGTAGAACAATCACCAGAAAGAACAGAGAGAACAGGAAGGTGGAGAGCAGTCTCAGCGGGGAGAGAGGGAAAGAAAGAGGAGAAAGAGAACAGGATAGACAGTCAAAGAGAAATAAAGAGATTGAGAGATTTTGGAAAAATATCAAGTAAGTTAGACAAGAGGGAAACAGTGGGAGAGAGCAACAAACACAAAGAGAGGCATGGTGCAGCTGAGAGTGGAGACGTAATACAGGAGGGAAGACCTTTACATTTCATTGTCAAACCATAGCATACATTCCGTATACTTCCACTCTGCTTTTAAATATTTATTTGATATTTTCATGATAGTATCCCATGTTATTACAGCCATAAACAGAATAAAGAATGCATGCAGTATCTGTGACGTCAGCCAGAGGTATCTGAAGAGACGTTTTCTAGCCTCTAGTGTTCCCCCTCCTTGCTAATCTAAAAATGGGAAAAGACGTGGACCTCAGGTGGGCTGAATGCAGCCTAGGTGCTCAAACAAGCCTCCTGTAGCGGCCCTCACATGTCAGTCAAAGCGGCCACGCTGTTAATTCTGCATAACTTAAAGTGGGGAACTTGTACCAGGCTGTAAACATGTTTATTTCTGCTGTGAAGTTGGACATTTTAACATGGGGACTTATGGAAACTGACTTGTTTTGGAGCCAGCTTCAAGTGGCCGTTTGAGGAACTGCAGTTTTGGCAGTTCTGCATTGGCTTCACTTCACAATCACTTAATTATAACCTAGTTCATGGTTAGCTGGTTGGTTATTGAGACTAGTCGGTGTCAAAAGCTTGTGCAGCTACTGGGTGACAATATAGGGGAGATATTACTATTTTCCCAAGCTAGAGTAGAGGTACAAATTAGTGCTATAGTCAGGCCAACAAAGCCAACAACCCTAGGTACACCTACACAGGTGTTTTCACTTATGTTGCCTGATTAGACCTCTTCTCAGGTGTTCAGGCTGGGCTTGATTGACACCTGTCCTACTCTTCTTCTAATTTCCTTTACCTGTTAAGGTGGGACAAATTCAGACTACACTCGAATGACATTTTGACATGCCTCAGTAGGAAAAGCACAGGTATAAATAATAAAACTGAATTACTCTGCTGCTTCACTTTCAGAGTCCCGGTAATGTGCAAGCTGGCTCACTGTCACGACTTACTGGGACGCTTGAATAAAACCGAGCCATCGTTATTAGGAGTTATTAATAACAACTGTGCCTTAGCTACAATGACAAGTCAAAATGTCTGCCGTGGGAAAGGCCTATATCAGTTAGATAATCCTAACCTGACAAACGTTGGGTGTCGGAAACTTAAATGAGCTGTTAGCACCACAGTGGCTTATTTTATCCTGTGTCGTGTGTCATAGTGGGAGACAAACGATGCAGCATCTGTGAAGCCAAAGACTAACACGTCAGAGTCCTTTTTTTTTTTTTTTTTCACTCCTCTCAACGAGTTTGACAACCTCCACAGCTACAGAAACACTCAGCCCACTTGCGGTTGTACAGTGGTGTTACAGAAATAAACAATCTTGGGCAGAGTACAGACGCGGGCTTTGCAGAGAGCTCACGAATCCGACAACAGTCAAGCTTATTTTGGCCTGTTATCAAGTTACCCACTGAACTAACATTAATTAAAGACAGCTGATATGAGCCGCATCCGCCAACGTTTCACCAGTGGAAGTGCCGGTCAGATAATGAGAAGCGGCCGGCTGAATGTTTTGCACATTAAGCTTTGCTAATAAGAGAGGAGAGATAAGAGATTCGTTAGCGTTGGAGCTCAGCAAATTGGACTGTTAGAGATCCTTAGTATTGGCATCCCTACACTGGAGTGACATAGATGGAGATAGAGGGATGAAGGGAAGCCGTGACAGAAGCAAGAGAGGAGAAAGAAAAATAAAATAAACGGTTGGAGAAAAAATAAAAAGTTTAGTTTCTAGAAAAAAATAGTCACCGATGAAGTCTTTTGAGCTGTGTGAAGACATCTAAGAAAAAGCCCTGATGTACAGTATGTTGCAACACGCACAACTTCTGAGGCATAAGAGAGAAGATGTTCTTTGGTGAACTTCTCACTGAATTACACAGAAATCTACTGTAGATGTGAACCGAGGGCAAGAAAGGCAGAGACATGAAGTAGTGTCAGAGAAACACCAAAGACACCAAAATAATTTCCAGTGTCTGTACATATTTTATTGGCTGTTAACATGTTTGTGTAGACTTAATTTAACACAATACTTGACACAGACATGTTGAGTTGGTCATTTCAAGCAAAGGATAAAAAGAAAACACTGCTGAGCAGAAGGTTTATGGTTGAGATGGTTTCTCGCCTCCTCTGTGTACGCTATAAAAGAAAAGCTACCGTGTAAAGGCAGTTTATGTTGCTCCTCCATCCCCTTTCCTCGGTTCCTCCCGCTTTCCTTCCTGTCTTTCCTAACATAAATCATTGCTGACAGTCAATAAGCTCCTTGTCTAAAAGTTTTAAGTGGCCACCGAAAGGTCAGAACGTCTCTGATACCTCAGAGAGAGGTACGAGAGCCGAGATACAGACTATCTGCTGTCTAAGCAGCCGGAGCAATGACAGTGATCCAGCGCTCCACGGACTGCAGCTGGGTCCTCCTTTGCCTTCAAGATACAGAACTTATCTGGATCAGAAACTCAAAGACGATAAATGACAAAGTCAAAAATGTATTCAGTCCAATAAATCTTTTACTGTTAACCCAGGCCGTGCTGGAACTTCCCGTTCTATAAGTTTGATGCTGTTTGTCACCCCAAATATATGAAAATTATTATTATTTTTTTCTTTTTAATGTTTTGATATTACAGCAGTGCTATTCTGGGATTAAAAATGGTTTTAAACACCCAGTGTGTAAGATTTAAGGGGCTCCTTTTACAGAATATAGCACAAATATATAAAATAATACAAAATGCATAATGTTTTGTATGTTTTCATGAGTACATTCACCAAAAAATAAGAATTGTCATTATTATTATTATTATTATTATTATTATTATTATTATTACTATTATTTTACCTTAGAATAAGTCTACACACACTACACACTATCCAGATACCTTGATCCTTTTTTAACACAACATGTTTAATGTGATGCTTGTCATGGTTTGGGGTTTATAATTTAGTGTTTCCTGTTTTATTTTGTAATTCTCCCTTCTCCTTGTGTCGTGTCTCTTTACTTCCTGCTTTTGTTGTTTGTCCTCCTGCCATTTTTGACTAAATGTTCCACCTTGATGAGTTTCACCTGTGGCTGATTAGTTTCACCTGTGTCTCATCATCATCATGCTTCCTCGTGCACGTCTAGTCGCTGTGCTCCTTCTGGATTTATGGACTGGATTTGCCTGGATTCATTTTAGTCTTCTTCCTTGAAAAATGTGATACACGTGCTCTCAGTTAATCTCACATTTGATAGTACGTAGAGTACAGAAGTTAGAACAAAACATTCAGTGGATAAAATCTCCATCATGTTCTCCTTCTCCTGTGCGGTCTAGTGACAATCATACAGAAGTATTAAGTTGAAGAACGCGTTTATTTTCCGAGCACGCGCGGCAACAGCAAAAAGTGAACACACCTGGCTGGTGCTGACGTGGTTTGGTACCATGCTATGTCATGAACAACAAACCTTCACTGCACATGGCTCACCTGCTGCTATTAAAAACAAATAGACCTTTTCCACAGCGGCCATTTTGACATGATATAGTAGAGTAAACACAGATGTTTCCAATGATACTAATTAAGGCTGCGTTGTTGCATTTATTGACCTGAATGGGACAGAGCCTTAGTTAACTTAGTATCATTGGCAACACCTGTGTTTACTCTATTTCATGTCAAAATGGCTGCTGCGGAAAAGGTCTATTGTGGGTGAAAATATAAATAGACAGCTACTTCCTGTAAGATTCAGCGAGAGGGAGAGAGAGAGTCAGGGCAAAAATAAGATGGAGAATTAAATGGAAGAAATGGTGTAATGTATTCAAATAAAATATAATCCTCACCCCTGTTACACTTTCTCTCTTTCTGTGGGAAACAGCTGTCTTCTGTGACTTTTTACTGCGAGTGCTGTTATGTAATACCAGTATTTAAATCTAAAATTCTGGTATTGTGACAACCTTAGACCATCCCGAGTGTCGAGCAACTGACCGAATAACTATCGTGGATTTTCTATGATTGTAATTAAGTGACCAGCTGCTTTAGACGTGTGTTTGTTTTCAGCCTGACAACTGTTGCTCCGAAGCAGCTGTCAGTTTAGTTGAGTGGTTGAGCAATTACTCAGTAGAATGAGTTTGCACCATATCATTTTATTTTCATGAATTTACAGCGTTTCTTTTGAACCACAGAACACAGTGCTTTCTAACAAATGTACATTCTAGTGTGTATTTGCGTTGTGCGCGAGGACACGCGTGCTTGCACACGTGTTCCGTTTGTATTTGCGAGACAGATGGCACAGTGAAAGAAAAATCTATAAACTCATCTTCTTTTGACTTCAAGGCAAACAAACTGGTTTTATATGTTCTGCTTTGATTTTGTCGCCACTATATGAACGCACACACTCCGAACTTTGCACAAAAAGTCTTGCGACAGGGTCTGTCTGTCTGTCTCTTTATCTTTCACGCCCACACACACGTCTGTCTGCCTGTCTGCCTCTTCCACCCAAATGTCATTTTATAATATCAGGATCTTCTTATTCCAGTCGACCTCTATTCTGTCATGTTTATATTTTTCTGTGTGGTACTGACTGATTGCTTCTTATACTCGAGTGATGATGGACAAAGAGAAGGCGGTCTCAGCATTTCGTGTGTGTGTGTGTGTGTGTGTGTGTGTGTGTGTGTGCGCGTGTGAGTGTATATGAGAAAAATGACCGGTAATGGTTGAACTGTTGAAGTTGTTAGTGATGGTGAAAGATCGTCTCATCCAGAGAGCTGAGAGGTGCAGCTCTGTGTTTGTGATCCACACCACACTGTGCCCAGACGTCTAAATGAAGTGTGAAATGACAAAATTGTATGATGTGGATGGATAATTGATGATGGTGATGAGTAAAAGTTATGAAGAATGGTGGGATAGCGGTTCTTTGTGGCTTTTCATTGCTATGATTTTCCAATCTGCGGAGAACTGGGTAGCAGTCGGTGCTTTATTATTAGTTTCGTTTACTTTTATGAGCAAAACAAGTGACACCTCTGGGCCGACTTCAGGACCAATAAGGGGATACACAAGGCAGCAAGTGAGATGCATGTTTGGAAAGTGAGTGCACTCAGGTGGTGAGTAAATCTGAAGCTGCAACACAAAAGGGAAAACAAAGAATAAATGACCTAAATATGATCATCAAACATTCCAACTGTTACGTATTAAGTCCATTTGTATGTGTTGCCCTTCTTATATGGTTCGCCGAAATCTTCTTACCTCTGGCTTCAAGCCTTTGAAGCACTCTCAGGCAACCTACCAGTGTTAAGTAAAGGTGATGATGATGATAAATGATCTGCAGTCTCCATGGGAGTGTTTTTATTTTGTCTTTATAGAGGAGCAGCATCAGTATAAGAGGTGGCTGTCAACTTCAGAGGAGCTGCATCTTTGCTGTGATGCCATGACAACACACACACACACACACACACACACTCATACTCTACACACTCTGTTCCCATCTTTGTCTCACCTTTTGACTTTCTCCATCCATTACCGTCACACACATGTCAACACATCACACATCAGAGCCACGTGTACACAAACGCTGTGTGCGATGAGTTTACGCGTTCAACATCTGGACTCGGACACTCTTCTTTTTGAATACTTAGCAGACCGGTCTCCTCGGCGAAGGAGCACTGAAATGGAAAACTGTCAGAAAGTTTTAAAGTCAGGCTGGATGCACACAGAAACACATTGTTTATTTAAAGAGTCTGTATCATGTGCACAGCATTCAGTGTGTCTCTGTTTATTACTGCAGCAGTGAGGTCAGCTCTTATCAAACAACATCCATGATTTGGTTGGACATATATTTCATTAATGCAAGGCATTACTAAAAGTTTCAAACCACCTGCAGATGTGGTTCGGGTCCATCCGATTTACACAACCGCTTACCCTGATCATGGTTATACGGGGCTGCTTCCAGCTGAGACTCACTCACACATCACCAGTTCATCGCAGGGCTGACACATGGAGACAAACAACCATTCACACTCACAGAGTCACCAATTAACCTCTTAACTTGCATGTCTTTGGACGTCAGCCTCCATGGCTGTGAGGTGAAGCCTATGTGGAAGTGCTAAAACCTGCAGTTCCTCAAACACCTACTTGAGTCTCCATAAGCCCCCGTACAAGCCCCCTACAGCCTGGTCTCTATTCCAGCTCACTAACTCACCTGTTCAGATTATATTAAGGCTTGAAGTTATGCGTAAGTAACAGCATAGCCGCTTTGATTGACAGGTAAGTGCTGTTGTAGATGGCTTGTTTCAACCTGCCTCAGCTCTGTCGATGATCCACATCTTTGCAGATTTTTGGATTAGCCAGGAGGAGGAGGAGGAGGAGGAGGAGGAGGCAGGACTACCAACATGGCAGCAGCCAGAGCTGCAGATTTGGAGCTTCAGATCGGCTCTTCAGATTTTTGGTTCCAGTTTGCAAAAATTTAATGTGTTCATTTCTGCTGCCCGGACTTTTTTTTTTTTAAATGAATCTAGATTCTTTTGTTTACATCATAATCACCAATAACTGTATCTTGCAGAGACTTAAATAAAACTGATTGTCATGTCCAGAGCATCATGTCCTGTCACCGCGTGCTATCAAGTTAAATATGATGTTCTTTTTAGATGCTCTTTGTTCACAGTCATTAGCCTAACAGCTTATTTCCTCCACTCTTGGACCATCTGCGGATGCTTCTTTAGTCCATATGAGACGTACTCAGACATATCATTTTGAGACTGATAGTTTCGAGTCTAGACTCTTAAATACTATGCAGCTCTTTTAAAAGGTTTACATTCGGGGTCCTTTAGACCATATTGAGAACCACAAATTACACGGCACACATCAGATGGAGATGAGCAAATCATTGCACTTATAAGTCATGTTCTTTGAATCTTTTCAAGTTTACAGCCATGTTTTTCTTTAAAGTATCTGTTCAACGTTTTATTGCTGCATAAAACCTCAGAATTTAATCAGTAATACGCACAAGTGTGTGTCTCAAATGCAGTCTTGCAGCTCCTTGACTTTCAACTACAGTTGTAGTGTAAGATAGAATATTTATGGGTCATGGGTTCATGATAAGGTTTAGAAATGAGAGGCAGGGCTATCTAGTGACCATGGAGACACTCACAGAATCAAATCAGACAGTGTTTTCTATCGCTGACCGTTTGCCCTTGAATGTAACACACAGACTTCTGTGCAATCCTCTGCTCTCCTTTCAGTTCTCACAGCTGCCGCAGCTCCTCTTTAGCAGGTGCCATTGTTGTTTTCGAGCAAACAGTCCCTTCTCACACACACTCATGCTGCCAGTAGCATCCTCGTTGGACGCTGGTTGGACCTGTGGCGAGTCCTTCCATTTTCTGTGACCGCTTATCCTCATCACGGACGTGGGGGTTAAGCGAGAGGCGGGGTACGTCCCAGTGAAGTCGCCAGTTCATCACAGGGCTATCTGTGGTTAGCGTAAATCAATATTAATGTCACCAACAAGAAGGGAAGGGCTCATAAAGAGAAACTGTAATTAATCAGTGAAGGTATCTGTGGGTTTATGTTTGTACTCTTTAGTTCCTTTGGCAGCTTCACTGTAAAATGTTCTTAATTGTTTTTGAGCTGCTGACAGCATATCCCACCACCCTCCTCCTAAAAGGACGCTGCTGTGTGTTGGGGATGCTGAATAGACTAGCCTGAAATTCCTTTAAAACACGTTTAAACTCTTTTTCAAATAGTTTGTTTTCCCTAGTTTGACTCATGCCCTTTCCATCCGTCTGACTTTCAGCCTGTCTTCCAAATTCCTCCCTGCACTCGCTCCACCCCACTCCCTCCCTTCCCTCCCCTCGATCTCCATTCACTTGCTGAATTAAAGCCAATTTTATAGGAGGAGAATCAGCAGTGTTATTATCATCAGCAGCACTGACTAATGTCCCTCAACACAAGCATTGTAATTCCACAATCAATACGGCGCTTTAATTATTAAGTGGGTATCGGTGTGCAGTTTGCATTAGCGGTGCTGGAGACTCATAAATAATTAAACATATTCAGTCTGACCCAGGTGTGTGTGTGTGTGTGTGTGTGTGTGTGTGTGTGTGTGTGTGTGTCTCGATGAGAGAGGGGGGATACCAGTATAAAGAAATATACTGCTTTGTCGACTTACAGTCTTTGACTTGGCATGAATGACTGTTGTATAAGGTAATTGAAAGCAGTGTTGGTGGTAAAAGCTATGACTGCATCGAATCCATCAATACCAGGAATGAATGTGCAGTGAAAACATGTTTTCATGAGGATGCAGAGTGCACCAAAGCTTTAGTCATACTCCTCTGTTCTTCAGCATCTATATAAATGAACATGGCCATAAATGGAGCATTTCCTCTCCATCTCAAGGTCCTCTTACAAGCTTTCCATTCAGATGAGCTCCACTTCATCATCTGAAGATTGATCTGTTAATGTTTAAGCTTGGTGGCTGATATTTTCTGATGAAATAGATTGATCATTTTCTGCATTTTATTGATTAACCTTTTTAATAGCCATGTCCTATAAAATGCCACATAGTGAAAATGCCCACCAGAATTCACTTTTAAATTATATGAAACTTAGAAAAGCAACAAATCCTCTTGACATTTGAAGTTGAGAAACAAAAGAATAGTTGGCCGTTTTTGCTGAAAAACAACTGAAACAATCGTGTGAGATTCCTGTTGCTCATTCTTGTTGACTACCAACTATTTCTAAGGTCAAAAATAAAGTTTCAGGCTTAAAAGTTTTCTCCCCTTTGCAGCTGATCTGCTGTTAATCTCTAAAGATGACATACAGGAAGGAGGCAGAGCACCAGCCTCATTATCTTTGTGCGGTATGCTCCAATTCTTAATTAGTGAAGTCCAATAGTGGGGTGAACAGTTGGCCTGAGGTGGAGCTGCTGTCCAGCACACTGTGATCACTCTGATCGCTATTTACATGCAGCACTGGGTTTCCTTTTCCCTTCCGTGTCAGCTAATGTCGGTCAGTTACTGTATGCATACAGTCACAGACGTTAAACTAAACTAAATGCTACAGTGTTGTCAACATTCTAAAATGCTCTCATGTTGCAGTAATTTGCACACACTGGTTCGGAGCTGCAGGCTTAAGTTTTGTAAAGCAACATAAATGCATTTAGATCCCACTCTGGTCCTTTAGGGACTCTTTCTCCCACATTTATGGTAGATATAGTTTGTCTGATCCGGGCTTAAACTGGGTTTAAATGTGTCACAGGAGGTGATGTAAGAGAAAAGATGTGGAGATAATTGGTTTGAGTTGTACGCATTTTAAATGTAAACGTCTTCCGTGAATCTGCTTCTGTTGAAGGTAGGGCACGCCGTTCCAGGTCACTTTTAAATCTTATTAATTTAAATCTAATCTCAAGGTCCGCTAGCTCTCAACTCTCTGTGCTGACAAACAATCTGGTGCTTGTACACAACCCCTGGATCTTAATGTGAAACAAACAACTTGTTACTTCAGTCAGCACTTGTGTGTCAGTTAAATTACTTGCGCACGAACATGAAGCTAACTTTCTAGTTTGCTAAGATATGCTGTTGCTTTGTGTTTGACATGCACATGCAGGTGTGTGGTTGTGTGGCGCATATAGCATCTTCCTGCATATATTATATATATGTGTGTGTGTATGTGTGTGTCACTCACACAAGGTGTGTCAGAGTTAATTGCAGCTGTGTGCAGTGTTTTTTTTTTTTTCTTTTTCCTTTGAAATTTGGCGTGAAACTTGTCACTCCTTGCCTTCGGTCTTAGAAAATCAAGCTGAAAAGTGTGAGCGGCGTGGGTCGTTCAGGTATAATGCTTTGTAGTCATACAGTCTTTGATATGGCACCAGGTCAGACAGTATGCGCAGGTAAGAGGGAGAGCAATTAACTGACTCACAGCTCAACTACCATTAGGAAACTTATGAATTAATATAAAACATTTATGAGAAGTGATGAAATCTTTCTTCCTTTGCATTTTACATTCAGTTTTATATTCACGATATAATAAATGTTCGGCTTCACTAAAAATGGCTTGTTAACATTCCAGGTGCTCCTCCACTACAGTACATGCTTCACTACTAACACAAGAAATGTATACTAGCATTTTTAAAAGGTGCACTATAAACGAACAGAAGTTATGTTTACAGTCATACAGTCACTGAATCTATCCTGGAGCTCAAATAATCATGTTAAATGCATTTCATTCCTCATAAAACAGCTGCAAAACCAGGTATTTTACTGTAGCTTTAGCTTGCAGACTTCTTCGTCTCTAGCTTTGCTCGTGTGTTGCAGTATTATCTTGGTGCGTTATTGCCACCTGTAGATCAGTGGAGTAGTGTGAAACCATTTACGCAATGTGCGTCCACATACGCATCCACGATGTACCCAAAAAGTCGACTCTTTCTTAGACAAACTTCTAGAGGTCAAAATCCCCACAGGGTACCATTTACTTACCTGTTTACAGCAGAAAGCCACGCCACATCTCACACATACATAATGGCTAATCATACACATACATGAATAGGAGGACAGCAGGGCGTTTGTTCCAGTAACTGAAGGCACCCTCACTTGATGACTCATCAGGTGGAGGCTTGATCAGGTCATAATTAGTGAGAAATCTGGAATGTACTGAAAATGTGTTTTTTCTTTCTTTCTTTTTTTTTTTTTTTTTACCTGAAGTGCTTTCAGTGGTGATGTTAGGAGGAGATCCCGCAGAGATGAGTTGCCAGAAACACGACACGCCTGAGTACAGTGTGCCTGACGTGCACTCCTCTCTTGTTCTGCACATTAAATTAAAATATTCTCATCATTTCACACTTCAAATCAGTCAACAGTTTACTACATTACCACTTACTTCCTGTTTTGATGCCGGTAGATGTGATATGTGACGTGTGAGAGGTTGATATTGGCGTACACAGCTTAATACATGGAGGAGATGGTGGTGATGCTCCATACTGTTTTCTTTTTTTTCAGTATGTTGTGAAACCTAAACCTCTGCTTTTTATTCCCCTTCTCATCCAGTAGCACAGCAACAGCTAATTATTTCTGATCGTTCGGATTGCACACGCGGCCACGCAACTCAGGCGCACCAGCTGTTTTGCCTGACACACTTTGCCAAGGTGTTGAAGAGATGCGTCTCTGCGTGATCGCCCCTGAGGACTGTGGTTGCTGCATTTTGAATGAGCTGGAGCCGTCCTGCTGATTTGCTTGAGTAATCCTGCAAATAGACTGTTGGAGTGGTCTAACCTGCTTAAGATAAATGCATGGACCAGTTTCTGTGAGTTTAATTTGAGATAAATGATTTTAGATTTAAGGATTTTCAAAACTAATAAGCATACAGCTACAAGTATTTCAGTGTTATAATGAAGATCGTAACTAGTTTGTTCATAGGACTGAGATCATCAAGGGAAAAAGAAATGTACAACTGTGTATCAGCGCTATATGAATGGTAGAACATGGTTTGTTTGTTTATATTAAACCCAAGTGAATGTTTATATTGAAAAGCAGTGGCCCAAGGATCGACCCTTGTGGAGTCCCAGAGAGCAGCAGATTTAAAACGGATGAAAACAAGTAAAGAATATGCCCCGCTAAGCCGACGGAAACATTTTCCTAAACTACAACTGTTCCCTCAAAATACTCATTAAAGTAAAGAGCTTACATTTTATGTCCACATGAATAGTAAGAGCTGATCAACACTGACAAAAAACATTTATGATGAGCACAGGTCAGACGATAATTGCCGTAATCAAGTTGAAGAAAACTTCTAAAGCGCTCCAAATTATCCCTCAGAATAAAATGATGCATAACTCTAAAATATTCAAATATCTAATTAATTGACTGTGTAGTACTGTAATATGTACTTTAAAAATAAATGTGATTTCTACCTTGCATGTATTAAACATTAAAATAAAAAAATCTGGGTTTTGATGTTAAATACACATTAACATCTATTAATGCAGTAACAAAGAACGAGGTTAAAATATGCACAAAGTGTGTCAGTTTGTGGCCTAGTGGTGTGTGTCAGCATGTGACTGTGTGTGTTGGCAGGCGTGAGTGGATAAAAACCACTTTGATACACTCATATTATGGAGTTTGAGTGCATGTGTCTATGGGAGTGTGCACAGTCATGTGTGTGTTTAACTGCTCATTATAGTCCAGCGCGAGTGCAGTCAGCGTTTTTGAAGATCTTTTATTGTAACGATCAATAGGTACATTAACCGTTCGGTTTATGGAGCAGGGGTATGTGGTCACCTTCTACATCTTGCAGTTCCTGTCAGAGTTTAATGTAGATGGTAATGAGCAACATGCACGTCAAAGCACATGGAAAGCCAGCCAGTTCAAATATAGACGACTTGCAACATGTTGACAACACACTGGAAACAATAACATGTAGATTTTTGGTTAACACGTTAGCAAATGTGATCTACTGCTGCTGTCTCAATTAAACACCTGCACACTCATCAGGTTTATGTTTAGATGTCTTTTTCTTTAATTACAACACTCAGAGGACTAAAACTAAACGACTTTGACAACATGTAAACAACTTGTTATGTATTATTAACGTGCTGAAAGTCATGTATATTTGAACTGGCTGGTTTTCCATAAGAGCAACTCCGAAAACCCAACAGACATCTCTGTCTCTGTCACAACAGTGTTTTGGTCTGTCCTCCACGCAACCTCAATCTGCACCCGGAGTGTTTCTGAATTGAGTGTTTAGCCCTCCAGACTTTGTTTGCTTGCACAGATTTGGACATTTTCCTTGGTTTATGTGCTTCTAAATGCACAAATGCTGTATCGCTAAATTGTTTCCCTTTTGGCTGTTTTTACGACCGGCAGGTTGCGCTGGGTGTTTTATTTTGAAAATCATGACAAGATATGGCTTCCGGCCATGGGGGATACTCTAGTAAGCATTGAGCAAGACGATGCAGGAGCCCCAAATGGTTTCTATCATCTATCAACGCTGGAGTGTTCCTGACAACACCAAGAGTTTAGTTCTAGTCATCCACAGTAGGTGCCAGAATTAAAAGAAAAAATACATATCTAAACATAAAACAGGTGAGCATCCAGGTGTTTAATTAAGACAGCAGTAGCAGTGCAGCATGTTCCCTTTTACACCTCTCACTCAAACAGCATGGATACACTGCGATGAGCTGTCACATTATATCGGATCACCAAGCCCGTCTCATCAGTTAAGACATCATTCTACAGCCTGCAACAGTCGTCCGCTTCATCCGAACGCTGACTGGCTGCTTGCTTCGTGGCCTTCACCTCTCACACAGACCAACTCATGTTAGGTTGCGCACTGCGATAAAGACAAAAGGCAGCCGTAAAAAGAAACCGTTGGGTGTTATTAGGCTATTTACTGCTCCATTTATGGTTTTATGGTTGACGTGATGCTCTCCGGAAATGAGTTTGAAAATGCTTTGTTGGCAAGCAGGGGATTATGAGATTGGGGTCCCAGAAATAGTTTGGCTGCACAGTGGGACACTGGATGTCAGTAATTACAAAATCTTTTCTGTTTCCGCTGTCGTTACTGTCCCCTTTTCTTCCTTCTGACTGGCAGCTTCAGCATCTTTAATCACCCTCATCTGCTCTTACCTTTCTCTTGCATGTATGTTATCTCCTCTTTTACCTTCTCCATGTATCTTTGAATCACATATCCACTAGTAACCACTGTGTTTTCATGATTTCTGGTCTCTGTTTGCGAAGACACTGCATCTTTAGGATTAAGTTTTGAGCTAAATTTAGCCGTGACGCAGACGTTGTGTCGTATTTTTATCTTTTCGAAGGTTGGATTTTGATAATATCTTAATGCATTGTTACACAGAAAAAATATGGCAAAGTGAGGCAAAGTAATCCAGAAAAAGGGGAGAGGATGACATCTGATATAACTCATGCTGAATTAAAACTTATGATTTTTGCCTCACAGTACATTTTATTTGAATTACTAAAGTTTTGAAGGTATTTTTAAACATCTATAAATCAAATCAACGTTGTGGTGCTTTGGACAAAGCCTGTAAGTTAGGAGAAACCTACAGCATGAGTAAAATAATCACAGTTATACATTCAGTCAGTGTACTGAATGAAAAAGTAATGAAAATGAATTATTAATCATCATTGCTGGGGGGATTCTCAAATCAACTCTAGGACCCCCTGTGGACCTCAGTTTGGGAAATGCTGCACTTAGCCAACCTTCAAACCAACATGATGCATTTTCTATAGAATAAAGAGGAAAGAGTGATGATCTGTCTTCAACATTCACACTGATCAACGTAGTTAATGGACTACTGTACTCATATGTAATGTGATATTGCATAATTTCCCTGGTTCATTGGTGATTCTAAGGTGGGCTGAATGAAGCCTGGGTGCGACTCTTTTTGTACCAGGCTGTAAACATGTTTATTTCTGTTGTGAAGGACATTTTAACATGGGGACTGACTCGTTCTGTAGCCAGCCTCAAGTGGACGTTTGAGGAACTGCAGTTTTTGGCACTTCTGCATATGCGCAGCCACAGTGGTTGATGCTTGGCTATACTGCGATATTAAACATGGTAAACATGCATGTTAGCATGCACAAGGTGTGTATGCATATATACTTACGTTTATATTAACTAAACTCCCCTGCGTGTCTATACACTGTGTGTATATATATATATATATATATATATATATATATATAGTAATTTCTCAGGCATTTAAGGTATTTCTTTACATTTCTGGATTTGTAGGGAAAACAAATGCACATTTACATTTAAATTTGAATTCCTCTCAGTACGCACCATAAAGTTTGGATCTTTTGTTTTCTTGAGTGTTGACGCCCACCCAAAACTCCATATACTCATACCGTTCAAGTTCAACTGTTCCACACAAGAGTTCAGATTAGAAACCTGATTTGTATTCAGATCACAGTCAAAGTGGAGCCTGTGTATAATTTGACAGTTAAGCCATGACGTGAGTTTAAAAAGAAAATTGCTGCAACATTTTATGCTGATTTCAACCTGCATGAAGTATTTCAATCTACATAATGTCCTTATCACATAGTGCCACAGGGGCAGCTTGTCTCTGTCTCTCTTTCTCCCGTTTACTGTCCCCCCTTTTCTTTTCTCACTCCTGCTCCCTTTCTGCATTTCGCACAGTCAGTCTTTAAGTTTTTGTGTTCCTCGCTGCCATAATGAACGACGGATTTCACCAACAGCTTATCAAAAAGTTAATTTCATGTCATTGAAATCCTCATCAGCAGACAGAAGACTGTTTTAAGTGCTGTATAGAAAATGTTATACTATTGCTGTTGTTCTGTTAAAACTTGCCTGCCGTGTACATTTTCTTGACTTAATCTATGATGTATTTACATATTCGATGTTCTTTCCATACAAACAACTTAACAAAGCGATAGAATACAGGTATATGATCATATCTCGGAGACATACGCACACTCCTGTTCCCCTTGTGTAGCTTTTTTGACAGTTGCCACAGGATTTAATTGAGTTCCTGTCAGAAATATCAATTGTTCAATTTCTCATCTGTCACAGGGTTGAGCAGAGAGGGGTGAGAGGAAGGAGGATTTTCACTCCCACACAAATAGGCTGGTACAGAATCGAACGGAAAATAGAGCAGATTGTATGCAACAGAAAAGATTTCTAATATATTCCTGTCGCCTTTCATAACTTCTGACTGACTCACGAACCATTTTAATTACTAATAAAAGCGTCTTTTGCATCTCGTGGCTGACAGACTTCCCATACGTAAACCGTTCGTGTTGTTTCTTTTCTCACTTTCCTGTGATACTGGATTGGTGAGTGGCTTTGTGCTCTTATCTACGGCTGTCTTGAAAGGTCAAGAAATCATCAGAGGGCTTGTCGTCAACTTCCGACACCTGGTGCTGCTGATCATTTCAACACTTGTACTGTTAATTCGGCCTCATTTTAAACTAGATCCTTAATCCTCATTAAAATGAACACAAACAAGCTTTCTTGCCGAAATGAAACCCGTTGCCGTGGAATATGAATGCTCGGTGTGTTGATTGGACTCCTACGGTGTGAAAAAACACTTTATATTCAAGTATCTGAAAGTGGTTTATTATGCAGGAGAAGCTTTTTTCCCTTTTTTAACAAAAAGCTGTGATAATTCTTGGTTCCTTTTGCAAAACATAACTTGTTAGCTCCTCTTCTAATCATAGTATTGGCGCCTATCCAGAAAAGTGTGCAGAATTTTAGTATTCTTACCAACTAAAAACTTAAGACTCCGGATCTTACCCTCTGACAGGTTTACGTCTCTGCTGATAATTGTACTGTGAGAAGCTGTTTTTTTTTTTTGAAGCCATTTCAACCCATTTCAATTTCTAGAGGTCACAGCGTCTCGCTCGAAGTTTCCCACCTGTCAGAATTTTTTTGTGAAAGAGGTATGAGTTTCAGAAAATGTTTCGGTGTAATTGTTCCACCTTCTCTAATCTCCAGCTTGTTTAAAATGCAGGAGCTGGATCATAACACTGATCAAAGTTTTAGCATCCATGTCACTTTTAGAATAATGTTCTTCTGAAAACTTTTTCTTCTAACTTTTAAGGCTTTCACAAGATCTTGAGTCAACTAGCACGGAAACCTTTGGCACTATAGGAAAGGAAACAAAACAAACTCTTTGAGTTTTGAACTGCCTATGTGGCTATAAGCTGCTTATATATTAGGAATGCACCAACTGGGAAATTCTGGGCCGATACGGATGTTTTTTTGTTGTTATTTATTCGCCCTTTTGTGCCTGGGAAACAAAAGGAAATCTACAAAAGATAAGCAGCTCTGCCTTGTTGCAGTTCTGTCTATTGCACTTCTCATCCGAGATCTGAGACACAGAACTGAACAGCCTCTCCCTGTCCGTGCTGGTGCATGGAGCTCAAAGGTATGTGCGTGCAATTTGTGCCACTGCTGAAAATCAAAGTTTGAAATAACCAACACAGCATCCAGCCGGTGCAAAACTAATGCGACACAACAGGTACAGATAAGATCGGCCACTGACATCACTGAATGACATGTTATTTTCTGATGTCAGTCAACAAGGTGAACACCAGGCGAAACAGATTTATGAACGATAAATCGGTGCATCCTTATTATATATTTATTAAACCTAAATGTGCAGTAACTCTTAATGATTTAATCTTGCTCCACAAGTAATCTACCAATTAGCATAACTACACTACAACTATTAATTACATTAGCTGTTAAATGCCCCACTGTGTTTCACCGGTAATCTATTATTTGCCGCTGCCATTTGATGCTGTGCAGTAGCACCCGGTGGGTATTTAGAGCTTTTTCAGTATGTGGTACATCAGGATGACTTCTTTAAGCCCCAAGATCAGACTTAAACTGTTGAAGATGGTTTAGATACACCGTGATGGGTATGATCTATGAATAGCTGAAGAATCTCAAGTCGTTGGTAACACCCTGGAAAGTGAGATTGTCCCAAAGTCAAACCATGAGAAGATTGTTGAGGGCCCCCTGCTTTACACATGTGGACTTTTGATTGACGTCATCAATCCCAGATGAAGAACGTAAAAAGAAGAGGTGCTCTAGAGGAGACCTTAAAGTCGCTAAGAAGCTCTGCAGAGTAGAGGGGAACTCCAGATTTGGGTGATAATCCTTGCGTTTATCACTATAAGCGACTCATTTCACATACGAGGAGTCATGTGACCCATTGTTAATATGGAAATAATAATTCTAGCAGCTTTAAAGGCACTACGAGTTTTCCCAAATGTTCAGACAATGATTAACAATCTCTGTAATTGATTTGGTTATTTGTCTGTCCAACAGAAGACAGTGTACTTCAACAAGTTGAACAACAAGTACTTGTTGAACCGCCTTGTTTTTCTGCTGCTGCAGTTTTTTTCTTCTTCTTTCATCTCTTCTCTCTCTTCTTTGGCCCAACTCTAGTCTCCCATTGTTTCTGTCAGTGAAGCGTAACAAGATCTTTGACTCGCAATCTTTGATGCTATCACTATATGCAGGGCAGAAAGGGAACTTTTTTTTTTTTTTGGCTCTGAGACTCCCAGCTATCGAAGGAAGGTGTGTAAACAACAGGTGCTTCACAAAGCATCCCTCCTTGTCCTTCTTGCCAGATTGCTTCAGCGGCATTGCTGGCAGCCTTCATGCACGGGGGCGTCCCTGGGTTGTGTTCAATAATGAAGCTTATTCTCAATCTTTGTACATTATTTAGAGCACTTCTGGAGGATAAAAGAAGGCTTTTATTAATAGAACTGGACATACACTTTACATCAAGGGTTTTACAGATGCAGTTCCAGATACGTTTAGAGCTACGGGTTTCTTTTTGAATTGCCATTTCGTTTCATATTTACCACTGCTTCCAAACACTGACCTGCTCCTTTAGCCGCAGCACTAAACCTCCTCCGTGTTCCACTGTATTATATTGGCTATAAGAGATGCACTGTAGTTATCTGAGCCAAAGGGATTTCCTTTGATGTTCCTGCCACAATGAGAGCTTAGTAATGATAAGCTACGGACGAAATTCTGCTTTCAAAGTTTCCCTTTGATTTTTAATGGTGTACAGTAGGACTGCAGTGAGTGTGTCTAATTGGCTGCGAGAAATATGAACGTAAATGCAGATACACACGCATATATAAGAATAGGTGCTCACGCTTATGGACGCTCTTATCCGCACACACACGCACACACAAATGCACGTACAGTATGCGTTTCCATATGCACGTTCGTGGCACATGCATGCAGGCTTTCAGCTTCAAACCAAGTAGCTGCTTCTTTTTACACATTAATTCTGTTCCTCCATCAAACACACACACACACGCGAGCACACACACACACACACCATATTGCAAATTACTTCCCTCATAAATATTCTTAATGGACAGTATGGGTTTGCTTAGGATAAAGTACAGTGAATTATTCAGGCTGAAGAGTTTCGTGGGATTCAGCAGTGACTTAAATCTAAATGAAAAGTGAGGAGAGAATATAATAAGTAGCCGCACACACACACACACACACACACACACACACACACACACACACACACACACACACACAGTGTGGCCAAAACCCCCGCTGTATTTGTGTACATTTGTGTGCAGGCCAGCTTTGCATTTATGCATATGAGGGTGTTTACAGTCACAGTCACAGTCTGTATCTCATTTTTTTTTCTTCTGTTGATAACACAAGCAGGCACATACAGGCGCTAATATATAAATATTCAGAGGCTCGTTTTGTCACAATTTATCTTTTTTTTTTTTCCCCCCCATTTCACACGTATATTCACAGTTGCTGCTGTGTTTTCTAATTATTTGTGTGGACAGTTGCACTGATTTCTGTTGCCATGACGTCTTATGAGTCCACAGATCGAGAGTAAACAAAGATTTTCGGTGTCGATGGATTACAAAAAAAAAAAAAAAAAAAAATCATTGTGATTCCTCTGGTGTCTTCTTTGCAGGCCTGCCTGCTGAAAACTCCTGCAGTGAAGGTCATGCAGCTAAAGTTGTTTAAAACTGCTGGAATGACCTATAACGGCCACTCAGCTCCGTGCTTTTCCATTACATTTAGCTAACAGTCTACAGAGTGGAGAGGCTAACATAACATTGATTGTCTTTACCCACTCGTCTTTTTACTCAGCTCATATCCCCTCCTTTTCTTCCCACTGGTGTTCCTTCAGTGTTTTCTGCCCGTTTGTCTTCATCTGCTACCTATTTTCTTTGATCTCATTTGTTCCTTCACACTCTTCACACCTCTTATCGTCTTTCTTGCTCGCTCACACTGTACAGTGCGTCTGAATCTCGGTCTACTGCCCGGCCCGGTCTCACAGTGTGTCTGCAGAGCTCACTGTTGGGCATCCTGATGTAACTGCTTTATGAACAGAAGAGGTGCTTAAACCCTGTGAACCCAGAAATAACTCCATTACGAGTTTCTCTCTTGTGTTTGACTCTGCACTGTAAATGACGATAATGATCACTTACTTGCGTAGTAACTTTTCATTGTTACCGTGGTTACCATTGGGGGTTAAAATCCATCTGGAGTTTGTGTCCGCAGTTGATCAGGACAATATGATGTCCACGTATGCTGGCCAAAGCCAGACGAAGGATGTCATGACTAAATGTCTTATCTAATTTGTGTTCTATAAAACAAATATGGTGCTCAAATTGAATATAAATCCTCCATCACTGGTTTCCATCATCCACATCAATCCTCGTAGTTTACTGATTGGTTCTGCTTCCAGCTGCCAGACTCAATTGATTTCCAGTGAATCTTTTCTAGACTAATATCTGGTGAAAATTGAACTTGCTGGATTCACTTTGACTTCTGTGGACTTCTGGATAATATTTTTCAAGCCGTCCATGCAGGCATCCTGGAAATTTTGAATTAGGGATGAGTGGTAGATTGTCACAGCAGGACAGCGTCTGCCAGGACTGTCTATGGTGAGGATGAGGCTCTGCAGCGTGACATGGTGTGTGGTTTCTTCTCCGCAGCTCCCAGCAGGCCTCGGGGAAGACTGACAGGGAATGGTTGTTGAGTAATAGGTCTCTTGCAAGGTGCAGGGTGTCTCAAACAATTGAAGCGAGGCTGTCGAAGTGTAAGCACCTGCTATTACGTCCCTCACGCAGGCACAGTGTGCTGATAATAAACAACTTGGCAGCTGTATGCCCGTGACATCATGCTTAATGCCCCTTGCAACTTCCTGGCAGCGATTCAAAGGAGGCTGGTCGACGTCTTCTGGTCTGGGCATCTCTGGCTGAGAGCCGCTGTCCTGGCTAGCATGGCGGTCACAGCTTGATTGACTTAGAGAGTCAGATGGCAGACTTCCAGCTTCAGGCAGCACGGACTAAGGAGCAGAAATCTGCTAAAGGGACAGTACAAGATGCCACAGTGGCCACTTTATCACAAGTGACTCTCAGCTTCTCCTAATTAACCCTTCTTGGTGCCCGGACAAATGAATTTTAATGACTTTTGTGATCAGCTGACTTTTTCCTCCAGTGCCAGCAGCAGCAGCAGGCGGACATTTGGTTGAGAGTGAAATAGCACAAATGTTGGATGAATTCCAATAAAATCTGATATAAACATTCATGTCCTCCTCAGGATTGTAATTAAATGATCTCTTAACTTTTCCACCACAACTCATTATCATAAAATAGTGTTGTCAACGAACTATGGCCAACAATTTAGATGATCAATTTTGACTCTTAAAGAAAGAATAGGGTTAGGGTTAGAGATCTGATTTCAGCCTCTTAAATGTGAGTATGTTGCAGTTTCTTTTGTGCTTTATCACAATAAACTGAATTCCTTTGTGTTGTGGACAAACCAAGACATTTGATGACCATTTTCTGGGCTAAATCAGTCATTTTCAACTGGTGTCCCATAGATTAGCCACTGAAGAAAGCAGTGAATATTGCAAAAAAAGAAAGTGTCTCTGTGAGTTTTACACTTACCGCTATCGTTCATCAAAAATGCATCTTCAAAACAGGCTGATGGTCATTCTTGGACAGAAAATGAAACATTAAAGAGAGCAATGCAATAAGAAGGAGCAGCCACACTAGAAGAAGAAGCTGCAGGTGATGGGCTGCACACCTCCGACTCACTTCTCAGTGAGGTAACCAGCTGCTTTCACTTTGGCTGTTTGCAGCCACTAAAATCAGATTACAGTTGCTCACAGAATGGTGGAAAATTCAATTATTGCCTGACTTCTTTATTAAAACAACAGTCATTTGTTTTCCAGTTTTCCGTGACCTGCAGTATTGAACCACATTTATCACCAGAAACTATAGTACAGGCATTGCATGCACAATAACTGTGCAACTTGCATAACGGCATCAAAACTGCTTAAAGTTGATTTAATATTTATTTCAAATCAAGATTTTTTTAACCATCAGTCCTCATTGGGCTGACTCCACAGAGAACATTTTCAAGTTAAGTATCTAGTTATCATTATGGATTTCCCATGTCTGCTCACACTGATACAGGCCTGTAAAAATTATTTAAAAATGAATTTGGGAAGTCTATCAAACATTAATTGGCTAATTAGGCCTTTAATTTGAAGGTCTGGCTCTTGGACAAAAGATTTTTTGGATCGACGGATTGAACCAATCCCAGAAAATGACTGACAGATCAATCAGTAATGAAAATGATTATTAGTTGCAGGGTTAACTATGATCAGCTCAAAATTTCCATTTGTCCAATATTGATGACAGTTTTTAGATTCACAAAAGCCTGTGAATCTAAAAACTTTGTACTTAATGTAAACATTAGCCCTGCTAACCATCAGCATGTTAACGCTGTCATTGGGAGCGTGTTGCCATGCCGGCTGATTAGTATTTCTGTTTGAGCACCGCAGTGCTCAAGTACAGCCTCGCAGAGGTGCTGGCATGGCTGCAGACTCTTAGTCTTGTTGTAATGCACACTGCTAAGGGGAATTATTCTATGTCATGCTTCACAGAGCAGAAAGAGCTGAGCCATAAGCATGAAGGAATCACAGAATACGCTCACCAGCCAGTATGGATGGAATCAAGCGTACCCTAATCATCTGCATTTAATTTTCATTCAATTAAGAGAGGAACTAGATATTGTAAACATGACTACAACAACATTAAACACTTATTAGACACTTAACCACAGCGGTAAGATTCTTGAAGTACCTCCGAGCTGATTTCATGTTCATGATTATTCACTCCAAGGGCAGAAGTTCGGTTTGGCCTTAAAGCGATAGGTGTTCATCGTGGGAAATTGACTTCTTCATGTTCGTGCACGTTAAATATAACGCTGGAGCCAGTTAGCTTAGCATCAGCATAAGGACCGGTAAAATCAATGGACTGCTTTATGTGCTTCTGTCTTTTTTTTTTTTTTACCAGAGCCATGCTAGCTGTCTGAAGTCAATGTGCTAAATAAAGCTATCCAGCTGCTACAAGTAGCTTGTTATTAGCCGTACACATACATGATGTCATAGACTTTAGTCTTGTTTAGTGTTTCCTGTTTTAGTTTGTGATTCTCCCCTTGACATGTCTTCTTACTTTACTTCCTGCCTTTGTGTTTTCTGCCACTTTTGATTATTTTTTGATTATTTTCATTAGTTCCACTCTGCTCTTCTGTAGTTTGGATTTGTGGACTTTATTATCAGCCACCTTTTTTGTTACTTTCCTCCTGGCAAGTAACTCTTTAGTAAGTTTCATTACTCTTCTTGTGCCCTTGAACAAAACATGACATGAGAGCCATATCAATGTTCTTATCAAACTCTATGTAAGGAAGACAATTCATGTATTTCTTAAACTCAAACTGATTTGGCTGAAAATGGCTACTGTCATACATAATCCAATTGGAGAAAAAAAGAAACTAAGAAATAAAAAAAAAATCACACATCCTAATGAGACACTGCTGGCAGAGTCAGTTAATTTTCTCAGAAATGATATGGACATATTTATGGATGTTTGGGGAATGTGACACAATATTTACAGTGAGAGAAGAGGGCGACCCGGTGTTTTGAATTATTTCAATATCAGTCCCATCTGTTGAGGCTGCCAGCATTGTAGATACTTTTTCATTCAGTCCTGCAGTTGCGTCTGAGTGCGGGTAGATGCTGGCGATTTTCACCGCGTCTCTTCTGAGTAAACCGCTTTGAAAGACGTTCAAAAGTGAGATGAAGAGTAGTTTGAAAGTTTGCCTGTGATGATAGATCACCTATACTTGAACAGTAACAATTTCCTGCTAGCAAAATGTTTTATGGTGCCAAAAGGGGGAAATACCTGCCCTGACATTAAGGCTGAGCAATTTTATTGACCCTATATATATATATATATATATATCTCAATTTTTTGTTCCCCCAGAAAGATCGATTTTTCAGCCACGAGTACATTAAGTCCCATTCAAATCCCTCGTGTTCCGCTTGGCACTCTGCTCGCTGCCCATTTCCCCCTATTGGCTTTGCGGGAAGAGCAATTAGGTCAGCTGGCCGCTAGCAAGTTACCAGTCTAGATACTCACTATTCACTGTACATGCACCTGGTTTCCCCTACCAATCCAGAGTTGCAGGGTGCAGTCACTTGCTGCCAAAAAGTGACTGCACCCTGCAACTCTGGATTGGAAGGGGTTACATTCTTTGTCTTTTCAGCATGAACTGTAGAGGAAACCAGATGCATGTACAGTGAATTTGGTCAATATCACTTCTTACAAGAGTTCTACTTCTGTACACCCTGGTGGGGGCGAGACATAGGGAGTCAATTTTGATGAAGGCTGCGCCATCGGCGTATGAATGTGTGGATGCAATGTGCAGTGCAAGGGCGTCCTGAGTGATCGGCAGACTAAAAATGCACTATAAGTGCACTAAAAGTGATATAAGTGGAGTGCATTTACCATTTATGATCATAAATCACAGATAAGTTAGTTACAAAGTGTAAGGCGCAAAGAGAAAAAGCAGTACCGTCAATGATAAATGTGTCAAACCCCTCACTCTCATTCCAGCCGCAGCACACAGCCATTTATAGCCAACGTGTACACAGTTTTTCTACCCGTCTATCTGATGAACGTGCAAATGCATGTCAAATGTCGCTATGTTTTACAGGATGTGTACGTAGGCATTGTTTGCTAACGCGTTAGCCGTAATAAGATTATATATAAATCGCTCCTCTGTGTTGTGTTTTCTCCTCGTTCTGCTGCCTCAGGTGGCAAAACATAAATAAATAAAATAATGCAGCTTCAAGACAGCCTAGCTAATGTAGCCAGGCCAACTGTCACATGAGCACTCATGGGAGAAAGGAAGGCAGTCTGTTGCAGTTACAGCAATTAACTTGGAGCTGGTGCTCTGCTAGCTTGATCATTCAGTCTCCAGTAAACTTTATTTAAAGACAAACTTTTGGCTAAAAGTAACACAGGGGGTGAAATAGAAGTTTCCAGGTTCAGCAGGTCTGGGTTCTTAGATTTGATGTCAACTGTAGTCCTCGGGGACTCTTGGCGGTTCAAGAGAATACGGTCATGTCTGAGTTCAAAGACATTCGATTTTTTTATTTTTATGTTATTTTCTGAAAACAGTGTGTCATCATTATGACATCATGACTTTTGACATCTCCCAGGCCTCGGCATGTTGAGGACACAACCTCATCCTTTGTTATCATTCTGAGCACACACATGCTCACACTGATGTATTTTATTCTTGGAAAAAAAAAAAAACACTCCTTTCATTTTGCTATCTTCCATATTCGCAGATACACACACACACTCGCGCACGCACACAAAACACACATGAAACACACTCAACCCACCAGCTGAACAGGAAATGGAGACAATGATGAAACCTCAGTGTAATGTTGAGGGCTTAAACGTACAAAAGGACTGACAAATGTCAATCACCCCCCTTTAAAACAGATTATCATCCCTATTTCAATCCAGATTAGTGTGTGTGTGTGTGTGCGTGTGTGTGTGTGTGTTTGGGTGACAGAGAGACACAAAGAAGTCCCACTGATATCTGAAATTGAATCACAAGATTAAAAGATCAGAGTACTTTGCTATTGTGCGCACACTAGATTCAAGAACAAATAGACACACTGGCAACAGAATATTCTGTGTGTTTGTGTACTGTAGGAAAAAAAACATACATGAGGTAAATAAATCATGCATTAGATGTTCAGATGGTTACAAGGTAAGTAGATTTAGTGATCTGAGAGTAAATACACATGGATTAGTAAACAGATTCTTATTGTGATTGATGGGATTCTAGCTTTAGCTGAAGAGTGGAGTCCAAATTTGTGACCTTAGGACCACATCAAGGCTTTTTGCTGATGAGCTAGTTTCACTTGCTGCACTGGACCGTGGCCTGGATGGCACAGTTGGAAATTGCGGGGATGAGGGTCAGCACCCCCCAACAAGTCTGAGACTATGGTGCTCTGCTGGAAAACAATGAATTCTTGCCTTCGAGTGGGGAGCGAGTTGCTGCCCCAAATACAGGCAGCGACGCAGGATTTGTCCCAGAGCGTCACAAGGGAGAGGGAGATGAGCCTGAAGGTGAACCTCTCAATGTGTCGGTCGACGAAGCTCATTTATTATTTTTTTTAAAGATTTTGGGGCCTTTTCAAGCTTTATTTTTTTGATAGAGACCGCTGAAGAGTGACAGGAATGTGGGGAGAGAGAGACGGGGAATGACATGCGGGAAAGATCCACAGGTCGGATTCGCACCCTGGGCTGCCGCGGCAAGGACTGAACCTTTGTACATGGGGTGGCTGCTCTGCCAGCTGAGCTAAACGACAGCCCACGACTCTCATTTATGATCATAAACACACCGTAGTGACCAAATTAGTTTTCTTTGCACTGTGTTTGCTGAATGAAATCAAAATTATGTTATATAACTAATTCATTTATGGTGTTAATGTTGCAGCTGATTCTGTTGAAGGTATTTTAATTATTTTGATACTTACTGCCGGGTGACTTAATCCATAATAATGTATTATATTTTATTAGTGGATTTATATTTTGTAATAATGTAAATCTGCAAAGTAATTTAAGCAATCAAATGAATTTAGTCGAGTAAAATGCACAATATTTTTTCCCAAAATGTAAATTCCAATTATGTACAGTAAATGTACTAAGTTACTTTCCACCGCCAGGCATGTTAAACTTTGAAGCAGACGCCGACCTCACTGGAGGAGACCAAAAAAATCATGTCTACCATTAGAAACGTTGTCGACAGGGTTTCAAGAGTTCACAAAAAATGTTTTAAATGTGTTTGCAATGGTAGAAAAATTGATGTAGCAGCTAATCAAGAAGAAAAGTCAGCGCAAACCATGCATGAAATCGAGTTGGGGTCTGTCAGGACTAATATGAATCTAAACCGGTATTTAAAGTAATGCTTTTTAAAGTAGCCAAGAGAAGTTAAAGAAGTTTTATTTTGTTCCTCTTCATTCATACTGATATATTGTACATTTTTGCTTCGCTTGCACCTGTTTTGTCTATGAAATATTCAGTTTGATATAAGACCAAAAACTCTAAACTTTGAGAAGACAGAACCAGCAAATGTGCAAAAATAAAACATTAAATGATAGAGCCTGATTATATGGCGGGGGATGACTAATGATTTCCAATTTATGGTGATCAATAAAACCCAGTTCTCCGTCTTGACTCTTGCAGGGAGAGGCCAAAGAGTCCCGTTCAGAAAGGGTTAGTACAACAGCTCCTACCAAACAAATCCTGATGCTTCTTGTCACAAAGACGATGCCGCTCCTTCACGAGATGCCTTTTAATGAGGCAAATATGAGACACGGATGATGAAAGGGAAACAAGGTCAGAAAGATCACTTAATTTTAGGATATTTCCAGGTATGAAAGTGGAAAAAGTACACTAAATTGAATCTTCTGCATACAGAGTAGTACATTTTATAAAACTGAGATCCTCTGATTGCAGACATAAAAATAAAACCAACTATGCCCGAATTCATCTCCAGACCTCTGTGGTGACAGTAATTATCATGGTGTCCTGAACTCTGCTAAATTATCCACACAGACATTTAGAAAACATGCTTTTTAAAATGAGCTCTGGCACTGAAAGTTAATATTTAACAATGTGGGAAGGAGGATTTATTCCATCACTGTTATGTGTGTGAATATTATCACCTGACGTACAGTATGTGACTCACCGTTTCCAAAAATACTTCAGCAAAAAAAGCCTAAAATGTAGTTTCTCCTTGTCATTTTTTTTTAGATTAATTCCTAACCTCCTCTTCTCCGTACGCTCTCTCTCCACCCTTCTTTTCTTCCACCTCTTCTGTTCCTCTTTGCTGTATCTTATCGATTTGATCCTGTAGTTTCCTCTAACGCTCAGCCTGGTTGGGCAGCAGCATGAGCTTATGATGCAGAGAAATGTCAGGTACCTTTGGGAAGACAAGATTAGAGAGAGAGCTCAGAGTGATCCGTTTGCTTCACACTCCTCTTTTCCTGTTTCTCTTCCCCTCACTCTCCACCTGTCTCGCTGCCGTCTCTCTCTCTCTCCCTCCTTCCCTCTCCTCCCTTGATATTACACTTTTCCTCCGCTCTCTGGCTTCCTAATCCTCTCAAGTGCTGGTTCTCCTAAACCATATTAACACAGGGATCATCTTTGTCTCGTTGAATTAAAATGGAACGGAGAAGATTTGAGTAGCTGGTGTCAAGTTAAAGCCTTGTATCTGTGGATGAATTATCAGCAGGTTTTTCTTTACTCAGATGACCTTTATTCGGCCGGTTTTAGTGGCCATGGGGTCGTGAACTTTCTGTGACAGATGGTGGGGTTGTAGCAAGGTTTGATTTGTACCGGAACAGTCACAAACAGCAGGTTTTTGACTGTGAGGAACTGAGACACACTGAGCCCTATCCTCTTTATTCTCCTTCTCCTTTAATTAAACAGCGAAGGATGTGGGAGCTCCTCAGTGGAAGATCTGTGGAGGATAAAGACCATCAAAAGTCTGGCCTGAGGGACACTTACTCTTATTGAGAATAGAATAAAGATAGATAGTTCAATGTCATAATAAAATACACTTAGATACAGCACCAGTAAAATTCATAGATTATTATTAGGTAGTGGTATATTGACCTTGTGAGAAGTACATTTAAATGAACATTAAAAACATTTGTAAGTAATTGCATTTAGTATTTATACATCCAAACATTTGCCATAACAGCTTACCCTTATCGGGGTCGAGGGGGTGGCTGGAGCCTTGACAGCATAAAGACCCATCGGTTTCTTCACCATCTTCGTAGGCCTGCCTCCTCCATACTCAGTACAGTTGTCGTGAACGGGGAATTAGCTATAGAGACAAGCATTTTAACATGGGGACTTATGGAGATTGACTTGTTCTGTAGCCAGTGGACGTTCAAGAAACTGCAGTTTTTGGAGGAGGTTGCTGCTTGGGTCGGAGCCGATCCCAGTTGGCATTGGGAGACAGGCAGGACAAATCACCAGTTCATTTGTTATTCATGGTGGATTATATGTTATTTTGTTTGGAAAAGGGCATTTTATTAGATATGTGAAGGTGTTTAAAGATGGGACCTGTGAAGTCACTGCATCTTATATACAGCACGGGGAAAATGTGCAAAAAAAAGTGCAATAAAAAACACATCAACACCATCTCACTGATATTTCTGGTTCCGTAGGAGTCAGCTATCAACAGCTGGAATTTGATTTGTTCTTTGAAACATCATAACCAACAAATAAAATCAGCATTTGGTGAGCTTTCCGCAGCCTCCTGTGTCAGGAGAACCGGACACAGCCAAACTTTGACGTGTACTTGTTGCTCGAATCATCATAACAACATGCAAATGATGTTGAGATAGCTAAGAATAGCTAATTTTGCTGGTGAGGCGCAGAGCTATTAATATGTCGGCTGCTCGTGAAATACAACATACAACTACTGCTGGGACTGATTGGGTTAATAATTTATTTGTATGTCGTATGTTGAGGCTTTATAAAGTTGAAACTGGGTTGGTTGGTTTCATGGCAGAGCTGTTCATCTCCTACTGGGGGTTTTACTTACCATCATCAACAATGCAGCTGAGGCAGAAATCTTTTTTAGAGGGCCTTGATTAAGATAGAACCTCCAGTAAATAAGTATCATTGATTGCTTTTGTCATCATTGGCACCCAGTATAATTCCATCTCTTATTTGTAATAAGAAAATGAATTGACGGTTGTGTAGAAGCTGGCACAGAGGCCCTATCAGCATTAATAAAAGTAATAAAATGTGCCACTCTCTCTCTCAACCACACACACAAATTGCCTCTTCTCTCTTTCTCAACAACATAAGTCGGAAGAACGGTAAAAGAAAAAACTGCACGCTGCAGAAAAATAGTTGTCAAAACAAATGATTTGCCACAGATCAAAAGAATTAATGCAAATAAATAAATGCGTCACAACTTCATAGTGGTGAAGGGAACAAGAGGAAAAGAAAACTCAGCTATAGACTCTGAACAAGAAAAGAGGAGAAGTTCAGCGGGGTCACGAGTTTGTTTACAAATGAGAGAAGAGGCAGAACAAAGACGGGCTGGTTTCACGTCGGTGCTGCCGTGCTCAAAAAGACGCGAAGAAGTGTCATGACAAGAAATAAAGAGAAAATAGAACACAGGTCGACAAGGGAGCAAGCGTCACGTAAATTACTTTACGTTCCCGTCGCTTCTGAGCTGTTCGTCCCTGTAGGACGATTATGAGGTCAGTGTCACCATAAAGAAAGAAGGAAAAACACAAAACACAACACTTTTCTATATGGATAAGATCTGCCTTTAGAAAAAGTAATGACAGTACATCACTGTCAAAACTCAACATTAAAATTAATTATGATGCTTATGTTCCTAAAAACACGCTTCCCGCTTCTTCCTTTTTAGTCTGAGCTCTTCTCCCTCTCTTAAGTGAGGATAAATAAACGTGTTGGGAGCAAATTATTTTCCTGCAGCCTCTCACTCCTTCCATCATCTGTCATTGTGTGAAACTGTGAAAGCTTTAGCTCCATTTACACTCGAAGAACAGAACCCCCCTCTTACTATTTGGTGTTGGACATCAATCTCCTTTAGTGTTAATGTGGTCAGAAAATGGCTAAAAAAAAAATCAATGAGACAGACGTCCAAAAGATCCTGTTGGCAATCAGCCATGGTGATGAATAGACAACTAGCCACTTCGTCTTGATGCTTTATTCACACCAAAATGGTTTTACCTTGACAACAGATTAGCTTTAATGTGTTCATTTTTCTGTACTTGATGCATTTTTGACCGTCCGCCTCTAGTCAGCAGTAGTATACACTTTGAAGTTACGCTTGTATGTATAAAAACAACTTTTTGTCTGCTCGAAGCACAACTTCTCAATTCAGCAACACCCCTAATGTGTATCGACTGAACCTAACCTGGACTGGCGAACACCAACAACTGTTTTAAAGCTTTAAAGCAATAGTTCGACAAGATGGGGAATACGCTTATTTGTTTTTTTTGCTCAGAGTTAGATGGAAAAAAAAAATCAATAAAATCCTCCTACCACGTGCCTAAAGTTCACTATTTAAGATGCTGCGTCTTGTTTGTTTAAGTCCGTGTACAGTAAGAATAAATCAGGTGTCAAAATCGGGTCCACTGAATGCACCGAAGCCACGCCCACTCGTAGGAGCAGTCAAGCAGCAGTTCTGAAGCGGCTGAAACGTGTCAGATGAGTTCAGAAAACGACATGACTTGAAACACTCTGTCCGAGATGAATTAATCTCTGTCTCTCTGCTCAGGGTGGCCTCAGCGTGTCATCGAGCCACCCTTTAAGGACCGCCCACAAAATCCTGGACTGAAAACTGGTGAAAAACTGCTCAGGGTGGCCTCAGCGTGTCATCGAGCCACCCTTTAAGGACCGCCCCAAAAAATCCTGGACTGAAAACTGGTGAAAAACTGTTTCAACTCCACATTTCAAGTCTTTTAACATGTTTTCAGCAACTATTTTCCAATATATTTAATGTATTCTGAAACAAATTTCATAATTGCTTTTACACAGACAATTCACAATTTTTATTATGTTGGACTATTTCTAGGCAGAGAGCAGGCCTTAAATGTGACCATCTGTAAAACCACGTGTCTTTTTCTTGCTGCAGATATGTTAATTAGTGAACTTTAGAATTTTGTTACACACAGCCAAACGAGTTGTTTTCCTTGATTAGCCTCTAACAAATGGACGTGGGAGTGATATTGATCTGTATGGACACCACTACTTTAATATGTTTTACTAGAATGTAAGGAAAACGCTTGAGAGAGCTCTCTACCTGTAATTTCATCACATTTCCAGTATACAGGCCAATTGAAGCTGCCAAGAGAACTGGCCTCACTGCTTACACAAATGATAGTTTTACCCCACAATCAATGCGCAATGATTTATTGATGCCAAAATGACGTACATGGCATATTTAATGGCACACATGTAAAACATTTGCAACCCCCCACCTTGATTTAAACCCTGCTCCAGCAACATACTGACTCCACAGCTCTCTGCAGTTGACCGTGACCTCTCATCCCTCCTGGAGGGAAGAAGAAACCTCCCCACGGCGATGAAGAAAATATCACATTGCATATGCAACGCAGAGAGAGAGAGAGAGAGAGAGAGAGAGAGATGGTGAGGGGGGGATGCAGAAGCATTCAGAAATGCAATAAAGTAAGTAAAGTAGCAGGAGTAGACGCGTGTAGCTTTAATGGGTAAGTAATGCATAGACAGCTGGAGTGAGTGACAATCATTGCAATTCGGTTTTCTCGTGTTCATTGTGCAGAACAAATTGCTCCATTGTGGGTATTAAAGTTTCCTCATTTAATCTTCTAACAAACTCTAACAAAATACCACAGGCTACTCTTACTGTGCTTTCGACCAGCCAGACAAATGACATTTGTGTTTCTGTGTTTCACATATTTTTAAACAAATAACGGCAGCGTGAGCGCTTTGACTAATGTCAGTTTGTGCTCTGTGTGTGTGTGTGTTGCAGTTTTGTGTCATGGGTGCTTGTTGAAAGAAAGGTGTTTTTATGATAGAGTGTGTATTCACAGCATGAGGCCGAAAAGCAGGAAGACGCATACAGCCAGAGGAGACGCATTAGGATTAACACACAGGCATGAAGTAGCATACACAGAAATACAAATGTCAAAGATAAATATATATAGCAACAAACAGTCATCAGCTACTCTGTTGTCTCTGGTTTGCTGCCAAAAGCTATTCATGCTACAATCCAGAAGCTATTAGATAACATTAATTCAGCCAGATTTATCGGCTAGTTATCCTACTGATACACACATTTTAACTTTCACTATCAAATATTTAAATATTAATTTCAAAATCAGCCTCAAAAAATCAGTATTTGTTGTGTTTTAGTTCAATTTCAACTCAATTTTATCTCATGACGCTCTCTGTGTACAGCAGGTCTAGACTGTAGTTTTTCTAATATTATTTGCAGGGACCCAGCAATTTGGTGGATGGCCATCTGCTGTCGGCACGTGCTGTGATGAACGTGTACAGATGGAGATGGAGAGGGAGAGGAGAAGCACAGAGCTCAGTGCATCATGGGAAGTCCCCCAGCAGTCTAGGCCTATAGCAGCATAGCTGAGGGATGGTTCGGTGCTTACTTTAGTCAGCCCTAACTATAAGCTCTATCAAAAAGGAAACGTCTTAAGCCTGCTCTTAAAAGTTGTTGAGGGTCTCTGCCTCCCGAAATCCAAACTGGGAGCTGAAGGCTCCTCTCTCACACTCTTGGACTCACTCTTCACACTTTTGTAGACTATAGGAAGCACAAGGAACGGCACACAGTGTTCTACTGGGGCGGATATGATCTTGCCTGACCATGAAAAGCTTTGTAACTGACGAGAGGGATTTTAAATTCTGTTCTGAATCTTACAGGGAGCCAGTGCAAAGAAGCCAAAACGGGAGAAATGTAGTCTCTGATCCTGGTTCCTGTCAATACACATGCCGCAGCATTCTGGATCAACTGCCGAGTCTTAAGGGACGTATTGGGGCAGCCTGATAATAAGGAGTTGCAGTAATCCAGCCTAGAAGTAACAAACACATGGACTAGTTTCTCTGCATCTGTTTGAGGCAGGACGTGCCTCATTTATGCAATATGTTGGTGGAAACAAGTCAGTCCTTGAAGCTTGTTTTATGTGGGACTTAAGAGCCGCCATGTGATGCTATCTAAAGTAACTATATCTTTAGATACAGAGTTTTGGAGGTATTTGGAGGCAATTACAAGTATACTACAAATTTAACATCAGAAAATTGGAACATTTTTATACCCTTAAGGCATGCTTGAAGCTAACTGATTGGTTTCTTCTGGCTATTGGATCAATAAATATAATTGGGTATCATCGGCATAACAACTGAGTGATTCCTAATAATGTTTCCAAGAGGGAGCATATTTAACATTTAGTGTTTGGCATGTGTGTGTGTGTGGCCATTAAAACAGCATGATGAAAAATGTGTGTTTAATTCTAGTTATTATTAACATACTTTTTTAATTTATTTAACAGAGGCATTCGTCTCCAAGAGCAGGTGGCGGATATTTGTCTGAGGACAAAGATCTGGTGTAAAGGAGTGTTTGTTTGTGTGTCTCTGTGTGTGTTTGTCAAATGTTTTATTCATCTCGCAGGGCAGCCAAGGACAAGAGGGAGGATTTGGGCTTTGGAAGTGTGTGTATGTTTGGGAGGCTGGGGTTATCTTGTGTGTGTGTGTTTATGGGTGTGTGCGTGTTTGTTTGTTTATGGTCTCTCGATGCCATCTGTTAAATAATGAGTCACCTGTGAAGTCTGTAACACCAGTGCATGTGTGTCTCTGCGGGACTATCATAATCGCTGTCAGAGAGGATTAAGATTCACCTTATCAACAACACAGATACTCATATCTATAAAAACACATGTTAGTAATGATTTGACAAATCCCAGAGAAATTAACGAGGAATAAATTCACAATCTTATCTCGCTAAGTTTGGACTAACTTCAAGCTACAGCCTAAAATTGATGCAGTGACCATAATTGTGTAACTGTGTAGGTGCTTTGCCTCCTGAAGGGGTCATTGTGGAAGATCTGCTCGGAACACGCATCTCTTAATTTAAATGTGCTAATAATCACAATGACAACAAATTCTTGGGAATTGCTCTCTCTCCGGTTTTGTTCTTTCATGTACTAATGGTGCATCCTCATTAAAAATCATCACTAAAATGATGCTCTTAGCTCTTAGCGGGCACAAGTAATGGCAAGGTAATCATGAAGTAATGTATTCCAAATTACAACTAAGTGCACCACTTTACTTGAAGGGGCTCAATAATAGAGAATAATATGTACATAACAGGGAAGTAATTTATCAGTTGTGTGGTATTTGGACGTTTAAATATTTTGCAAAATAGGATGCAAACACAGAGCAAAAGAGTGCGGCTACGTGACACCAGCGTGGTCGTGTTGTTTAAGGTGAAGCGAAACGGAAACGAGGTGAAGCTGCGGGACTGGTTTGAGAAGATTTCAAGGAGGGATTGACAGTTTTCTTTATATTAAAGGTGCAATATGTAAGAAATCAGACAACACTGCTGCTAGTTAGTTAGCTCAGTCAGAAACCTTCCAGTGAGCATGGCCGGACCGATGGAGAAGAGTTTGGCGACAGAGAATATACAGTACCAAGGTGATTTACAACGGCTCCAACCAGGACTCCGACTCTGGGAATGGCTGGTTCAGCCAGTGGGAGAGGAGCAAGGCGGAGGTGGGGCAGCAAAAGCGCATAGAGCCACATTGTTTTCTCATCTAACTTGTTGAATTAATGGATTAATTTCTACCAAACCAGAGCTGGTGATTGTTGAAACACTGGAAAGACGAGCCAAGATCGGTTTGGTGAGTTAGTTGTACTAGTCTTAGTTCAGAAGCTTGAAGGTTTACAGCTGAAGTAAGTAGTAAGAACACGTCCTTACTTGACATACTGTGAGTTTATTTTGTTTATTTATTAGACTAGCTGGATAGCGTGCTAACGTCACTCAATATCTTTGTGTTTGCAGTAGCTTTTCTGAATTTCTTCATCCTACAATCTAAAAAAACAATGAGACAACTCAACGAAGAAACATGGTAAATTAGTAATCAGAATGGCAGTAATTATTTCCATCATCTGTTGTTTTCATCATGAGGTCACAGCGGAGGTAAATTATTTCATGTGCTCGTCCACCTTCTGCTCACACCTCTGTGTTTATTTTCTCTCTTCTCTCTATTTCTGGGTATAACAACATATACTCAAACAACACACACACGCGCGCGCATGCACCGAGCAGTGGCATGTGCTGTTAGACGCATCGAAGCAGAAATTATATCTATTAATCAAAGTAATTGCGTGTACGTGTGTGTAGACACAAATGTGTTGTTGGTACACAGGGGTGTGCGTGCGTCGTGTGTGTCTTTGTGTAGGGTTCACGGGAAGGTCAGCGGCTCCCTCTGACTCAGACTCCGACTTTTCAATACCCATTTAAATGCAACTCTAATTATCACACTGATAATTGCACGCACGCATTGAAACACAGAGAAAGGAGCGGATGTGCGCACGTGCACGTGGGTGCACGTGTGTGTGTGTGTCTGTGTGTGTCTGTCTTAAGGTGATTCAACCCATAATGAGATGGAGAGAAAGGAAGAGAGACCCGTTAATGCATCACAGGACGACTTGATGGATGTGTAATGAGCAGCTTCATGTGTACAAAGGCGCACTCAGAGTCGAGCAGGTGTTTAACTCCAGAGCCGCCATGGCTTCAGACGCATTCGCTTTCTCTTCATGAAATACAGACTCAACAGGCCTTTATTTATATCAGGTCATTGCCTATCCAAATCCAAATAATATTAGGTATCAATATCTACCATCTGCCAGGTCAACATACATCGTATGTTTAAAGAGTATTGAAATCATTCCATTAAAATAATACTTGTGTCTAGTTTGCTGAGGAGTCATCTAACACGACACATCAAAGATGCTCCGCTCAACTATTTAACCACAGTTAAAGTCATTAAGCATGAAGAGCGATTCATTTTAGTCGTTTTAGAAACCAATTTACTGGAAGAAATGGAAGATTATGTTTGATTAACTTACTTTACTGTAAGTCTATCCTAATACAACACTCACATTGCCTTGTGTACTTGAGCGATGGTGGATGAAGTTGGGTGAAGTAAAAAGTAAAAGTACTCATTCTACAGTGAAATTGTCCCTGTTAATGTTTTACTGCATTTTACTGCTGTAGTGGTAATTCTAACCACTTTATATGAAGGTTTTGGTACTTTACCGACACCACGTGCCTCATAATGTCCTCCTGATTGCCACACAGCTTTTGACCCAGACTGGTTTGACTGTTATTTAAAGAATATAGTATAATCTGTCACTTAATTCTGTGTTACACCTTTAGAATTTTTGCAGTCCAACCCATTACTACAAACTGTTCCCTTCATTTTGGAATTTAGGGCCTTACGTGAAAGCATGCCCTGTTTTTAAGATAATACGATGTAGTAGTATCAAAAGTACCAAAGATAAAATAAAAACAGATCTACAATCAGATTTCCAAGAAGAAAATCAACATTTTTACAAATACTAGCCCTGTGTGCAAGTTAATGTTTTTTTTATTATTATTCTGACAGATTCTGTGCCTCTGAGCAGCACACAGTACACAGTATATAAACACAGAAGGCAGTTTCATTCATGTGCAGGTGTTTGTTAAACAGGTAGCAGACTACAGGAGAAAACACTGCTGCTCTGACACTGATAACTGTGCGCTTTTATTAGTATTAACACACTGCACATATGTGCAAACACAAACGTCTCTACAGCTGTTAAAGCCGGCTGACAGCTGATCCAGCTGTGATCAGCTGCCGCGGTCATCAGAAACGGATGCTTCAGAGGAAGGGACGTCAGACAAAAACATGTTTCCTTATTATCTCTTTGCATGGTTTTCCTTGCATCTCTCCATGCATCCCCGTAGGGAAAGGGACTAAGATGGAAGGAAAAGATGTGAGTGAGGCGAACGTAGATGCAATTTAAAAGACTTGGGATGTGTGTGTCTCTGCAGCAGAGCTGTGTGGCTGTCAGTAAACCACACAGGAGAGAGAGGTGGAGATTGTCCACTAGTTTCGATTGCAGATGGTTCTGATTGTAGATCTGTTTTTCAATTACTTTGATAACTTAGATACTATTCAATGTTTAATTAACCTAGATTTAATTAGTTTTAAACAAACTATACTGTATGTACGTCTGTAGGTTTCATGTCAGCATGCCTTTTTTTTTTAATCCCCCTTTCTCTGCATACAGTATCTGTACTCTCTTTGTTAGAAGTTGCTCAACTTCAACAACTTTGCTTAGCTCACAGCAATATTTAATCTTCTTGGCGAGCCAATCGCAGGGTCCAAGAACACAAAATCGTCCCATTTTTCCCCACCCGAATCAATGTCTCTCTCTGCAGTGTCAAGATGCGTGTGTTCACATGACGACCATATGAGTTTTTGTTCCCGTGGTGATGTGAAAGTTATTCAACTTGCTTTGATTTGCCATCGGACCAGAACAAAAGATAGACGGAGAGGGGATCACACAAAAAAGATTCTGGAAAGGAGGTGAGACATCGGGAAAAAAAACCCCAAAAACGGTCCATAGAGTGAAGACAGATTTTGATTTTGAGAGGACGCGAGGTGAAAGGGAAGATGCCATAGTGAAAATAGAAAGGTAGAGAGGACCACTGGCGTTAGAGGATAAAAAACAGATTGTTGTTTTTCTGGTTTTCAGGATCAGTGGATTGAACAGTCCTGCGGCAATCTTAAGTTTATCGCCAAGGTTTATTGCAACACAATCTGTCCATCGATCCATTCATTCATTCACCCATCCATCCATCTACGAATCCATCCATCCATCCATCCATCTGTCTGGCTGTTGCTTCCTTATGTCCTTTTTGTTCTCTCACTTTTGTTTCTTGTCTTCTTCCAAATCAAGGACCCAGGGAGCAGATTTAGATGTGCTGTTGTTTTTTTCAGGCTCAATGAATTGAACAGGCCCGCAGCAATCTGCTGTTTATCACCAAGTTTCACTGCAACCCACACTCATGAGGAGAATTATCCTAAGACCTTGTTTGTTTGGCCTTTCCTTTGGAGAAAGAGTAGCAAGTTTGAAATTTCAGTGTTCGTAATGAAATATATAGATATACTGTGAAATGTGCAAATAAATGTACCTCTGCACATTTGTACTTAAACTTGAAAATCTTATTGGATAACACAGACAATACGCTGGCTGGTTGTCTGCAAACAATCGTCTTGATGAGTACAAAGAGTCAGTGACAGAGAGTGGGAAGACTCAGAGACGGAAGGAGATTAAATATTTACATTCAATTTTATGTCACAGAAAAGTAAGTAAAATCTTGTTATTTGTTTCAGCCAGTAAAGCAATAATTAACAGAAATCGGGGTCAAATTGATGCTACGGTGAGATAGTTTGTGCAACGGTTAAAAGATCCTTGTTAATTATTTAGGTTGATTAGACCTCCGCTCAGGTGGAAGCCCACACAGTCCTGGGAAGAGAGCCAATCAGACAAAATAAGTGAAAACAACTGTGTGGGTGGACAAATGGTGTGAAAGGCAAGGATATCATTATCATGGAATGACGTCTATCACTGTCTGTTTCACTTCCTTAAATACTTTTCAGAGGAGAGAGCTTTGAGAAACCAAACGCAGCTGTGTCTGATGCAGATCGTTTTACCCGGCGATTGGTATCTGTTTATTGATCGGTCAGCTCATCCGATGGGACAGTAGTCGAAACAGCTTGACTGTAACGATATCCAGATGTGAACAGACTCGCTCCAGAAACAATAAATGTGTTTTAACAAACTTTAAAGTACAGATGGCAAAATACTTTACTCATCCATGCCCTCTTCTGATCATAAGGACAACATTATGTCTTCCAGAACAGCTACAAATCAGTTGAGACGGGGCTATGGTTACAGTACGGTACGTCTGGATCGGACAGGTAACGCTAAATTTTTCATGTGACTGCTGCACCAGTTTGGATCATCATAAGAGCCATTACTGAGAGTGGAAATGGAAGTTTTCCACAACATGTTCCTGTAAGTTTCACAACAAAAGCCTTGTTAGGTTTCTGTTAACTGAAATGCTAGAGGGCTTTTAATTTGAAACAGAAACAGGAAGTGTTGAGTTTGTGTTAACAGTATAAAACACTGCTTCTCCTCGCCACCGTCTCCTCATCTCTCATGCTACATGTGCTGCAGACAAACCAGAAATTGACCCAACTGCATAAATTGCATGAAACCTGTCCCATGTTCAGCTGTTACAAATCTTCTCTGATGCATGAAAGGTTTGCAGCTGTAGTCTTAATGTACAAGGAGGGAGAACAGAGCCTACAGGAGTGAGTATTGATGAATATCAGAACATGTAAAAGTATGAAACAGGTAGATACTGTGAGCCCGCCGTGCCTAAATGTGACAGGTTTGTTTGCAACTGCTGGATGTTAACAACTTCCTTCGTCTAAACATAGTATCTTAAGCTGATCCAACCATTTAGATCTACATAATTTATTCTTCAGGTCCTCTGTTGATTACTTACCCAAAGTTATGCTTTAAAAAAAGGGGGCTAAATTGGACTGATTTCACCCAAACACTTCCTGGTGCCAATCCTGTTTAAACAGTCCAGAAGCTAGAGTTTGTTATTCAGATTCCCTCTGCACATTTTCTGAATTGGACAAACAACAGATTCTAAATGAGGCTTAAAGCAAACTAAACCCGCATCTAAAGCGTCTTTTCGCCAACTAATCTCTGGTGCACAATCATGTACAATGTGCGTGTCTGTGCTCTGTCAAGTATCAAGTATAAAACTAGCTCTTTCTTCTACACACACATTGATAATTAGGCTACTACTACTACACACACACACACACACACACACACCTAATACAGGCTAATTGGAAGTGTGCTCTTGTATACACCCAAAGGCTTTTGTGCACCTGCTACTGCAGGAAATGGGGACACACACATAATACAAACTACCAGATGCAAATGTGGTAAAGTTTCTACCTGCAAGCATGCACACACAGACACACACATACTGGAGATTACCTGGCTCCAGGATGTTATTGGCAGTTGTTTTGTTTGCAGACTCATTTAGAATTTGTTATTTTTTATAAACCGGCCGAGTACAGTCAGGATTTGTAAATGTCCGACTCCATGTTTTGTTCAATTCCGGTTTGATTCAATATTCTTTACCAGCAGTAAAGTTAATAAAAAGAAAACATCTAGATAAAGGTAATTTATGTTTTTGGTGTTTTGTGGTAAGCAGGTGAATACATATTGCGAGGCTTGCTGCTTTTCTTTCTCTGTTTGGAAGTTTGAGTCGGTGTTGATTGACACGGGACATTTTTTTCCTTTCTTCTTTGTTCAGCCCCCGGCTCTGACAGACCGTGAAATAGAGTCTGTGTGATGAACTGAGTTTGAGGTTTTGTGGGCTTGATTTCTTTCTTGCGAATGTTAATTATCAACGTGTCACGCCCTAATTTGAATGCACACATCTGTTGTGGATGTGGAATATATCGGCAGAATTCATTACATCGAAACTTATCTCCTCTTTAATTTGGTGTGCTGTCCTTAATATGCTAAATAACACATGACATTATGTTTTGTTCTTTGTGTGCATAATGTCACTGTTTTAATCATTTTATTTGCGACAAGCAATTATTTCTTTGGTTAAAAACAGATTCAGATTGTGACATCTGTCTCTTTTGAGGAAGTCCATTACAATATTTTTAGATTTCTAAGTGCGATCTTTGGCAGAACATCATTTTTAGATATTTGGCATGTTTGAAATTGTCTTGAGGTTTTGCTGGCTTGTCAGAATTCTTGGCAAACTAGTTTTGATTTGATGTTTTTGAGAGCCTGTTTTCGTTCTCTCTGTGTTTTGACAGTGTCTTTTGGCAGACTGACAAAGGCGCACCTGTAAATTTGTTCATGATTTGTCCTTTTCGCCAGACGATAGCAAAGAACAGACGGGGGGGGGGGGGGGCAGAGAAGTTAGATGTTAGGTTTAGAAAAGATGCACGAAAACACTCAGACAGAAATCATGAATGGCAATCCAAGGGCAAGGTGAACTTCTTCTATAAACAGTTTCTTTGTTTTGCATGAATCAAATCAATCATTCAAGTGATTTTTTTTTTTTTTTTTTTTTTTTATTCATCAAAAACTTTTCAAGACTTTTCGAGCACACACAGGTTTAATCAGGGTCAACATGGCGTGGGAGCTGGCATGAACTGGCGTTGGGTTTGGACATCATTTAATCAAATCTACTTATCGATTCACCATCCCTTTGAACCCCTAATTGAATGTAATAAGGTTCCAAATATTCATGAATACCCAAAGTTATAAATGGCCTCAGAAAAGACTCCGAGATCTCTAATCACTTCTCTCAGTAACGCCACGATTTTGATTGGCAGCCTAATTAATATCCACAACCTCGAGGAGAGACGAGCAGCAGATGATATGAATTGTTCATTAAACATGTATCTGACACATCGAAATAACAGGCACAGCCTCATTTTTACCAAAAAAAAAAGAAAAAAAGGACGTCCCAATTCAGAACTAGGCTAAACTTGAATTATTGATATAATATGCACAAACATTTACCTGGGAACACAGACAGCTAGATCTTCTCTGATAGTCTTGAACTATAAAAACTCACAATGCACTTGTGGTCATCGAGGTATTTTACCGAGGGATGCTTCTTTTTCCCTCACAAACTGTCCATGAGACACCAGCTTTCATTTTAGCTGTTACAAGATCAAAGTTAATGACTAGAATTGATATACTCTGCGTCCAACGATCTTTATAATTCAGCCAGGAAAAGCAAGGGACAGCATTAAATTAAAAACTTAGAAGCCTGTTGCCTGAAGTTTTCTACGTTTCTTGTGAAAGGACTGTGTGTGAGTCATTGACTCTTGAGTCCAAATAATCTACTTCAATAACAGAAAGGAGTACACAGAGAAACGAAAATGATGCCAGGAAGAATTCAAGTTTCACTTTCACTTTCTGGAGGAGCTGTCTTGGCTCGGACTTAACCTTCTGCAGTCGGAGCAATCACACAATGCAAAACCCATCGACAGGATCTCAGGGGGTTAAGAGAGAGTGGAATAAATCACGGTAGAGAGTCAGCTCAGAGCCAACAGTAACAGAAAATTATTATGCAGATTTGTCTGATCATGCCTGTATGAACCTCGCTTTGTGCGCAGGGGTTCCCCAAGCTGTTTCCACAAATTTGGAAGTGCCCAACAGGCTGTGAATTTCTTTTGTCACATTAAGGAGACTCTTCACTGGGCCAGACCATTATCTCCACTTCACCAAACTTTAGAGCCAACACTACACATGCTGTTAGGTTGCGTTTTCTGGCATCTGCCTAACCCATATTTGTCCATCAGACTAGCAAATAATGAAGCATGATTCATCACTCCAGTGTTTCCAGCACTCCAGATTCCGGTTACAGCTCGCCTTAAACTACTTCAGCTGATGTCTGCCACTGTGCACGGTGCTGTGCGTGAGGTAAACCCACTGCGATGTTACCAATTGGCTTGTGGACGACCGTTTTCAAGGTTTTCCGGTGCCTAGTTGGTGGATTTGTTGGGCTGCAATTGGCTTTAACTCGTATTACAGCTTTGCAGTACACTAAAATGAGTTTCTGAAAGCATTTGAGGCGAGACATTGTCGATACAGTAACAGAATCTCGACTCATATTTAATCAGCGCTGCCTAGTTTGACAGTTTGATCTGAGTTTCATCAGCCCGGTGTATTGTGCTGGACGGATTCACAGAGAATGACTAGTCAATGCCCTGAAGCATACCCTGCTTTATTGATATGAGGACCATAAACTCATGAAGAAGTTTCCATATAATCTGACCTTATTGTTGGTGCCAATGAGGCTGCTCCCTGCTGGCTATTAGAAGAACGCAGGTTTAAGTTCACTTCACAAACCTCTGTCCACAATTTATGTACTGTCAGCTAACTCAAAAAAGTTTTTTCAATAACCTTTATGCCATCATATTTGTTTAAAGACAGTGAATATAATCTGAAGAGTAACAAAAGTCCAACTTCTAGAGAAATGCTAACTTTCTACGCATCTGACTACTTTCCAAATCATGTTTTTGTTAGATGAGGTATAAGAGGCCATGTGCAAGGACTACTGCTGTGCTGCACTGCTGCTGCTTTTCTCTTCTCTTTGCACGTACACCTCCATTTTCCATTTCTCCTCTCCATCATGGGTCATTATACGCTCTGTCTAGATGATAATTATGAAAGAAAAATAAGGCCAATGCAAGACATAATGCATATTTTATAGTCACGACACGTCCACAGACAAACAGACACACATACACGTGCAGACAGTCTGTTTCTGGTTAAGTAATTAATAGGAAACATTAGAGCTTACGGTTGGTTCAGATCAATAGCTAATCAGAGTATGACCTTCATATACAGCTACACACACACACAAACACACACACACATACTGTACAGCTTCACAGCACGTTTTTCTACCTGGTTATATTCCCCGTCATATAAAAGGCAATTTGTGTGGTTGAGAATCTTAATACTCGGACCCCCGTGCTGTGAACACCACGGGGATTTGTGCTCTCTCCACTCTCCTCCACTCCCTCTAAACTACTCACTGTACCTCCTGCGACCCATCCATTACCCAGCTAAAAGGTGATATGTGAAGCGTTTAGAAATCAATAAATTACCATTAGTGCATTCATTCTGAGGTATTAGGATAATTACTCTAAGTGAACGAGGCCATCAGCAAGAAGACTGGCAGCTCTTTAATTGTGCATTTTTGGATTTAGCCGAGTTAATTGAGGGACTGCTTCAGTATGATATCTAATTTACACATGCACAAAACTATAATTTGTAACAAAGGTGTGTAAACCTACTATGACGCTACCCAATGGTTTATGGGCAATCATTTTAAAGCTTTATTCAGCATTATGGACATCTTGGAGGCAGAAATTATTATTTCTACACATTTGGACGAGAGCGTGCTGGTGGGGAACGTACTGCGAGTTGGGCTGACAGAAAAAAATGTCTGCCTGTCTAATTATGTAGCTATATCACAGCTACAACAGTACACTGAAACATGTTTCTGAAAACATCTGAGGCGAGACGCTGGCAGTAACTGAATCTTGACTCATGTTTGATCGGTATTGCGCTGGACGGATTCCCCCGAGAATGACTTGTCAATCAGAAGGTAGCCATGCCCAAAACATACCCTACTTTTACTTTTGATGGGATAATTTGCCAGATGAACATCATGCTGAATGGAACAAGACTTAAAACTAGTGATTACCATGAACTCCATGAACTCACGAGGAAACTGTTTACTAAGGTAAAAAATCAAATCAAATTACATAAGGCTCAATACAAATGGATTTTTACAACCAATGGTGCACCGTGTTGGCTTCACTTCGCATCTCTGTCCACTGGCCTCTGTAACCCTAACCTGAAAAATCATGATTCAAGTCATTAGTCAAGAAGACCCTGTGTCGACTCGCGTTGTACACAGATCAGTATCAGAGCAACAGCATGATAGACTGTAAACCTTCCAAACCAAGTCCTACAATGCCCACAAAAGGCAGAGAAGGGTGATGGAAATGGAGGGTAGTGTGACGGCGGACAGGCAGGGCAGCAGCTGCTCCAATGCTCGCTGCTCCGGGGATGACAGCGAAGTCGGCTAAACCACTTTTGAACATCTACTGTGATTGACTCCGAGGCTGCCAGAGCTGCCAGTAGCCTGGCAGGAGAGACTCCACGAGCGGGACGAACGGTTTTACTTACTCTGAATGTGTGGAAATCTTTTCACATCATAGAAGACAAATAAAAGCATTAAAACCCGAGCCTTACAGGTGAAAGACTCACGTAGGCTGTAGAAGTTTAATCTGGCACTGAACTGAAAAAACTTATTGTTGTGTCTTTGTATTGAACAGCCAAAACTGGGTGCGATCTGAGTCAGGTACAGTCTTACATCTTAAAGAGACGAAATCAGGCATTGCAGCGAATCACTGCAGGGTTGTGTCGTGACAAACTGCAGGTTCTGTCACACAACTCTCCGTATTTGACCCTAGCTAACGCCCATGTCACTTGAAACAATAGGTGATGTTTACTTCCTGTGTAATTTGAACCACATTTATAGTTATGAAGTTATTATCATTCATAATCCTGGACTTAACTACTTTAACAGTAAAGAAAATCATTTAAAACTGCCATTTTTATCCCGTCGTTATTCCTCTGTGTCTGACTGAAGTTATGAAGGTACTTGAGGCAACTGGCAATTTTTTTTGTATAATTCGAACAGATGACAGAAGCTGCAACATCATGAAAAATATATTCTGAGAAAGTTATTTTTCAGTATTTTCAGCTCTGTGTTGTATTTTAGTTAAAAAAAAAAATCACCTTTTTGACCACAAACACAGCAGATCTATGAAGTCAAGTAACAAGTTTGTGTGTTTAGCTCTTATGTAAGACGAATAATGATCGGTGCTACTTTTGTGTCCCACTGAGCGGTTCAAGTGTAAAACATTTAACCTCGAGTTAAGAGTTTTTGAACTATCGTCAATGTCATTCTTTTTCCACTGTGCTGAAACGTGAATGAAAACCTTTTTCTCTATATTTTATAAAAATCACCTTTAAACAAAGGAAACAGTGGCTGCAGGCAGAGCCGTGCGAGACTTCCAACTTCTCAGTTTCATATGTGTCCCTTTGCTTGCATCATTCATTTGTGTGACTTTTAATTAGAATATTTCCAACAGAGCACTTGAAGGCGTCATAATAGGTTGAATAGCAAGCGGCGCGGTTATGCTGCGGCGCATTGATTTCAGCAGAACTGACACTTGTTGCCCTCGTGTCACGCTGACTGCTACAAAACAAGTGAGTCAGTTTTTGACATTTGGTCACATCTGCCTCTGGGCGCGTTATTTATTTATTTAACGATCTATTTTCACTGCAGATTTGTTCTGCCACTTCCGCGTGTTCATTTATTAGTTAGACTCAGTAATAATTAATGCAGAACACAATCAGCCTGTCATTGTCACCCCGGGTTCATGCAAGACAGAATGTACCAAAGTAAAGTTGACAAGGTGGGAAAGATGGATCAGTGACGCACTTGTTTTCTGTTTTTTTAATTTTCTGGGAAAACAAAGACACGTTCGCACACACACACGCACACACACAATACCTAACCCTGTCTCCTCACATTAAAGTTTAATTTAACACTAATATTAGATGAGCTGCATAAGCTCATGATACAAACTAATTATAGAGACCGTGGATCCCATGTTTTGACCTGCTGACTGACACATGCAACAAGTCAAAAGTATGCTCCCTTCAGTTCACTGAGAACAACATGAAAGATGCCAAACATGTTCAGATTTCTTTACACATACTCACAGGATTGCAGATCGCAGGTGGAAATGCTCGCGATGTTTGTAAAACCTCGACGCTCTCACGCTGTTTTGATTATTAAGAACTCTCCGTTCCCATTAAGCATTGCAACTTTAGTTTAATGAAAATAGACAAAATGTGTCCGTGCATTTTGATTCCATTTATTTCCTGGGCCAGACATCCCAGGGTCGAACCCCGTGTGAGTAAGTTTAGCAGCAATCTGGTCACAGCTTATTACATATTACTTGCTTGTTGTTTGTTTACACCAGTGGCGACACAGTTGGCATCCAGTTCTCGTGTGTGTCTGTGTGTGTGTGTGTGGCTGATTGGGAAGGGAAGCACTAACCACAGAGGAAGGTTCACGGGTCTGTCTGTCGATATTAAAAGTTTCCCTCAGAAAGGGACTGTTTTTAATTGTGTCTGGAGGGTGTGTTTGTTTTCTTTTTGCTGACCTCTCTGAGTGCATACAGATGGTGCCCTGAACAACCGGGGCCAGCAGGTCTCCCATCAGTCTGTTTGGCTGGAATTTTTTTTATTGTTATAGTATTTATCTATTTTAGCATGATTTAGGCTTAATCCCTACAGCATCCAACACCTTTGGGATGAATTTGAACACCAGCTGAGAGGCAGACCTAATCGTGGTTACTGCTTTTGTGGCTTAATGGGAGCAAATTATTGTAGCCAGGTTCCAGCAGCATATGATGGATGGATGGATGGATGGATGGATGGATGGATGGAGCAGAATGTCAAAAAAAATAACTGCTTCCACCTTTTCAGATGTGAATATTTGCTACTTTTCTTACTCATGAATATCCCACTGTTCACGTTGACATATTCATATTAATATGAATATGTCAACTTCGACATTTTCTGACATTTTCTACATGAATATGGTTTCTAGGTGGAATTAAATAAGCTGCGGCACACTCTGTGAAACCCACTAGAACACTAATGTGTGTAAAGGATTTTATTTTTTTAAGTGCTCTTGTCAAAAAAAAATGTTGGTCCAAGAGATCCCGTAGAACCTTTTTACACATGAACCACAGTCATCGAGTGCCATTAAAATGAAAGTTATTGTCTAAAAAACCTTTTAAGCAAAATTTAACAGACAGCTAGATGTTTTTTCTGAAGCGCGCTGTTATTATCGACTCAAAAAAATGAAGCTGAAACTTTGGAAAAAAACAACAAAAAAACCTGCGGCTAAGCTACGGCTCCACAAATAAATGTAACTTTTATGAATATCCAGAAGCAGCTGTGGAAGTAGAGCGGTTGCTCCACACTCCAGATAAGTGGTTTGATCACCGGCTCCTTGGGCAAAATATTGAACCCCAAATTGCTCCCATCGGTGTGTGAATGGGTGAATATGATATACAATGTAAAGGTCAGACCATTTATTATTAAATCCTCATACTGACAGCGAAACAACCAGAGTGGTCTGGCGAACTGCCACTACACACGCCTTGCTAGCCCGTTACTCACTTATATTTTCTCATATCTTGCATAAATATTAGTCAGATGAATTGACAATGAAACACTCATCAGTTGCAGCCTTAACCTCGACAGGAGTTCCTCCTCAGAGTTACTGCAGGAGGTTTCCAGGTTGAGAAAAAGTAAAATATGTCTGAAAATACACAAATAAATTCCTTTTTTATATATAAAATAACAATAATTTACACAACAATGATGATAGGATACCCATAAATCCTTGTGCAGCCATGAGAGATAGCACTATATATCGCTTTACTAGTTATTGTCAGTCTAATTTAATATTACATGCAGCACAATTTTATACAATATATGTAGCAGTGGGTCTTTGGCCTGAAAAATGTTGAAGACCTCTGGGTCAGAATATAGAAGCTACAGGTTGCCACACATTTCTTTCTCCCTCTCAGTCGAGTTCTCATCACACACACACACACACACACACTTGTCTCTCTCCCACACACACACACACGCTTCATGCATTCTCCTTTTCATATTTTCCTAACTTGAACCTCTCATAAAAATGCACTTCCTTTTCTAATAATTAGTTTTCTCAGACCAAATAATGCCACTTATGCCACAATACAGGCTTTGTTTGCCTCTTTCTCACTCTCTGTGTGACTGTGTGTGTGTGTGTGTGTGTGTGTGTGTGTGTGTGTGTGTGTGTGTGTGTGTGTGTGTGTGTGTGTGTCTGAGTCTGCAGTTAATAATTTAGAAATGTCCTCAGGGCTTGGTAAAGCAATGTGAGTTACCCTGTCCCTGGGAGGACAGTATATTAAAATAGCATTCAGAGACACGGCATAAAGATAGAAAATGTGAACAAATATGAGCGAACAAGATGAGGCTGCTTTCTTCATACTGTATCAAACAGAGCTCACCTTTACCTGTTCCTCCTGTGTCTTTCTCCATGTCCTCATGTAGATTTTATTTTTATCTTCACCGTTTATGAAAATCTACATGAAATATTATAAAATAAATAAATTCAAGTCACTTTTGTTCCACAACCTCAGTGCTTGAGCTGCTCCACAGCTGCTTGTTACTCTACACACATAATCTGACTTAAATGAAAGAAAAGTGATTTAATTCTAAAGTTGAGGTGAAGGTGTCACTTGGCACTCTGAGTAATTGTTGTAGCGAGTCTCGTAAATGTCTTCTATCTCATATTAGTTGACCAGTCTCCCAAACAGTTGGCGTATTTCTTCTCAGGCTTTGAATTCACTCCCTTCCTACTGAAATTTCCTTGGGTCATGTTTGCAGATCAGTTATTACTGGTCTGCGCACACCCCCACAGCTGTGACAGATATGATGTGTCCCCGGTAACAGCGTTCACAACTTGAAACGCGCTCTAACAAAAGCGGGTCTTGTGGCTGATGTGTCAAAATAAACGCTCAGGGGAATTCACGACAACACCAAATATGTCGCCTGGAGCAAACTGTCAAGGAAGAAAAAAAAAAAAAGAAATATGCTTTAAAAAAAAAATGCTCAATAACAAATCAAACTTCTGTCATAAGCAAAGCAAGCCAAGAAGTAATGAACTAAGTGCACGTGTAACCCAGTCATTCTTTTTTTTTACAAGAGATGGCAAAAATGTGTTGGAATAACTGGGGCATATCATATATTGTGATTAATGCACATACGTCATCACTGCAGTGCATTAACAGGTGACCAGATGAAGAGGAGGCCAGCACTAAAATAAAAGTAAGTTTGTTTTTACCTCGCACCTCTAGAGCCTTTTATTTTTCATCTGTCTTTATTTTGCTTCTGTCACAGAGTCTGACAGATATATTAAATTTTTATTCAAATTAAAGTCATAGATGACCATGAATGGCTTCGGGCCTTTGTCGCACACCATCCATATTCTTAGCTGTCCAGTTTCAGTGCGCTGTGTTAAAGCAAAAATGAATCTCATAACTAAACAATGATACCAAAAAGAAGGGATGGCCTTCCTTTCTATTTGGAAGAAATAAGTCAGGGACGGAGGGCCAAGCGAGAAAGAAGCAATTAATGTCCCTTTTCTCTTCTTCTAAAATGCCACCTATGCTTAGGTGACGACCTGCTGGGGCTTGAAGAGAAGGGCTTCCTCTTCTGAATTCAAATTACTCATAGTTACTGTAAGATCCTGTGGAAAAAAGGTCCTTTTATTACCATACAGTCAACGTATTGTTAAGGTCTCGCACCTCTGCACAGCATGTGTCAAAATCATCCCCTTATTAGGAGGAGAAGGTGTAGAAATCAAATAAGTACCATGTAGTAGTGACTCAGTGAAGTCAGTGAGACACTTCAACTGAACTTCAGCGCTCTGTTTATATTTTCCTGCTTCTGGCTATTCATTTTGTCACATTTGTTTTGAGCAATAACTCACAAAAACAAAGGAAATTGCATGCGTATGCAAATGCAACGCGGCTAATATGACGTAAATGTACCTTGAACTCTCATTTGCTCATATTCATGTGTGTTAAGACCTGAAGATAAACACCACTTTCCTGTCTGACTTCACAGGTTTCTGCACATTGAGGCATGACGCAGTGAAAATCCACAAAATATAAAGCCTATGTTATGTGTAAATGTGCTTGTGTGCCTGTTTGTGCGGCTCAGCGTATGAATTATTTACTAGTAATATCTCATAAGAAGCGTATTATACAGACTTGCACAAGACAAAGCCCTCCTGAACCCCGTCACTGACTATAATCACAGTCTGGAGAGGGAGAGTGGAACGATATAAAAGTGTCAAAAGAGAGTGAAAAAGGTAGACAGAAATCATTTCTCCTCACTCTAAGTGTCACTTCGTCTGGCTCTTCTGTTTACGCACTGGGTTGTTTTGTCTGTCTCTCTATTTGTTGGTCTCTCTCACAGACTAACTATCAGTTTTTATGTGATTCTGTGAGTTCAATAATTGATTAATAGTCCAGTGTGTAATATGAATATGGCTGTAATGGAATATAATATTCATAGCTATATTTTTTATTAATAATTGTTTTGTTTTTGTTACCTTAGAAGGAGCATTTTATGTCTACAGACACTGCGGGTCCGAGTATGCTATGTGCTCCACCATGTTTCTACATTAGCCAGTGTTTAGTTTAATCATTGATCATCACCAATATAAATATGGACTCATATCCGTGACATCATGTGCAGCGTGGCCATCTTAGCAGTCCTGCCTCTGCGGCCTCCCACCTAACATGCGGATCATCAGTGGATCTGAGGCAGCTGTCAAACAAAACAGCCTCTCCAGTTATGCATAACCTTAAACCTTTAAAGAACAGGCAAGTTCTATAAAAATTCACCCTCACTACAGTTGTCATGAACGGGGAAATTGGCTATAGAGACCAAAACCAGGCTGTTATTTTTACATTTTAACGTGGGGACTTATGGAGACTGACTTTAACTGCAGCCAGCCTCAAGTGGACGTTTGAGGAACTGCAGTTTTTAGCACTTCCACATTGGCTTTGCTTCACATCCACGAAGGTTGCCGCTTAGTTGCAACGCAATGTTTGTACAGTAGCCTAAAGCCAAGACAAACTAAACATTAGCTCTAGATAGGGAGTAGTAGTTTCATACTTTCTCCTTCACACCTGGAACAAGAGGGAGAGTGTAGCAGGTTGCAAACCACCACTAAATCCAAAACACCCTGATCCTTTAAATATTTCTATCAGTACCAAAGTTGCCAGTTTGGGTGTAGATCTACCAATGCTTGGTAATCGTTCCTTGTCTATCCTGCTCTCTGTCTTCGTCTCTCACAACATCTGACAATCTCTCTGACGGATGAATAACGAGCGTTTCACAGGTCACATCATCCCTCATCATCCCAAGATGATGACAAACTGCCCTCACGCTAACAACTGATCCGTCTGGCCGACACCCTCACTCTGGCAATCAATCAATTAGTGTAATTTCCATTGATCAGATCAGTGTTACGGTCCACATATCAAATAATGACACGAGGCTGAGTGTAAACTGCTTCTCTTTTCCATCATTGGAGCAGCTTTAATGTGGCTGAACTTTGTGAAATTTGGGTAATAAACTGAGTGCTGCAGTTCCAGCAGAACCATTCTTCTCTGTCTTTTTCTCTCCAATCTGTCGGATGAATGATTTTAAAGCGGTTCAGGGGTCGAATCCTCACCCACCGTCCGTCTGTGCCTCTTACGAAACATACGAGCCCCCACACTAGTGATTGATATCTTATATATGGTCTCTCTTTCAGCCCAGCCATCAGTCAACCAACAGGCCTGTTTCATCAATCAGACCAACAGTGATGCACCGCTGTAGGATGGAGGCAACTAGAAGTGTTGAAATTTGGGCAGTTGTTGCCACAGCACTCAGTCACTCTGTACTACTGCAGCACATATGCGGTTTACAGTGATCGTATTTATGGATTTACCAACGTTCTGTTGTCTCAAATCATGACTGCCGCTGACAGATTTTATTAACTGTAATGATGCTAACTCCCTTCTGACTTTTTGATATTTCAAGGTGACTCCTTTTAAAGTGAGCATTTTGTAAAGGGGTCTCTTGAGGACTACATAAATACAGTAATACTAAAAGACTGAAGCTAGAGCTAGCTTCACAGTCCATTTAGTAGGTATGAGAATAAAGGAGCGGGTAGAGCTAACTCATCCTACTTTTAAAGGTCCAGTGTGTAAAATTTAAGGATATCTATTGGCAGAAATGGAATATCATAGTCATAACTATGTTTTCGTTAGTGGAAAATCACCTGAAAATATGAACTGTTATATTTATGTTACCTAAGAACGAGCCTTATATATCTACAGAGGGAACGGGTCCTCTTCCACTGAGTCAGCCATTTTGAATCACTGTGTTTCTACAGCAGCCCAGGAGGGACAAACCAAACACTGGCTCTACATAGGACCATTTGTTTTTTTTTTAAACTTTCGCAGCCATTGTAGTTTCTCCTTCATGCTTGAACCAAGAGGATGTTTGTTTTTTGGCCTGTGCTTCCAAAAGAAAAAACATAGAGGTAATATCTTTGCTTTATTTTAATAATTTTCAAAAGAATATAAGTTTTACAAGGGAAAGGTCTTTGAGGATAAAGACTAAAGGACTTTGGACTCTATACTAAACCCTATACTAACTCTTAAAATAAAATAAAAACTCAAAAACTAAACTCCATCCACCATCCAGGATCGTCTCCCATGTGGTGGAAGTTCCAGTCCTGAATTAATCTGAACAAACTGTGGGTTGTTTGAAAATAGTTATGTGGTGATAAATAGTCCAGGCCCTGTTTTTAGTAAACCATATATAACCACTTTTAATACACAATACATAATAATACAACATAATTTATCTCTGAGCAGGTTGTTGCTTCTTTGTTGTCAGCAAACACGTCCCTCCATCATTAATACATTCATCTATTTAATTGTTTAGCCCTCCATTCATTCATTTAGCTCAAGAGAAAAGTCTCTCTCTCTCCATGAAACCGCTGATTCAGTGTGCTGCAGTGCCTACAATAAAAAAAAAAGGAAAGAACTGATGGAAGATTATCTTTCTTATCTTCTAAATCTGTTTAAGTCTGTCTAATGGGGTTTTAATTTGGTCAAATTAAGATTCTGATGAGAACTTTCCCCAATTAACCCATTTAACTCAAGTTTCGATCCTCAGAGAGGAAATCTTGCATTGTTATTGTGCCATGATCTGATTTTAAACTCAGATAGTTTAAAAGTGCACTTAAACAAGTATATTTACTTTTCTCGTCCACTTCAGAACAATCGGTGCACAGTTAACTTCAGTGAGGGCAAAATTAAAGCAACGTACGCATGACCGGGTTTATTTTATTACTAAATTTGCACTGACTTGCTCTTTAAATTAAATAATTCTTGATGATGTTCATAAATCACAAAAGCACAGTCTGAGTGTGGTTTATGTTGGAGCTCAAGAATATCTAACCAGATACAAGCAAAAGGCAGAAAACAAGTCAGACAACGCATATTTGGTGGAATTCTCCTCCAGTAACAGACACGCCTGTCAATATGTAACTATCATCCATCACTGGAAACAAGACAGCATTGCTTTTGTTTCAAGAAATTGCTTCCGTTTTCCTTTGAGGCAACAGCTTTGATAACTAGGAGCAGATTTTCCGGAGTAAGTAGTGTTCAAATTGATGCTGTCAGCAGGAACCACATAGTTTCCTGTTGGAGGTGATAGTTAAAGTTTTTTTAGTAAAAAAACAAAACACTTTCTTCAAGTGCAGTCTGTCTGTCTGTCTGTCTGTGGCTGCCTTGCCTTGTATGCTGCATATGTCTCTCCCTCTGTATCTGTCTGTCCCTCTGTCTGCCATACTTGTCTCTCTCTCTCTCTCTCTCTCTCAGTGGCTGTCAGTTTATCCGTTTGTCTGTCATGCGGTGCAGCTCAGGTTTGAGCGCAGGGATTAGAACCTATAACCATTTATTTTTTAATAGGATTTGACAGAGAGCGGCCAGTTTTACTTTGCATGTACTGTGTGTGTGCGCATGTGTGTGCGTGTGTGTGTGTGTGTGTGTGTGTGTGACTGTTGTGTTCACCAGAGTCAGTGGCGCTGTGGTCATGTCCCAGTCACAGAGACGCATATATAATGTCAAGTGTGAGGTCGTCGTCCATGTTCTAATCCCAGTACAACGTGTGTGTGTGTGTGTGTGTGTGTGTTTGCATGTTGGTGTGTCATGTCTAGGACTTTCCATGTCATAATCCCCATGAGATAAACACTGTGTGTGTGTGTGTGTGTGTGTGTGTAGTTACACACGTGTCACGAGTGTTGAGGAGGTGAGCCGAGGGTCTGAGACAGTCTCAATCCTCAGTGGATATCCTTTAAGAGCATCAAGAGGCAAAGACTAGACATGGTGCGTGTGTGTGTCCTCTCACTTCATCAAACAGCGTGTTTTGTTTGAGAATCCTCAGTTTTCTTGAACTATGATTGGAGTTTGCTCATGCTGACCGTCGCTCTTCAACACTTCAGTTAACAGGCCTGGTGTCTGGCCTCCATCCAGTGTGCTGAATCCATCTGTCCGGACATATTTGAGGAAACATTGCTTCTGTTTGTCACTTTTCCATACTTTAATCATCATCGTTGTGGCTAATTCAAGGCTTTGTTTTAAAATCTAATATTCAACTTACGTCAGACAAGCAGAGGAGTGAAACCTTTAATGGCTGGCGGCTACTGACTCACAGTCTTAGAGCACAGATGTGCTTGCTTTGTTTCCCCAAGCATATTCTGCATTGCTCTCCGGTGTTGGTTGCGTGTGTCCTCAGATGTAATGGCAAAAATGCCATTAATTGTGGTGACGTTATTTGTGACATTTATAGAATGTGATGTAAGGTTAGCAGCAGACAGCGAACAAGCAGCAACAACAATGGTGGAAGGCTTTTTAAAAGAAGTTCATCGAAGGTTGTCGCTGTCTGTCTTTACGGTAACAATGCAGCAAACTCCTTGAATGTCGAAGTCTTGAGCGATGCCGCCAAGGAAGACGTTGTGGTGCAAGCTAGTTCCATTGTTCAAGTACACAAGCAGGTATGTAAACAATGCTGTTTCTCTAATAACCAATGAAAAGATCTAAGGTAAAACATCTGTTTACAGTACATCGCCTTGGTACTACTCCTTAATGCAGCACATGGTAGGACAGATCCACTTCCACCAAGACATAGAGGTCATGGAGCAGCACCATCGGACCTGGTAGTATAAGAGGCTTGCTTGATGTCAAGTAGCTTGAACACAGGACCTGTATCCTTTGTAACTTTCAACACAATCCCTGTGAAATGACCAACGCCCCCATCACCGTTCATGTAGCTTATTAATGTTTTTCCCATGCAAGCTGCAACTATTCATTGTGACACGTGTCATCCTCCTCACTTTCATCTTCATAGTAAAATAAAGGATAAGTGATGTAGTTCCCGCTGCCTGCCTGTCTCTGTTGACTGCTGCCCTGTCTGAGCCATGCTACGCCACATCATTATCCACGCCACCTGCTAGCGGGGGCGACAGATGGAGGTGGCTTACCTCGTGCGCCCCCGACTGACGGCTCGAGTCATGCAAGCAGACGTTTGTCAATGACAGCCACGACAAACTCTGCATGACACTTGTACGCTCAAACACTTCCCATATGTGGCTCTTTAATGTGCAAAACCATATGGGCCCCAGTTATTTCGGAGTCAGCGAGAGAGAAGTTATAGTGAATGACATGGAGGAAGTTTTCACATAGATCGCAGTCAGTGCAGAGGCTGTTTACTAAAGCTAAAACTAGCTATTTTAAAGGTTAAATAACCTTAGGTAACCAATTGTTGTGTTCTGTCTGTACTCTCTGTTGCTGCACGGTCAGCACGACTTACTTTGTGTTGTACAAAACATGTTGAACAGCCCAAGGCCAGCATGACTTAGTAATAGGTCTGCAACTTCTGTTGAGTAATCTCATGCAACATTATTTTTAGCCGCACTAACAGCACAACTCGAGGGATGGCAAAGGCGGTCTGTCTGTCTGATGGTCAGTCCACTCTACACAATGTCTCTACCTAACTGTGGATTTCCATTCAGTTTTGTAGAGGTGGTTGTTAGGTGATCCTCTGCCTCACCATGAGGTTGACATTTTTGTTTTTTTAAAAAATTAATATCCCCCTCAAGATGAATTGTAACTCTGTCCATCCTCTAACTTTTCTGTGATTAAATATGTGGCTCTATAGATATAGATATATATTGAAGGTTTTTGATTGTAATAATTTGGGAGAATTTCAGTAAATTTTACATTTGTCATATTCATGTTCAGCCATGACCTGTACCTTTTTTTTTCTTCTGTTTATGTTGTGAAATATTGTTGTATAAATGTATTATTCGGCTATATTCTTTACAATGTACAGTGTGCAGAAGCAACAGTGCGCCATTGTTGTGTAATGTTTACTGATTTAAAAAAAACACATAACGTGACATAATATTGCACAGTTTCGTTATGTCACATCCAATAACAGCTGAATCGTATCTTCCATCTCACACTGTACAAACAAATTCTCGAGATTAAGATATTTAAAGAGGATTTGAGATGGATTACGTCTCATGTGCACGCAGTAAATGCCAGAATACTGTAATTCCATTTTTAGTGCTGTGTTGAATCGAGACTGATTATCGCTCATGTTTCTCATGATCAGCTGCCATCTTAGAAATAAACACTCCACATTATCTCTGACTGATAGCTGTCGGGCTCTGTTAATGACTGAATGAATGTTGTGTGTGTTTCTGAGTTGCTACTAAAGCTGCAGCACTCGGACGGAAGTCGTCCTTTTCTGCAGCTGAACACGTCTGGTGTTATCGTTAATGCAGAATCAGGTACTTTTTTGCACCTGAATGCAGATACGGTCCCCTGGCTAACTGGGTCTGTATGCAGTGGACGAGACATCTCTGCAAAATACCTTCGCTTAGGGATTTGAGCCTGAGATTTGTGTGTAGGTGATTTTGCATTTGTATGTGTGTTTCTGTGTGAACACTCTGCAGGTTTGATGGAGCCCTATAGTGCCGCCTGGTCCCTTGGTTGTTAAACCTTTTTTTTTTTTGCTCTGCGATCTGCGCTGCATAGTCATTACTTGTGTCCTGCTGCTTCCTTTCTGCTTCTATTGGTAAAATTCAACTTTTAAATATTTCTTATTACTTCCCCAAATCTCCAAAGGCACAACAAATAAAAATGCAGACACACGCACGCGCACAGCTTCCTTCCACTTTGACCGTCGTCCTCCCTCTGACAAACTAACCATAGCTATTCCTCTCCGCGTCTCTTTCACTCGTGTGCGCGGACACACTCACACCAGCTTTACCAGTCTGCACCAATAGGAATGCATCATTTCTTATTTGTTAAACATCATTCACTTTCCTCTCGCCTTGGGGAGAACTGTTTATGCCTCATGTTTCATATTGATGTGTGATAAGTGTGTGGTATAAGGAACTGCACACATTCAGTCTGAGCGTATGTACGTACCAGCGTCTCACGGGTAATTAGTAATGGATAAAAGTGAGACATTCGATATCTGAATAATTGATGATGTTCTGTCATTGATGTTCGGTAGTTGTTGATGCTTCCTCGTAGCAGTGCAAGCAGGACAGAGATTTCTTCAAATAGTTTGTAGAAAAAAGGATTTCTCTGGTTTCCTTCCTCTCTCTGTCTAACTTTTTCCACTTTAAAAAAAACTCTGGATCGCTTTGTATCATTTTTTATTGCACTGTCAGTAGAGCAGAATGATATTAGCAGTCAGCACTTTTTTAATGAACATTGTGAAACATATGGACCCAACTCTATTTGTGTAATTACTTCCACATAGAATTTATTTAAGCGGCTCACTCAAATCCATCTGACCCCATTCAAAAACTTATATTTTGCATTTTTCTGGTATAATTGCCTCTCAAACATCGGCAAGAGAATGCATTCGACGTTGTAAATGATTAAAATTGGCCAAGAATGGTTCATTCATTTACAGTTGCACCCACCCTAGGTGACGGTTTGTTAACCCCCTCCCGCTTGATTGTTCAGCGTACTAATTAGGCACAGCGAGCCTGGCAAACTAACTCCACGTGTTGAACCAGTTTGCGCGGGGCGGCAGTAATAACAAGTACAGTCTAAGCTGAGATATCGTGAATTTCTGACAGCGACGTTATCTCCCACCAACTGAAAAATAACTACAGAAGAGTCAACAAGACAGTACAGTAGCTGAAAAGCCGCCATTGCTCGCAGTTGTATTTAATAGGATCAAATGTTAACACTGACACTTTTGATTCAGATCAAAAGGAGGTACGCACGTTTTGTTTCAGGTGTTAACAATCGAGAAGAGTGCCAGGCAACAGATGGTGAAGCATGGACTGCAATTACACCACAACTACCAGATACAACCACTGGAGATTTGAAAAGTTTTGAATAGTATATTTAAAGTTTTATTATATCAATGTGTGCAAAGTTTTTGACCAGGTTTTTGTGTATAGTAAAGGTTCAGCTTTCTTTAAGATGGATGAAAGAGTGTACACAATAGACTAAACTTAAAGTTTCAGTTTTACAAAACATTAGATGTTCGCAGATTTTTACAGTTATTTTCAGGAATTCATTCAAAGTATGGAAATTGCACATACCATACCAAACACACAGTCTCTGATGCTTTATTAGTACAAAGGGCAGAGTACTAAGAAAGCTCTGTTACGTCAGTGTTTTGGCTTCAAACTTCACTGGGAGTGTTTCAGAAAAGTGTTTTGCCCACCAGACAGATTTGAACATTTCTCCCTGGTTTCTGTGATTCTACCATGGATAAACAGGCTGCATAGTCAAATTCTTGTTGCTGTTTTTATGATTATAAGTTTGCACTTTTGGTGTTTTATTTTGAAAATCAACAGGATTCTCTATGCCGTTCGTGTGTTTGACTTCCGGCCAGCTCGATCTGTGGCGCCACAGTCAGCTCCAGCGGCAGTGATGGAACGCTGAACAAGGCAGCCATGCCCAGTTTAATCCAACAGTAAGGTGAGTGAGAATAGAAAGTTTGACATGCATTGATTGATTGGTGAATACAAAGCTGTTTTGAATTTTAAATGTTGGATGAAATAAATATTCAGCTTTCGGGGACGGTACCAAAATCTGCACCATCAAACAGTTTTTCCACCTCACTGTGCAATATAATTGCAGCTGAACTATCCTACTTGTAAAAGCTGCCCTCAGCTGTTGATTTGTTTGTCTGATGAGTTCTAGTCGGAATGATATCTATATCAATACAGTGATTATGTGATTACTAACTCTAACGAGCTCATTAATTGCTCTGAGGCATTTTAATGAAGGTTCTAATTGAAAAGCATCCAGTGCTGATGGAGAGCGGAGACCCTGGAGAAACTTCAGCGCTGGATGGAGACGATACAGGCAGCAGAAATATTTCATTATTTTCCCTCAAATCAATTAATTAGTTTTCAATTAAAGGGTTTGATGAACAAACTTGGTCCGTGATGGAAATCTTATCAGAGAGATTTTGTTTCTCAAACCACCCCAGATCTAGACAAAATGATTAATTACTTTTCTTCGCTGTGTTTTCTCTGTTTTATTTGTCACTCCTGTCCTTTCTGTTTACTCCCGTGACTTTGCTGAATGTCAAAGGAATATATTGGCTCGGAGAATTTTTAAATTAAGTATGCATTCATTCAGCTATACTGTTTTTTTTCCTTATTTACCTCTTTACATTCCTGCTCTTGGATTTCACACTCTCCTTTCTTCCCTCCTTGTGTTCATCCGTCCTTCATAACACCACTTGAACTATCCATCCATAATCAAGATTATCATCACAGCTACCACGCCGGTAATGACCTCAACAACAGATGAATGGTGAATCAATAAGCACTCACTGACCTTGCAGCATACTGTAGTTGGACCGGGCCTCTCTCTCTCATAGAACAATAACTTCATTACAGAGGGAGACAACCAAAGTAATGGAGGTGTTATTTTATAAAATTATACCCATAAAAAAGATGTGTATTTCTGTGTTGTGGCAGCAATGTGGCCTGGTGGGAGAAAGAAATTGATCTTTAACTGAAAGGCTTGGGTTCAAGCGGAGTTAAAAGAAATTTTCCATACTGAAGTGTCCTTGTGTGATACCGGGGTCTACTGGGTGTTGGTTTTTGAGCCTGCAATCCACAATATATTTCAGTCTCTTTTTTTGGTCCATGTAGATGGTGGGTCCCTTTTTGGGCATCACAAATCCACCACTTAAAATCTCCAGAAGAGGGATCATTTCTTCAACAAGTACCGTTTAGATCAACTTGAGCAAGACACTCCGACTGAGAGGGGAAAAGGTTCACACATTTTGGTCTTGCATGGATGACTAAAGGTTTATAAGAATCTACAGCCATTCATCTGTAAGGCTATATTCGGTGGTAACTTGCTGACGTTAAGCAGCTACGTTTGGCATGTTGACAGTCTTATTTCAGCGTTTTAGCAAGCTAACATTTGATAATTAACTCAGGTCAGGAGAGACAAGTGAATAAATTAAAGAAAATAGTTTATTATAATAGATGATACGCAGTGATTAAGTCTTGAGAAAGGTTTTATATCCTACAGGGAAATTTTGGTGATTGAGCAGCAGCAAGATGAATTCCCCCATAGAGGTTACAGACTGGTGGTGGCGGCTGATGACTCTGCCGAAGGTGATGAAATGATGAAGCTGATGAATCTGCCGCAGCATGAACGTAGAGAAGGCCGAGAGAGTATTCATCTTTAAAAAGATGGCAACCATGCAGGTGTGCCACTGTGCTATTAGATACATCAGCTGGAGGGGACAGCTGATACTACGATTGACAGCAAATATCAGCAAGAAAATTAGCTCTTCATAATGAAAAGAGAAATTAACTGTAGACCCATACGCAAGAGAATCATCGTCCTCACTTAACTTTTGCTGGAGCTTCATTAGTTCTGCAGATGTTTGGTCATAAAACAAAGTATTGGACAAACTGAGATTTTGAATCGATGACTGCACACGAGAAAAAGTTAAGAAGACAAACAATTTGTCTTTGTGAGGGAATTTTCTATTTTAGCATGCCACATATGGGGGTTACACAGGTCAAGCATATGTCCTGAGGTTACTGTAGTGTTAAATGTTAGATTGTTATAGAGACATTACTATGGTAACCAAGGTCAAAGGGTAGGGCTGTCTGACTCCCTCGACACAACAGATGGGTACAAGCCTCTAGAGAGTCAGATATCAATGTCGGACCACTATGGGTTAACATATTTTCTTTTTTGTAGACTAATGATCATTTATTGACATAGAGTAGTCTACTATTCTGAGAGCATATGGACGAGCCAGAGGAGACAGCTTCTTCAGAATTGAGGCGGCACCATGTCGTGACAAGTGTATTGATTCTCCATGTTCCTTGGCCAAACTTCAATAAACCTTTCAACATAAGACATCTTGGACTCCTGCATGTGTGCTTGCTCTCCACTGACTGAACTGACCACTGATGAATACAGTTCTCCACAGCAACCCTCTGAGGGTCATGAATGTGTAAACTAAAGTTCATGCCAACCCCTTCCAACAGCTGTCAAGACATTTCATTCAAAACGACAAATGTTAATCTCATGTTGACGACAAAGGTAAAGTCAAGGGAATATCATTCATTCACAAGTCATTAGGATTTATCCTCTGGGAACCATGAATGTACAAAATCCTGTGCTGGTCTGTCTTGTTGATGTTGAGATATTTGACTAGACATACAAGCCACTTGTTATGTTAGGAATGTGAGAAAAGAAACTCACCATACAATTCATTTAGTATACTGTAGTATCTTCTACTATGTTGGCTTAAAATTTGACAGTTTGTCCATCTGTCATGGAGTGTCACCGTCTACTTGGACCTTGTGTGATGAGACTGTTTTCTAAACCGCTGTCTCCGAGGTCATGAATGAATTTTGAACCATGGTTATGTTTGACCATCTTGTGGTCAATATGAACTCCCTTCAGCATAGCCATACAACTGTCACTATGAGATGAGACATTTAGAGAGCGAACCTTGAGGAAATGTTATAATCCTGCAGACGTAAAGTGCCAAAAGGGTTTCAAGCCTGTTTGACTGACCTGATCTTGTCTTATTCTTTTGATTCATCTGCCGGGCGAGGAACAACACACAGAAACACAAAGAGAAACAGATGAAACCAACGGAGTGGCACCGTCTTCCAACGATAACATAATGGGAACATAAGAGCACCTGAGCCTGGATAATGAAGTGAACTAATAGAGATAATTGAATTTCGTATCACCCTCAGTTACAATTTCACCTTCACTGCCTTCATTTACCATCTACCTCACGGCCAGGGTATGAATTTAATGATTTGTCTGTCTTTCTCAGTTGCTTAATCTCTTTCTCTCCCCGCCCTCTGGTATCCTTCCCTCCCTTCGTCCTTCTCTGTCTGTCTTGTAATCTCTACCACCTTTCTTCACCCTTCTTACCATTTCATACATTTCCACATTTTTATTTCTCTCATACGTATGTTATTTGATGTATTTAAATGCTGTAGTTTTTTTTAGATACACAAGTGTAGATGTACACACCCATACAAAGAGGTCCGTAATAATAATAATGATTATTATTATAATGGGTTGCATTTACTATTCACCTACAGTGAAGTCGGAAATTCACCTCCACCATGTGGACATGCACACACGTTCTTATATATTCAGCACACAGATACAGTAACAGTGGGTGTTAAGGGAATTATGGGTGTAGCAAATCCATTTCTGAATGGATGATTGATCTTGAATTGGCTGGTGCTGCTTTTGTGTGTATCCTGAATGCCATGTTATTGTTGCTGGTGGTGAATGTGTGTTTTGCCTAACAAGGGATACACAGCTCCAATCATTGAACCTTCACTTGGACTGGGGTGGGGTGAGATGTACATATAACGCACGCACTTACATAGGCCTGATTTGTATGAGCAGTAGTAGTAATTTAGCAGCCAAAGTAAAGTAAGCCAAAGAATTTGTTGCCTTTTTATTGACTGCCGTTACAAAGCAAATGTGTTTCTCAGTTTTAACACGTCTGTGTCAATATCAAAGCTTTAATTATCATGAAACTGTTGTAAGAAGACAGGTGTGGAGCGTCATTAAGATCTGATGCTGTGCACAGACAGCATCGTCTATTAATGATGCTGAATATGGAGAGGAAACTGATTGCAAAATAGTGAGAACATGCAAGTTTGGACACTTAGCATGAGCTGCTAGGGTTACTGAAAAAGTGAAGCGTGTTCTTTGGATTACCATGCATATTCTAAGATATGTATATGTACTACAGGACTTTCTATTAGAAAGTGAAACCTTCACATTTTTAACACAGTTAAGCAATGATTCAAACACTACAATGAAATATGCACACTGCAGTGCTAGTACCTTTCAATAAACGTCCCGCAGAGCATTCAAGCGTTAGGATCAGCCAGACACCAATGTTCAAACGAGTGGAGAAGTTAGCCTTCTGGTTTTTCAGGTGGATGGTTGTGAAAGGGTTGTCCTTAACCAGTCTAACCAAACTGTGAGTGAAAACTAACTCATTCTAAAACCCACAGTCTGTTGCATTAAATGAAAATGTGTTTTGCCATGAAAATAGTAAGTTCATACAGCACCTTTTAAAAACAGAGTGCTGCGAGTGCTTACAAAGTGCTCTGACAGCCAAGTACAAACAGGATACTCAGGCAAAATATGAAAGAGCCAGGCACTGAGGCCAAACAAAAGCCAAATTAAGATTTCAAAACACGGTAGGGGGAAGACAGTAAAATAAAGGCACAGTTGAATCAAGGGAAACGTGAAACATATGAGAAGGATCTAATTGCAGACTCAATGGCTGAACTGGTGCAGATCAATGGTTTATTGAGCATAAGTGAATGTACAAAAGCTTACAGATTGTGATGCAGGCTCAGTCCAAAACCATGAAAGGCAAACAAGCAAACAAATCTGTAAAGGAGCAGGCGATATCCAAGGTCCACAAAACAGGCAAGGTCCAAGAAAACAAAGTAGAAGTCGAAATAACACTGTGATCAAAACACGAGGAATGGCTGGAAGGCTTGAACATGTGTTGTTCTAGCACTGTGCTCCATCAAACATCACCCCCACAACAATTTCTATGTTCTTTTTGACACTTTATCTCTTTAAATAGTCCAATAAAGTGCAGACATTTAATTTCACTCTTAATTCTGGTTCAGTGTTGAGTGAAGCGCACAGTATTATCCGTTTCTCCCGCTGCTCCCAGGTCATTGAACAGCTTCCTCCTTTCAAGTGAATAATTGCATCGTAATGTTTAATGAATTTTTCTTTTGTTAAAATTGATTTTATGAAACTGGTACCAAAAAGGAACATCCAGAAACCATCAAGGTCAAGCTATCAATGCCAGTATCAAACATTTTGGAAAATATCCAGGCCTAAATCTCCACTGTCTAAGAAGACCTACACCATTTGTTCCTCTCTGTCCTGCTATAATTATAAATGAACTCGCCTCAGACACTTGACTTGTCCATGGACTTAATTCATTCTGCTTCTGACCTTTTAACCAGCACAGTCCAGAACTTATGGGAAATGATGTTTGTTAAAGGCCACTAAAAACAGAAATATTAGATATTACTAGATGGGTTTGGTCTCCTACCAGTTTTTTAGCCACTGAAGCTGCAAATGTCAGTCAGTTAGTCCAGTCTCAAATATCTACAATAAATGATATTCATGGCTGCCACAGGTTACAGATCGTCAGTGTTCCAAGAGGATACATCTCTATTACTTTGGTTATCCTGTGTATTGTATTTTTATGCAATGGAGCACAGAAGTAGAGAGACAGAGAGCTGAAACATGAAGAGACACTTACCCAAAATGAATTAAACCCATGCAGCTCGGATGGGTCGTGGAAAACACCATTATGTCTTCTCATTTTTTTGAACTTATGACCTAAACTAAGGCACAAAGAGAAAGGAATACATATAAAAGGCAGAGGGCAAGACAAGAGATAAAAGTGCAGGATGGCTGAGAGTAAGAAAGGAGACTAGAAGAGGACGATGAGTGGACAAGGATATGAGAACAGAGATAGATTAGATTGACAGAGGCAGCGAGATAGAGCTGAGTGACAAGGAAAGAGACAGGTATAGAGGGAGAAAAGGTGAGAAAGGGTTGCTGTTGAAGACACTCAAAGACGGAAGAGGGAATGTGGGTTCTTACAAAGTCACACAAGTCAGTAAGAACTTTTTATCAAGGCGTCTTTGAAGTTTAATGGCTGAAATATTGTTAAAAAAAAGACATCGTCGGGGCCTTAGATATGTCCCAGAGTCTGTCTAACTTTCTGTAGTTTGGGGACTTTTCCTGAAAAAACTCTTACTGGTGAAAGTCCACTGAGAAGTCTTCCAGATGTTCATTAATTTAATGTCTGCTCACATAATAAATACATGACTTTGTCTTTGTGAAATTGCAACTACCTCTGCCCCTTTTCCCTGAAAGTCTTCAAAGTTTATTAATTGCTCGCTAGGACAAGCCACCACCACAAAAATGAAATCCTATTACCTCCACACCACACTGCACTTTTTACAGATTTATTATTTTTAAAGACATTTTTAAAGACAAGTTTAAAACAGGTGAAGATCTCCCAAAAACTTCCAAACCAAACCTAAGGGATCTGGCCTGGTTCATAATTGATTGATCATGCCGCTGCAGTGAGCTACAACAGTTAGATTTCACTGGTTTTCTTTCAGGAGAACATTAATCTGATGCTCACACAAATACAAAATACAGCACACATTCAGTAGCTACTACTACTTTTCCCACGTACGTGTTCCAATGTCCAATCTCACTGATTTTCTTGGCAATACACACCCTGCAGAGCATTCAAATGCTACGACTGAACAGGCTCCTACATTTGTGCAGGTTGGATTAAGTAGCCATCAGGTCTTTCTGACAGGTTTTCTAACACGTGACTCTGTGAAAAGGTCAACGTTAACCTAAACCATGATCTTCCCCGAAAACCTAACCAAGACGTTTTGTTGCTTGAACCTAACCGAGTAGTTTTGTTGAAGGCCACAGTCTCTCTGGCATCCTCTTAAAATGATCTCCCCTCTGCTCTCCCTTTATCACAGACCTCAGCTGTCACATTACCACAGAGATGGAGGAGAAATTATGTGTATGGTGTGTGTGTGTGTGTGTGTGTGTGTGTGTGTGTTGAAATACTTCTTTGTCATTATGTGTCTGAAGGGGCTCTTTAACTTTTCAACCCATTTTAAAACTGGGATCCAGCTGAGAGCTTTAATTTTTTTTTTTTATCACAGCACAGAGACTGACATTAACCGAGATCCTATGGAGACTTTTAAAAATGACCATGTCAGTGGAAATATGATGCTGAGGTAGATGAATATGCTGACAAAGTGAATGATTTCAACACCAACTTTCAGCAGTGTTTTTAGCCACTCAAGCAGTACGGCTGTCAGAATGACAGTTGGTACACTACTTTGCAATGAACTTGGTACAGACTGATACTGACTCGTTCTGTAGCCAGCCTCAAGTGGCCGTTTGAGGAACTGCAGCTTCTGGCACTTTCACGTTGGTTTCACTTCACAGCTTCACTTTGTCACTGTGAGCGTGTTAGCGTGCTTCGAATCCTCACATGAGTCATTTTGGGGATCTTCCAACTAACTACAGTGACTACTTTATCAATTAGGACTTCTTGATCTTGTATGCACAGGTTGCATGTAAAATGCTTGCTGTGGTGCTCATCAGGAGATAAAAATGCTTGAGGCCACTGACTCAACTCTCCAGGCTGTTTGCTTAATTAAAAAGCACTTACAAAAGTGAATCAAAGAACTTTTTTTGTGGAGTGGTACAACGAAACTTAAAACAAGATGCAGACGGAGATACTCTCTGTACTGTGCTCATTATGCTTGCCATGCTCAATCTGCTGCTGTTGCTGTCCTTTCACCTTCCCTCTGGATTTGAAATATTTCATTTTTGGGCATTGAGGAGATCATGTTATCAGGAATACACTGATTTATTACTTTAACAGCTGGCTATTGTTACCATTCATTAACCAATAAAACTTTAGTCTGGGCTAAGTGCAGCATAAAAAACAAATTTTACATGTCAGGTGATTTTGCCTTGACGGCTCACTCACTGCTGGCAGCACTTTTTAGCTGTAAACAGTCCTTCATGGTGAAACGCCAGTAGAAAGGATCTGGTCTGGCTTTTTCCGTGTCTGCACAGTCCAGTCTGTTCCCAGATTCTCTTGTCCTGATGGACAGTATTGAGGCTTTGTGGACGTAGATGACACCCTTCTCCAACTGGATTGGCATCTGTTTACAGTCACAGTTCGCGAGTATGGAGTACCATAATCTGCACAGATGCACCGTCCAGACTGTTTGAACTGAGTCTAGTCGCTGTGTAAGCTGTCAATACTGTGTTGCTTCAGAGGAAAATCTGCCAGTATGGAAGGCAATATAAAACTCACTTTTCCCTCAGTTCACAATATATACACACACCTTACAGTGTGAAATAATTGTTTAAATATTCCAAATTAAGTCTCAAAAGTATTGAGACTTTATTAATAAATGTACATAAGTCGAACCAGTAGGGAAAAGCTGAATTATTTGTATATATGTACAATAAAACGAGAGGGAAATGTACGATATGTGTCTTTGATTTGATTGTACAAAATGAAATATAATGAAGTAACTGCTCAGAATGAATGTCTCCCTCAGAATGAACTGTAATAACTTCAGTGATCAAACAGTCTAATGACTGCTTTAATTACTCCTTTAATCTGCTGGTTATATGCTCAATTTCTGAGACGCGCTTAATGAAAGTGAGATCCACTTGATCTTCGTCATTCACCTTCTTAACACAGAAGAAGCAACGTCACACTTTTTCGTTGGCTTCACACATTTTTCACACCCTGTTTTCAAAACGCTTAATCGTAGAAATATGGTTGTTTAACAAAAGGAAATCATCTATTCACAGCTGATAGAAATTACTTGGAGAGTGAGAGGCCACAGTAGAGGGGCACGGGAAAATTCGATGCAGTACAATTACAGTGTTTATTTGGTGAAATACTTTTTTGGTTGTTTGGTGCAGTACAAAAGCTGCAGTACAACAAACGTCTGCATTTGTCTGCTTCAGGTGCTGACTGTAGGTCTTAGATATCAATGACAGTTTCTAGACACAAAAGAATAAAATAAAGGAAGAAAAACTTTGCTAACAGCCAAACATCAAGTTTGTACAATGCAAGACATAGCAGGCTACTATTACTGACTAGTCCAACAGCAAGAAGCCCAGCTTGGCGTCTGTTTTTCAGCCTTTTATTTCACAAAGCTCTCGACAACGACTAAAAGTCAGTCCCAGATTTTGACTTGTCTGACCGCCTCTCGCTTAGTCATTCTCTCTTTTGGTGTTCTCATTTTCTTCCGTCAACATCCCCTTTGGGTTTTTCGCCTCTGTCATAATGTCCATAGAAGCTGCTAAGCACGGTTTCATTGCTCGCGCTCCGGTTCTGGCGTATCTCGAGCACTCGCCTGCGCCCCCGGCCCTGAAAACCTCCTCTTCTCTGTTGATCCAAAGATCTGATCCAGTATCACCGAAATCAGTAAAATAGTTGGTGATGTGTGACTTAGTGTGGTAAAGCATTACGTATTTCTCACAGGTAATCAATCATACAGTACCTGAAGCACAAAGTTACATAGTGCAGTGTGACAAAGACATTCACCTGATTACACATCAGTGTAGCATCAAAATGATCTGAACATCTGTTATTTAATGGTATAAAAGCTGTGCTATGTTAACGTCAACATTTTAAAATGGTTACTTTGAGCAGTACTGTAGACTTTAACTAAAACAAAAGATATGGGATTACACAAGATAAACACACAGAGCTGCACACACAAAATTATACACACACAGGTACAGCCATGCGCAAAATGACGAACACCGCCTCGGATACACAGAAACTCCACGTCATGCCCTACACGCTCCCTCCCTCATTCACACACTCATGCATCATTTTACTCACTCATCCCCCTCTCTCTTTTTTTTTTTTACACACACATTCTCTGCCTCCCTCTCCGTCTGTCTGACTCACCCCAAAACACACACAAACACACGCACACACACACACTCTCTCTCATCTGAGGTGCCACGCTGGCTAATGAGAATATGTGACAGCGCTGGCGGTAAGTGAGACAGAGAGGAAGTGGAATCGAAGGACACCTGAATTTGTCATTGAGCAAATGAAGGGTTACGGGGTTCAACGGTTCTCACTTCCTCCTGCCTGACCAATGGCTGATGAGTATTTAGAATATACAGATTGGAGAGACTCTGTTGTGAATGTGACCTCTGTCTTTTTTTATATATATATATATATCCATCTATCTTTATCCAGCTTGCGTTCCTGCCAATTTCTCTCTTTCGTAATGTGGGTCTTCCTCTCTTTCTAGCAATTTCAGTAGCTCGCTCTCTGCCATCTCAATCACTCCCCGTCTTTTCTTCCTCCTTCGGTATTCATTTACTATCTCCTCATCATCTCTCACACTTTGTTTGTCTCTCTACCATCACTGTCTCTGCCCCCGTCGCTGCCATCATCCTTTCCCCCACCCTTCCCGTCCGTACGTCTATTTCCTCTACTCATCTCCTCCTTTCGTTTTTTTTTTTTTTTGCCACATTCTCATATTTCTCTGTCTATCCATCTCTCTGTCTCCTTTTTCTCAGGTGGCAGAGCAGATTAGTGGTTAGCGAGACCATCCCATTACTGTAAGGTTACAGATTCAATCTCTGAGGCAGACAGTGTGCGCATCAACAGCCGTGTGTCCTGTCAAAACGTCCTTGAGCAAGATGCTGAATACACAGCTGCACAATCATTTTGAGTCACTCCGGATAAGAGCCGACCGCAAAAAAAAGTTAAATTTAGTTTTTTTTTGCTGTATAATCTAGTATTACTGTCCTTGAGGTTATCCATCCATTTCATCTGACTTTAACCTTCACTTATTGTAAGTGTTGTTATTACACTATACCAGTGTTTCCTAAGGTAAAGGTTGGTACGCATAGAGTCTGTTTCTGAGAACATTTTTATTATCATCATTATTTTTTAATGAGAAGAAACTCTTTTAGGGCTGCAAACAGTGATTATTTTTTATTAGCAATTAATCTGCCACTTATTTTCTTGATTAAGTCATTAATCATTTGGTGTATAACTGTCAGAAAATCGTAGTTAACCTTGTGGTTATTGTAACCATAACAAAGTAGCCCAAGTTGTTTTTATGCCAAAACTTAAAAATAGAGTTGTTTTTTTATTCTTTTTATTCACTTGGAAGGTGTAATTTAATTTCCCTCTATTTCTCGACTTCTCTTTTTATACCTTTTGTGAAGTAGATAAGCCAAACAAAATTTTAATTCAAACCTCAAACAGTCACCGCCTAGGATTAAGTGGCATCTGTTGGCAGAGCTGCTGATTGCATCCCTCTTGCCTCGCCCTCTCCTTCCGCGCAGAAGACATAGGAAGAGCACCAGCGGCATCTCTAGATATAAAAGACTCATTCTAAAGTGACAAAAACATAAAGATTCGTATTTTCAAGTGATTATGCCCTAACAAGGACATAGTTATACATATTATACGGCCCCATAGACCCCTAAATCTTCCACACTGGACCTTTACATGTTGGTGTATGTAGCCACAGTGTAGCTGCGTGTAATGACAGTTATGGTTAACACAAACAAACGGGACTGATGACAAAAGTGTCTTCTGTTTAGTAAATGATCCTGTTCTCTCGAGGGGGGAGAATCTTTATATTCAGGCGCATGTTCTGATTTGAACATGATGCAGTAGGTCAGGTGATACATGCAGAACTGTGTGGTGGTCCAGGGTGTGAGTCTCACGATGAAAAACCGTCCTATCATCCTATCACATCAAACAAATGAACAAATAATCTTGTAAACCCAAAACAAAATGAGGTTTTGTTTTCTTGCTGCCTTGTGTCCTGAAAGACCATTTGTCACATCCTCCTTATCTGACTTCCAAAGGTTTATCTTTTGGAGAGAAAATATTGTTTTTAAGGGGCGATGAAAGGCAGCATTAACAAAAAAGACTTTGACTGTATGAAGGCTTTGAAGAAGAAAGTTATTTATTTTCTTTATAATTATAAATGGACGTTTGTGAGCGGTCTGCCGCTTCCTTCAGGCTACATTTCATCACGTCAGAGAAGCATGTGTTTTGTAGACTACATATATGTATCCAATGGCTTAATGGCTCAGTTATTATAGTAATGGAAGGGTTCATTCATTGTTTACTTAAGTAAAAGTAGACATAGCATGATGTAAAAAATAATCCATTAAATGTTGCCGGGAATTTGTATGAAAGTCTAGAACATTTCACCCAAGTGGCAACCTCTGTGGCAGTTCCTCAAACAGCCACTTGAGGCTGGCGACAGAACGAGTCTCCGTAGGTCCCCATGTTAAAATGTCCAACTTCACAGCAGAAATAAACATGTTTACAGCCTGGTACAAAAAACTGTTTTGGTCTCTATAGCTAATTTCCCCGTTCATGACAACTGTACTGAGGGAGAATTTATTTTTAAATCACCTGTTCAAATCATAATAAGGCTTAAAGTTGCGCATAATTAGCTGCATAGTCGCTTTGATTGACAGGTTGGTGCTGCTGTTTGAGCACCCAGGTGTCATTCAGCCTACCTCAGGTCCACCGATGATCCACGTCTTTATTGATCCTACTTATTAAAGGGGTTTTATCCTTTTAAAGTCCTTTTTGTTCAACTTGTTGTTCACCATAAACACATTAACCATAAAACCATCACTTGTGCCTAGAAAAAGAAAAAGAAGTGAAAATGACAGCACGTCATCCTGAATAACTGTGAAACAATTCCACAAACGCACATTCATTTCACCTCAGCAGCTCTGTTGTCTCTCTGTGGTAGAAAACGGTCTTCGTCCTTGTGTATTTCTCTCAGTAAGACCAGATCAAATGCTGCACATTAGGTGGTCCACCTTACATTTTTGTTGTGCACAGAGAGGGGCAGAGTTAAAGAAAGTGTATGTCTCAGTGTGCTGGCATTATCTGTTTATACAAAGAGGCATAAACATACAAGTATCCACACAGACAGACAGACAGACAGACAGACAGACAGACCTGTGTAAATGGTACCTGTTGTGAAATCACTGCTGTGCAATGAAGGTCAGTGTTTTAACATTTCCTATTGTGCAAACAAACAGCCAAGAAATACTCATGCATGAATAATGCATCCAGAGAGAATGATGCTGTTTGAGCCAAAGTGTAACTTATTATTTCAGGAGGTGATTGACAGATGATAATGAATAAAGTTCTTACCTAATAATGAACTTTTCCAAGTTTATATAAGGGAACAGTTTGTCACCATTGATGTCATATTAGCATACAGGTTTGAGTTGCATGTTCGAAAACACAATTCACAGTCAAATGCAACTCAGCATACGCATAGAAAAAAAAACTTCCAACTTGTTCCAACAGTATTCCTTGCAAACTCTCTCTCGCACACGCACGCACAGCATGACACCCGGAGTTAAATTCTCCCAGCCAAGCCAACTAAATAAGTGTGTGTTTCTCTTGTCAACAAGAAAAAGCAGCACAACGCCGTAGCAACTATTTAAGTAACAGTTCCTCCTAACGTTCCTGTCAGAGCCAGAGCAAGTGTTTCTGCTTGCTAGACAAATGTGCAAATACTATTAAATGTTCCACTACAATACAGTACGCTACAGCAAAACAAACATTTTTTATGGCAGAGAAAGTAAAGTGACTCAGATAAAATCCATGTTTTTTTCTGGTAACTAGCTGTTTGCATCAGCTGTCCTGACCGCGTTTAACCACAGCAATAATTAAATTAAATATAGTTTCAGGTTATGGTAACGCTGACACATTACTCAGTGAAAATGCATTATATTATATGTAGCATATGTACAGTGCAGACAAATGTCATGGAGCGTGCTGAATATGTGGAATTGCAGACATTGATTAATTAACTTAGTAGTTAAAATTTTAATACTCAAGATTAGAGTCCTGGTGAATTTGGAGACATCCATGGTAACCACGGTAACATCAAGTGTGGTTAAATACTGTAACAAACCTTCCTAGAGCAGCTACCTTGTTATAAACATGACAGAGGAACAACTGGTGCATCTGTTTACAGTGCAGTTAAACAAACTCATCATTTAATGAAGAAGCTAGAAACAAAAACACTGGATACAAACCCAAAGAAGCAACTTCTGTCACTGTTTTGCAGCACAAACCGCGAGTCAGACGCCAACGTAGAAGCTGGTACATGAAATAAACCAAACCAGGACACAACTCCAGGTGGAGTCCATCCATGAACTCCACCTGGATAGCTTCAGTTTCAGTGATTCTACGCAGCGAGCAACTCTAAGTTGGTCCACACTGCTGCAGCCAGCGCATTGCCCCGATTGAAATGAATAGGAAAACCTGCATTCAATCATGCTTTATATTTATATTTTGTATACACTCTTTCAAGAGTCCAAGTGATGAAACAGACAAAGTTATGTCATACCTCGCTATAGGCACACGTGGATATATAGCAATTTCTTTCTTTGTTGTTTTTGTGACTCGTTTCTCTCAGCACCTCTTTATCAATTCCACCAAATGCTCCTTAACCCCCCTCACAGTTACCTTCTTCTTTCCTCCTTGTTTTTCTTTCTCTCCCACCCTCTAACAGGAGAGATGTATTGTGGGGTTGTCAACATGACTTCTTATTATGGGGCTAAGTAAGCGTAAAATTGACTTTTGGCCAGAATGTGACAACTCAGTGAAACCAATTGTGGTTTGAGTCTTGAGGGATGCATTTCATTGTGTGTGTCGCGAGTGTGTGCATGTGTGAGAGAGAGGGAGAGAGAGTTGCATATTTTTTTGTGTGTGTTTCAGCAAGTCTGCTATATGACGGAAAGAGCGAGTAGAGGTAAAACTGAGGAAAAGTTTGAGTTCATGTAGCAGCCCTTATCGCTAAACCGAAGTGGTTTTGCACACAGACAATAATGTGTATATATGTTTACACCCCATTAAACTTCCTCCACTAGTCAACAACTAATTTACAGCTCAACATGGCAGCGTTTCTGACCCCGCTGTTCATTTTGCCAGCGCTTTTGGAGCCATGCCCAGAGTGATTCCACGTTTCTACAAACTTATACAAACACTATACCGAGCACATTGTGAGTGATTCCTGCTTACCAATGCGCTTTGCAGATGTCCAATCCTTCACTCAATTCCTGACATCAGCCTTGCAGCGGCAACATCAACCAGGGCCACCTACACACGCCAAGCTGTGAAATGAAAAAAAAGTGACTGTCAGGTGAACCCTTGTTTTCTTGTAGGGAGAGTAAGCTGTAGTATGGCTCATGAAGTAGGCTGTTTATGTAAGCCTCTTTCAAGCGGCGTTCTCCTTCCCTTCTGTTGTGGAGGGTTGTATTCATCAGTGATCGGCTCAGCCAGTGGAGAGAAAGTGCACAGTAGCCTAAGACGTCTTATACTGAAATGTTTATTGAAGCGTGGCCAAGGAGAATTTATCAATACACTCGTCACGACACGATGCCGCCTCAATTCTGAAGAAGCTGTCCTCTCTGACTCGCCTATATGCCCGCAGAATAGTGACCAAACTACTCTGTGTATAAATTATTAGTTCACGTCCAAGGAAATATGTTTACTCTTGTTATCTGGCTCTCTGCGTTACCTATCTGTTGTATCTAGGGAGTGAGGCAATCACGTCCTCTAACCTCGGTTAGCATAGTAATGATCAGGATGACGCATGCTTTCCTAAACACAAACAATCTCAAGGTGAAGAAGTCAGTGTACCTTACAAGATAACACCTAACACTGTTTTTATAGTGTGAGCTTAAGGCTTAAGCTTGACCCTTAGTATGCCACTTGCAAACCTCTTGTTACTGACAACATCCCTTGAGCTAGCGCACTGAAAATGACAAATTATCCTGACCCTAACCTGGTCACTATCTGTACAAATGCGAGGCTAACAGCCGTTACCTTTTTCTTTCGTGGGGATTCAGACATTTTAATGCCGATGTACAAATATTCCATCAAAATAAATCCCCTCTGACACTATTTTGCAAGGTCACGTTGCTGTGTTCTGCCCAAGATGATTGTAATTGCTTTAAAGAAATTCAAACTATACCGGATATACCAACATATATCAAAATGCTAATGGTTTGAAGCAGACATTTCTCCAGCACTGGCACAGAGCTGTGAGGTCTGGCTATGTGAGACGGGGAGTGCATTAATGCTCCGTTAGCTAGACCTCGCGGTGATGCGCAGCATTCATGCGTGCCGCGGAGGCACTCCATACAAAGTTCAATCAATTTGAACTTTGACCCTTTTTGCTGGTGGCCTTTCAAAGGGCAGCCTGTGAGCTTACATGAGCTGTCATGAGAGGAAAGTGGAGGTGGAGGAGAAATATAATACTTGAATGGGGAAACCAATTTCCTGTGTGTATGACACAATGCTGTCATGTCTGTATTGGAAAATATTGAACAGCGCCCTATAGAATTAATGTACAGAGCCCACTAGAGTCGAAGGGGTAAAAAGAAAATAATAATAAAAGAAATGTGTGAGTCATGTGTGGGCCACGAGGTCCTCTGCAGTAGAAGTTGTTTGGCTTTGCTTGAGAACAGTAGGTGCCAGCCTATCTCAACACCGTGGTGGACAGGGTCGAGACCTAATGTTGCCTTCCTAGACATAACAGTGTCTCCAGCCTAGAATGTGCTGACGGGAACACAAACATGGGTAAAAACATTTCTCTATGGCTAATTCTGGGCGTATATGATTTGTGGTGTTATCCTGGGGTTTAAAGTCTGACGAGCAGCATGAGTGGGACAGAATGTGAGACCGAGTGTCTCTACTTCTCCTTGGGCCAAGCGTCAGTAAATATTACAGCATAAGACATCAGAGGCTCTTGGACACCTCCTTCCCTCCTAACCTCACCATTGACCGTTGACTTCAGCAATTTCTCCACAAGACACTGGGGTTGATGGGGTAAAAAGAAATACTGTGTTATTCTGTGTTACACTGATAAAGTGTAAACATTATTTGGGCGATGCTTATCAGAGATGTATTCATGGGAAGGATAAGGACATCAAAATAAAAGTTGTTCATTTAACTGTAATGGCATTTAAACACTGCATTACTACAACTCACCCTAACAATACTGAGTATGCGATTAAACTCACAAAAAAGGAACTATAAAAACAAATTTATTTATTTATTTATTTATTTCCATGAATTAGGATTAATAACTACCGAAAGAGTACTCTCTTAAAATCAGACATTTAAGCTACCTAAACGAAGTGTAAAGGAAAGTAAAAACCTTACTATGTAACTCATAATTCATCTAACAACAAAAAAATACAGAGAAACAGCACTAACAAAAATATATTTAAATTAGTACATCAGCTAAATCTTGCCCAGTTCCCAGGCAGTGAATAAGATACCTCAACAAAACACAAGTTAATACGCTTCACAGGTAGGACACAAATAGGCAAGATCAACACAACAGACATCTCAACTGTTCTAACTTGAGTTCCTCAAAATGGATGCTGTGGATTGAGGGGTCAAACTGGGTGCTGCTCAAATCAGGATCCTCCGGGTCTCCAGGAAGGGATGCCAAAAGGTGGTCGGCAGCCATGACAGTGCTCATTTTAGCAAACCGTTCACACAGCTTGTCAATGTGCACAAACTGTTTATCAATCAGTGCTCACAGTAAATTATTCTAAGCACACAGATTGCTAAATTTAGCACACTGCGCTCGTCTGTATTGAATTTAGTCTCCTGATTTTGTCCTGCTTATTTCCACAAGAGCGATATGTGAGTCTGCTGTCTTGTAATGTTTCAACAGGTACTTTAAATAAATACTCTCTAAATTCTCTCTATCTCTTCTCTCTATCGTTGTTGTTGTGGTTATAAGAAGCTGCCATCCTCCATCCACCTTTTTTTTTTTCTGTAATGATTGGCCAGCTGATAAAAACAGCAGTCGAAGTCGTACGTGCTTTTCTGAAAAAGGTCAGCTGTTTCCAACTTTTAAAAGCGCTCTGCTCAGCCGGAAAGAAAAAAAGCAGCTTGGTATGGTGCTTTTTAAAGGGCAGCCGCATTCCCAGCATCTCATTGTTCTCTATGTAAAAACATAGACACACTGCAAAAAAAAAAAAAAAAAAAAAAACAGAAGTTGTGCAGCGCCCGTCCGCCCTGTTCTGGGACACACAGACGAGATGGATGTCTGTATTAAACCAGAGTGAGAGTGGGAAAGATACGTCGAGAGAGAATAACAAAGAGGGAATGTGAGATGTGAGATAAGTGGAGAGGTAGGGAAGCGAGAGATTTAGAGTTGTAGATAGAGACCCAGAGAGAAAGTGTGCGAGAGAACTAATGTAAGAGAGGATGGAGAGAGTTTTTGAGTCTTGAATAGTGTGACCAAGTGAATGAGAGCGAAGCAGATAGAGATGCACAGAGTGGAGGAGAGATTGCAGATGTCATGTTGACGGATGGGCTGACATTTCTCCTGCCCTCGCTAATGCTGTCTCACTGCTGACACTGCTACTGTACACGCACACACACACACACACACACACACACACACTCTTTAAGTTTCTATCTTTATTGAATCCAGCTTACATACTCAATTCTTATACATAGTTTCCCACCCGTTGTGTCATTGTATTTTTTTTTTTTTTTTAACTCTCAGCGCCTGCATGCAGAGCAAAGATGTATTGCCTTTACTCGCAGATATCAGGGTTTAAAATCTAAGCCGGAAAAAGTAGAGACTCGTTATAAAAGTTGCACAGATGAGGTTCAGATTGTGTCTTTTGTTTTAAGACAAAGACAAATCAACTGCAGTGTCTCTCCTTTCTAACAATCTGTCTGCTGAATAAACCGCAGTACACCTGCAGTAAATGAGTCATCTATCATAACCCATCTTGAGAAGAACGTGAAAGGTAGATCTGCAATGAAACCAGCAAAGACTGTCTGCCTCAGAGTTACGGGTCACAGCTTTTTCTGTCATATCCAAGTCTTCTTAATATCTCAATTTATTCTTATATCAGACATAAGGCATCCACATCGATGAATTGCATTGATCAAAATTCCTGCCTGAACTGAATTTTATTGATCTTCCCTTCAAAAATGAAAATATTGATCTGTCTGATAACTCTCCTGTGCAATTAATTTATGTATGTGTCTGGTTTTAGAATATATTTATAAAGCACCTTTAAAACACACACTTGAAAACAGTGTTAAAGTTTTAATTAAAGCTGAAATAAATGAATATAGCATAAAATGTAATCATATAAAAAGAGATGAAAGAATAGCAGATAAAGTATTAAAAACTTTCAGCACAGTCTTGCTGCAGAGACCCAAAATTTAATAACGTGTAGAAGTAAAAATGAATAAATCAAAGGTGTAGGAGAGATTTTAATTTGGATTCGGTTAAATTTACACTAGAAACATCTTGAGGAAGTTTCTGTGTGCTGTATAGTAGTAAACTGGAAATGTAGAATGTTTCTAACTTTGCTCGTGACGGCAGGTTTATATTCTTCAAGAACAGTTTAGTTGTGTCCATTAACTTGAAACAACACTGTGTAGAAATACGTATTTTTTGTGATTCAAGTGCGATACGACTGTCGTAAATATGGACAGCTGTATTTGTTTGATTACATTACTTATGATCCAGGAAAAAAAGCAAGTACAACAACACAAGACACAGCAGCCAGCTAATATTACTTATTAGTCCAATAAAATATGACCCAGTTTCATTAAAATCAGTGAAATAGTTGGTGGTGTGTGACTTAGTATGTCAGAGTAGGATAATGATTTAAAATCTATTACTTTATAGTAGAAAAGTTACACAATGCATTGACATAGTGAATCTATAGCGCCACAATAATTGTTGTCTTGAGCGTTTATACTAAAGGGAGCATACAGGTTAAATGATAGAAACCTTAGAATTGAACCCTGAGGGACTCCACGTGTAATGCTGACTCATGTTTGCCCCTACCGTCTTCTTAATACATCTTCTACAGGGTCATAGTGCTTTAGTAGAAACACTTTTCTGCATCATGCTGCATCTGTTTGATAAACACAAACATTTTGTCTTGCAGGATTTGGTGAAAATTAAGTTTATACTGTAGATTTGCTCAATTTCAGACCAAATTGTGATTTTGTTTTCACTTCATCACTCAGTCTAACATTGTGTTCATGTTGGCTGTTTTGTGTTTTGGGCAAGTGAGATGGGAGTTGGTGTTTTGCCCTGACCAATCACCAATGACTGATGTATCTGCTCCATGTTTAGTCTGCTGTTAACATTTGTCATGTAGAGCACTGAAATATGCTGATTTAAGGGTACGCTGATTTACAACCGCCAACCTATACGGCCATTTTACTTTTGATGGATGTATTTATTTTTCTGGCTTTGGTCCAAGAATATGACCTCCTTATTCTTGACGCACCGACTGACTTGGTTGTTTTTCCAGCCTCAGAGCACAATGCAAAGACCTTTTTGAATTGCTGAAATAAATGTGGGCAGTAATTCAGAGGTCTGGAAGCTCGCTAGAAAGAAGTTTAATAATAGAAGCCCACAGTGATTAGCAGATAATTTGCTACCAAGAAACCTAAAACAAGCTTTTCTCTCCTTGTTCCAAGAGAAAGGTTATGCGAGGTGAATTCATGCAGGATTTGTATACTCCTCCTAAAAATGTTCCATTAAATGTTAAATTAAATTCTCTTTTTGTGTGTTTGAAGTCGTGCAGGCTATGATCAAAGGCAGGGCTGCAAGCTGCATTCCTGCCATCGTGTGTAATCCTTCATGACCCCAAGGGCCTACGAAATGTATTCACCACCTTTTACATAATAAAAAAAAAGAGGCCCAACTGTCCGTCTGAAAATATAGTTTTGTTTGCTTCCTGAAGAGTGGAAAGTTATTGGAATTGCAAGGTTTTCAGCTGTGTTACATTGTGTCCATTGAAATTACAAATTGCGTTTTTTTAACCATGCTGAAAATATAATCAATAGGCTATGCCCAATTTATTTTAATCTCAAAACTGAACAGTCTTGAACCGTTTTATTTTGTTTGAGTTATAGGAAGCAATTGAGGTAAAATTAGTCCCCTGGGTGATCTCAATGGAGGACGCTAAATCCTTGTTGTCTTAATTAAAGCTCAATGAAAAGACAAAACATTAGCATTGCCCAAAGCCTCTGTGCACAACACCACCAGGAAAATAAAGTTTTCAAGCTAATAATTATGTTGATTGTGCTTGGTAGTCTGAAAACAAAACAAACCATTACAGCCGTCATCAAGGGAGCAGGCAAAACTCCACGGAGCCATCGTTCACACGTGAGTTAGGGACCAATCACATCGCACAAAAAAACGTGTTAAAACGAGTGAGAGATGAAGATAACTGGCTCCCTCTTGTGCCATGTACAGACTGCAACCACAAACCCTCAGCTTATTAATGAAGTGAATTGAACACCTCCACTCCATTTTCCATAACCGCTTATCCTTATCAGGGTCGCAGGGAGCCAATCCCGGCTGCCACTGGGCGAGAGGCGGGATACACCCTGGACAAGGGTTGCCAGTTCATCGCAGAGGGAGCGACCATTCACACTCACATTGAAACCTACGGGCAATTTAGAGTTAGAGAGACCAGTTAACTTATTAACCTGCATGTCTTTTGACTGTGGGAGGAAGCCAGAGTACCTGGATAGGATATGCAAACTCACAGAGGCGACAGTGCTAGTAGTCTATGCCCAATTTCTAATGATACATAAGCATGTGGAGTCATCTCAATGATAGAATTAACAACTTGTTTGTGTGCTATTATTTGATTAAAATCACATTACTACCATTGCGTGCTTGCTTTGCATTTCTAATTTTCTAAACGATGGACAATTTAAAACAAATTAAATTAGAGTTTTCTGTATTTTTTACTACCTGAATCACTCTTTACTTTAGTGCCGTCACTACTGTAAATCCTTCTATGCCCAGCCAAGCACAGTCAGTCCAAAATGCTTCAGATCAGAACTAAGAGGACACAGCATATTACTCCCATTTTAGATCAGCTTCAGTGGCTGCCACTTGCAGTTTAGGATTTATTTTAAAATGTTATTGATCACCTTTAAAAGCCCAGTTTGGACCTGTGCCCAGACAAAGATCCCCAGGCAGAAGCTTTCTGGTCATTTCAGCTTTGAGGCTTAAGACGAATCCTGACCTTAAAGTGGATGATATTTGAAGCAATTTCATATTTCAAGACTATTTAGCAATATTGGGATGAAAGTTCCTGTCATAAAAGTGTAAGGAATCAGTTAGAGCCGTCCATAAGACTGACAGAGCCTTCTGTACTTCTACTTTCAACTACCTCTAAAATAAAAAGGTGTTTACTGAGCTCCACCACACTTTCATTTTTATGTCTCCTTAATGGAGGGAATTGAAATCCATCACGGGATTATGGCTGAACCCTGTTTCACGGAAATGACATACGCTCCTGGTATGTGAACACTGTAAACTCTTGAACTCACAAAATCTGTGCAAAATTCCTGAATATAGACACACACACACACACACACGCCAACTTAAACTTGCTTGGTCCTGTAGTATTCTGACATATTCTACTGTTTTTGCAGCAGTATCTGTTAGCTGTCTAATAATAAGTTATTTTCTGTGATGATAAAAATGAAAAATATACTCCATTTGATCAAATTGTATACTGCATATTGTATACAATTCAACTTCAGCTTGTCATTTAACCATCTACTGTCTCTGATGCTTTGTAATTCACTCTTATCTAAACTCCCTGTTAACACCAGTACACACATAATTTTGTAGAAAGTCACTCAGTACGCACAGAAAACCACAAACGCACAGACTTATCTTCATTTATGAGGACAGAGGGACGCATACATAATATGTCTGGAAGTTATTCAAACTCAGATGTGCCCTTTTGAAGACATACATGTGAACACACACCTTCTTTCTCTATCATTCACACACACACACACACACACTGTAGTGGGTGTTTTAACTATTATGTTTCCTTCTATTGGCTGTTGTGTGACAGCTAATTAAACCCTTCAGTAACATCCTCTTCTGCTGCGCCAGAGACAGACATTAGTCACTCTTATCTTCACACAAATTCAGATTACACACACACACACACACGCACGCACGCAGAATCAGCTGCACATACAAACACATTTTTTTTATGTGGTGTGAAACAGCTACTGTCTGTCCTCAAAATATATTTAACCTCATTCTCTGGGACAGAAAACCGCACACACACACACACACACACATTCATCATTTCTTTCTCCATGCATGCACTTTCTCTCCATCACTTATTTCTCTCAAGCTAAGAGGTCACTGTCTGTGTGTGGTAGATAATAATGAATTATGGTTTTCCTGCACTCACACACACACACACACTAATACAGTCGAAGGGGTTAAAGCACATTTAAATGACTTTGTCTATGACTGTGTGTGTGTGTGTGTAATCTGCTGATGTCAAGTGTTCATTTGACAGGCCATAAAGACAGATATCTTCCCATTACCGTCTTAATCACATGACCTTTACAAAGTCAATCAAAACTGAAATATATTTTCTCGCTGCTTGCGATAATGTCATAAGATGAGAGGCTGTCTTAATTTGTTTTTAATGTTTTATTTCAAATATTTACTGTGTAAATTTGATCTCTTAATTACATCTTAAATATTAACAGTGAACTTATTCCATTTTTTAACGGGACTGGCGTCGTTTGAATTCTGAATAATCTGTAGCGGCTTTTAATTGGTTCATTCATTTTAAAAAGCCAAAGTATGAGGTTTTAAATTTGAATGCCGCACAAACCTTTGAACAATAAGGAGCGTGCTACTGATATGTGGAGTTGTCCATTCATCAACAGACTTCAACAGGCGAATGCAAAGTCGTCTTCGCCTTCTCCCCTTGCTTATTTTTTGTCTTTAAACTGTGACCCGACCTCATTATTTTTAGATATTTATTCATAGAATAAATCGAATCAGCTCCATCGTGCACACTGCAACATCACATGAGAAGGAGCGTTGACGTTTGTTAGTTACGAATTTGAATAATAGTCGTGTTTTGATTAATGGTGGTTGCAGTATGCAGTAAATAGCTGCCCCTTGTATGTTTTTAAGCTACTAGAAATATGTTCATCTTTGTCATCAAATCAAGTTATTTGGTCTGAACTAACTGTGCGTTATATTCTTCATACTTAATATTGTGACCTTTACATATTCAACAAGTTTATTTTGCACATTCCTGCACTGAACTCTTTCATTTAAATAACTCTTGCACACACTGTGTTTAGCTGGGGGTTTTTTTGGCGTGCAGTGCTTTCTTTGTATTTCTCATACTATATTTAGTAAGTTTATTTTTGCCATTGACCAGTTCACCAAGGCAAAGTCCTTGTATGTGAAAAACTACTTGACAATAAACCTGTTTATAACTCTAAAAGAAGGTCGTTACTAAGATTTAGGAATGTGTTGTAATGTCCTTAAGTCAAGGCTAAATCAAATATGTCAAAATAATATTTTGCTACTGGGAGTTATTTCCTGGAATTACATTTTTTTGTGTGTGTGTGTCATGAGAAACTCACATTCGTGTGTTTCTTGTTTGAATGTTTCGTCCTAGATCCTTGAACCTTCCAGTCAGGTTTTAATTTTACTCTGGGGAACAGACAATCAAGTGTTTTTTTGCACCTCTTTTGCAGATGTTCTTCTCCTAATGAAGATATATTTAGGGACGTAGTTAAACAGTTCCAGCGCTGTCACTTGATTAACACTTTGATCCTAATTTGTATAAGCACACTGCCATAAAGAGTGTTTTTACTTTTCCTCCCGGGAGTGCTAATCTTTACTTTTGTTAGGTTTTATTCTTGTAATTAATTACTCATTTTGGAGATGAAATTTGCAGGTCTGTCTTTTTCAGACGTTAAACCTTACAGCCACGGAAAGTTTCTCTTTCTCCTGGGGACGCAAACTTTTGAAGTTCACATTTTTTAACATAATTTTTCATCATGGACCTGTTTCATTTATACAGTGATGTCAGTCTGTACACACTGATTTGCCAAGTCTCTGTAATAATGATTTTAAATGTCAGCATACGTACCTTTGTTTTAGCTTGGAGCAGTTCCTCTGCAAATGCTGGTAAAAGCCTTTCAGTTTTATTGGATTCTTATTTGGAGATCTTCGGAGTGTCGCGTTTGGTAATGACTCGAGCGTATTCGGGTGAATCTCACATATGTGGAGACTGATTTTGGTTTCTCATATCACTTATATGTATGATAGAACGTGAGAGGCCTTCAGACAATTCAATTTCAAAAAGAGGCTCTGAGTGCAAATATATGAACATACGTGTCCTCGATGCTCTTTCACAAAGAAATTCTCTAGCAACACCAAAACCTAAAGCTGTACAGTATATATTCAGTAAAGCCCTTGGAGCTTGCAATAACAGAAACACATTGACATTGCAAAATGATGTCTGTAAATAATAGATGTCAAGGTTTTAATCCTTAGTTCTGTTCTGCAATATACATGTGAGATATTTGATATCAAAACAGTATGTCATGGAGAACCCAGACTGCTGCTGCTGCTTCAAGAAATATAGTAAACTGCATTAGAGGATGAGGTTATTTAAGGATGAGCCGTGTCTTGTGAACTTCTTTAAAACAAGACTGAGACTCCACAGCCGTGTTAGCTGCTCTGTGAGGCTGCACTTGGGTACAGCAGTGCTTTTTAGCATGCGAATGAACTCATGATGACGATGCTAGCATGCTCTTGTTTAGCAGGAATATCATACACGTCACTACGGTCACAAATTGCCACAACATGACATTACTTGGGCTCGAGGTACCGAATTAGCTTTTTGGATCCTTTGCCCTCTACTGCACTGATTAGCAGCATATCAGTCATTTAGCACATCGACTCAACCCGGTGTACATCACACTGTCTTCGGCTGGCAGCAACATGATCTTTGGGTGTGTGCCAGCCTCGGACATGGCAGTAGCGTGCTTTAGTTGTTAATGTGGTTACACCATAGAGCTACCGTCTTCCTGGAAGAGCTTCATTTAACATTTTTAACGTGAGACCGCTAGCTAGTTACGCCGTTGGCAGAGTGTGCATGCAAATTAGCCGATAGATGTGCATAAGTTCAACATATTCTTGGTGGTTAACCAGCTAACATTTAACTGCTCCTAATTCCTAACTGATCCTAACTTGGATTTGGATTACATGGGATAAGCCTACGTGTCTAAAAATGTACACATCTAGTAACATATTTATTTAGTAAAACTCTAAACTCACTCTCAACCAAAGTTTCAAAGTTGTTGCCATGTAGACACCTGAAAAATAATTTTAGGTCTTGACTTGTGATTAATAAAAGAGGCCTCCACTGAACAATTATGTATTTTTAATGACTAATTCTTAAAATGATTAGCCTTTCAAGGTAGTAAATTTATGTCATACCTATAAAACTATGCTTTAAAGGCTGGGACACTTTATCCGTCACCTTCATTACAAAATGAACAGACTTTTATGCCTGGCACTGCATTGTCAAATGCAGAAAGATCAAAAATGAAGGAGTCTCCTAATATTTTTTTAATACGTGAGTAAAAAATAATGTTGTTGCCGCCTGGAGGAAGATGATGAACAGCTTGGCTAATCATCTGGATCCTGGGAATCCATGTTGCAAATTAAAAAGGACATTTCTTTTCAAATATAGCACCCTCTGATCTTGTTTGGCACTGTGTGAATTTATTAACTCAACTTTTACTGATTTATCAATGAAAGTTCTTCAAAACATCAAAAGAAGCACCCAGAAGGATCAGAGTAATATGTCTTATTTTGTCTTACCTGCACCAGGATTTTTTATTTATTAATATGTATTTTAATCCTAAAACCAGCTTTGAAACAAATCTGTGAAATTTCTTTGGCTGTTAAGTTTCGGCGACGTAAAGGTGAAGATGCTGACTTATGACTGGAGCAGCCCTTCCCGACTCTGAGCCGGTGGAAGTGTTTGAGTAACACGCTCTCTCTTCTCCTGCAGACCTCTCCGGTGGTGTCCTTGATAAAAGCACTTAACCCCACCTGCTCCAGCTGAGCTGCACTGTATCTGTATCGAGCTGCTCCCAGGAGTCACTTTGTGTAATTGAATGAGGGTGAAATGGGTGGTATTGAAAAAAAGTCTTCTTCTTTGACTAAATACAAAAAGAAAGACTGGATGATAAGGCTGTATTTTGAACAGTTCTATCTTAAGGTGCTCACTTCGGGGTAAATTCCAAGTCCTCGGCGTAATTTGGTTATGCTCTCAACACGGCGGCTGTAATAATGTGTATCTGCATCTGTTAACTTCACCAAAATACCTATTTGCATTCTAGTAAGTGACATTTACTATATAAGATAAGAATAATATTCTATAATAGTATAATATAGTGTTACAGTTGCTTGAGCAGGAAGAGCAGCAGGAAAAGGACCCAAATGCATGGCCAAGTGGCCTGGGGGCTTTAAATGGAGGTCAGAGCAGACGAGCCAGTCTGCTGGGGCAGGAGGACAGGCAGACAGACGGGACCGCACAGGAGGCCGGAGACGAGGCTGGAGGTCAGGACCGGAGGCTTGCGATAGGGCGGCAAGGCTGGAATACAGCGACACGGCTTCAGGGCTAGTGACCGATGAAAGGGCTGCAGGCTAAATGGTTGTCAGACAATAGTCGATTGGGTTGCAAGTGTTATGATGAGGCTGTCTGCCTCCTAGTTTCGTGTGTTTTCTCTCTCCTTTTCTTGTTTGTCTCTCTCTCTGCTGTGTGTGTCATTGGGAGTGTTCTCCCTCTGGCCCGTCTGATCACCTCACCACCTGTTCCTCACCAACTCCACCGCCCTGACGCTGCCAGATCGTTCAGTAACCTTCATGGTAACGCAAGCTTCAGCCAAACTTTGTTTTGGACTGCTTTGTTGCTATTTTTTTCTACTCCCTGTGCCTTGGGATGTTTGCCTGTCTTCCACCTGCCATGATCAGCTCTGTTTTAGCTTTGCTTCTGTTGTGGACCTTGCTCTTTCTAACTGTTAAAACAAATTAACTATACTTTTTGGGTTCGTTAAATGTCTTCAAATGTCTATTTTTTTTGTGTGTGTGTGTGTGTGTGTGTGAAGTGAAAGTGTTGAAGGTTTGAAAAGATTTGAAGGTTACGCCACTCATTTTAATGTAAAAAAATGTTGAATTTTTTTTTTTTAAAAGTATGAAAGGTATGAATTAGTAAAATGCACGCCATGATATTTGAGCGGTTTCTGTAACACAAAGTATGTGGGAGTAGAAGAAGTTTGAAGTGTTGAAGGTTTATAGAAAGATTTGAAGGTTGTGCCATTCATTTGTAAATTCGTTTGTAAAATTTTAATGTGGAAAAGTTTTAATATTTTTTTAAAAAGTATGAATGGTATGAATTAGTACAATACACACCCTAATGTGCTGAATAAGCTGAACGTTGTGATATTTGAATGGTTTCTGTAGGGCAAAGTACATAGGAGTAGTTAGTAGGTGCCAAAAAACCTAATGAGAATAATAATAATAAAGATTTGAAGAACACTATTTCTGTGTGTCTGTCTCCAAACATAGAAACTGTACAACACCCCTGCCTAGCATCAGCTGTCTAACTGCCTCACTAATGGACTGAAACACGTTTTATTCATGTTGTCTGTCATACTGACCGACATGACTGATATTTCGCGTGATTGGCTGAACGAGCAGCTAACTGACTGATTGACTGAATAAACAACCAAGTATCCGAGGGAGTATCTGGCCAGTGAGGACAGCTGATTGACTGTCAGCATACTCTTAATACAAGGTAAGCAGTCATGTGTGTCCCTGCCATGAGCAGGCTGAGTGACCAGCAGGGTAATAGCATGACCTCCCGCAAAGTGCACAAAGGAGAGGAGGTGGGGGAAGAGAGGAAGACACGGTGACAGAAAGAGGATTGAGGATATGCATGGAGAGAAAAAGAAATGTGGTTTTTATACAGATAAAACAGAAAAAAAGGAGAAAATGTGGCAAGAGAACTTCTTTTTTTTTTTTTAAAGTGCTGTCATGGTGCGTTGTCACTGGAGTTATTCGGGTAGAAGACCTCACAGACAAGGCCGCACACTTCTATTATAGGACAAAGAGGAGAGATTTGTGAGGAAGAGACGGGGAGGCAGAGAGAGAGAGAGAGAGAGGGGGGGGGGGGAAGGAACATGGAGAAGATCAGTACTTCTCAAGAAGTAGAGAGTGAAGGAAAGAGACACGATAAGGGAGAAGAATGAGAGCTGTGGTGGAGGATTTTTAGGTGTTTGTGTAGGTGTTACGGTGGGGGGAAAAAAAGCACATTCATGTGCCTTTGGGCAACAAATAATATGGGTAGTGGCTGTGGTGTCATGTTGGCGTGTGTATGAATCCGACTGTGTGCGGAGGTGTGTGTGTTTTTGGTGGTTGTGCTTCATTTGTGTGTCTGCTTCCATGTCCCCTTTGGCAAAATTTAGTTTTCCTAGAGGGCAAACGCAATCGTGACGACTATTGAATTGTCTTGTGGCGTTACAGTAAGAGTGACACCACTGTTGTTGCACATTTGCCTTAAACCATCAACTGTTCTATAAAGTTGCCTCTAAATGTTTTGAATAAAACAGAGACATGTAAAATTGAAATCAGAAACTTACTTATGAATAATTACGATTGAACTGATCGAGGATATTTAACCTGCAACAAGCTCAACTGCTGACTATGTGCACATGGGGATGTACAGATAACTTTAATGTAAACTGCATCCCTCTTTATATAAATCTTCTTTAAGCTTTTGGACTACAAACGTGCTGTTTCTTTGCGCCATTAATTTGCTATGGTACGGTATGTTTGCTTTATTTTCACATAATGTGCTCACATCAAGATATTAAGGTAGAATGGCATGTGCACTTTCATTCATCTGTATTCGAGCCACACCAGAATAATGATTTTAAACTAAATCTATTTCACCCGCCTTCAGATATACTTTGTTTTTATTTGTTTTTCACATTTGTTGTTAGTAAAAACATTCCTTTTTGCCAGAATGGAACAATGATATTGATTTCTACAAAACCCTGGCTTGCAATTAACTATTTTAACATCCAGTGGCAATGTTAAATTTCCTCTCTCTACAATATCTTTGCACAGCAAACTAAGGTATGTTTATAGTTTGGGATTTGGGATTTAGTGCCACATCACAAGTGCAACAACACAACACAATATTACTATATTATATTACTGATCCAGCAGCGAGACAATATCCTCTTCTGTCTTCTCGCCTCTGTCATCGTGTCCATAGAGACTGCTGATCCCAGTTACAGTGTCCAGTTGCCGAGCTCCTGTTCTGGCACGACACTGGTTCCACTCCACTAAAAAACCACCTCTTCCCGGTAGTCCAAAATGCCTGTGGGGTGGTACAAACATTAACACTCCCCCTGTGCTCTGAGCTTACATTTTCTCCATGAAATACGACCCAGTTTCACCAAAATCAGTGAAACAGTAGTTGGTGTTAGTGCCCTAAGGCATTACCTACTTCTCGTACCTTGAGCACAAAGTACATAGTGCAGGAACGGACAGAAAATGACAGAGACACCATCAAAATGGTTTTATTTATTAGTAGAAAAGTTCTGCAATGTTGCTTTAACTGCACATCTGAAATCAGATAGAAAAACTTCGCCCTGTGGATTCATTCAATAGAACCATAACTCCTGTACACTGGGCTGGAAAAACTGCACACACATTCCTGAGTCACTGTATCAGAATCTCAGCTTTGCAGAGCGACAAAAGGCATTCTTGAAATGCCAACTTCTCACTGGCAATACAAAGGAAGGTATATAGAAACAGTTGGACCAGTGTGAGACTCGAAGAATCCACTATAAAACACTAAAACACAGCTAATTATAATGCACAATGCAACTGTTGTCTGATTGATGATGTAATTGTGCAAGTGTTAAGATATTAGTGTCACAGCCACAGCGGAGTCTGAGAACAGAACATGTTTTATTTATATAAAATTCCTTCAGTAAATGTCAGGGTTCAGTGTCAGGTCGCCTGAATCAAAGAGCAAGTGCTTCATTCTACCAATTTACACATGCAGCAAACAAACAGGGAGAAATCCATGCAGAAAAAGAAGAAATGTCATTTTTATCCACTGACAGTGAAGGAGACATTGTAAGTTCGGGATGTGAATCATTTTTCTTCTTGTAGCAGAGGTTACAATTGCTGTTTTCTCCAGTACTGAATGCAAAAGTTTTCAGTGCGCAACTGTAAAAACGTATTCAGAAGTCATGAAATTAAACCATTGTCAGAAAAATCCAGCAATTCGAGGAACACGCTGATGATACATGACAGTGTTAAAATTGCTCCACTTCACCACTTGACATGAATCACTTTTTTTCTTTAGTGAATTTGACAAAAATCGTGGGGGGTTCACACCCTCTTGCTTGTGCTGAGTGGCGCAAGCCAGGCTGAGGACAGCAGCTCTTTCTACTCACTGCTGGATAACCTGCAGCATTATTGTTGTTTTCCAGTCTGTTAATGTAAGGCTGACATTAACTGTGCAAGAGAGAGAGAGAGAGAGCACCTGTTTTACTGTGCTGGCTGTTTAGTCCTGTGTTCATTATTGTTGTTAGTGTTCAAAAATCAGGACTAGAATGAAGCAGGAACCCGCAGGCAGACATATCATTAATTTTTACTTGACTCTTATGCAGAAATACAAATGCAGAAATGGTGCCATTTTGGTTGCTTGTTCCTGTTTGGTTATTATGAGGCTGCAAACAAGTGCACTTGTACCATGAAAGTAAGTGTGACAGCTGTGGTTGTGTTTATGCTGCTGATGTGCTGCAGTGCAGCCTGAAGTGTTGTCTTAAAGCTTTCTGCTTGCTCAGACCACCTCTTACTACAAATGCGAGTGCCAAGAGGAATAAATGTCATTAATGTAGTTACTGAAGGCTGCCAGCTTCACTGATTCTGTATTACCAAACCAAAAACGATATTGATAATGGGCAGTTGCCAGTGTGAATATTTAGTGATATCTGACTAGTAATGACTAAACTCCTTCTGCTTCATGTCGGTTCACATGTCAACGAGCAACAGTGAACACAGCAGCTGTTGAACGCAACAGTTTTTGACAGCTTCGTATCCACCGCACGCCAGTTGATCACTCACAGGTCGACTACAGAGGTAGAACAGTCTATTTAAATCGCAGCATCGCTGATGCACATGTTGAATATAAAACGCTCATAGATGACAGTTCTGTGCAGCTGAGTCTGCATTGTCTGTGGCACAAAATCGCCAATTAATGGCACCTCAGGTTAGAGTCTACATAAATGCTTCACAGAGTTCAAGTTGCAGACACATCTCAATGTCAACTGTTCGGAAAATATCAGAAAGCACTTGTTTGGGCCAAGATACACAAGGAAGAAAGACATTTGTGGTCTTTGTGACACCCAGAGAAGGTGAACTGATGGTATCTACATGTGTGGTTCCCACCTTGCAGCATAGACGTGGAGGAGGTAGTGTGCTAAGTGCTTTGCTAGTGCCACGTTCTGCAGCAATGTGCCATTCCTTAGTGGGACCATCATTTGTTTTTCAACAGTACAATGACCCAAAACACACCACCAAGGTATGTAAGAGCTTTTTCAGAGTGATGGATGCTGCATCAGATGACCTGGCCAGCACAATCAGCTGTATGTAACCCATTTCAGATTGTTTGCTGCAGAACATACTCACTTTAGTAAATGGGGGTCAAGGGCAAGTCGACGAGGGAGGGAGAAAAGAGTGTCACCCATCTGGTCTGGACATAAGCCTGCATTTTGAGGGACACTGGGACTCCCGTTTGATATTTTATTCAACTAAAATGACCCTGTTTCCTGATCTAATGAAGTCAAGAGATTCAGCCAAGAGGAAAAAACGCACGCACGCACACACCAGTGACACCTCTCCTGACTTACCCTGTGTTAATATAGTTTCTAGCTCTGGATTGAGGGGCCAACAGTGGCCCTCCTAAATAGAAAATTAGCTGTAAGGATGCTTTAAAAAGTAGCTCATCAATACCTATTCTATAAAAACTTCTCAGACTCGTATTTCACATTGTCTGACACCACACATATATGGTTGCAAACACCCTTATTCCATTCAGTCTGTCTCTGTCTGTGTCCTTGACTTCCACTTTTTTCTTTCTCTTACCTCATTGAAGGACTACTTTCACTCCTTCAGTCAGATGCTATTGTGCTATTAGCGAAGCTGCACAAACACACACACACACATACACGCAGACATCCTGATTGAGTGACATGGTGAGGAAAAACTCAGACTGATGGATGTAATTTTCCATCATCACCTCTTCCCTTTTGCAGCTCTTCTTTTAAACTCGTCCTCTAGTTGCCCTCTCCGACTCATATTCTGCGTTATTTTATTTATCCTCAGTCTGCTTGTCCAATTCAGGGGCGCTGGAGCCAATCCCAGCACACAAAAAAGGTGATAATATCGACACAGGAAAACATCAAGAAAGGCCTCAGACTGTCAGGGGGTTTGAACTGAAAGACCCTCTTGCTCGTGCTACCCGATGAGTCACTGTTGTGCCATCTCAGTCTGTACTTTTACAACATGTGCATGCATTTATGTGGCTGTCAGTTAATGCATGCATTGTACAGATTTGTAATATATAAATTTTGCATATTTATTAACTTGTTTAAAGAGTTTTAATTCAAATCTTGGTTCTTAACCGCTCACGTTATTTCTAAATTCTTCCTAACTATTGACCCTGACAGACCCAACCTTTCATTTATTCAGAAAGTTACTATAATTGTTGGTTTATACTTCAGACATTGATTGTAATACTTCATGCTATACGGGGTGCAGAGGATGAGTTGAGGCGTCTCACAGCCTGCTCTGAAGCTGCTCTGTAGTCTGGTTGTACAGCAGCGGATACTTCGGTATCGCTTGCCAGATGACAGCAAGGTGAAGAGGCTCATGCTTCATTTTGATGTCTGATGTTAAAAAAAAAAGACTTTGGTGGATTTTACAGAGGAAACGAATTCACTGTGGATAGCAAGGGTTGCATGATCACTTTAGTTTGGCTTTATGAAGCTTGAAACCAGAATGTATTCTGGTGTACTGCACCAGGCCTTTATGTGAGTAGGAGGTGATATATCACTACTGAGCAGTTATTAGGGAGTCTGTCATCACTTCATGGTTATCTGACCATCATCTACTGATTTTGTGCCCCCAGCGTAAAGCATCATGATACAAGCTAACGAGCAGATAGTGAAATTTTTACTGAGGAAGTCTTCAGAGTGAGATCTTTTCAGTCACAATATCTAGAGCACATACATGAATTATATTAGTATGCTCACCTATCCTATGGTATATTGTAATACACATTACTTCTCCATCACCATGGAGAGCTGCAGATCCCTCAGTCGGTCTTCCCTCAGTGATTTTCCCAACTTATTTGCTTCATTTTTAAACACATTCGGCTCTTTATGTGACGGTGACAGCCGGACAAATAGGCAGGAAAAGCAGGAGAGAGGGGATGACGTGATGCAAAGGGGGTCGAACCTACTTCCTTCGACACTGAAGCAACAGCAGCGGCTATAAACTGGAAATTTATCTAGCTCTATGAGCTTTATGACTCTGCCAGGCTTAAGGATTAAGAATAACAAAAGTAAACAAATAAAGTTAGTGACTCATAAAGAAAAGCATTTAGTTTAGTTATAACTATCAATAAATTAGGTGAAATAAAAAAAATAAATCATTCTCTGATGAAATAATTATGTGAAAGGGGGAGAAACCGTGAGCCAAATTTCGGATAGAGCTCCCCTGACATGTTCTGCTAAGTTGTTCCCAATTAATAAAGGTATAAAACAAAGAAAATTAAATCTGTTGTCACTTAACAAAGCAGTTACCCGTTGCTAGGAAACAGTTTTAAATTTATTTCGACCCATATATTTATATTTAAAAGGGCCTATGGAAGTTCAGTGTTTAGTGTGAGCACTTGGCTGCCGCCGATGTGACAAGACCTTCAGCCTCGAACATGTACGGCCCTCCAGTAGATCTGTCCTTTATAGAGCTCTCCAGTGTTACAGGTAGTATCATATTCTCCTATATTGTTTTACTACCTGTCTGAGTTTAACTTTACAGTAGGTGAGCTGGTTTTATGACATTAATTGTGATGTCCGTAATATTCCTACAGGTCTCCTGGAGATTTATCTTTGCTGTCTTGACTTTTAAGTACACTAACGTTTGTCATAGGGTTACATTATTAGATGTTATATTCAACCCATCAGCATTTCTAGCTAATGAAAACATGTTCTTTCTTGTTGCTTTGTGTACTGTATTGTCCACATGGTGTCATCAAACAGACACAGCGTTATAATGGATAGCACACCCAGCTGAGCTCAAGCTGATCCCTCGTTTCTCTGCAGTACTGTAATGAACACACACCGGCTGCAGTTACAAAAAACTAGCAGCGTGATTATAAATATTCATATTCAAGAAACCAGTGCTTGATTTTCACTGTTTTGTATGTCGTTCAGGTGCGCTGTATCTTCACCCCCGAGATGGCCTGCGTCCTTTAAGGAGGAACTCGTCAGGGAAGTACCTGAGCCGCGCTTTCCGTCTCAATAACAACAACATCCTTGATGTCGTGGGCCTCCAGTACGCCTTGAATCACTTTCTGGCACAACCATCAAAGCTCGGCTGGCTGGACCTGTCCTTCAACAAAATCTCATTCATAGATCCAGTGAGATGATCATATGTCTGCTTCCTCTGTTTCTTCATTTTCTGTCTTTCTCTTCTGTTTACATCGAAGCTTAGCTTCGTAAAAGAAATTATTCACCCTCTGAGGTCTTGATAGGACCTGATAGGACCTCAGAGGGTTGATATGACTTTGGAACTAAGAGAGAAGAAAGAAGCATGTCGTCTTAAGACGTACAGGCATGGTTGTCAGCAGCATGGGAGGCGTAGGGGGGAGTAACTTCAGAAGAAACCAAAAAGTGACTTTGTAAGACTTATTTGTAAGACTTGATGGTGCATAGGAATCTAATAAGGAACTAATCTGAGCGCAGAAAGTCATTATTAATCATTATTATGTAAAAGCAAAAATTTCTACTTTAAGTTCTAATATATTTGTAAATGATCTACAACCTTCTACCAGTATTATTCCTAAATTACTTCACTGACTTCAGTTCAGTACCTGCTAGTATTAGTATTATTTATGCATCTGCGTGTTGTTTTGTGCGTGTGTGTGTGCGTTTCAGGTTTTGTGTCAGCTGCATGAACTGCGTGTGTTGTACCTTCACGGCAACAGCATCTGTGACCTGTCAGAAACAGACAAGCTGGGAGAGCTGCAGTACTTGCACACCATCACGCTACATGGAAATGGCATTGAATTCGAGGAAGGCTACAGGTACAGACTTCCTTTTCAGTTTACTAGACGACAGCTGGGAGGTAGGTGTTTGTCTGTAACGTGCTTTTATACACAACCAAGAACTAAATGTGACTGAGCAGAACAGTGTTGACAAGGTGGAGCTATAGTTTTACATTTAGGTAGTCGATGGTTCCCATGGTCAACCTCCTCCAAAGGGTCACGAGATAAATCTGTTGGGTCATGAGATGATTTGCTTTATTCTGAAATATATTTGTGCCTGAACATGTTAAGTTAAACCATCTGAGACATTTAGAGGACTGAAATGTGACAAGTAGCCTCAACTGGACATACGTTTTGTTAAGGGGTCACAATCCATGAAGATTGGGTAAACAACTGCTTTATTAAGAAGACAGACTTTATTGATCCCACACTGGGGAAATTCACTAGTTACAGCAGCTCACAATACACAAGGTGGAAAGAAAATACTCATAAATAAGAAATATATAGAAGAAATCGATGATGTACTTGAAATGAGAAAAAATAAAATGGCAAATAAAAAGTTGTATACACCTTCTAAAGATATAGATATGCATGTTGGATCATTCACTCATCTCCATCTATATATAACAGTACATAGAATTACTTAATTTACTTTAGTACTTTAATTATGCTACACAAAGTCCTGCTGGTGTTAAAGAGTCTGACAGCTGTTGGGATGAAGGACCTGTGGTAGAGCTCCTTCTTACATGGTGGGAGTAGCAGCCTGTTGTTGTTGATCAGTTAAAATGCATTGTGTTTTTATAAACTTATTATATGTTTTAATTTAGATGCCAATGTGAAATATAACTAGGGCTGTCAAATAAATGTAGTGAGAGTAAAAAGTACAATATTTCTCTTTGAAATGGAGCAGAAGAATAAAGTAGGATAAAATAAAAAAAAGTACAGTAAAAGTACCTCAAAACTGTTTTAGTTACTTTCCAACACTGCAAATAAACATAGTGGACGAGCAATTATGTGACATTTAGATGCTTAAATGGAGATCAGGCTCATATTACTGTTCTCATCTGTATAACAGACACACACACACACACACACACAGAAAGAAGGTCACCCTTCACTGGTTAGATTTCTCATGCATCCAGCTTCTTGGTTTAATTTTCATCTCGTTTATGTAAAATACAAGGAAAGTAAAGGCGTGGTCCACTTTGCGTTAACTGAAAGATATTGTCCTTATTTAACATTGAATTTAGATTCATTATATGGACGCGCAAATGTCCACGGAGCGCCTGAATTTAAAGCTAGCTGCGTTTCTGTGTTCAGGGAACATGTGATAGCTGTCCTGCCTCACTTAAAGAAGATGGATTTCAGCGCTGTGACACACGAGCAGCGAGCCATGGCGAAGATTTGGAGTCACTGCACCAAACGTGGCAAAAAAAACAGGACAGGAGGACAGCCTCCTCCGGCGACTGAACCCACTTGCAGTCATAAACATTAAAAACATCTTCTTGCATTCATTCATTGATAATGTCAGTAAAATTTGCAGAAATTTAATTTCTGAATATCCATTTTGATATTTTTGGATAGCAGAGGCGTCCCGAAGTGCCAACTGCCAACTAAATCACCTCTGGCTGTCTGGCGGGCTACTTGTTTTAGAGTTAGTGTGAACAAATTACAGTGCAAAAGGCCACTGACTGAGCAACATAATGATAAAATAACTGACAGCCTGTTAGTATTTTTGACCACAGATAGTGGTTTTATTAACATTTATACAACAATTAGCTCTGACCAAGTCATTTTTGCAGAGCAAAGATGACATTTGTTTCACAAATAACATCCCACTTGAAGTATGAATGGTCGTCAGAAAAGGATGAATGGAAGGAAAGAAGCCTTGACTTGAGGACATGTTTATTTTCCCTGCAAATATTTCATTTCTTAACACATTTTAATTGAAATAATAATTATTATTTTAATAACTGAATAAGATTTATCTTATAGGTTATAGGTCATGCTGCTACTGGATGCCAACCAACCGCCAAACCCACCAACGTAAAAATACGAACATCGTCTCGGTTGACTCTTACTACTGTCTAGGAAGTAGTTCATGTGTTGCTTGGCAACAGTCCAGGTCCAGTTACAGAACTATTTGTGTTGGCGGGGCCAAAAAAATGATTACATAAAATAAACAAACAAAGCCGAATCAGAGCCGGTACAGCACCACTCCCTCTCATGTGATATTGTTTACTGATTATATATACTTGACTTATAGTTGAAAAATAATGATTTTGTTTATTGTTCAACTGGTCGTTAAATATGAGAATATTGGCTTGTTTTCTGTCTCCATTACAGATATTACTGATGTAAACAAGTCTATAACAGGACCGGATTGTAATGGGATCATAGATTGTTCTGTTAATGTGAGCCAACCGTTCTGCTCTTTTGATTTACTTTAATTTACTTTTACGTCAGCCGCTTTTACAGAGTACACAACTCCGAAGTTTTGTTTATGTGTGCACTTTGGGAGTTCTAATTATGTGGCAGCAAGAGTACAATTATAGGTCACCTGAGCTGAATCTGAAGTATAAAAGCTATGTACGTACTGTATACTATATAGTATCTGTAATATGAATCGAGAATGGGTTTGGCGTCAGTGTAAGGCAATCAGAGCCCAATTTACAGATACCCGCATGCATCAGAGTACGTGCGCACACACAGAAATAACACAAATATGAATGTGATACGTTCAGTTTACATTGTAAACAGCTTTGGGTCTCTGCTATTACCGTCTGGTCTTGTTAGAGAAGAAATGTGGACCATAAATCAGCCCTGAGGCTGATTTAACTGGCTGTCCTCCAGGCTCTGTTTGGTGCAGAATCGTGTATCAGTGTTTTCCCCTGCAAAATCTTTAATTGGTGGGATGGAAATGTCCCTGAATCAGCATTTGGACCATGTGACATGCAAGCTGGATGCTTAAACCAATGCTAATGAAATTTGTTTTAAACTGATTTTAGGCCTTGTGGGACTAAACACTGAAATTGATACTCGTGTGAAGTCATTCTCAATGACATTATTCAGACCTCAATTTCCTTTGAAACCTCCGCTAACGTCGCTCATTTGAAGCAGCATTTAGAGCATCTAATTCAAACTGTGCAGCGAAGCCAATATCAATGAGTATCTTTCAGTCAGGATGGCAGCTGCTCACAGCGGGACGCCCACTTTGACTTTACTGTGCTTGGAGAAACATACAGATTTTGACTGCTTATTAGCCACTGTACATGGACGGCACATTTCTAGTTCATATTTCAGATGGTCTCTATTTTCCTCTGAAGTGCAAAACATAAAGTAAGATATTGTAATGTTGCAGTACTTTTTTCTCAATGAATAGACATATACAGCTGTTGATTATTTTCTAAATGTCTCTATATATTATACAGTATTCATAGTCAGTTGCAATATACAAGCTGAAAATGATGTCCTGAGGTCAATGCAGACATGCCGAACTTTGTCCTTTAAGTCCTCATGAAGTCAAAATTGATGTTTAGGTGTTTTTATGTGGTCATATGTCAACTATACAGCAGTATCTGGCCCAGATATAATAAGGTATTTTTAGATATTCTTAATGGTATTTCAGAGTTAGCCAGTTCCTGATAAACAAAAAAGTTGCTGATGACCAATCCTGCACTTGTGGCGTATACTAATTTTACATGAACATGAACAGTTTCTCGCCTATGACGCCGCCAGAGCGGAGTGATTCCTGTTTTTCACGGTTTCCGAGGGTTGCTTTATTAAACTTCATAACTTTATAGCTTTATTCAGTGATTTTGGTGGAACTGGATCACATTTTATGCAGAGTACTCTGATGTCCTCTGACCGCTGATTTAGTTTCCTGTTAGAAGAAAAGCTTTAGCTTAATTACTAGCTAAAGTAACTAGCCACTAATTAACTGCTGCAAACTGAATCTTTCATTAGCAGGCAACAGAACCGGGCTCAGCAGCCGGACAAGACCGAGTTCAAGCACAACCCCTGAGACCAACAGGGAGGCGATTTACAGACTTTCCTAGTGGAAAGATTGTTAAGTAATGAACTGTTATCAGCTTGGTCAACCATGCAGCTAACCGAACTGAGTAATCCCCGGGATGCCAGGAAACAAACCCAGCAAGAAAACCACCTCTGCAGACTACTTTATTCCCTGCCAACCTGGCCACCGCTGGTTTCAGAGGTTGTTCAGTCCTGGCTGTGTTCACTGGAAGGTAGATGCTGACACTAGATCATAGCACTACATGCAATGCACAGTGGTGGGGTTACAACACGCGTGCAGAGGTATTGGATGCTGTACATGCAATCAATATCCATGACAAGTCCCAGGAAACATGAAAATATGAGGGAGCAAATACTGCATTCTGCAATACCGGGCTTTTTTCTCTAGTAGAGAAGAGCCAAATCTTTGCTAAAGTATATCTTTAGCTTACTTAAGGATGTGGTACCCCATGTACTAAGGCTGAAAGTTTGATTCCAGCTTGCAGCCCCTTGCTGCATGTCATCCCACCTCTCTCTTCCCGCTTTCCTGTCTATCCTCAGCTGTCACTGTCAAACAAAGGCATAAAACATCAGGGAAAAAATAGAATGTGCTACCTTTTGCTTTAGAATAAAGATCTCTAAAGGCCAACATAGGCTTTTCTCACACATTTTAGTCCGATGCCTAACGTCTAAATTAGTGTAAATCTGTATTATCTGGGCAAAAGTTTCTCTAGAGGACAAAAAAAGCCGACTACTTTAAGAATGTGTTACCACTTGATTTATCAGAAACAAAGAGTCAGCTGTACTGTTTGCAGTATTCATTGCCCTTCAAAAATGTTGATAAACTGTCCCAAAGATGGATGCAGCCTTTGCTCCCATTTTTAACAGTTAGCCCGAGGCTAACAGTTACAGTAGTCTTGTAGTGTTGTTTAAGCTGTATTGTTTGGGGCTAACCTTTCTCCAGAGGAACAGAGAGCCGGCGCTCAGCTAAAGTAACAGTTAGCTTACTTAAGGATGTGTTACCTTTTTGTCATGGATAGAGTTAACCCTCTGTGAATTGAAAAGTCTTTTTCAGTGGAAAACACTTTAAATCACTCTCCAGTATCAACAGGATTTACTCTGATTGTCCATCCAGCTTCTGAAAAACCTCCTTAGTTCACACCATTGGCAGTGATACGACTCTAGTACTCTAGTTATTTTTTTTATGCATATGTTCATTTGTATTATTTTGAACATCCCTTTCTACATAGATATCTTTTCAGTCAGCATGTATCATATTGGAAAAGAATGTGAATAAATCATTTAATACTGAGTTTAGTACAAGTGCTGAGCTGAAATGTCTGATAGCTTGAGTACCATTTGATTGTGAATTTTTCCTCTTTTTAAATTAATATAATAGTATTGCATCAATCCATTATCTGTAACCGCTTATCCTCATCAGGGTCACGGTGGGGCTGGAGCCTTTCCCAGCTGACATTGGGCGAGAGGCGGGGTACACCCTGGACAAGTTGCCAGCTCATCACAGGATAATAATAGTAGTGCAGCAGATTCTTAACGTGCAACCTGCTCACGATTCCACCGAATCCTGAACTGAATGATTTGCAGGGCCATTAAATTAAAGTGTCGCTGAGACTCAAGAAGAGTACTGGAAAGAGCCTTATTTCATACAAAGCTTCAGCATATTGTCATTGGAGTGGAGAGTCAGTTTAATTATGACACTTATTTGGCTGCAGTGGTATAGAAAACACCTCAGCTGGTGCTTGCACAAACTCTGATTTTATAGATGTTTTGCAACTTATTGAGAATTATACAAATATACTGACTTGATATATTGATATCCACATTTATACTTTATTATTAACAACAACAACTAAATAAATAGGAAGAAAAGCCCTTAGACAACCAACACACCCTGTTTTATTTTTTCATCAGTATCATTCATATGTATCATGCATATGATAATGTTTTACTAAAGTGCGTTATAAATTGGAAGAGTGTAGCAATTATTCATTATCTTTGCCACATTCACAATCTCCTAACTTTGTTTTTAATAAACAGCTGCGCCAATCACAGCCGTGCATGATGAAAAGAGCTCACCAAACTGAGAAGAGAGAGTGCAGATCCACTTAACCAAGGAGAAATAATAATATTGTTGTCCTGAAGGTGCAGAGTAGTGAGGTGCAAATACAATGCAGCATAAATATGCAGCCAAAGGCAGATAATTTGTTTGTCGACTGAATTAAAATTGCGTTAAGACGCCAGAGTCAACAGTTTAACCAGTGTTGCAGTGTTGACGTGATGCAAATTGCTTTCGAAGGACGGAGCGCGTGCACGCCGATTCTGGTGACTGACTGGTGGGGAATTTTTTTTGGAGCCAGATCTCAGGGTGCAACTGTTAGAAACACATTATTAGTAGGTGTGTAGCAGCTGGCATAAGCCACAGCCAATCAAGTTACCTGTTTTCCTCTCCTTTCAAAACAACACAGTGTGTGCCATAGCAGTGTGACAGTGTGACAGTTTTATGGTGGAAAGAAGAGCCCAGAACAGACCTGCCAAAAAAACTGATGTCCTTGTGCTGGGGGGGGGTGCAAAAATAGCTACAAACAAATACACAACACCTTAAATTACATTAAACATGCGAGAGGAAACCATTGCTCAATGTCGGGAGAAGTTCAGTGATATTAGGCATCGAGTCAGAGTCACACAGAAGTTGCATCCGCCAGTTATGTAAAAATCATGTGGCCATCATGACAGTCCTCTGACTAAGTGGCTGTTCACTGTGTGGTCACTGTCACCACAGCCACACATGAATGTTGACAGATGAAAAAAAAAAAGAAAAAAAAAAAGGTGTCTTCTGTACTCCTCCCCGAGGGAAATATCAAAGTCAAAGCTATCATCCATGAAAGGACGGAGCAGAACTACACCTAGCACCATGTGGCTTTGATGTGGTCTGAGCAGGCAGGCAACATGCACAAATCCCAGTAATCCTCCGCACTAAAAGTGTACTGCACTGCCTGATCGTCACTGACACACCTCCCGCTGCGCCTCTCCTCCCACTAGGTGCAGTTGTTCTCGGCTCCCTTCAGGAGATGTGACATCACTACAGGACACAGACAGTGTTTAGAAGGGATTCAGCTTGTCAAGAAGCTACACCAGGCAGTTATATTTTCAGGTTTGGGAGGGAACCCAGCTTGAGACTCATAAAGGACACAGTCCAGAGAGTGTTCTTTTATGGGCCCAGATGTGTTGAATAAATCATTTTTCCCAGACCTAATTAAACACTTACTGCCTAGCCCTGTTAAGCTATTAACATCTGCTCCACCAAATAACCTAGGAAGGGCTCCAGCACTGGATGGATTCAACAATGGCAGACACAGTAAATATAATGTTCTCTTTCATGTCTTTTTTCCATTTTCATTTTTTTTTCCTGTGGTTAAATCTCATTTTCTCTTTGTAATTGTCTCAGTGTCTCTGCTGCTCTCACTCTGAGTATTTTGTTTGATTTCACTGATGAATTAGTCTTTTACTGCTGTTATCAAACAGAATACATATTATAAAATCTATTCTGACTTGTGTGCTTATTACATTTCTGCTTCTCACAGATGCTTTGAAAAAATGAAAAAAAGAACTGGCTGATATTCAGTCTTTGAAAATGGGACAATGCACAAGCTCATGGAGCAGAAGTTTATAGGATGTAATTGACCATTTTCTAAACCCCTCCTCTGAACAGTGATAGGGATACCTTGGCAACTGTAACCAAGCACAGCAGGTCTGTATAGCTTTGGGTTTGTCTATATTTTAAGAGCTGTGTGCGACTCAGTAAAAAGAGTTTGGAAGGTTGTGTCTTTAGTTTTTTTGCCATGCCAAATCTAGAACACTATATAAGAACACTGATTATACTACATGTCGTCTCATGGATGATCCGCTGGTGAAGATGCAGACTACTAGCGAAAGTGGATTAAGTCAAATAAATACTCAACAGATTAAGTACAATACAGGTTTGGAATTTTTTGGTCTGAAGCAGACTTGAAACCTCGATACATATATGTGGATGAAAACATCACATTATTGGCTGCAGTTGCTCTGAGACGAATTACTAAACTTTCTACCTGCCTGTGTAACCCAGTTCTGCACTGCGGTGTCTCTACTTCCTGTAAAGTCAAGCAAGTGGAAAGAGTATTTCACCTTTATGGATCAATAATATTACAGAATCAACTTTGTTCCTTCAGTTATGTGACGGCATCTTGTGCCACCAGGCTCTTGGGCTTTGTGCCTCATGCTGCATCACTTATTTTATTTCCATAATAGCACTATCAGACATGCAGTACGCCATCTCTTAATTGTACCTACTCTGATGAGCTTTATTAATCAAGAGATGATCATTCTTTTTGATCCATCTTGTGCTTTGTTGAGGAAGACAACCCTCTCTTGTACTGGTGGTTTGTCTTGATAAGTTCAGGCCTACTGATCTTGGCTCCCATTCCCTCAGCTCAATAGGATTTGGTGTAATCCCGCAGAGCAGAGCAGAGCAGATGGACACACAAGTAAGATCACAGTGGTATAGGGGCTATAATTGGCCTGGCCCTCTGCCTGCAAACCCCTTTTACTGGTAGTAATTTCAATCCTTTGATTATGTAATCAGATTTCAAATTAGAGTAACTCTGTAACCGTTGATTGCCTAATCAATTTAGAACCAACATTTCATTTCGAAATCCTTCTTCACTCAGCACACAGTTGATGTGGCTGTTACAGTTATTGCTGGATTGTGCATCACATACAGTAATGATGCTGTAATCCCACAGAGCAGATGGGCAGACAGGTAGAGTCACAGTTACGCAGGAGCCTGAACTGGTCTGGCTCTCTGCCTTTTTAGCCATCATGCCTGAACTTTGCAATCAAATTACAAAATAAAGAAAGTAATTACAAGATGCGCTGTCATGCCATCGAGCAGATGGCTGTCTTACAGCTATCACTCTGCCTATCAAACATTTTACTAGCAGGAGATAAAGCTCTGAACGAGAAGACTTGTGGTAGAGCTGCATGATTGTAGCAGTTCTTAGAGACTGTGCATCATTCGAACCTTTATTTGGGAATCATTTTTGCCTGTTTGCAGATGACACATCTTAGTTAAAGAAGAGGAATGGCAACAGCATTGTGTTTTTAGTATAGTGTAATCAGAGTACCTCTAAAGCACCACTTACTGCCAATTTACTCCCGGGATCCAAAATGTAACCCCCTTACACCGAAACAATTTGGTGCAAGCATTTTAATGACTAGCAATATAAAACTGTATCTGCAAAATTCAACTTTAAGAGTTAGCAGGAGAGTTCTGGGGATTTTTTTTTTTTTTTTACAGGATTAGCCAATTTTAATCAACTTAAGTAATCATAAATTCAGCTGCTGGGAATTTAGGCATCTAATCAAGGTCTCATATTTGTCGGTTCTGGGCCTTACTTATCAAATTACTTCATTAATCCCACAAAGAAAAAGCTAACAGTTTGCTCATAGTTTCTAAGTAGATAAGTCAACAACAAGAAGTCACCAGGCAATACAGCCAAATAGATGTGGAAGTGGGTAAAGGGTTACTCAATTTTAGATCCTCATCCCTCAGTTGGGAGTACTTTTCTGTCCAGACAGCCTAACAGAATAGACACAAGATAAATGAAGTCAATGTTTACTGTCCTTGTCTTCTGGTAGTCTATTTCTACTGCTGTATTGATATATTTTCTGAGCCAATATATAGTTTGGGGAAGTACAGAGGCTCACAAATTAAATAACCTTTTGCAAATTGCCTATAAAGCGATGTCTCTTCAAAACAAACCGTGCACAGATCAGATGAGAACAAGTCTTCATAAAATAATATGATATGGTAAGAGCTCTCGTGGAGCTGGATTACACCAAAGTTTTCAACAGAGATTTTATAGATTCAGCCCACACTGAAGACGTATAATCAACTTATTACAGAGTCTTTGCAGGAGTTCAGTTTGGCTCCTCAAATCTACATATTTAAAGTAATTATTTTTAAAAAGGCGCTGGCTGTGACGCTTCGTTAGCCAGCGTGTATTCTGCATCTCCACCTGTGCCAAAAGACTGATTGCAATGTTTGAATTATTTGTAGGAACGACATATTTAGATACGCTATTTTGTTCAGAAGGATTAGTCTTAGTTATCTTGCAATAGATGGAGTGTTACATGTATGCTGGCCATATACACGGTCAGCATGTGGTTTAGCTGTTAATACTGCTCCTCACAGTAAGAAATTCATTTCTTCTTACGAAGGCGTTTATTAAATTTAGAAATAGCTGTATGTCGTTTATGCTGGAGGATGAGAACATTTACTCAAACACTGTATATAAAGGTTGATTTTTTTATTGATTTTATGCTTCAAAGTCTGTTTGCAGGTTGTGTGGAGTACAACTGCATATGTGAGGGGGAAAAAAAGAAAAGCTGTATAAAGCACAAGAAGTCTGATAGAATGCCTCAAGTCATGTCACTTGAGTCGGCGTCGGGTCTGAAGACTACAAGGTTGAAAATTTGAAATGTCTGCGGGTGTGGTGTGGGAGGATACTCTGCAGCCCACTTCTCATCTCTCTGCTTGAGGCTGGAAGCTGAATGCTGCTGCATTAGCCTCTGCTAACATAAAACACCTGTCACATTGGATTGTGGGTAACGTATGCACCAGGTTTTAGTCAAGGACAATGAATGTTTGGACTAAAGAAAGACAACATCACTGTCCTGCTGCGTTGTATACATTTCCATTTTCTATTAGAAACATCTAGATTACTACATTCCCACTCTGCATGCCATAACTCTGTCTCTGCACTATGTAAAATTACACTTTATGGCACTAAGTCACGCACCACCAACTATTTCACTGATTTTGGTGAAACTGGATCATACTTTATGGAAAAAATGTTTTCTGGTTTTCCCTCTGATGTTCTCCAGCTGCTCCGCCTCAACTCTCTGTGATTTACAGAGCTTCTTGATGGACAGTAAAGTGAACTGCTGCCAACTGTAGCTGCTGTTAGCTAATGTTAGCTTAGGCTGTTAGCCGGGCTGCCCAGACTGTAATCTCAGGGCACCAGGGAAGTGTTAGTGGTTGTACCAGGGGCATTTTGGGCCACCAGGACTTTGGGGCTGAATGGTGACAGGGAGCAGAGCCAGCGTCATGCCAGAACAGGAGCTAAACTGGGCTCAGCAGCCTGTATAGACATAACAGAGATGACAAGACCAAAGGTGACAATGACAGAGGAAGCTAAGAATGAGGAAAGGAGTGAGTGGCCAATCAAGAGTAAGAGTAACAAGAGTAAATCTGGGACTGACCTTTAGCTGTTGGCGAGAGACTCCAAGCTGGGCTGTTGTTGGACTAGTAAGTAATATTAGCTGGCTGCTATGTCTTGTGTTGTTGCACTTGCTTGATGTTTGGTTGTTAGCAAAGTGGCTGACTTGCTAATTTTTGATCATATACATCAGTGGTATTGCACCCTATAACTGGGGGCCCTAAATCGCAAAAATGCCAATATCTACATAGTGTTGCTTTGCATAAATAACCTCTACAGACCTTCATCAGTGGATGTTACCCTCATGTAAATGAACTCTTGTCTCGCAGGATTACTGCCACATTTGCAGAAGAGGATATATAAAGTATTGGAAATATACCTTGCAATAACCTCAGAGATGGAATAAGCATACGAGAACAGTTAATCCCAAGTAAATAGTGCTGCTTTACAGCCCCAAAGAAGCATGAAATCCAAATGTTGATTGTACTGTGTCCAAGGAAGAAGAAAAAAAACACACACACTGAGATAATCAGGTCAGTTTTGCTTCTTCTTCTTTTTTTTTTAGCCCAAAGAAAACCAAGAAAAAAACGATGTGCTGTTTAATTTGAGTGAAGATGTGAGAACTTTTTTTTTTTTTTTTTTTTTATCACTGAGAGTGTGAATGAATACTGACGAGTTCAAATTTAATAAGACAGCCTTGACAGTGCCCCGATGCTTCCCTCTCCGCCATGGGGCGCAAAGACCAGAGCAGAGCGGAACAGAGTGGAGCAACCTCCCGGTAATCCATGCGCCTTTTGCCGTGGACATAATTAGATTACGGCGGTGCACCGATGATCAGTGCTGCCTGCTGCCTGCTGCTCCTGCGGTAAATGCACGGCTACCTTACGACAAAAACCTCCCTCTCTGACTCCGCATCGCCTCCCCCCACCTCCCTCTCTCTCTCTCTTCATCTAATGTCGCCATAGTCTCTCTACCTCCCCCCTCCCTCCCTGCCTCTCTCTCCCTCTCTCTCTCTCTCTCTCTCTCTCACTGGTTGAGAAAGCAGAGGGGAATACTAGAGGAGATATAGTGTTACCCTGCCTCTCTCCCACAGAGCTCGTACTTACCTTGTAAGTCCCACACTGGAGACTTAAACTAAAAGGGGACTAGGAGAGGAGAGAGGAGGCTATTTTTCACTGCACAAAGGCCACAAGAGTCATTCCTTTTTATGTGTGTGTGTGTGTGTGTGTGTGTGTGTGTGTGTGTGTGTGTGTGAAGTGTGTTAGTGTGTGTGTGACTTGAAAACATTTTTGTTTTTTCTTGCTTTAAAGGCACGGACGGCGGCATTTCCTCCTCCAACACCTCCTCCACACACCAAAAAAAAAAAAAAAAAAAAAAGTGGGGTCGGTGTTTAGCCGGGCGGGTGGATGAGTTGTGTGGATGTTATTTCCTGGATTTTGTCTTCGGGCTGTGTCTGTCGACAGCCCAGAGACGGCAACAGTGTGTGGAAAAGTAGATTTGTATGTTAAACATATGGCTTCAACGAGGACAACACGGTAAGTAAATAATATTGATCCTGTAGTGTTTAATGAGACAAGCTCTCCGGTGCATAGTGTGCATGTGTGGTGAGTTTACTGACCTAAAGGCATCGGTTTATTTGCATTTCTTTTATATTGTCCTGCTTGTGTTATTTCTGCACTATCACAGGGGTGCATGGTTCATTTTGTTTTGCGGGGTTTTATGTTGATTTTATGGAAGAAATGAAGAAGTTTGCATGCAAAAATCAAACGCTGCCATGGTACTAAAATAGAAACCAAAGGCTGACACAGGCTTTGAGAAACTCTGCTCGCTTTCCTGTGTGACAGTGCATCGACCACAGCACAGTTTGAGAAGAGATGAAGCCTTCTTCTTCTTCTTCTTCTTCTTCTTCTTCTTCTTCTTCTTCTTCTTCTTCTTCTTCTTCTTCTTCTTCTTCTTCTTCGTGTGTTAAATTCACTGTCCGCGGTGCTGAACTGGCTGAGGGGGATTATTGACGCTGGTTTAGTTCATAGACGTCGACAACTCAGCACATTTATATGCAACACGCTGCTTTCCACCTCCTCTCCTCTTGGTTATCAGTTATCACAACGATTAAAGTCGTTTTTTTTAATGCAATCTGCAGCTTTTCGGCGCATATCTTACAGTTTTTTTCATGTGATATTAATGTGGATAAACTGGGTTAACTGGTGGTCGATGCCTCTCGGGTTTAAATTCATTATATATGTGAATTAAGTCTGTAATTGAGCGGCGGGTTACTGTTCACACACTCCCCTGTAATTGATCTCCCACCTTATCTGAAATAGTAGTAGGAGTGTGTCTTCAACAAGTCGTCTGTGAGCTGCTACAGTGCAGTATATGGTCCGTCTGTCTGTCTGTCTGTCTGTCTCTGAGGGTCGTGCAGCAGTGGTCCCGTCAAAAGCAGGTTACCTCACAGGCAGCCTGCCTGTCTCGGATTATAAAGAGGAGAGAGAGAGAGAGAGAGAGAGAGAGAGTCATCCGATTACTTTAAATTACTGCAAGCTGTCGCCTCCTCCATACAGAGCAGATAGTGAGGGGAGAAAGTCAAAGGTGACAGGAGGTGGGGGTGCACTGAAGTATATTTTTGTTTTGTTTTCATCTCTTACAATAGCTCGCCTTTATTATGAACTTCATCCAGCTCTGGGTGTCAACACGTGAACCCTTTATATAATGTGGAGCTTTGCTCAGTCATGTGTGAAAGTGGATTGTGCAGATAGAGCTATTTAGTGCCAAATAACCAGCAGTGACAAACACATGATGTGTGTGTTATGTTGAAATAGAGTGTCCAAGTGTGTATACTCATCTACCTACCTGTGTGCGTGTGGTGTCAGGGTGTGTGGTCTCCTGTACGTATGTGTATGTGTTTAGGTGTGTGTGTGTGTGTGTGTGTGTGTGTGTGTGTGTGTGTGTGTGTGTACGTGTGCGTGTTTATGTGCAGAGTGGGGTCAGACAAACAGAATGTGGTTTGTGAACCTGGGACCCGTCCACTCGTCACCATGTCAAATCCTGTTAGTCACGCTGGAAGACAGAAGCAGCAGGTTTTAAATAACTGCTGCTAAGTCTCTGCCTTTTTAAAATGGGAGATCTGCGTAGTGATGCTTCACTGTAGTAAAACAACACTTAATTATTTAGTTAGTTAGCTACTTATTAGTGCAGAAGAAATGTGAATTTACAAAACCTGCATTTTAAAAAGCTCCTTTTTATTTTGCTTCTTGCTTCTGATCTTGAAAGAAAACTTTATGCTTCAACAAATTTTAGATTTTCATGTGTTACTTCTTATCTTTGCACCGGATAAAATCATATAAAATGGCAAATAAAATGGCCAAAATGTAGTATTTCATATCACGTCTTAAAATTATTCCTGTACTAACTAAAGTTTTCTTTCTTGACTCAATATCCAGCTAATTTCTTTCAACACCCCACTCATTTATCATCCTTCTCTTACACTGCGGTAATCTAACACTATTGACTAAACCTTTAATCAACTTGTGTACACTGTTGTTTTATGGCTGTTTGCTCTAAAGCAGAACAAATCAACATTTGAAGTGTAACATGAGAGTAACAAGGAGACCAATCCAGGCTGTTAAAAATGTATTCAAATGTCAAAATAGAAACTATTCTTCACAGATAAGATCCAATAGAAAAATAATGAGTCTCAAGAATGTGATTGAACATGAATGTGCCACAAAAGCTAACTACCACCAGCTAAAAAAACAGCCACATATTAGCTAAATTCAGATGTTTTCATTGTTGAAATAAGATAATTGAGTACTCTGTGTTGAAGTAATGCTAATGCTACAATATTCATTTATAAGTATAGCCTGTGTAGTTTCAGTTGTCACACTGGGGTAATGTTTTTTTCTTGACTGAGCCAAAAAAGGTCATAGGCAGAGCTCACTAACTAGACTGGTTTCCACAGAGCTTGGCATGGCTGCTAGGGATTTACTCAGATTTCATTGCAATCACCTGGGGCTGCCAGACTGACAATAGCGGACTAACTGTGATTGACCAAACACACAAAAATGCTTTTTCCACCCTCTGGCAGTTGTCTGAAGTTAACACCACAACCATAGTTTTAGATTTAAGGAGAGCTCAAAATCTCCAACGATTTGGGAAAAAAACTTTATCGTAGAAAGAGTTTGACCTTGCATGACCTACCCCTGTATTACATGGATATAATAGCCTGGAGTTTCACTTTTGAACTGTCAAACTTAGATGTGAGAGGGAGTTCTGAGGTTACCAGTAATGCTTGTGTGGTCAAGAGAGCATATCTATGTGTCCGAAGCATGTTTCCCTCTGAATACAGAGTCAGGGTCAGATCTAAACTTTGACAAAAAACTGGTTTTTTGTGGTTAAATATGACTGTAATCTTAGCTATCCACATCATCTTCTTTTTATTGTTTACAATTCCCCTCAACCTTGGTGCTAATTATCACATGCTGTAAAGACAGTTGCTGCCTCTGCAACATGATTCTAACATACCAGATATTGATTTTGGTTGTTGCTGTAATAGTCTGTTTTCACGCTTATTATCACAGATTGTTTTGTGGTGCTCTTGTTTTATTCCAGCCAGCAACACAAGCAAATTATTGAAGGTTGAGTCCAGATAGTCTTTACTTTCACATCCTTATTTTGAACAGTTCCCACCATATTCATGTAAGATTTAAAGCCCACGTTGTAGCTTGATTTGCATTTACTTTCTCCCCCCCTCCACCTGTAATGCCTGTATTCTCTCTGTATTTGGTCCCTTCCACCCAGTGGCCACACTACCTATTAGAAAAATGTCATATTGAATTAGCCTCACTCATGTGAGCAGGGCTAAGTATTCTTATTCCTGACAAATAGCAGAGGTGGTATGGCTGAATTCTTCTGTTTCTATCTCAGGGTGCTGTAGAAGTGGACAAAAGCATGTTTACTATCTGATGTTCTTATTATGGTTTTTGTAATTGTATTGCAAAAATACTACATTTCTGAATACCCCGTCTGATTACATTATTTTTTTTATTCAACTAAACTCATAATTCTGACTGCATCTTTTCCAGATGGTGTTGTTCCACCTCTGCTGGGAGAATTATATATATTTGACTTAATGCTCACAACAAGCTATCATAGTTTATGTGTGGTTTTCAGGTCACATTAGTCTACTTTCCTCTAAAACAGACCAGGAAGGTATTTTTTTTTAAGTTCCTAACATAGCTGTTGATGGTTTCAACTGATTTAGGCCTCTCTCTCTCTCTCGCGCTCTCTTTTCTCTTCACAGAGCAACAAAGCACCAATAGGCGTGTGTCATTATATTAGCGCTACCTGTGTAGATAATGGAAGAAGTCAGATGAGTGTGAGAGACCATGGTAGTCTATTTCATGTGTTATTGTTACTGCTTGAGATTCTTGAACTTAAGACTACATTTAGTATAAATGTAAAGCAAATCTTGCTTTTTTTTTCTCTGACACATCATTCTACATGTTAAAGTTGTTGTTTTCTTTCTTTCACTCGCTATTTGTACGGACATTTATAGTACCTAGAGGATGACTTCCCTTAGCATCACCAACAGGTTGATATTTCCGGCTTTTGAAATGTCTTGACAACCATATGACGTATTTCTATGAAATTTTGTTCAGACTTTAACGTCCCACTTGGGATGAATTGTAATAGTTTTGATGTTCCAGTAAGCTTTCATCGGGTTATAACTTCAATTTGTTGTTGTGCCCTAGCCCCAACTGTCTGCTCCTGTTTAATAGAGGCAAATAAAGCCCCCCAACATAATATCTTGTACAATATTTTGGTTGTCTGTTGAAACTCTTTCTACATTTTGTTTCCCAACATTAATAATAATAGTAACAATAATAACAACTTTCTTCTTTTACTGTTTTGTGTCACTCTCATGGCATTCTTTTCAGCCACAGTAGGTGTTTTCAGTGGAAAAGCTCTAAAAGCACACTACCTGCTGACAGACACAGTTGGAGACTAGCTGGTGAACATAGTGGAGCATTTAGCAGCTAAAGAGCCGGATATTTCCCTCAGGACCTGGTAGAGACCAAAAAAGAAGCTAAAGGAGAGCGAATAGTGGCCTTACATTCATCAGCTGGACACAAGCGTGGCTCCAAATCAATTATAATGTTGCTCCCTAACTGCTGGATGTGTAAATAAGCTACTAACGATTAACAGGTTCACCATATTAAAGGTGACAATACAGTTTGTCAGTGTTGCGTTCACAGCTTCTTACAGCTGCCGCCAAGTTGCCAAGAAAACCAGTTACTGCATGTTTAAAGCAAAATATATCGTGTATAAAACAACTGGAATCAGCCAATAAAGATTCTTTTAACTGTAGAATATCAGGTACCAACAAGTCACAAATTTACATAAATGAATACATTGGATGCCAGCCTCTCGGGTATAATTCTGTTTGTTTTATTAGTTCAGAGGTGACTTACACCATCTGTGATACTGAAGACTTTATTTGTTTTATTCTCAGGTTTTCCATCACTTTACATACCGGGTGAAGGTTTGGATGACTTTGGCTGTTGTGTTCCGACGTCGGTGCAGGAGTGTTGATCCTCATTGACATTTCGTTGGAGTTTGTCGGTCGCAGTGCCAGCTGCTGTTTTGAACGCTTGTGTGTGAGGGATTGAGTTTACATTCAACAATACAACCGAGTTAATTGTTCCTAACAAGATTATCTGCCTGCTGTCCAAAACACTGCCTGAAATCTGCATATCTGGCAACTCAGGCAGGCGAGAACAAAGAGGCAAATTAGCAAGAGCCGCCTAACTTATTTTCTTTGTGACCAACTTTTTATTTGGTTTATTACTTATGAAGAGTGTCGTGAATTTTATTGAATCACACACAGTGAGTACACATTTCATATAATTCTATCAGGCAAAAAATGAACGAATAATGAAGAAAGTGAACAGGTGACAAATAAATAAAGTTAAAAAATAAAAATAAAAAAAAAGCAATTTAGGCTGACTCAAAATAAAACGAGCTCAACAGCACACCAACTTTCCAATTTATAACTCACCCCACCCCAGACTTCCATTTCCCAAGACCTGTAGTCTCTAAAACTGGATCGAAAATTAGTTTTAGGTTGTTTGTGGTGGATCCCTGTGCAAGGAGACTAGCCTGATTGAGTCCCAGCGTGAGATTAAATCTCCATTTTAATCCCGCGTGGTAAAAGTTCTGAGAACCCCCTGCCCCAGTTTAATACCCTAAGTAGATTTCTATCTGATCAGGGGCTCCTAAACCCCTTCAGTCCTGGACCCACATAAGAAAGAATTAGTCGATGAGCCTTAGACATATTATAACACAGCGCTATGTTTGTCGTCTCACCATCTCTACTGTGGATGCTTACTCATAATTTGACAGATTGAGTTAATGATACATGGCCAACAACAGTTGGTGCAATGGCAGTCTCTTGGTAAAACTGGGACATAACCAGTGGGCAATGAGGTTGCAGGCTTTCGCCCATGTAGCAGCCACGTAAGGCGGCCTCCTTTTATGCCAACATTCTGGAAAACCGTCCAGCACAGCTGGTTATTTGAGGTCAGAAATGTATTTTTTTTTTCACAACAGAGAAGCAATAATGGTGTGTACAGTGTGCATAAATAAAGGCTCTCCTTTCTTTGTATGAAATGCATGTCGGGGACAGAAGACATATTTTTATAAGTCTTATAAATGTTATGTCAGGCACTGCGGGCTAACAGGAATACAAGAATGAGTTAACTTTGATATTCCAGTAAATAGTAACATTAAAACAACGGTCCCACACATGCAAGAATTAAGACAATTAAACACCTACAAACTTAGTGTCCAGTGAACCTCATTACAGTGGTTTGGGTCCGCAACTCCCCCACCCAACATCTTACAACACCTCATATTACCTGGTTATGTTCACCTTAATGTGATGCTAATCATTTAGGCTTCACTGTATTTGCCCAAGCAGCACACACAGTGGTGCAGTGGTTAACAATGTCTCACAACAAGAAGTTCCCTAGCAATTTTTTTTTCAGCCAAATGACTGCACATAATTTAAAAGGTTTTTATTGTGGTTTTTGTCTCAGAGTGTTTAGATTCACATGAAACGTACGTGCAGTCTGACAATCACAGAGAATTTGGTGCATTTGGAGTGACTGCACCAGGAATCAAGGCCTGGAGATGCTCTGACGCTGTAGTCTGATACAATCCAGAGTGGGAGGCACTTTTAGCAGAAACACAGACACGTAACTGTCAGCAGAAATTTCCATTATAGGTGGCATAAACAAAAAAAAAAGGAAAAAAAGGAGATTATGTGAGAGTCAGTGTTTTTGTGCGCTTGTGTGAGAAAGAGAATTTATTGTTTTATCTCTCTGTGTGGGAGACAGGATGCTATGTCTGTGACAATAGATGAGTATTTGTGTGTGTGTGTGTGTGTGTGTGTGTGTGTGTGTGTGTGTGTGTGTGTGTTAGTGGCCACATGCTAAGCCACAGAAGGTTGCCAGTGTTAAGTCCCGCCTCTGGCTCAGTGTGTGTGGGCATGCATGTATATATGTGTGTGTGTGTGTGTGTGTGTGTGTGTGTGTGTGTGTGTGTGTGAGTGAGAGAGAGAGAGGGAGATTACAGTGACTATTGCCAACTTCAAAGTGTCTATTGGTGTTGTGCCAGGTCAGCATGTTTACACAGGAGAATTGGTGTTGGGACACACACACACACACACACACATACACACACTCTTGTACATGCACATGTGTAGACACACCTTATCTCCTGTTCTGGCTCCTGAACATACACACACACACACACACACACACACACAACGCCCAGAGTGTATTGGTCTTATCAGTGGTCCCAGTGAGTTAGGGGAGACATTTAATCAGGGTCAACGCACAGCTCTTGGCATCAAACTGATTCCACCATCGCTCTCTCTCTCTCTCTCTCTCTCTCTCTCTCTCTCTCTCTCTCTCTCTTGCTCTCGCTCTCTCCCTGTCTTTCTTTCACTCACTCTCCCTTCACACTGAGCAGTCTAGTTGGCTAAATATTTCTCAGCAACAAAATTTTGTTCCAGAAAAGTTAAAACTGGATCACTGGAGGCTTAAAATAGTTTCACACTCACAGATTTATTAACTTTCTCAGCTACTTCTGGGAAAGATTGTACAAGTCTAGCCAGCTCTGCAACATGCTGGACTTTCCTTACTGCCTAGTAGTTATTAAACTCGCTGCTTTGCCCCTTTGTGGTAGACAAAGTGGTGATACTGTATAGAAGGAGTGGTAACAGTTAAATAAATAGTTCAAGGTACACATATTCACTTTGTGGCGGAGAATTAGAATACCACCCTCACATCTGTCCACTACATGCAAGGCTACACCCAACTAGCCGATTAGCTTAGCTCATGAAACTGCTCACCAGCACCTCTAAAGCTCACGATTAGTCATTTCTGTACAAAATCACACATTTCTGTGTGTTTACAGGTGGATATTTTGTGCTAAGCTAAGCTAACTGGCTAGTCATATAAACAGACTAATACGAGAGGTTATAGATTTAGCACATCCAAAACTCAGTAAAAAAAAACAATGCAGACATCCAGAAAACACAAAACTTTAGGGCAGCAAACCAACAAAAAGAGAGCTGCACTAGAAGATGAATTGTCTTGATTAAGTTTTATATAATTTTCTAATCATTGAACATTTGTTCTAATGTGCAGTGGCTCCATCATTTTATTGTCTCATTATTGTTAATAATAATGCAAGCTGTAAAACTCTAAAACGACTGTAGTGAAAGATTAAAATGTAGATGCAGAAAGTGGTGTTATATAAACCCAAAATAAAATTAGCTTACCTCATTTATTATTAATAGTTTCAGAGGTACAACTTTTGAATATATAATGCGAGGTAACACACGAGGATAGAAGTTGATAGGAGAGGCTATGTTTAAAAACAACGCCACAGTCCATAAAAGTAATGACTCAGATCAGAGGATCGCATTGTGGTTATGATGTGCAACAAAAGGAAAAGAGCTGCAGACTGGTTTACTGTTAGCGTGAAATATTTTACTGTGTCCTGTTTTGGAGGATGTAAACCGCAATGTGGTTCATAGATTTTACTTTTTTTTTTTTTTTTTTGTCTAGACTTGCTTTGTTAGATGTGGCAGCAAAGAACTACTGTATTATAAATGTATTGTAAAAAATGTAGGTCAAATATTCTCGCTGCATAACTGCCACATAAAACCACAACGACTACTAAAAGCAAAAGGTTTGGCACAAAGATGAGCAACAGTCTCAAGCATAAGTTATCCATAAAGTGGCACAGACGCTGCACTAAAAACCTGAGAGGAGACTGTCCTGACATTTGGAGGAGCTCAGGTGGTTAAAGTGTGGATTTCATGCACGTATCGAGGTTGAGGATTTTCTTGGATCACTGAACAACCTTTAGGGGGAAAGATAAAGCTTAGAGCCCACTGATGAGACTTATGCCTTCCTTCTGGGAAAAGTGTTTCAGTCCCTTAGATGTCAGTTATTGTGACTTGAACATTCACCCTTTTCTTTTAAAAACCTGACGCTCCCCCGCTTTAGATGTGAAACAACTTTTAAAGAAGCTGTGCACTTTCTTTAGCCAGACATTAGCCAACATATTCAGTGATACGTTAGCATTCAACCATGCTACAACTGAGATGGTTAACATATCTGCTAAACATTAGAGCATAAGAGACGTCACCCATAGGTTTCTGAAGCGCCGCTTGCTTCTCCTTCAAACAAGCCATCTGTAACAGCACTTACCTGTCATAATAATGTAATAATTCTGCATAACTTTAAGCCTTAATATAATTTGAACAGGTGAGCTTTATACAAATTCAGCCTCAGTGCAGTTGGCATGAACGGGAAAATTAACTATAGAGACCGAAACTGTTTTTTGTACCAGGCTGTAAACATGTTTATTTCTGCTGTGAAGTTGGACATTATAACATGGGGGCTTATGGAGACTGACTCACTTCTGCAGCCAGCCTCAAGTGGCCGCTCAAGGATTTACGCTGCTGATGTTAGCATTTAGCTCCAAGCAGCACCACTCTATGTACAGCCTAAATCATAAGAAAGGCTCCAGACCCTTACTCTTGTCTTTCATGATCAAAATTAGCAGATGTGTCTTAGGTCCCAGATCAAAGAAGAATTTTAATTAGCTTTGCATATGTAATGAGCAGCTCCAAACTGGGACTCATTCACAATTTTCCTGCAAGACAATACAACTGCACATCAAGCTTGAGATCAGTCGACTGTTATCTGAACATCGGCTTGTGTTGTGTCAAAGTAGGGCAACATTGGCTTTGTTTTTATAGTGGTTTCTTATAAGATAGTACTTTATTTTCATTGCAGTAACAAACCAGCTTTGATATAGTTGCAGTTGATATACAGTATGTTGTTGAAGAGTGTGGCGTTTGTAAGGACGAACGCGCTGACTGGGCAGAGGCTAAAAAGGAAATTGAAAATACAACAATCTCCTTTGTTATGTCACTTTTTCATCACCCCCACTCCCTCTCTATTTTATCTTGTTGTACTACTTCCTGTCTCTTTGTTGCACTCTGTCTTCCCTCCTCTGTGTTTTCCCCCCTTGCTCCCTTCCCACAACGTGAAACTACCACTACATAAAGAAGGACCAATTTACAACCAATTATTTTTCACTCCATCAGTTATTCTTCCAGTATCTCCTCTCTCTCTCTCTCTCTTTCCATTCTTCACTCTACCTGCTGTCGTTAATATTTAACAAAGCTGTCAATTTTGACGTGTTTTGAAGAGGGCTGTTTCTTAGAATGCAGATGGCCTTGATGAGGCAGGTCAAAATCAGACAGTCTGCCTCTAAAATAAGCTTTTACATGTTTGATTTATTCTAGGTAGGACATTTGTTGTTAATGTTCAGAAAGAGAGTAATGCCATTGTATTATTATTGATCACTTGTGTGTCATGAAAAGAAAAATACCAAAATATCCGCCGCATTTCTCTTAATAATCTTGGAAAACATGTCTCTTTAACACAGATTGTGATTCTCCTCAATCAAAGGCTACAGGAGCATCTGCCTCAGGGTGGTTTAAAAAAAAAATGTGTTGACCAAATTAATTAGGACATTTGTTGGTTTATTTATTCATTCATTTATTGCTGTACCAAACAGTGATGGATGCCTTTAAAGAGCAGCTTTGTGTGAGTGCCGATCAGCGCCCTGCCGATCATTAGATCAGCACATTTGCGGCCAAACTCGGGTGACAACATTTAAGTGGTGTTGGCAGCTGTGAGCCCTGAACGCCTGTTCTAGGGCAGTGTGTCAGGCATGCATAGTGAGGCTAAGAATTAGTTCACTGGGCTGACAGAAGCAGATTTTTAAAGGTTTGACATTTTTATGGATAGAATTCGCTGAGAATGGAGAGCGCTGATCGCAGGTAGTAATGGCAGTGTTGGATTCCTGGTCAGGTGCGGGCAGGAATGTTATAAATGTGGCCATTAGATAAATGTCAGCCTTTTCCAAATTGGCCTTAAAAGGCCACAAATGTCTTTTGTGGGTTTTGTAGAAGCTCTGAGAAAATGGCTCATGACATAATTTGAGCAATTTCTGCTTAACCTTGGAGGCAACCTCGGAGATTTTTAGCTCTATGTACTGTAGGGATGGTAATGACTGTCAGTGCTTCAAATAGTTGTTGTTAGTAGTTAGTTGTTTGCAGGATTTTGAGATGTCAGATTAAATCTCATTGCAGAAACTGATCTCCTCAGACGTAGCTTGGCCTGAAAAATGATTGCTGTTAGCGAATTCAGATCAAATGTCGTTACCGTGTCATGACTTTGGATTTTTACAACTTTTCCTCTGCAGAGATGTTGTGTCCGGACAAAAATGAGAACAACTGAAGTGATATCAAATCCAAAAAAACGATTAAATTTAGTCCCATGAGAAATAAACTCTTTAAAACTATAACTATAAGTAACTACATTGCTATCATTTAAAATGGAGGTTTTGGGTAGATTTTATGACCCTGCAAACATACTCTCATTAAGATCTGGATTCAGATTTGCACCTGTGTTTGCTTGTTATATTTTCTCCTCGGTTTTAAAAACATAACTTCACCTCTGGAGGACACATAGCATGCATTAAAATGGAAAGGATGTATGGGCAACAGCCACTGCAAATAGGTTGGAGATGTCACTTTTCCAACTGTTGGATATTCAGTTTTGGAACACATCTCTCCAATTAGACTCTACGCTCAACAACACAACACAACAGCTAGTGCCAGTCCGTGTGTGTAGGTGTGTGTGTGTGTGTGTCCTGTTGGGCTGTCTTTGAGTGAAAACAGTGACAGCTGACAGCTACAAGTTCGCTCATTGCTAGCTGGAGTTTTTCCAGGAAAAAAAAATAAAAAAAGGGAGTATCAGGCAAATTGAAATTGGAGCTGCCACGACATTAAGGGTGAAATCAAGCGCATGAAATGAGATGTGAGATTTATTGCCATCCACACAATTATGTGACTGTGAAATAATTGCGGAGCGGAGAGGTGAGGGCTATCTGACTGATCAACCATGGTCACCAGTGGCAGCACAATCTGTCATAGTTAACACCTACTTACACCATGTTAACCGGAGGGCATGCCTCATTATTCACTCTGTCACATATGAATGGCAACATGTGAATGCACCCCAAAGATCCTCACACACCAGCTCATATATACGCTTTCACATAGACATTTATGCACATACAACACGCTCCATTGTGCCTCATATTGAATAAATTCCCAGAGTTCACCTGCCGGCAGAGATCTGCCCAGGAAGAGAACAGGAAATGAGTCATCAGGGCTTAATGGAGGACAGGAAATAGATTGTCAAAGCTTAACTATGCTCCTGGTCCATTAGCTACAAAGCGAGTGAATGGGAATATAAGTTCATGTATGTGTGTTGGTTTGGAAATCGACCTCAAAGAGGGGTATCGCGGAAAAGAGTTCCTTGTTAATTTACCGCCGGATATTTGTTTTTTGTTCGGAAATATGGCTTTCTGGTGTTAATAAAAACAGCTGATTGGTGTTTGTGTGCTTCTTCTTTCAAGCTAGCATCGCTGGCAGGCAAACCCATGGCCTGGATTACCTGCCAATGGGAAGCCCGCTCATCAAACAGAATGATATCAATCAATCCTGCAAAACCAAATACCTTACAAAACCGTGTGATTACTTTCAATAGCTGTGTTTTTCTGTTGAGTTGTCCTATAATATCAATGCAAGGCATTCACAGTGTTGGTAATGTTAGGAAAAGATGAAAAAAAAAGTGACAAAACTTCAATTTTCTGATTTAAAAATAAGCACTGATAAAGGCCTTTTCTTTGATGTCTATCTACGAGCCAGCACCTAACTAGTATATATGTGCTTTTCCTCTTCAGCATTACATTTTTAAAAGGGCAAAGATAGGGGATGGAAACCCGAGCCTTCGGTGTCAGAGCGGAGTGTGTAAAGTGAAGTGATTTAAAACAGGAGGCATGAGTGTTGCACCTGTGTGCCCTCAACACTCTCACCTCCCAACACGATGAGTAAAGGTAGCTTCTTGTATCTTTGCAAGTGTTTCTTGAGTAGACAGCGGTAGATAGAGTGCCTTCACTTTATTTTACATTTGTCGCTCACGACAGGAAGACCTGATTTCCATAAGATTTTCATTATTTTTTTATTGAGAGTACTGAACGTTTTCGCACCACGGCTACCATCCAATCAAACAGGGCCGCAGTCATTCCCCCTACATCATATTTCCAACAGTAACAGGATTCAGCTGAAAGGGGTTCATATGATTTAAAGGTCTTAAATGAGACTAGACTTTCCAGGATTTGACAAAGCGTACTCAGAGGATGAGACACCAATTCTTCTAAGTGGAACGAATACGGTGGAAATGCTGCTAAATTGTCCTCAACTGACCCAACTTCCTTCCATCTCCCCCCTCTCTGTGACTCTCCGTTAATTGAAATCTCTCTCGCTTTCTCTCACTCTTGCTTTGAATTCAAATCATTTGAAGTCACGACTGTTAAACAAAGCGGCGTTGTTTGTGGCAGTTTTTTGAAAAATGTGTGACTAAAACCAAAAACATATACTTAACACCCAACGTTTTCTCATGCTTTTAATCACTTGATTAGTAGATAAGTAATATGCTCCCTCTCTGTCACTTTAATTCTCTTTCTCGGTTTATATTTATGTTCCCAACGTTATTTTGTCATCAGTCTGCTTCTCTGTCTTTGACTTTCTCTTCATAGTTTACTTCAATTACTCTTTTTTTTTTCCCTTCTTCACCTCTTTGTTTTAGCTCGCTGCCTGCTTGTTTTGTGGTGTTGCCAATTTGGTGTGCGTTCACAAAACTTGTCCTGCATTGCTCATATCCTTCTCTTTTTCACTCCTGGGGTCGCACAACGGATCGATATATCTATTTCTGCAGCCGAATTTTGTTTTATTGTGCCTTCCATGTGCTCAGCAATAACACACTGATTACATTTGGAGGATAAAAATCCTCTGAGGCAGATGTGAGCAAATCCCAGAAATTGCTTCATTTATTTGATAGCACTTGAGGTAGTGTGTGCATTTTTGTTGACACGAGCATGTAGCAGCTTAATGTTATAACTTTTGTACTCGAGCTTTCAAGTGCTGTTGAAAAAGTATTGAAATTACAAATCAAATGCGAAGTAAACCTTGAAACCTCATGATGGGATATAATAATAGAAAGAACAGTTAAATAATAATAAACAAGATGCTTACATAGGACATTCAAAGGGGCATGACAGCATCTTGTTGGTTGTTGCTGACTGATGTTTGTGATGCTACTAACAGGTCTTCTTAACTTCCATGATTGGCAGATGGATCTGTTTTTCTTTAGGCTGGATTCAGACCAAATCCACTGCGGTGAATGAGTCAGACGATCGGACCGGTCAAACCTCAGCCAGCCTGAAATGTCACTGAAGAATGAGAATGAGAATGATCCGGGATCCAGAGTTCATGGGTTAAACTATGACACTTGACCTGTTGTTTTCTGGCCATTGACAGTAAAGAATTGATGTTGTGTCCGTGACATCAACCATTAATAAAGCTCAGAATCTGGTGGCTTGCCGCAGAGGTTGCTTTATTCTGACTTGGTTTGTCTGGCTCTCGAGAAGTTTCGATGGTTTGAGAGAGTGTGAGCAATGGTCACGCAACTTAGACAGTGAATGAGGGTGTGTGGCAGCGCCAGTACTGAGAAATCCAGCTAATCAGAGAAATAAAGAAGTCATTTCCTAATTGTTTCACAGTGGTTGCATTCAGCACAAATAAACACACCCTCACGTACAGCTGCACAACCCTGCAGCGGTTCCCTGCAATGCCTGGTTTGGGCTGAATATGTACGTTCACTAGCAAGGAAAACACCATCAGCAGATGCATGTGAAGCACTAACTGGCAAAACCGAAAGATAGTGAACAAAACTTCTTATATCTTATACTTCTTGCATACCGCTGCGTTGTGGGAAACTGTAGTGGGGAATCTGCCATAATGCCCGGGCATGACGGACCCCGTAGGACCCGACGGAGAGTAAAAGGCTGTGGTTAGGAGTGTATTTATAGCTTATTCCAGCACAGGCACGATTGAGGTGTGTTCCTGCTCCTGAAACTCTGCTAAAATGCTCCAAATTTGGAATTTGTTACACGTTGTCACACGTTGTGTGATCATTTTCTCTAGCTGTAGCGTCAGGTGTTCACATTGGAGGGATAGGGTGAGTCAGTTGTGATGCGCTAATCTGTCTTAATTGTTCCATTACAATCTGTCTCTTTATTTAGATGGAAAGTTTCTACTCCAGACAGGCTTTGCTGCGTCTCCATCACTTTTTCTCTTACTGGATACAAGAATGTACCATCTTATAAAATCCAGAATTTGAGCATTACCTAAGGCTTTAAAAAAACTTTTATAACTTATGTTCACTTCTGAAGTCTCACTCTCTGTCTTTCTCTCTCCGGTTTTCTCACTCTGTGTTTTTTTTTTTTTTTTTTTGTTCAGTACTTGTGTGCAATCAGGGAAATTGTGGTGTTTTGGATGCCGCCTCTCCACACTCACAGGTGCTGACTGTCTCTGAAAGATTGGCAGAACAGAGACAAGCAAAGTGCCCCGCCATTAGCTTATTGGACAGCCCGAACAACCCAACTATGTGTGCGTTCGTGCTCTCTGATACTAAGAGTCAAGTGTGGTAGATTTTGTCCCCAATCAGCACGTTGCAAACCCGTTCAAATTGGTTTAATGGCTGTTCTAATTGAATAATTTCAAATGCGTGTGTGCAGTGGTATGTGTATTTGCAAATACTGTTTGCTCTAACCTACATGCATCGTCTGCTTCATTTTGACAGCGTACTGCAAGCTGCTTATCACATTAAAGCACACAAAACTAATTTAAAATGTTTAGCTTGACACTTGTCTACTTGTACTGGAAAAACTCCTGGCACCCGCCGCCTTATCCTATGTTTCAAAGCCTACAGTAAGCCTAACAACAAGCCGAAAATAAGTAGGGGCTTGATTAGAAACGTTTGAATTGGAGTGGATCAGACCAGGGCACAATTTTAAAGAAGGAGTGCACGTTTATAAAAACAGTAAAATATGTTAAGACTCACATTTAAAGTCTTGGTAATAAATAAATAACAAACAACTTTACATGTCTATCCATTTTTTTGGAAACACTTATCCTCATCAAGGTCACGGAGGGCTGGATCCTATCTCAGCTGACTCAGGCCGAGACGGCAGGGTCAACTTTAATTATTATGATTACTGATGATATAGCTGCCATGGACAGATTATGAGACAACAGACCTGAAGACTGAAATCAATTAGATGACAAGATAAGTGGTCATTTGTGGTTTGTTTTTGTTCTGCATCTCTTTGTGGTCGTTTTGTGGTTGTTTTATGTCTGTAGGCATTTCATTGACTTTCCAACAACATGTGTCACCTCATACAGGGGCTCTGGTCCAGCACCACTAGGCCCGCGTCCAGTATGCCCATTTATTAATCCATCCATGATACTAACATGCCAACTACCTACAGTATTACCTTCTGACTTTGGAAGGACAGGCACAAGATCCAGATTCGGTCATTTTATGCGTCTCCTTGTGGTTGTTTTACATCTCTTTGTGGTCATTTTGTGTATCTTTGTGATTGGTTTATGTTTCTTTGTGGTCATTATGTGTGTCTTTGTAGTTATTTCATTGACTTTCCAACAAGAAATGTCACCTCATACAGGGGCTCTGGTCCAGCGGCACTAGGCCTGTGTCCAGTATGCCCATTTATTAATCCGTCCATGATACTACCAAGCCAACTACCTACAGTATCACCTTCTAACTTTGGTAGGGGGGCACACACAGGTGAGTTGTTTTGTGTCATTCTTCGTCTCTTTGTGGTAATTTTGTAGTTGTTTTGTGTTTATTTGTGGTCATTTTGAGTCATTTCATTGATACGAACAAGCCAATTACCTACAGTATCACCTTTTGACTCTGATAAGGGGGCACAAGATCCAGATTTGGTCATTGTGCATCTCTGTGTGGTTATTTTTCACTTCTTTGTGGTCATTTAATGTCTCTTTGTTATTGTTATTGCCATCTTGTGGTTGCTTGTATCTCGAAGACCTCTCAAACAACCTTTGTGTAGGAGTTTTTCTTCTCTGTAAATGTCCAGGATGTACATTGATTACTCATTAATCTATCCATGATACTAAAAACTCAGCTACCTGCAGTGTCACCTTCTGACTCTGGTAGGGCGGGCACAAGATCCACCAATCGGATTCCAGGGGAGGGCCTGTGCCACCCATGGTCAAGAAAAAAAAAACATGAACTGTGCGGTGAACCTGCAGTGAAGTTTTGCCTCTCTGTTCATGCTGCATGCCTCCATTACTGTGCTGTAATAGTCACAGTTCACTTGCTCTGTGTCCTGGCAAAACAGCCTAGAGCAAGACAATAAACCACACATGGTAACTCGTTCAGCATAAGGCTGTCAGGCACAAGGCATGTCTGAAATAAAATAAAAAAATGATATAAAAAAAAAAAGGAAATTTCTAGTCTTGTTTTGGAAGCGGAGGAGTTGTGAAAGATGGCAGACAAGCGGACGGACAGACAGACAGACAGACTGACATACTGAGACAAACACAACACAAACAGGCAAACTGACAGAGAAAGAAATAGACAGATGTCAGCTATGACAGTACAAAGGAAATATTCGTATTCTGTTTTTGCACACATGCATACACAGTCGGTCGGAGTTACAGTAACACAATGGTATCAGTCACATGCGGTGACAGGCGGCTGATCACAAGCACCAAACAACACAACTTTAAACAGCATGTCAACATCACTAACCTTCATTCATTGTTTTGGATCAAGTCTTATTTCACTATTTTTAACACACACATATTCTCTATCGATACCTTTCTGTCTTTATGTTGAAAGTTTTGTGTGTTTCCTCTCCAAAGTTTCTCTTTCATTTGCTTGTTTTCCTCAAGTACCCTTGTCTTTCTTTTCAATCTTTTTGTCTCAGATTGCCGTCGTTTCTCTCTTATCTTCCTGTCCATCCCATCCTCACCCTCGCTGTGCCCTCTTTTCATTTTCTCCCCTAACCTGTGATCACTATACATCAATGAGAGGTTGTTGATGTTCAGTGAAACCAGTGGCCTTTAAAGTGCAGGTCACAATCTCTGTCTCATTGCTTTTTCTTTCTTTGTCTGTCTGGCTTGTATTGTCTGGGACAGAGTCTGAGTCTTTGGTGTCTCTACCTCTTTTATAACGTAATCTCTTTTTTTTCCTTACCTCCTGCCCTGTCTCTCTTCTTCTCTGTTTCCCCCCTTTCTGTCTCCACCTCATCTCCATGTCTCTCTTATTCTCTCCTCCTCATTTCCTTTGTGTGAGCGTCTCTCTTTCTGTCGGGTGTATTTCCTCTCCTCTCTGGAGGAATAAAACATTTTGAAGTTGAACCACAGGAGATGCGCCGTCAGCCTAAATACCCTTCATCCTGGTTACAGCAGCTTACAGCATGGCCTACTATTGTTTGGTATATGACGCCTTGTGAACTTTAACACAGAATTAAACATAAGGCAGCAACTCAATTAAGTCATTAAATGTTAGAATACACAGTACCAGTCAAAAGTTTGGTTTATTTTATTATTTTCAACATTGTAGATGAACGCTGAGGACATCCAAACACATAAGGAACACAAAAGAAACTTAAAACAAGCCAAATTTATTATATATTTTACATTTTATTTTGATGTTTTCCTTGCACATTCTTGGCAATCTCTCAATATCATTCCTGAGGCAGTCACCAGTGATGCTTTTCCAACAGTTGTTCCCATATATGCTGAGCACTTGTTTGCTGCTTTTACTTCACTATGTAGTCCAACTCACCTCAAGTGTGTTCACATCAGGTGATTGTGGAGGTGATGCATCGCTCTCCTTCTTGGGGAAATATCCCTTAAACAGCCTGTAGGTGTGTTTTGGGTCACAAACAAATGGTGGTGCCACTAAAGCGGTATGTTGGTTAAATGTGCCTTGAATCGCCAACCGTGTCATAAGCAAAGCACTCCCACATCATCACACCACGTCCTCTAAGCTTTACGGTGGGAACCACACATGCAGATAGCAACCGTTCACCTTCTCTGCCTCACAGAGACATGGTGGACAGAACCAAAAAATCTCAAATTTGGACTCATCAGTCTTGATTTCCACTGGTCTAATGTTCATTCTCATTTTTGGTCTTCCTTTCCTGGGGCAAAGTCAGTTTGATCATAAAATTTGATGGTTTCTGTGACTGTATATGATGATACATTCAAAGTTCTTGTTATTTCCTGGATTGTCTGACCTTCATGTCTTAAACTAATGATGGACCATTGATTCTCTTTAGTTAGTTGAGCAGTTCCTGACATAATATGAATTACTAAAGCAGCTGAATAGATCTATTTGCTGTATGCCGACACTACGAACACCACAACTGGTCTCAAAGAGATCACACATTAGGAAATTCCACTACTGTATTACTGTCAGATAGTGTCCCCCCTCTGTTCCACAGGAAAGGAGGCTTACACATCTTTCAAATTCAATTAAATTAAATTTGACCATTTAAAACAGGGGGAAGCATCCTGACAGCTTGGGATATTACAGCAATTAACTCTTGAAAAGGCACACCACACAAGTGACTACCTTGAAAAATATGAAATATGAAAGACATTCTGGTTTGTTTAACACGTTTTTGGATTCCATATTACTATACTATTCTTACAGCTATATATTCCTAAGCGGGTACATTACTTATTCTAACAAGCGTTGAATAATGCGTTGACATTATGGACCTTTTTTCCCCCATAAATTCTCATTCTGCTCAGTTGTTGATTTTTCTTACAGTAGGCTTTATATAGCCGATGATATTTGCCTGGGGACTGCGTTATTTGTAGTTATTTTTTGTTTATTTTGAGCCATAACTTTTAATTCTATGCAACTGTCTGTTACTGTTAAATCTTTTATTACATCAGCTCACACATCACTGGCAGGCCCTGGCAAGGGACTGCAGAAGAAATGAAGCTATATGCTGTATATGTAGTGCAATATAAATGTATTCAGCATGTTTCCTGATTTGATCTAATAAGACAATTATATAAGACTTCTGTGTTTTTAATGTCCTCAGTTGCTTCACAATGAGCTAGCTTTAGCAGAATCTCAAGTTGATGTTGCTCGCAGCTGATTCGATTAGTGAGGGTCAAACTGGCAAACTGCTGCCAGTAAACTTAAAGTTTACTCCCCTTAAAGTAGAAACCTGTATATACACAATATTTTGGACACCTTTGGACATCATCATTATCAGGATATTATCTTATCATGAGTTGAAGCTCAGCGAGGTAACATTCCACGTTCCTAGGACCAGTTCGCAATGCCAAGAAAAAGCACACCCAGGTCCTGGCCTTTCCCTACTGCCCGGTTGACTAAGCACACAACCCTTATGCCCATCCCTGCAAGTGGTGATGGTATACAGTGTTTTTTAAGTTGTGTCCAGCCAGGCCCCATGGGCTAAGACTCCCCTCCAGAACGGTACTCCTGTTTGGTTTTCCTAATCCAGACGAGGTTCTCCAGCTCCTCAGGTTCCATTTCATGGGTGTCTTTGTGAAATGCATTGTCACTGTCTGAGCGCTCCCTTTGGGACCAATTTGTCTTGGCAGACCCTGCTGGCCCAGACCACATAGTTCCCTGGATTACAGAGATACACAAACCCCACCACCACATTAAGATAGCGAGTCTTTGTCCACATGTGATGGGAAAATGGAGCGTGAGATGGACAGCGTTGACAGTACCTTTGGGTAGCGACCAAAAGAATCAGATTTGAGATACAAGTGGTCCAAATAAGCTTCCTCCACCAGTTGGCCACACTTGGCCTTCGAGACAGGGTTAGGGCGCCTTCCTAACAAGTTATATTTGCTGCTTATCTTTGGCTCCTTCTTTGTGATTGGTAGGGATTAAGGAAAATCAGTTATCTGGGGTTACATTGTTAATGTAGTTCATGAAAGTATAATTAAGAAAATGGGGAAAAGCAGCAGCAAACTGTCAGAATCGTGTTTAATGCCAAGTTGAAGTCAAGAATAATTACGGGCTGCAGCCTCCTGCAGAAGGGGTGTGTTTGAAAAAGTTGGGATGTCTGGGATGGGAGGGGTCAGCCATAATCTTTTCTTCTGGTCTCAGGGTCTTGGAGGGTTGGCAGTCCCCCTTCTCAGCAGAGTAAATGATACACTACAGGCTGACCTTGTCCTTGGCAATTGCAGCAGCGAACCAGATAGTGATGGTGGAGGTGAGGATGGACTCTGATAGTAGCGGTGCACCGTAATTGACTATGGCAGGTTGAATTTCTTCAGCTGTCACGGGAAATACATGCTTTGTTTATTATTGATTAGTGTTAAACATAAAGCTGAGCTTCCAGTCAACGACCTTCCTCAAGCGTCCTCTAATGTCTGCAGTCACATTAGGTTTAAAATCCAGACTGAGAGAGTCAACAGGTCGATTTAAGAGCACACTCAAGTTCTCTGTGAGTAGATACTTTGACCAGATCGTTCAGAGGCGCTACAACGTGGAGACAAAAGTCTCTTTGTTCGCCCGTTCACAATGAGATGCTAGCAGTAGTCTAAAATAAATGAGAGCGACAGCATGTGTGACCTTCTCAATAAAAGTGAAAGAAGAATGTGTTGATTTCTGATAGGATCTCAATTGGAAGCAGACCTGCTCTAACTCTTTTTCCCATTCATCACTGTCAAAAATCAATCTGGCTTTGTGTCGCCTTGTGGGAATAGGCTACCGGCCCCCTTTGAGAATAGGTTATTGCATCAAACAAGTCTATTTTTGATTTGCTGTCATTGTTTTTTGTCAAGTTCAAGTTATATAAAAAAGAAAATGTCGACTCTTGAGAGTGGAAAGCAACTCAGTCGTGGGATTGTTTGTGAAGCAGTTGAAATATTAATGTTCAACCTCTTAACAGAGGTTTGAACCTCAACAAGGTACTAATCCTGCAACGCTAATTAAAATCTGAATTACTCCTTGAATAAGAACTTCATTATTTGTCTTGCATGCTGGAATTTGGAAAAAGTTACCAAGTCGTGTTTGACAAGGTATAAATAATTGATTGTTAGCAAACATTATCTCAACAACTCACTTTCATGTTTCTATCCAGTGGGATTGTTTGCAGCTCTTTGATCTGCAGTGTTATTTGTGTCTGTATGGTTTGTGGGGTATCTGAGTACTTGTATAATTGTTCATTGTATGGTTTGCAGTATGTTCAAACTTTCAGATATCCAGTTTGCATTACATCATGGTGGTATGCAGCACTTTTGCAACTATGTGGTTGATATTGTGTCATACATGGAGTGATGATGTAACTTGGGGTTGCATTAACTGAAAAAATGTTCATTAAACCCTTAAATAAAGCCTTAAGTTGCCTGCCTTTGGCCTAACTATAGGTATAGCTAACTAGATTTCTACTTTAAGCAATATTTGCTATAGCTATAGTTATCAGGCCTACTACTGTAGGTAGAAAGCAGATAGCTAAGTTAGCTGTAGTTAGCTGGTTAGCTGCAGACAATCATTTGCAGTACAGAGTAGATAAACACTTTGATCCAGGTATTAAATGTACACTACATAACATAACGTGACGTTGAGATTGCTTAGATACCCAGTTGAAATTATTTCATGATTGTAGGTCGTACTTTTGCGACAATATGGCTGATATTTCATACTTGAGCGATAATGTAATCTCGGTGGTTGCATTAGCTGAAAAATGTATTAATTAAACTGATAACACCAAAAGCCATCCATCATTTTAACAAATGAGGACAATCATTGTCATTGTGTCATTGCTGCTCAAATAATATAATTTCTTGAAGTCTGACAGATTCTAACTCTGTTTGTGTGCTTCTAATGTCATTTTAAATATGCTGTCAAGGCTGCTGGTGATACAAGCTCAGCTCCACGTGTCCATCAGTTTCTCATCAATATCACAGTGTGACTAACCAGGGGGTCCGTGCAGAGATTAGTCCCCAGGCAGACATGGACTTATTAAAAAACTTTTAAAAATTTATCAAGAGGTTTAGCCTGACATTAGAGACTTTTGAAGTTTTTAATTCATAAACATCAAGCATCCCTGGCAATTCATAAAAATCAGTGCCACAGGAAAGAAAATACCATCTGCTTCTCTTTCTCTCTACAATGTCAGAGGTGTTATCAGTTTCCTCTGCAGGGCTTTCTCTGACACTCTGTTACATCTTGATCACAGTCCACCACACCTGCACACCATTATGGATAGATTGAAGCACCAGACTTTAATATGCTAAACACAATTAAGGGCTGTTAAGAGCAGCACGGTGGCATTGTGAGTCTAAAAATGTGCCCCTAAAATGGATCTACCCCCAAGCCCCCGCGACTGCTGGATTTCACCTCTGAGGTTTGGGAGAATATCACAATTACATTTTCCTTGTCAGCTAACTCCATCTCCATTTCAGAGGGTAGGGCAATGGTGATCTGACACTGTCACAGTAATCTCTGCCATGGGAACCTCACAAATCAGTTCTAATTAAGCAGGCGGTAGATTTTGCGTGACGGGACACAGTTCATGTCGACCCTGCTGGAGAAGAGCGGCCAGGCTTCGGTTAAAACTCCATTCAGGATCATCATTTCTTTCTGTAGAATAAAAAAATATTCACAGTCTTAACATAACAAGACAAACCAGAGGTGAAGGTGTTAACTTACACTTTATCTTGACTATTTTAGGTATCAAATGTGTCAAACAATAATTGATAGAAGAAGTTATATGAGCTATTTTGAACAGGGATTCAACTTTAAAGACCTAATATTCAAACTTGGATGTTTGTTAACTGATACTTTGTTTATATCTCTTTAATTACTGTGGCTGCATCTGTTAAGCTTTTTATTTTTGAAATATGTGTTCTATTGTTGTAGTTTTTATTTTTGTTGAATTAGTTGTTAATTTTTATGCAGTTGTTCTTAAACTTCTTTTCAGTTTTCATTTTGTCTCACTGGCTTTTATTTATTATATTATATTTTGTAATTGTATTGCTGTGAAGTTGGGTTACAGATATTAACTTGTTCTGCAGCCAGCCCCAAGTGGTTGTTTGAGGAACTACAGTTTTTTGGCACTTCTGCATTGGCTTTATTTCACAGCCACGGAGGTTACCGCTTGGCTTTGACTGAAAACACGCCTTCCATATTGACAGTGCACACAATTAGAAGGTGAGACGCCCTCGCAATCTAAAGCTCGGGTGGCATTTAATATTCATTTTGTGGCTGCACTTCACAGTTGGTACAGCGACAATCTGAAACGTTTGATGAATCATCTTTGTCCTCGTGCATCAAAGTAAATGTTACACAGGGATTGCCTACCACAATGGAAAATATAGAAACCTGTGGATGATGATAGAGAAGGAAATATTTTGCGCGGCATACAAATGCCAGAGGTGGCAACAACATCTCAGATCTTGCGGTGGGAAATTTGACACAGCTGATAATGCATTAGACACTTTGAAAGATGCTATAGAGAAGTGAAAGTGAGAGAAATACATTAAGCTGAAGCGTGTGTATGTGTGCAGGTTTTGTGTGTGCATTGCTTAGGTTGAGACTAATTACATTTTATAGAGAGAACATGTAGAGCTGAAGGGAAAATACAAGGTTCCTTTGAAGTTCTCAGTCAAAGAGACATTTGAGTACTGTCTGAGTCTGAATGTGTACGTGTCCATAAATTGGTCTTTTGATTGCTTTGTGGTAATGCAGCCCGGGCCCATCTAGCATCAATACTGCCCACTTACTCTCACAAACATTTGAAGTGACTTGAGATGACCTACAAGAGAAAACATCTCTCGACTCTTCGACACAGATACTGAAAGGACAGTGTTTGTCTCGATGGGTGTGTAATAAGTGGAAGCGAGAGCACAGTCTTCTTCATCAACCATCTTCTCAACCAGTCTGGGACTCAAACAGACGTCTGGTTATACATTTGCTTCTCTAACCTCTAGCTTACCAACTACCTAAATAGACAACTGTTTAGTGTGAAGACAAGATAAGATAGACTAGAGCTTGGCACGGGCGGGTTGTGACAGCATACAGTTCTGCTGCATCAAACTCTGTGCGACTGCCGCTGTGTCTTTTAGTAGCAGATGTCATCTTGCGAGTGTTTTAATGTGTACTTTCTGCTTCGGGAAGTAAAGCAAATACCTGCAAATGTCCACTTTTTAATGCTGCATGCTGTAAATGAGTTGTGATCATGTACTGACCTGTGTTTACGTGTCTTCTCCTCTCTCTACAGCTGGATGCTTGGTGAAGCATGGTGGTGAAGATGGTTAGAACGCACTTAATGGGGCCGCTGTCACAGGCCCGGGTCAAATGGCCGAGTATAATGGGAACAGGAGTCCTTTATCTGCTGCTGCTGCTATCAACCTGTCTCGGCCAAGACACGGAAGGTAAAAGCAGTCTGTGGTGGTTTCCACTCCTCCATCTCTTTTCCAGGGACTGTTTCTGTCTTTGACCCGTCTTTTCTCTTCGTCTTCATCTTCCTTCTCAGTCAACTCAGAGTTGGATCAAGTCTGCTCAGCAGGGATTTAAAAGCAGCATTGTGCTCATAACTTTTCTATGTGTGTGTACTTCAGGCTTATATTTGGTAGTGAGTTTGTCTCAGTCAGCGGTGCCACGAGATTTTCCTGACTTGTTTTTGATGTGTAATATCTGTTGATGACTGATGATTAATAACGCTTTGTTTAGACAGCCACAGCACAATTTCTCAAAGGGTGTTGAAGTAATGTATTGAGTTTTGCCTCTTATGATATAATTTACTTCAGCCTCCATTCTCCATTTCACAGCTGTTTTTGTCCACCCGTATACCATTCATAATTTGTGACACACTTGATGAGGTAAAGTCAGGAGTCGGGCCATAAGGTTCACATTTGTAGTTTGTTTGAGGTGGATTGTCATGAAATTTGGCATGTAGAACATGAATTCTCTTAATTTTGGTAACACCATTAACTTTACATCTGAAGTCTGATGTAAATTGTGGTCCAGGATTAACTGGAAGAGGTTTACCTTTTAATATGGCTGCTTTTTTAAGATGAATTGAACAAAATAATGAAGATTTTTCCGTTTTATAATGCTACTGAATTCCTGAGTTTTGCTTAATTTAACCTGAGATAACCTGGGTCATTTTGCGAGATAGCGTATACATTTATACTTTATAGTAATTAGATTCACGAAATGTTTTGAATAGAATTTTGAGGCTTTGGTTTGGAGGTTCTGTAAATGTTTAGGTGGACGTCAAAGTTTGTAATCATCAGTTTTAAATGTCATCTGGTGTGTTTCAGCGTTTTTCTTCTCTCACTTCACAATTTAAGAAGAATCTGCAATTCAGTTGTAATAGTAATTGGTAAAAGGGGGGGCGGAAAATGTGCCAAGGATGTTTTAATGTTGAAAAAAAAAAGAATCCCTGAACTGGGAGCAAGCTGAAGCAAGGTAAGACAGAAGTGAAGTCATCACCAGTGGGAGAGCTCAGCGTAATACTCTCTTGACTTTCCTGCTCAATTTGTCAGAATATTAATATTCCGTTTAACTCTTGGTCCTTGAGATTTATCTGGTTGGCATTTTAGCTGACAGGGGCTGTAGCCAAAGGTGAACGCCTGCGAACGTGTGTGCTTCCGTGCAGAGGTAGAAAGAGGAGCGGATGTAAGCATCAAGCGTGTGCCTCTCCTCATCACACGTCCGCCTGTATTCAATCAAACCGCGTTTCCTAAACTGTTGGCTGGGTCTCAAACACAGCGTTGCTTCCCTCATTCTGGTGGATCTGCATATAACAGGAATAGTAACAGGTTTTAATGAGCCCGGATTTTCGGGTTGACAGACAACATGTTGCTCAGTTTGGGTTCCAATCATCACATGAGCGCGAGTGTGTTTTTAATGAGCTGGAGTGTCATGTTGAGCGGTTCATTTTAGCTTTTAGTTTGGACCCCCTGCATGACGAGAGTACTAGTATGTTTTAATTAGCCCCGGTCCTATATTTACTCGCGTTTGGTTTCCAGAGCGACAAGAGTACTAGTATATTTTTAACGAGCCTCAATCCCGAGGGTTGAAAGTCCACACTTTGTGTCAAATCAGGCTTTTGGGCTGAAAGTTTGTTGTCTTCCACCTCCCCCAAAAACCCTGTCATGATGCCTAACTGATGATAATCATAATGCTTTCATGCTCGTTTCTCAAACTGGTGTGACTTGTCGCACATAAACCCCTCGTTGTTGGATTTACTTGTGCTGAAAATAGCAGACTTGAAATGCAAACCCTCCGCTCTGGTGAATTCTTGTACTTGACATGACTCTGATTATGAATTCAACTGAAGCCTGCGGTGTGTAGGCGGTGCTTCACTGGTCGTTTTAATTGAATGTGACTTATCTGCGGATATGAACAAGACACAACAGAAGGCATGAAAAGAGTTATGCTTGACTTGTCCTATATTGAGTGTTGTGTGCGTGTGTGTGTGTGTGTGTTCATACTTCTCCTACATGCAGGTGAATGTATTCCTTTGCACCTGTGTGATTGTATGTTCTTGCCTGACAATGAAACCTTGTGACTGTTTGTGATAACATGCCTGTGATTATGTGGCACGGCTGCAGAAGAGAGTCAAGTCACACCTTGACATGACCTTCTCAGGCCAGTCAGCTTTCTATAAGACGCATCGCCTCCGTGTAAATATCAGTTACAAGCGTGACTGTGACTTTTTCCATAACCAATTCACTGTGGAGTGCCACTCTAAATAAATACATAATCACAGCTGTATAGGACACTTTGCATTAAGAGGAAGGGTATAAATAAACAGCGTGACTGCAGGGCGAACATGAACAGGAAACATCCGACTCAATAGATGCTGATAGACGCCGTGCGTGTTGAGCTGATGATGTAGTGTGTATTGTTGAACACCCTGGCTGAAAGAGTTAGCATGTTGTAATAATTGTTATTTTTGCTCCCAGCTTCAGAGTACAGTATTACTGTCAACTGTATTTCATGATCACATCATCTGTTGACAGCTTCGAGACGTAGCAGCCAGAGTTTCATCAAAATCGGTGAAATAGTTGGTGGCGTGTGACCAAACAGCATTTTTAACAACCTGCCTTGATTACATCTGTTTACTAGTCTTCTTCTTACCTGCCTTTTGTTGGTGAGTTATTTCATTTCTTGGCAGATTGCTGACACCAGTCTGCTGAACCTTCTGCAGGAATGTGAATCGCCTGTACGTTCATTAGAGAGCAAGAGGAAACAGAAACCCGCTCGAAAACTTTAATCCGCGCTGCCAATGAGGAGAAACTTCACTTCAAGGGCGCCTTTAATTGATGTGATTAAAGCTTAAATTCAGTTAGCAGGCAAAAAGATTTTGTCTCCATTTTAATGCACACTCTGTATTTTAAATCACACCGTAAAAAGGCAGTGTTAGAAACGTGTTTGAAAGGTTTAAGTGCAGAGCTGAAGTATTGTTTATGAGATAGCGAGTCAGAATTTACATTTATATGATGTTTCCTCCGTTATCCAGCACTCACTGGGGTATTGAACTTAAACTATCTGCATCGATTGTCCATCAGTTGCTACGTGGAATGAATGATATTTGCATTCAAAAACCTTTGCCTGCCTGGTCCCAGACCTTCTGGATCACTGCCCTCGTCTCCTTTACTGCAATTCAAACAAAAAAACTCAGAATGCTCCAATTATCCTTTGAAATATCACTTGCTAATATCTTTGCAATTAGCCTGTTCACCCTGCTGCCATACCACCAGAGTACAGGGCAGCCTCTTTCCTTCGGGCTGTAAGACTTCCTCAACTTATCCTCCGCAAGTGGTCGTTTCTGTGCAGCACAGAGAGACTACAATTTGCATTTGCAGCCCTCTGTTGTGTAATGTTGAATTAATTGTACTTTGAAGTGTTTTTATAATTTTCTTAATAAGCATAACAACAAATATTCGTTTATTTAGTCATTTTCAGCCTTCATATAAAAACAGAATAATAAATAGTACATATGTACGGAAGCCCTAAGCAGCCATATGTTCATTCATACATTTTATTTCCTCTGTTTTCCAGAGATAACGACATAATTAATTCGAGATCTCGAGAAAACAAAAGGATAGTTTAGTATATTAAATCATTAAAAGTGCAACATTCATACTAGACTATCCTTTTGTTTTCTCGAGATCTTGAATGAATTATGCCGTTGTTTTGTTATCTTGAGACCTCGAGAAAATCATCCCATTATCTCGGAATAAGAAAGTTATCAGAAAGTTGTTATTTTGACGTAATGACATGAATAACAACAAATGAAATTAACTCATTGTCACGACAAAAACTAGGAAAGAAATTGTGAATGTATGACCGCTTGAGGCTTCCATACTTATGCAAGACTGCCCCATTCAGGACAGAATATCTTTGTGAAGTCACTAATTGCATTCATGTATTAGACCTTTACATATGTCATGTGATCAGACTGTCTTGGTGTTCACGGCGTCCACCCGTCATATATCTGCGTGACGGAGGAGGACAGTATACGTGCTTATGACAAATATGCTACGCCGCTAATGTCAATCGTGCCAGTGTGGTGGGCTGGCACTGCAGATTTATGGTGTATTTTGTGCATGTGTCAGCGTGTGTGAGGGTGTCAGTGTGTGTCGGTGTGTTGACGTGGGTGGAGTTGAAGTTTTCAAGGTGATTTTAATATTTATTACTGCCTCCCTTTGTGGCGAGATGTTTCATCTGAAGCGAACGTCTCTCCCTTCGCTCCAGCTCTCCTTTCCTTCTTTTTCTTCCCGTCTACGATTTCTTCTCATCAGCCACTGTCGTATCCCTGTTATGCCCTCATCTCTGAAGCAAGCCGGTATTTCTCTAGATTGGTATTTCTCCACCTCTCCCTGTTGCCCTTTTTCGAGAACTTTCCCCCTCTCACATTCATTGCTGCTTTATTCTCCCACTCTGCGTCATTCTCAGTGCCCCTCTTTGTTCTCGCTATCTCTGTATATTCCTTTCAAAAGACCACGTTTTGTTTAGAACGTTCAGTCAATAAATTGAACCGAAGCCCTTGTCCTTGATACACACACGCACACATACTTTGAAGAACCTTAGTGTGCATTTAAATTATGTACCGTACAAACAAATTAGCTAGTAACCCCAAATCACATTTGAACCTCCGCCCCTGAGTTCAAGAAGTATAAAAATATTTGTTAATAACTCAACTATAATCAAATTTTTTTTTTTTTCTACACAGTGCATGCACGTCAAGAGATGAATCAACAATTCATTCAGGGGCAAAGTATTTAAACTTGGTAATTTATTTTTCATTTCACTGTGTCTTTAACCCATGGATGTCTTTTGAATTCTGGATTTTATAATTACACTTGAACTTTTTCAAATCCGTCAAGAGGTTACGGCATTTTTTTATTAAGTTATTCCCTTTCCTTGACCCATCTTTGCCATTGTGCAGACCTCAGAGACATACTATAATGTATTCCTATGGAATAAAATGAGTACCTTCCAATGGCAGTATCAAGAATGGACGTCATACACACACTGAAGAGCCATTTTGAAGCTCAAAAATTTGCGGCTCTGGCCACCGCCATGTTGGCAGTCCTGCCTCTTCTAAAAATCAGTCAAAATGTAGATTATCTGTGGATCTGACACCTGGGCGCTCGGACGGGTTAATATAATTTGAACAGGGGAAAAAAAAAATCTCAGACTCAGTATGACACAATCTGGTTCATTCATTGACTACCACACCACCGCTCTACTGCAATCAGGACAATCACACACACCTGCTACACACCTGATTCTCATCTACTCAGCCACTATTTATACATCCATAATCATTCACTGCTGGATTGTTCTTCGCTGATCTGTTACCATTTGGACTTTCCATTGCTGACCCTGCCTGTTTTGGACTCTCCCTTTTCGCCTGTTTCCCTGTAAACTACCCCGCCTTCTGTATTTGACTATGAGACTCCGTCCTGAGGTTTCCTGAACCCGATTCTGTGTACTGCAGCGTTCCTGTTGAGCAGCTGAAGACTGCCTGTACTCTAGTCTGTGATGCAAATTAAAGTATGCCTAGAACTGTACCTTCTTGTCTGTATGTGTGTGAAACTGTTGTCAATACAATGCAGCTGTCATAAACGGAAATATGAGCTATAGAGACCAAAACCGTCTTTTGTACCAGGCTGTAAACATGTCGTTAGTCATTAGTGGGTTAAGATACTGCTGTGATGTTGCTAGTCCACAAAAAACTGGGTAGCTCTAAAGCACAGACTTGAGATTGACATTGATCTTCTCATCTCTGTCTCAGGAAGAAGGCAAATAAACGCATTACCCAAAATGTCAAAATATTCTTCAGAAATCTTTTCCAAATCCAGGAGATACCTGCAGACAACTGTGTGGATCCTCCACCCTCCTGCTCCTCAGCTGCTATAAGAGCATTTAGGGTTACTAGAGGGGTGTTTATGTATTTCCACCATGTGTCCTCAGAACAACTACCGTCTGATTACCACCACTACTGCTGTCAGCTGTGTTCAACCCTGCACCGGCCAGGAGCAGACTTGACATACTGAGACAGAGACAGGGAGAGGAGGCTGGGGAAGGCAGGAGGCGGGAAGGAAGGGGGGGGGGGGGTCAGGATAATGGATAAGCCAGCACAGTGACAAAGTGGTGATCCCTACAGCACTGAGACTGTGTGTGTGCGTGTGTGTGTGTGTGTGTGTGCGAGCAGGCCTACAATCCGTTTTCTCCAGAGATGCATCAATCTAACACAAGGTCACACTGTCTGTCCTCTACAATCCTCTTCTTCTACTCCTCTTCTTCTTCTTTCAGTCGTTCTTTCTTTCTTTCTTTCTTTCTTTCTTTCTTTCTCTGTCCTACTGACTTGTCTCCCTCCAGTTTTGTCCTCTGTCCTCCATGGATGAATGGATCAGGGAGGAGGGATGGACGGATAGATGAATGGGTGATGGATGAACGGCTAGCTGGTTGGGTAGAAGGAAGGTAGACGGAGAGGAATTGGACCCCAGGGAGAGGTTGTAGATTGGTGTACCTGCTGATGGAAGCTTAAAAAGGACATGACACACGAGAAGTTTCAGAGGAAAAAAGAAAAAAGCAAAGCACACATTCTCCTGTCTGCCCGCTCACTGTATTTCAACCTTTTACGACCACGTCTTTCAATCGTCTTGTCTGAAAGATTGCGTGGGATATTTTTAGAAGTCATGCCTGTCAAGCCAGCCAGTCAAGTCTGTAGCAGAAACTTTTGGGTACATGGACTATGTGTATGCATTGAGAGCTGTGTTGCAGAACAGACACGAGTGCTTCGAATGAATGAAAGAAATTACAAGCGTGGCTTCTTGTTTTAACATTTTCATTTGCACAGTTTTTAATAATGCGCTTTTAATAAGTAAATTATCTCAAAGGGGCTCTTTGCATTTTAATTGGCGATATCAAAAAGGCCCGATTTGTAATTGACTTAGAAACCCTGTGGAAAACTATCAATGGCTGCACGCCCACACATGCTGCGGGAATGGTATACACTTACATATTGTTCACAATATTAGGTCATTGTGATGATTAATTCTCAGTGATTTTATTGTGTGGAAATGTAAGAGACACACTAAAACACGCTGCATATTTCACTGCATCGTTTTATTCTCAAAGACTCTGACTCTTGACTCTTCCCTCTCCACTCTCAGTTTGTTATCAATTTCACTTCAGTCTCGTTGATCAGAGTGGACAGTTTCATCATAAAATGTTTACTCTGCCGTTTTCTTCAAGTGTGCCACATCCAAATTGTGTGGCCATCAATCAACAGTGGGAACGGCCTTTTCAGACTCCCGATCTGATCAACGCAGACGTCTCCTGAGATCACATCTGTTTGTCTGTTTTGTATGTGAACATATTATTCCAGCGCATTTTGGAGTTCACCATCGCTGAGTTTTCCCATTCACAGTCTAGACTCCAGGCAAGGTAACCAAGCGAGTGTCTAACAGATGGTAACAAGCAGAATGCAGTCAAGTACAACTTCAGCTCAGTTGAGCACAAATATGGCACAGTGGAAAAAATTGATTAAAAAGCTTCAGAAACGACTTTGAACTCATATTAGAAAGACTGAAATTAGAAAGTCATGCTGCAGACGTTACCTCTGCTTAGCTTTGCCTGCTAATTTGACACGTTTTTTCACACTGTTGTTGGATATTGTGTTGATATATATTCAGAATGCGTATTACCATTACTGGTCTAATATGAGATGAATATGTTAAAACGGCAGCTAGACTACATTTAGGACGTGCCAGACCAGCTGTTTCTACTAAGCAGCAACTTCTGTGGCTGTGAAGTGCCAAGTACCAAAAACTGCAGTTCCTTTAACGGCCACTTGAAGCTGGCTACAGAACGAGTCAGTCGCCGTAAGTCCCCATGTTAAGCAGCAGAAATAAACATGTTTACAGCCTGGTACAAAAAACAGTTTTGGACTCTATAGCTAATTTTGCCATTCATGACAACTGTGCTGAGTCTGAATTTCTATTTAATTCACCCGTTCAGATTATGTTAAGACTTAATTAACACCGTGGCTACTTTGATTGACAGGTGGTGCCATTACAGGTAGTTTGTTTGAGCACCCAGGCATCATTCGGCATGACTTTGCCCATTTTTAGATTAGCTGAGAGGCGGCAGTGGTAGGATGGTTTCCACACTCTATGCTAAGCTAAGCTAATTGCTTGCTGGCTGCAGCTGTGTAGTTACCATACAGACACGGTGGTATCAGTCTTCTCATCTAGCTCGCGGCCACACTGTATGTAATTTCCTCAAATGTCAAACTATCGTTTTCATGTTGTTTATTTCACTCTATTACTAACATCGTTCAAGTCGTCTTCCATTTGATGAGAAATAAGAAGAGAGAACATTATAATCTTTAGAGGACTGCTTGCTACTTTTTCTACCCTGTGAAATGGGCCCACAGTGCATCATTCACAGGCCCAGTCTGAAACATCATCAGATAAAACGAGTCAATTATTTCAGTGGAAGCAGGCCAGTGTGATGGGTCTGATGCCTGTGGTATTCTTCACTGTCATTTGGGAACAAAGCATCCTCAGCTTGCCAATATTCTCTGTTAGTGCATGTTGTCTGAGTCTGTGCCATGGCGTTAACCTCTGCAGACACATTGCTAATTTTTCAGTAGATTTGTGCTGCAGTTATGGTTAATATTTCTGGTCTTCCATAGCTTCCCCAGGGCATTTTATAGACTTTATTTGCCCACCAAGCTCCATTACTATGCCAAACATATGCTACTTCACTGTAGCCTGTCTAAATGCTTTCTTCAGAAAGGCTTTGGTTTGGAGTTCTGGTATCTCGGGGTCTGGTCTGAAAAATGAGAGATGAACCGGCAGATTGGTGCAGCATCGGCAGTGTTGCAGATGTTGTACAGGAGTGTTGTGGTTAAGAGAGTAGCCGAGTCAGAAGGCAAAGCTCTCAATTTTCCAGTCCATCTACACTCCAGCCCTCACCCGTGGTCATGGGCTTTTGGGTAGTGACCGAAAGAATAGCATCGCGGATACAAGAGGCCAAAATGAGGTTCCTCTGCAGCGTGGCCGGACAGCCTTAGAGATAGGGTTAAGATCTTGGACATCCGGAGGGAGCTCGAAGTAAAGTTGCTGCTCTTTTCGTGTTGAAAGGAACCAGCTGAAGCGGTTCAAGCATCTGATTAGCATACCCCCTGGGCACCTTCCTTTGAAGGTTTTCAACTGGTAGGAGACCCCGGGGCAGACCCAGAACCCGCTGGAGGGACTACATAGCTCATGTAGCCTGGGGATGCCTCAGGAACCCTCAGGAAGAGCTGGAATGTGTTTCTTGGGAGAGGGCATCTGGAACGTACCACTAAACCTGCTGCGAATGTGACCCGACCCAAGATAAAAAAGAAGGAAGTGGATGGTAGAAAAGTGTCATTAAACAATTAGTTGCTGGTTTAAAGCAATAGATTAACTTTATTCCTGTTGTTACCAAGTGTTAAATGAGAAGAGTAATAGAATACCAGCTTAGTGTAGCTTAGCATAAAGACTGGAAATAGGGGAAAACAGCTAGCCCAGCTCCATTGACAACAAAAAAATTTAAACTACTCCTTTTTAATATTGTGACAATAACACAAGATTAAAGTCAAGTGTTGTGTGGCAGCTTTTCTTCACATATCCACTGTATCCTGACAACACACACACACACACACACACGATCAGCTTTATCCAGGTGCCTCATTGGGTCGCAGCATGTATTTTTAATGGTAACTCTAGCATGTGTGAGTGTGCAAGTGCAGACGGTCATACAGGCTCCACTGTGTAAACTGTGTAAAGCGGCGTGAATGTGTACATGGCGTTGTGTCGTGAGGAAACGGTTCCTAAGCAGCACCCATGTGTGTTTGTGTGTGTGTGTGTGTGTGTGTGTATCATGGAGACGGTTGCTAGGTTTTGTGTCAGTATGTACTGAACAATAGTTGTTTTCAACCCTGTTTGGACTCTTGTGGTCTTCAGCTGCAGTCACAGTCGCTCTTTTCACTCTTCTTCCTCAGTTGACTTTGATCTTAATGGGGACTTTTTTTTTCCTGTCAACCTTGGCAACCCGTACCTGCTTATTCTGCCTGCCAAATTTAGATGGACAGAATCTGAATAGTAAATAAAGAGGGTATTGATTGAAACACTCACAGGTTTAAATAAAGAGGTGTTGCGGCGGATGATAAATCTGAAAAGGTGCAAGCTCTTTTCATTGACTGCCTGTGATATCGTCTGAATGGAGGGTCCATTTCAAATTTTAAGTCCTTTATATATATATATATATATATATGTGTGTGTGTGTGTGTGTGTGTGTGTGTGTGTGTGTGTGTGTGAACCGCGCCTTGAACGTGCTACCCTCATTCCCTTCACTCAGCTCTCCATGGGGCTTTTCATCACCTTGACAGAAACCTGGCATTAGATGGATTTATTCACTTCCTCATGCACAAAGTCATTTCAGTGATTATTTCCAGAAACTTTGAAGGAGGAGAGAAGTGTGTGCTTACGGGAGAATAAGTGAGTGCTTACAGGAAGACGAGCACATATCAGCGAGGGGAGACGCGCACAAGTGTAAACTTTTGAGGGTGACCAAGAGCCGATATTTAACAGATACAAGTACGTGAGAACACTAGCTGCGCAATAGGAGCCCTTTCATTGGATATCTCATATAAACAAGTGCGCTCTTGTGAGGAAATGTGGCTGTGACCTGTGTGACAGAAGAGCGGATCATTTGCATTTCTATGTAAGCATCCGTGTGAGTTAACTCAACTGTCATGCACAGACAAAGGGAATTACTCAAACACATAATTAAAGCTAAAGTAGGAAATTTGAACACACACACACACACACACACACACAATGGGAAACCTTTCACCTCTATCTCACTACTGAGGCACCAAACATGTAAACACATTTCACTCAGCTCGAACATTTATTTCCAATAACTCCAGCGTCGATTTCACTGTCTGTTTGTACAAAGTAGCTGTGATTGGCTGGTTCAATTTTATTTATATACTGTAGCGCCAAATCATAATAAAGGTTATAGTGACACTCCATCGAGCAGGTCCAGGCTGAACTCTTTATAATATCATTTACAGAGACTCAACAGTTCCCACCATGAGCAAGCACATGGTGACAGTGGCGAGGGAAAAACTTTCTTTTTAACACAGCAGTCCCCAACTTTTTTTTGCACTATGTAAGACAATATTTTCACAGACTGGTCTTCAAGCTGTGGTGGATGAATATGATGAAATAAAGTGATACAACTGGCATGACAATGACACAAGTTCTCCAGAGAAGTTTGCTAGCTTGTGAGCTCAGTTTTTGCACATATCACGTGACCGACACGAGCGTCTTGACGTGTCAAGAAGCACAGACGGGTGTACTTGGTCATTTTTCAAAATAAAACATCTCTGACTCCCTCACTATTGCGGCTTTATGTTTAGGACCTGCTAACAATGAGTGTTAATTGATTTAATCTTTACTGTTAAATGTCATTTCAGTGAGGATTTGTGCCATCAGTTGTTCGTGTTAAAGATAGCTCATTCTCATGTCACCATGTCCACCTGTCACTTTAAATTACAGCCGGGACTGTTTACTGTTACATCGCATTTGATTTTTATTATTTGATGGGGGAAAGCAGACTGACAGGTAGAGAGAGGGAGGCAGATGAGAGGAGACAGAGGGGGAGAGCGATGCCCCATAGAGAACGAATGGCTGGTTAGTAATAGATGAGGGGCATCAGCTTACACTGAAGGATAAAAAGGCAGTCAAGCAAGGGATACACATCTGTCATCTGCTGCCCACACACACACGCCAGCTGGTAGAGTGTGATGTAACTAGTGACTATTGTTCCATGGCTCATGCATCTTTCTGGACTGCTAACCTGAGATGCACCCTTAGAAAAGCTTCAGAAAGGTGAAGGGGGTAAAATACATATACATAACCGCTGAGACCCGGGGTGGTGGTGGTGGCGGTGGAGGAGGAGGAATGCATAAGGAATCAGGTCATGTTTGTGGTTGGAAAGCTAATGATAACTCACACCCTGGTCACTTGATTATCAACCTCTACTGGTTTGTAAGAGGAGCCTGCAGACAGGTGGAACTAGAGGTACGGCATGAACACCCTGCACATTCAGCCCTATAAAAGAAGCAGCTGGCACAACCCTGTTTTTACAAACTAGGTTCATTTGAAACGTTCCAAGTTCAAGTTCTTTATTGTCACTGAATGGATACGCAAGATGTTCACTGTCAATATCGCTAATTTGTTTTCCCTACGATATCAGATCCTGGCAAGTAAAAGCGTGATTAGCATTTTTACAGTTATGTTTATGCAACTCAAATCACGTAGTTGGAGAGAGAGGTTGTTGTCTCTGTTAAATACTGTGTTAAAATCCTGATAGTAACACAGTAGTTTGACATTGTTAGAAATATTGTCCGGTGTTTGTGGTCTTTACAAGAGTTTGATTAGCGGATCAACACCACTCTCATGTCAAATGTAAAATATCCACCAAACAGCACCACTAAAGTTCACTAACTTAGCACACTGTATGTTTTCAAACAGTAATCAAATACAGTAATGTAAAAATGTGAATTTGTGATTATAGAGCGAGCTAAATGATGGACTGTTTCCTGACAAACAACACTTTATCCATCTGCCTTTCTGAACAAGACTCAAGAGGCTCACTAGAGGCTTGTTTTGATCATTTCTGCACATGCCTCTTGTCGAAACCACAAATTGTTTATTTGTTTATTTTTTATTTTTTTTTACATTAGTGTTTGTGCTTCCAGAAAATCAATATCATAAATAATTATAATACATTTTATTTCGAGGCTCCTTTCATGGCACTCTGAGTCGCCTTACATCATAAACATACAATAGCAATCAAAACACACAAGCAACAACAAAGAAAATCATTATGAGGAGCAAATTAAGTGTGTAATAGGAACATCTTGAACACCATTCACGATTACAGTGAGTAAGATATTTTTAAAAAGATGTATTTTAAGAGCATGTTTAAAATCGTGTCTGCTTAAGAAACGTGATGGGGAAGGGAGTTCTACAGTTTTGGTGCAATGTAGGAGAAAGTCCAACTAAGTAAATTTTCCAAAATGCTCCAACTATTCTTTTTAATATTTAACTAAACCAACAATCTATCAATCAGTCAACGTAATGACAGTTTGAGAACTGCAACACATGTGGGATTGTTTTTATATTTATTCATGAAGAAGTGAGTAACAGTTTGAGCTCTTTACTGTAGTTTTCCTCTCTCAGAAAAATCTCAGAATGCTAGCTTGAAAAAGCTGCTAGTAGGCTAATTGCCAAATGTGTGAAACGACAACAATGAAGGTATTTAATATATCAGCACATAAGTCATACACTTATAGAATATCCAATACATTTAGCAAAGAAAACTGTTGTGTCAAGGGCACAAGCTAGCATTTGGCTTGCTTTTTGGGGGTCAGTTTTAAATCAGCAGGCCTATGAGCCAAGAAGACATTCTTTGCCTCCTTCTCAGCATGACAGATTGGAAAACCAATCATTTTCAGCGCTAAGATAAGCTAATTCTGAGCCCTGGGACAGTTTAATCTATATTTGGGAACATTCAATCCCGTCTCCCATAGCAAGAAACAAGACACAATACCAATGAATCCTGATATAATCTATGATGTCACACAGTTGTAATGCTTAATCGTGGAGGGGAAGAAAGAGAGAGAGAGAGAAAGTGTGATTATTGTTCCATGAAGTTTATTTTCTAGGTGAGTAGATATCCGTCTTCCAGCCCCCCCGTGGGATTTTACCCAACCATCCCTGAGAGCTCTACAATGTTGTCGCTCTGTCTGGTGAATGTGGGTGTTCTTGTTTCCATATCCTGGCGAGGACAGAAGGATAAAGGAGAATTGCTGAATGTCGGTGCCGTTTTTTTTTTTTTTTTTTTTCCCCATCTGAATGGGACCATTTTAAGCCTCCAGTTTGGGCTAAAATTATTTCTCCTTACAGTAATACAGTAAATGCGGGTGGTGGCTGTGAATGGAGGTGGAAAAGCTTGTTGAGATAAGCAAATCAACATTTCTATAGTGTACACGCACACACACACCTCACAGCACATTTCACATTTCTTGTACTCTACTTGCTCGTCTTTTCTCAAAAGACTTCAAACCCACTTATAGCATTTCATGTTTCCCCACTCTGCCCTTTCTGCTGGTTGTTTTGTCGCCTTGCTTTCTGAAGGTTAATTCTCATCTTTCATGAGGTTTTTCTTCTGCTTTTTCCTTCTTCCTACCCTCCCTCCTTTGCTACCTTTTATTCTCCTCCTTTCTCTCTTCGTGGTGGGTTGTGGCTGTCTCAAACTGCAGATTGGCAATACGAAGGTAAGTACTATCTTCTTTCTCTTTCTCTGTTTACTGTGTGTTCAGTCATTTGGGTATTAAAACCAGCTAACCCTGCAGAGCTGGTTGTAAGGGTTAACATCTGTCACTAAAAATTGGGCATTAGTGTCTCTTCATATTCAAATATAGCTCCCTAACCTCACCTCTTCTTCTGTTACATTTCATTCCTCCTACATGATTCATCTGCTTGTTACATTTCCTCCTCTCTGCAGAGAGAACAATGAGGTTAATAAGCTCTAGGTCGCTGTTTCCCAACCTGGAGGCCCTGACCCCCGGTAGAGGTTAGAAAGCGTTACGTGGAGGTCAGGAGTCCTTTTAAAAAAAACTATACAGTTGGCCTATATCTCAGCATTTCATTCATTTTTGTCAAAACAGCTAATCGAACATTGGCCGAGTGTCAGTGAGAAGAAAACACTGAATCGTGCATTAAAGGATAATAAAATAAATTAATAAATGAAAACTCATCTCTGATGCAATAATCACAGGAAGTAATCTGCTTAAAATGGATTCAAATCACTTGTTTTACACAGACTTTCTTTTCTTGGAGTAATTGTGTTGATTAAAGATCCAGTGTGTAAGATCTGGGAGTATTTCTTTGCAGGAACAGTATTCATGAGTATGTTTTCGTTAGTGTATATTAACCTGATGAATGATCGCCTTAAAATGAGCCCTTTATATCTACAGCGGGTCCTCTTTTATGGAGTCCGCCATTTTGAACCGCCATTTTTGTAGCTCAAAACAGACAAATTCTGACCTCGATTTGACCTTTATGAATCGATGATGAATGATAATGATGACGGGTGAGACGTGGGAGAGTATTCATTTGGTTGCAATCTGCAACTTCACCTCTAGGTGCCGCTAAATCCTACAGACTGGCCCTTTAAATATACAGCTCATCAGCTGTTGTGTACAGTTATTGTTATGCATTGGATATAATATTAACACTTAGTAGCTTAGTTAGGGGTCATCGGTTAAGGAAAAAGGTTGGGAACCTCTGCTCTAGATGTACCATTATTTACCCATTATGTGTGCTTGTGTATTTAGTGATGCTGTCTTGACAACAGTTGTGGTTTTTGCTTTTCTTTCGTCTTAACTCCTTCTGCTGACCCCCTTACACCACCTCTGTCTCTTTCTCTCGCCAATTTTGCACCTTCCCTCCTTTCAGTGCTTTGCTGTTGCCACTCATGAACACACTCTGAGGCAGTCTGACAGAAGTGATTGCAGCAGCAGTCGCTCATTTTTTTTTTTTAAGGAAAAAGACCTAACAAGCCATTTTAAAACGCTTTCCTTCTAAATGCTAACATTCATCAAGTGAAATCATCCCTGTGCTTTACACTTGAGTTCAAGCTTTTCGAAAATGGATTTAAAGTAGTGAAACCCTGGAAGGTATCAATGTTAACTCTTATTTTTTTCCTCTTCCCAGAATGTAAACTGTCTCGCTCGGGTCCTCCTGCTACCATCGTCGCCATAGATGAAGAAAGTCCTAACGGTAAGTGTTTAACTTCCTAAGATGTAAAGTGGATTCAAATAGAGCTTCAGTGTGGCAAGTGAACGCTTTTTTCAGCTTTTAAGATAATCATCACCTTTTACCGTACGTTAAACAAACACTGTTAGATGATCTTGACCTTTTCAGCAGATGCTGATTGGCATGGCATGTAACCCGCACTTGTTAATATTCATTAGTCTGCCAGCAACTGTCTCGCTGTTGGAGTTTGATCCACGTCCCAGAAGATGAGACATTAGGTCTTTCAGTTTGAGCTAAATCATTGTGTACGAGTATAAACGGCAAACAGACGCGAGCGTCTTCACGTCTTTCTCTGTGTGCATGCTTGATATTTTGTGAACTGCTTTCCTGCTGAGGGTTACGAAGAAGAATGTCAATATCATTTTTCTATAAAGGTGAATCCAGCAGCTGTTAGCCTAGCTTAGCATGAAGGAAAGAAACAGAGGGCAACAAGTAGCCTAGCCTAAATCCACCTCCATCTTCTAAAGCTCACTAAATAACATGTCATATCTTGTTTATTCAATCCATACCTGGTGCCTCTACTGCAAATGATACAAACAAGATATCACACATTAATTAGTGAATTTAGAGGTGACACTAGGACAGAGCAAGACTAGCTGTTTCCTGTCTTTATGCTAGGCTATGCTAACAGCTGCTGGCTGTAGCTGTAAACAGGCATGCATCTTGTGTTTCCGTGTTTGGGTTGTGATGATTTTGTCAGTTAATTTTCCTTTTTTTCTTTAGTGTATGATTAATTATTTTCCCAATATAGATAAAAGTGATAGTATCAGATGCTGGACATTTGTTTGTCAAGACCTTATAGTAGTTTCATAGGACTAGTTGGCTCTTTTCTTTTCTTCTGTTGAACCACCTGACTACACAAAAATAACACTGCCAGAGACACTTTTTTATCTGAGCACCAAAGGATAAAACTTCAGTGTATTTTTGTTTCCAGAGTTAGCTCGAACTGTTTAAGACTTTTTTTTTTTTAGTTAATTAGTGGATCCTGGTTTGATAGCTCTGCCATTTAGACTGCACGGAGGAATACAAACAAAGTCACAATCCCAGAGTCTCCTGAGGAGTGTGTTTGAGTCTTGCAGTCTTCTATGTATGTTTATAAAGTTCAGAGAAGTTATTCCTGGAGGGATCACACTTTAATTGATGAGTTTAATCCTTAATTTGGTCAAGCTTACGTTGGGTTTGACTAAATCTTATGGGGGAAGGTGAAATGTACACAGATCAACCTTTTATCTCCAGCCCATAGATCACAGTCCAGAAACAGAAACCTGTCATAATGTTTACCATGTCTGCTTTGTAACAGTTTTAAATTATGAATCCTGATCACTGTAATCCTAACTGACATAAAAAGAGATTAGCATAGCAACACTAGACAGAGGAGAGCCACGCCTGTCATCTACCCAGCTGGCATGTCTATATCTGTTGATGGCTTAATGCGTTCTATTAAGCTATCCATCCTCTTATTTCTTCTATTTACCATTTTCACTCAGTTTTTATATACTCTTCATTCACAAGTGTGTACTCAATACGCGCCTCAGCAACAAGGTATTAGACTTTTTCATTGTGTGCAAATTAAATCACCTATATCAGTGCAATATATATGAATTATATGCAACACTAACACAGGGGCATAAGTTTGGTTAGTGTGGGAGACACAAAAGGTCAAAGTTCTTAAAACAAACTTAAATAAATTAAAGTATGTGACTCGTGAATCCTATTTCTGACATTTTAAATATTTATATAAGTAAAAAATACAAGACAGGTATATATGTATATATATATATAATATATATATTCTCTAAATTACACTAACCTGACTCGTGATGACATTTAGCTTTTATCCGTAGAGACCTATACGATACTTTATGATGGATAAATATTGTACAGTATACGTGTGCGTCTTCAATAAAAAGAGCACTATTCTTTACTGTCATATGTAATGTTTAATACTGTGAATATTGAGTGTAAAAATACAGATTACGCTCTGAATAGTCTCTGCAGATCATGCGCTCAGGCTCCTGGTACAACCTCCACTTATCAGAGGTTTGAGCAGTCGCCTGAGAGGCGAAACCCAGGGCAATATCAAGTCGGCAAATTACTCAGCGCTGCTGTTTAAGCTTATTGCTGTGAGCACACGTAACACAAGGCGACTCAGATGAGCAACATTTTTTTTTTTTTTTTTTTTTTTTATCGTCTCCTCTTTTTATAGATTTCAACAGGCAGACAGTAAGAAGATGTCACTGTAGTGAATTTCTACATGGACACACACCGCGTAGAAGTTAGACCTTTGCAATGACACGGTCTTCTGGATGCAAAATAAATAGATTGAATTCAAAATATAATTTGAGTTTAGTCTTGCAGATTGGTTTAGGGAGCTATAATGGTACACTACTCTTGTCTGATTGTGCATATGTGGCAGTAATGAAAGGAAAATTGTTATTCGTGTTCATGAAGCAATAGATTTGCTGATGTTAAAACCTCTACCTCTAGTGTGTCCTCACATATGCATGTTTATATATGTGTGTGTGTGCATTGTATTGTCTAACAACAATGTGTGCATTGCATGGTTTGTCTATCTTTGTGCTGATGTGTTCATTGTATCCATACCACAGGACATGCAAATGTGTGTTTGTATGTGTGTGTGTGTGTGTGTGTGTGTGCAGTAATCTTCCTAACAGGGCCGTTGAAGAATAATTTAGTATTGGATTGGTTTGTATGCATAATGCCATATATTGCTGTGTGGCTGTGAAATAGTCTTACAGATTTAATAGAGGATCTCGCTTTAGGGTGATTATCTTGGGTTGGTGTTGGCAAAGGGGAGAGAGACTCGAGGAAAGAAAGGAGGCGAGGGGGAGGGGGAGGAGGAGGAGGAGAAGGAGAGCAACAAGATACAAGTTAGGGGGAATTTTCCCTCAGGGAAATGTCATAAAAGGAGATAATATTGAAATTAGGAATGTGATTTTAATAATATCAAGTAAAAGGTTGATTAGAATGAGTGGATAGGTGCTGGAAATACCCACACATGTAGCAGTCTTCACAATAATATGACATACATAATAACATTCCCCTGGTGCATCATGTAGCAGATAATACATGCATGCTACATAGGCATACAAAATGACATGTTATAATATATACCCGTCTTGACTTACTGCTCTAACATTATTAGCCTACTGCTTTAAATATATTCAGGTTTGCAAATCTAGCTTGACCACTGATAATGCTGTAGGGGCCCCAGAAGGCAAATAAATTGGTTATTATAATTTAAAGTTTGGAATAGAAATGTGTCCCAGCTGTTCTTTCTAGCAGCAAAATATATTAGCTAAAGGTAAAAATCCATATTAGGGTTAAGGTTCTTGTTGAAACACAAACAACAGACACGTTTGTGCCATCATCATGACACATGTGGATAAAGTCTGGTCAAAGTACCAACTACAACACTTTTTTTTCTAGTAAACACACCTGAGGCTTCTTATTATTATTATTATTTCCTTTTGTTTTTTTAGCTTCACAACATTTTTCAGATGAAATTCAAAACATGACTGTCCTCGGCCTTTTTAAAAAACACCCATTCACTCACAATATACACTGTTTATATTTTAATTTAGTTTGGCAGGCTCGGCCAATGGAAACCCTAGAACCACAGTCGACGGGCCATTAGTAAGCATTTACCTTTTGTTCTGTGAACATAAAACATCACATATTAACTTTGTGTTTCACCTGGAAAAACGGAAAGACCAAATCTATGATGCTTTTGTGTTGTAAGAAAACCTGTGTCCCTCTAATGCCACCTAGATTCTTTCTTTTCATCCCGCTTGGGAAACTGGTGACAAGGAAAGTGGCATTGGTTTTGTAATGGCACTTACCTGTCAATTAATGTGGCAACACTGGTATTATACATAACTTTCAGCCTTAATATCATTTGAACAGGTGAGTTAAAATTCACCGTCAGTACATCTGTCATGAACGGTGAAATACCAAATCAAGACCAAAACTGTTTTTGTACCAGGCTGTAAACATGTTTATTTTTACTGTGAAGTAGGACATTTCAACATGGGGACTCATGGAGGCTGACTCACTTCCAAAGCCAGCCTCAAGTGGCTGCTCAGGGTATTACAGTTTTTAGCACTTCCGCATTGGCTTCATTTTTGCCACTTGGGTAGGATGCCCTTGATATTAACTCTAATCCTTATTCTGTAGCCCTCTAAATGTTCCACACTGGACCATGTAACCAGCTAGTCACAAACTTTGTCTGTCTGTCTGCTGTCTGGGGTTGACTTCTGTATGTAGTGTGCAGTGTAGTTTTAAGAGCTGAAAACAGAGAGCGGTCAGATAGTGAAGCAAAAGAATGAGCAGAAAGTTGCTAGAAGGCTCTGTCGAGGTGAGGAAAACTGTGAAGCGGTGCGCTTGATGGCTGTGAAATGAAGGCAATGCCACTCGAGGCTGGCTACAAAAGCCCACACACTGTGTTAAAATGCCCAACTTCACAGCAGAAATAAACATGTTTACAGCGCAGGTTTTGGTCCCTATTCGTGACAACTGTACTGCAGGTGAATTTTTATATAGCTCACCTGTTCAAATTACCTGTTCCACACATGCTGTACGTCTTGTCCTTTCCTATTTTTGGATTAGCCAGGAGACAGCGTTACCAAGACGGCACGCTTTGAGCTTCAAACCAGCTCCTTGGAAACATATAGGTGTTATCGCGGAGACTACGTAATTTATAAAGTCTATAGAAACTGCTGAGACAGGTGATAATTGTTTGAGGATTCATCAGTACGAGTGAAGGCTCAAACTATTGATTATAGCTGCTTCAATTACAGCACATTTTCCTTCAACGTGACCTGTTTCTCTCACAATAAATGAATCTTTTTGACTGAATTATATCAGGTCAAATAAATTCACTTCATGCGGGCTTACGTTCACTCCTATTGTGCGCTGGTATTTGTCTTGAATCCCTCTTTCATCCACGCAACCAAGAGCCGAGGTAGCAGTTAGATGCGATGATTACTTTTCAGTCCGTGGCTCGTACCTGGCTGACACCCCGGCAGTGTCGCCACATTCAGTTAAGCTAATGTCCTGTAAAAATTCTATTAATGCGAGCGCACAATGCTCATTTTCTCCTAATATTCCCTTTACTCTTTATTTCTATCAGCCTCCCGTTCAACCCAATCTTTCTCACCTCACTTTCCTCTGCTATCTTTCTCATTTCTCTTCCTCTCTAATTGCTCTTTGTGCTTTTTTTTCTTGGACAGTTCCCTCTCTGTGTTGCCACACACACACACACTCGCCTCATGTGGTTCTGCCTGTACGCTTTAACACACGGGTCAATTTAATCAGGTGCCGCTGAGTGCAGTATTCAGTCACACGTCCTATGAAGTGAGGTCACTGTGAAAAGAGCCCATTTATATGAGATGGTCTATGGAATGAAATTAGAAATAGTCACACAAGGTGTAGCCACTATCTGTCTCCTTCTTTTTTGCCTGTACCATATGTTTTTTTTTTTTTTTGTTTTTTTTACTCACTTTGTTGAGACAGAAGCAGAAAACCAGAACGAGCGATAGCTTAAAGATGGCAAGGAATCAAACCCCTCCCTAATGAATTTCATTTTCTATCCCGTTTCTCATATAAAGAAACCAATTTCATTAAACTTCCCCGTTTATTTAACGTCAACGAAGGCAATTTGACATGGTTTCCATGGCAGCGCGGAAGGCCATGACCCAATTTTACGTCTGGCAGATCAGATATGAGATCGTTCGGTCCGCGTGTGTGTGTTTACGTTGTTGTATGTGACACACACACACACACACACACACACAAAAGCCAGCAGGCTTCACACTCTCTCTACACCCATAAACACACACATACACACTGGTTTTTAGAGTGATTGGTGACAGTCTTGAGGACAAGCTACGCAAGTGTACTGAGTGAAATTCTTAATTAAAGGTCCAGTGTGTAGGATGCAATGGAAAGAGCACAAATGGCATCACCTGTTGGTTTCCAAAGTGCTGAGCCGAAAATAGCGGCACCATGTTGGCTGTACTGCTTCTTCTGCTAATCTAAATGTTGTCATGGATCACCGGCAGACCTAAGGTGGGCCGAATAACACCTGGATGCTCTAATAGGTCATCTGTAACGGCACTTACCTGTCAGTCAAAGCGGCCACCCTGTAAATTATGCATAACTTTAACTTTACAAGTTGAAAGCCGTCCAGAGTTACCAGCGAGTCTCTGCGATGCTACGCTATAGCCTGGTGTTAGCACTGTTAGCTCCTCCATCTTTACTGTGTAGTTATCGTTTTTACTTCACTTATCTTTTTGTTGTTGTTGTTGTTCACATTTAAATTACCCTTGGCATATAATGGCTGTCTATTTTATGACTTGACAACACCAAATTATTGTTAGTAATTAAAACCCACTAAACATGTAAATTAGCATGAGTATAAATTAAAATACTTTAAATTACTCCATAGATGCTGCCAATCACCAATAAAAGAATGTTTATGAATCATAGATGTCTCCATCTGCCTTTTCTTTCATCTTGTGAAACTTATCTTCTCTGACCCCGTCGCCCTTCTCTGCTAACTATTTTTCTGGCTTTGCGTTGATTGAGCGATGACACGCATCGCTCGAAAATATACAGGTGACAGATTATATTCAAATCATGTCTTGCCTGTTTTAGTGTTTCTCCGACTCTCCCTCTCTCTCTTTCTTTCAATATTCCTCTCATTCCCAAATCGCTTCACCGCCCACAGTTGACTCTGTTAAACGAATCAAGTTTTATTCCATCTCTGCCGACTGTCTTATTAAAATGTTTACTTTTATTTATTTTGAGGATTTTTTTTTTTTTGTGAGAAATCATGCAGATGAAAGCGTTGAAGTCATTAAAACATTTTCTGTGTCCCGGCAGACCAGCTTTCTCTGTCTTTCTCTGAAATGTGGATTTTTATTTTGTATTCCAGTTGGTCTTAAGTACTTTAGGTATAGAATGGTATTACTGGTATAGAGACAGCAAACAAAGTAGATCACATATCTGATTTGCCTCGCTTAATTTGATTTTTGTACAGTTACGCTGTCTCTCTCTCTCTCTCTTTGTTTGTGCGCTCCTCCATCTATTGCCTTTGACCTTGACTACAACCGAAATATAATTTCCAGGTATATAAAGAAAAGGATATGAAGAAAAGCAGAAGGTTTCCTTTAAACCGGACCTTTTCTTTAACTAATAACGTTCGATCAGGAAGCATTTCTCTGCATAACTTTGAATTATATTCCAGGAAGTCTGGACTTTGTGTCTCTCGTTCTTTAGCTGATTGGTTAATGTAAGTATTTCTATTGTTTTTTTGGTTTTTTTTCCAGGAACGTTATTGGTGGAGAACATGCAGATAAATGGCATCGCCGAGGGTCCGGATCGTACCATCTCTCTGTCTCTAAGGGATAATTACAACTACTGGGTGATCCTTGACCCCTCCAAACAAGCCCTTTACCTTAACAGCACAGGACGAGTTCTGGATAGAGATGTAAGGCCACTGAATCGTATATTATTTTATCTCTAGTCTTAAACGTTTATTTTTGGTTCGGCATACATATTTTGATCTTCTTGGTCAAAAATTAAGATGACATTTAATGAAATGTTTCAACAGATGGAGATAACTTGACTACACAGGACAAATAAAGACAACTTTTCCCAGTATTTACTTAAGTTTGAGCTCCGTCTTAACTAGAAAACAGCCAGTCTCCTGTTGTGTCACTCCATGAAGCATCCAGCGGATGTTCATGACCTGAAGGCAGTTGTCTGTGGAAAAGTTTTATTTATTTCTATTTCATTTTCTTGTTAATTATTTATCATGACTGTAGCAATTGTAGCTTTTAACCACACATCCTTTCTTCTTCTTTTTTTATCATTTCAGCCTCCCTCATATATTCAGTCCATCGTGGTTCAGGTGCAGTGCACCAACGAGCTCATCGGCACTGTCATTTTACACGAAGTTCGCATCGTTGTTCGAGACCGCAACGACAACGCACCGCGTTTCCAGCAGCCGAGATACTACGTCGCCGTCAGCGAGGTAAAACACACGCATGCATACGCACACACACACGTATAAACACACGCACAAACTGCTGTCTCTCACAGAGATGTAGTGAAGTCAAGAAATATTCCATAAAGCTCAGTGTGGTGGAAATACTTTACTGTCTCTCACCTAAATCACAAACCATTTATTGCACCTCTCCTGCAGTGCTGCTGTCTTTCATGGTGGCAGCTACAGGACTCTTGGGTCTAGAGACTAGAGACCAGAGGCGGGGGAGAGAGCCACAGTCCAGTCCAATATGAGTACAATAGATCAGGTGTACTGTACTGAATTTTTTTTTTTCCATGCTGCTGGGGTCCATGTGCGGCACTTAACTCAAGTCACCGACACAGGATTGACCTGCACTCAGAAAATGTAGCCTGACGCAGGTGCACACTGCAATGTGTTTTAAATATATATATAAAAAAAAAACCTTCACCAAATTATATTGTACATGGCGTTTTGCTGTCAGACTGAAGTTGAAGGGCAGTACTGTAAGCAGAGAGTTTTTCGGGGCAGCTGAGGAAAGGATCTAAATCTGTTTTTCGGAGGCATCTAGAATAGTCTTTAAGATGCCAATCTCACAGTTAGTGTGTCCTCCTGAGTCTGGGGGAGCAGAATTTAACTAGAGGAGGTTCAAACTTAAACTGGACAAGGATACATGTTGCCTGCTGCCAGCACAGACCTAGGCGTACCCAGAAGAATCTCTCATTATACAGTCTTCCACAGCCTGTCCAACTCAATCTGTCTTCTCAACCTCTCTCTTTCTCCCTCTCTCTCTCTCTCTTGGCCTCTCTTCTCTGTTTTTGCAGCCTCTCCCATCCTCTCCCCCCACCTCCATGGCCCCCCTCACCACTCCCAGCTCTTCATTATGTCACCTTTTTTCAACCTCTCCACCTTTCCTCTGCCACACTCTATATATTTCTGGTTGTCTTTCCTCCTCCTCCTCCTCCTCCTCCTCCTCCTCATCCTCCTCCTCCTCGCCACCTCTTACAGCTCTCCAGTTTCTCATTACTCCGACTAAAATAATTCCCTCCGTTCACTTCAGCGACCACCGCACAGTTTAGGAGATGCATCATAAAAAATTGCTAAAATATGAGCCCCGTGCCAGGAGAAACGTAAATGTGCTGGTGATAATTAAAAAAAAATACATTTATTCTGATGTGGGCAATAATTAAGATTTGAGTGCAAGTCTGCTCATCAGGCAGACAGCTATTGTCTAATTCAGTTCTATTGCCCCCCACCCCCCGAACACGTAATGCAGTAAATTTAATATTGAGAGAGTGACTCAGGAGTTCGTGCAGCTTTAACTACATTAAACATGCTTTTAGATGTCTATTACTAACAATTATTGAGTGCAAGAAATTGAGGCATAGATAAAGAATGGCAATATGGTTATTTATAAGAACGTCTAGGACACAATTTATGAGTTCACTGTGAAAGTTTCCCGGGGACAAGGTGATCCCTGTGGCTGATTTCATGACTTGGCATAGGTGCCTGAGTCTGGAGTTGTTTCATTAGAGCCGTATCCAAAAGTGGCAAAGTGACAGCATGAGATGTTCTGAAAACCATTGTTGGATCAGTGGGAAGCAGAGATAACCCTGTTGAGGGAAATGATGTAACAAATCACCGGTGCAGCAGCTAAATTAAACTTAATCTTGCATGTTTCTCGTGCCGTCTACAGATTACGCCGCTGTTTTGACACAAAATCACTGAAGATACTGCACGGTGATTTACGGCTGGCAAACTTCTGCCTTTTATGTGCTGTGGCAAGTGTTCGACTTTCAGTTTAGGGTTAGGGAATTTCTCTCAGAAGAATCAGACTCAATATCTCAAATATTTAGCTTTTTAGAAAGTGAGTTGTCTTGTTGCACATGTGCAGTGAAAATTCAAGTGAAATTTAAAGCACACACAAAAGCCAAAATAAAAATGCTTGCCACAAATTATTATAAAGCACAACAGTAGGTATAATACACATAGTGTACTATACATGAGCTGCTAACTAGTTAACCCAGGTTATTTGTGTAGATTTCCAAACTAGTTTTTCTACCAGTTCTGCTAAAAATAGAATAAAAATCCCTCATTTGTGTTTATCAGACATCTGAGACAAAGATATGTAACAGGCAGGATATTTTACTTTTACTTTATAGTCCAAAGCTGTCTGTAGCTAGTCTAACATTGGTTAAATGTTAGACAGCACCATAAATAAGTCTTTTTGTACAAGTTGAATTTGTTTTGTTGTTATACTCACCTTTCTTTGACTGTTTAGTTAGCTACACAATTTGGTGTGCTGGTGTGGGGTGACTATTTTGGAGCATACTTATGTAGTTGGCTCAAAACTATAGGCCTGATTCAAACACTATTAACGGCTGTATCACTGCTGTGACATTTGTGACATGTGACCGAGTGAACTCTTACAGAAGTAAAACTATTTACATGAATACGTTTCATAGCTAAACTAATTAAGTTATATTAAATGTAACAATGCATTGAGAAGGTCACTAACACATTGTGGCAAATTGGATTAAATTGTTTGTTGTTAATTAATTTGTTCTACTATTGTCTACTGTAAAGAGAAGACAATAGTACGCTGTAATAAGCTGTAATAAGCTTCTATCGACACCTTTTTGGTCATTGCTGCAATCTGTTTTGACTCGTTATTTTTAAAATGTTGAGCATTCGTATCTGGTCGATTTCTGTTTTTATTATTTTTCTACTTTGAAATAACAAATAGTAATGATATTAAAGATAAAAATGTCCATGCTTTCTTTTTGTCTTGAGAGTCACAAGCACCCTTAACATACTGTACATGATTTTCCATCACCCGATGCCCCGCTTTTATCTAGAAATTTCTATTTGATGGGGCAATGAGGTGTAACAAGCATTCATGGTGGTGATAGAGAGAAAGGCCAAGGCACAGACTGTGGACAGACAGGAAGTACAATGAAACAGACACAAACAGCTGCAAGCTGATCTTCTTTCTCAAGCCCCATTTGAGCACAATAAACATAAACTGCAAATCATTTTCTGTTTGTTTTGTAGACAGTGGGGTATCCAGATTGCTTATGACCAGACGCAGGGGAAGAGTTTTTAATGTGTCCCTCGCTCTTATCTCTGCCACCTACACACAGCTTATATTTGCATGACACTGTCAGGAAGACAAGACACAGCACAGGACAGAAGCTATTTGATGTCAGTGGTGCAGAGTACGAAAGTGACATCATGTCGCGTGAGCTTGTGGGCAAAGATACTGAAATTTTCATTCGCTGTTGTGTTTTCAGCTGACACCAGTAGGCACCACCATCTTCTCTGGTTTCTATGGGAACAATGGAGCAACAGACATCGACGACGGCCCCAATGGACAGATAGAGTACACCATCCAGTACAACCCGAAAGACCCGGTAGGTTATACATCCACTAGTAACATCTCAAAGTAAGAGAACTACAGGATTCCTGCAGCTCCTAAAAAAAAGAAAGAGGTCTTAGCATGTATTTGTTTGATTATCTTAGTATTTAACACCATGCAAGCAGCATTATGTAGAAATTGGGCCCCAGTTTCACAATATAATATCACTGTCATAAATATGGACAGATGTACACGTGTATTTGTTATGATTATAGTACTTAGAATCAAAAGCGGGTCAACATCTTCCAAACATGAAGCAAGTGCAACAACACAAGACAGCAGTCTCAGATTTACCCATCTTGCAACCTCTTGCTTGGTCACTCTCTTTTTCTGCCGGGTCCGTTAACATCGCCCACTTGCCAGGCTGTCTATATTCCTCCATGTCCCATACAGGCCTAAAAAAAACCCTCTTCCTGTGGTACAAACACTAAGCTCACACAGAGTTGAGGTGGAGCAGCTTGAGGACATCAGAGGGATAATTCTCCACAGAATATGATACAGTTTCACCGAAACAAGTGAAATATTTGGTGGTGTGTGACTTAAAGTGCCGTAAAGCGTGACACACACAACACATGGGTGATCGTACCCCGTACAGGTGTACAGTGCGTGAAATAGCTATTTTACATAATGTTGCTTTAATGGAGGTCTTATGTTACATATGTGTTTCATATACAAATGTATTTTATGGTAGGTTAGCTACAGACATTGGGCTCTTATCATCAGTCGTAGTTGCTAGATAGCTAACAAGTTTACCGACGAATGGTTGGAGGAAGATTTGAAGAAGTTTTGGAGGCGTTGCTCCAACTGGATCTGTTTTATAGTCCTCTGGACTCTTGACATTTTTTGTTCTAGTTTTACCAATCTCATAGAAATTCATCAGTCTTCAGCTGTGAGACATCTCTACTCGTCGTAATTATGTCAAATTAAAATCATATTCATATGGTAGCCAGATAGAGGAACACTAAAAAAGGTTTATAAAAAAAACAACCTCTGAACGTGTAAGTGACTCACTACATTTGTGTTTGTAATGTATTTGTGTGCGTTTCAGACAACGAACAGAACCTTTGACATCCCCCTGACACTGTTTGGTGCCGTAGTTCTCAGAGAAAGACTGAACTATGAGGAGATAACGCGGTACCTGGTCATCATACAGGCAAACGTAAGTGTTATTTTGTTTGTATGTTTATTAACACTACTGTTACACAGCCTTGAGGTCGTGACCTTTCTTTGTGGAATTTGCATGTTGCCTGCGTGGGTTCTCTCCGGGTACTCCGGGTACTCCGGTTTCTCAGGGTCAATAATAAATGTTAATTTGAAATATTATGCATTTATGTATTTCTATGGAAAATGAATAATAATAATAGTACTAATAATAGTTCATGCATTTTTCCTTTTATTTCATAGCACTATGTTTCATTTATGAAAGTGGTGGTAGACGTTTGAAGGATCTAAACTGAGGCATGACAGAAAATTGTTTAAGTTGTTGATTGCACCATTAAGGTTTTTGTTGTGACAGGAAAACCTTGCTACAAAACCTTTAGTTCTCAATAAAGTATTCTGGCAAATATTAATATGTCCCAAGGCCCATTTACCCTGAAAGCATTATTAAAAGTCAACAGTACACTGAAAGATTAATGTGTTTCTGACTACTTGAAAGCCTGACATATTTCAACGTCCATGGGAATACAATATTAAGAGTGTTTTGAGGGTCTCGGTATAAATTCTCAGCAAAGAGAAGGGCCATGTGCATGTGGGTACTGCTATATGCAAAAAAAAAAATGAACTTTTTGAATAATTGATCTAATTGCTATTTTCTTTAGAATCACATGCCTTTAAATGCATACTGTAGCATTAGCAATGAAAACAATACGTAAACATATCTTTGGGAAATATATTTGTTGCGAAAAGTTGAGAAGATCAACACCACTCTGATGTCTGTACGATAAATATGAACTCACAGCCAATTGACTTGACTGAAAAAATGCTGTTTGTTATTATTCCCGATGGCTTCGGTTGCAAACAGCATATGTGGAGATGAAATAATTTAAAGCTGGCAAACGTGGGAACACAGTTGATCGCAGAATGAAAAACTCAATACCGTGTTATTTTATGTGCTGTGGACTGTGGAGGCTGTTCTCTGCTGTCACCGTCTAGTTTACATTTCCTCAGTTATTTTGCAATGCATGCAGTGTATAATTAGATTCTTTATGGTGTCAGTCGTTGCTTGAAATTAACTGCTGTCCTGGTTATGAAAGACGCCCCACAAGCACACATGGGTTTTACTGTACAATAAACCTTGTGAGTGCACCACATTTGAAGGGATTATTTCGTATACTTTCCATTTCTGTCTTTTGCTGCCAGGTGATTGACACTAAGGAGAGAATAATGTCAGTACAGGTGTAATTAAATAACAGTAAATCACAATGTTTAACAAAACCTAATTAAGGTTTTATGCTTCTTATCTAGTTTGGCCAATTTTCAAGTTTGTGGGGAAAACAAAACAAAACAACTGCTTCTCCTAAAAAGAGGCAAACAAGTGCAGATAACTGCTGCTGGATATGCAGACACAACCACACAAAATGTGAAGTAGATGATGTCTAGATGTCTCACACAAACAGATTTTCATAAATAAAGTGTGGACGTGATGGCTGCATTGATTGTTTACTTTCAGAGATTTACTGTAGATTGCCTGATTTGACTAGAGCTTTTCAAACAAATAATAATAATAATAATAATAATAATAATAATAATAATAAAGTGGTTTGTGTATATCTTGATTATCTTTTCTTCTTTTATTGATGAATAGGTCTGTTAAGTGTTTCATTTGCTGAGCAGCTACCTCTGTATGTAATTGGAGGGTACCAAGAGCAACTCAACAAGTAGACAGTACTGAAGTGGATTGAAAAATGTGTACACAGAAGAGTGAGAGGCATTTAAAGAACTCTGGTATTCATATTTTACAAAGGCCTAAATGAAATACTGTTCTTTCAGCTTAAGGACTCCTCCTAATTATACATCCACTTTTCTTTGCCAACTTATATATTTTTTAGTCTGTATTTTTCTTTAAAAAAGAGCCTGAAACCACATCAACCACACCAACATTTCCACTGGAATTTATCACTTGAATTAAAGTTGTTGAAGTTATTTCTTTGCATGGCCCTGTGGTTGTGTTGTAGTTCCACATCTCGCCACCACTTGCTGACCTGTAACGGTTATTCAGGACAAGATGGCCACTCCTCCTCCTCTGCTGTCAAACTGAGAGGATGTATGTCTGTTTGCGGGCAGTCCCGAGGTTTAACTAACTTATCTGAGAGCTGACACGTTGGTAGGTGATGATGGATGAATTTTGAAACATTAGGTTTGATAAAATCCCGCCAGGCTGTCGTCTGTCGACCGCCCAAGTTGGCTAAATGTAGCTAACGCTAAACCACCAGGTGTTTTGGTTTAATTGGAGACCGTGTTAACTGGTGGCCCGTCAGACGATGCGTCTATGGGTAAAAACAGGAAAATACGCAGTTGTCCTGATGAATGCCTCTTTGTTTTTTATTTATTTATTTTTCATTAAGTTAAAATATCAAAAAATTATTTGGTGTTTGAGCTGCCGTAACTATGGCAGCCACTCATGCGTTCGGCTGAAGGGTGGTCGCCACTTAACAGGGTCGCTCGTTGAACCGCTACATCGACAGCGGTTCGCGTCCTCTCACGGGTGGCGTGTACCGGAATGAGAGCATCTTTGCCCGGGCAAAACCGAAGCTAAACCACGGTACTATACTTCTGCGGGGCCTCGTTTGAAAGGCTAAAACAAATATGTATTTAACCTTAGCTAATATAGTATATCTCTAACTTAAAGTTTGTTTTAAATGTGCCAATGTTAATAAATTACACCATAATTACGCAGTTAGAGATTAAACTAACCGTACCTAAACATTTACTGTTGGAAGGTAGGAACAATTATTTATATTGAAACTAGTTATAAATGCATTGGAAGTCTGTTTATTTGCTCTGGATGCATAAATGGATAAAGAAGACTTTAGAAGACTTTAATACGTCCCTGTAGCTAAACTTAAAGATATACAAGTATGTAAATAAGAAAGTGTGTCATCATCTACAGATACAATAAAACCTCTATCTCTCTCTCTGTCTCTCTCTCTCTTTACAGGATCGAGCACCCTATCCAAGTGAACGCCGTACAGCCACCACCACTCTAACTGTGGATGTACTGGACGGTGACGACTTGGGTCCCATGTTTCTACCTTGCACGCTTGTGGGAAACACCCGTGACTGCAGTCCCATCACATATAGGGCTAATGTACTGGAGCTGACAGACCCGGTAGGTGTGCTGTGCCTGTTATGTACCTATGTTATAATATATACTGTATTGTATTTGTGTGTGCGGTGCATGTTTGATGGTGTTTTCCATCTGTGTGACGATGTGTACTGCTGTATTTCTTATTGCCGTCAGGCAGTTTTTACCATTTAAAGCTTATATTAAGGTTAATAGAGCTAAGCTCTCACAATTTTGTACGCTTCTGCCTATTTATACGTATCCATATTTAACTGTTTATAATAATACCTTGAAGAACTGATGCTGCTCCTGCATATCTACTGACTTCAGTAATATTACACATACAGATTACAGATACAGATGGTTTAATAACTCGTAAGGGAAGCTATCCAACTTTATTCTGGTAACTCCTAAACTGGTACAAAATGAGACTTGTTTTTTAAATCTCTGAGCTTTTAAACACAATTTTACCTCGCCTGCAGTGACGGTAAAAATATGAAACATTTATTTCTTCGTCTTGACATTTAAAACTTGTATCAGTGCAAACTAGCTGTCATGTAATTAGTGAAAAGGCTAAAATCATTCACGTCTCAGAAATGTGCACTCCTGCACGTGTCCTCAGAAACTATATTCAGATTTCATGAGCAATTTGCTTAATTTGAAACACGAACAGTGACATTTTCATTAATGATAAGGTGTTATTCACGTGACATGCCCTGTAGAGATTTATATTTTTGCGTCCAAACTATATTTATTTTAGAAAAAATGTTTCAAAATGTTTTACAGATGATTTTGTGTCCTGTTGATAAAACTTAAATTGTCTATTGCAGAATGATGTTGCTGTAATTGAGAGGTAAGCTAGTGTACTTACTGACCCTAACAGACTGTTTTGGACAAATCGGTGGAGTTAGGCCGTGTTGTTTCTGACAGGTTGTACTGCAAGTCTCATGTATAGTGCTTAAAAGTGAGTCTACAACGCCGTGCTATGTATTTATGCTTACAAAGCCGAATATATCATTTTGCATTTGTATCTCTGGCATTTAGCTGATGCTGTTATCCAGAGCGACTTACAATACCACTTTGTAAATGAGACAAAGTTGCTGCAGGCAAAATCCTCAACTCTGACAAGTCAGCAGAGCATTCATCCCTTAACACACACAGGCTCACGAGCACACACACACACCCTTGATGGTGACAAGCTAGCAGTGCGTTCATGCCTTAACACCCTCCACATCCACCTACACACACACACATACCCTTAACAGTGTCAAGCCAGTAGAGCAGTCATGCCTAACTGGACATTGTCTACTTCATCTCTTTGTTTATACTGAGATCTTTGTCAAACGTGCATACACACACACACGCGCGCGCACACATGCTCACTTCCAGACAGACTTCACACCTCTCTCCCTTTCTTATCTTTCCTCCCTCAGACATACACTCTCAATCGGCACACACACAAAATTTTCTCCAAGCCAGGAGAGACACAGTGTGGAACAACAGGAGTAAATCAACTTTACACCTTGTGGTTTTGAGAAGGAGCAAGTGTACGCAGACAAGGACAGGGTTTACGATGTAGGAGTAGTGGTGGGGGGAATCAAGCAGGGAGATAGAGAGAGAGGTAGAGGCAGACACACTGAAAAGTTATGTTGGGAAAATCCTTGAGGGGGGTTTTAAAATCTGAGACGATGCTTAAAACACCTCGCATCAAGCACACAAGGATCGTTTCTCACTTGTCAATTTGCTCCCAGTACACAGCTGCTGCTGACTCCAGATGCTTCACTGATTTCAGGATCTATAATCTTACAACACAGCGCAGCCGTAAAGAGAAATGGACGTTCTCCTTCACGTGACACTGTGATACCGGGCTCACTGTAGGAGGGACCTTTGTAGATGTTAGTTTAAAGCTCATGTGTAGGAGACCTGATGACTCTTTCCACAGCACACATTTTGATGTACATCACAGCACAATACGAAACGTAAAGTGAATGATGATGATGTATTTTTGCCAGTTACAGGCCTCTTGCATTGTACGTGCTGGCTCACTGACTTGGCTTAATTGACTTGTGATAATATTATTAGGTACAGCTCGCTTCTCCTGCAGTGACAAGTCAAAATGTCTGCTGGAGTTGTAGTCAAGACCAGATAAACTGAGATCAAGACTGAGACTTTGAGTGCTTGAGAGAAGTCAAGTTAGGTAATCTTAATCTCTGTGCATTTTTATCTGAATGACAAGTAGAAATATGTGTTTTTTTGTCAACATAAAAAGGGAACTACCAACCACTTCCAGTTTAAACAGGGCACCCAAAAGTTTGAAGGCTTTTCAGACAAGTCCTTGTGCAAGGATTTTTCTTTTTTCTTTTTTTTCTTCTTTTTTTTGACAGTGGTAGTTCTAGAGGAGGCTGCTACAGTTTGACTGGAATCAAAAGTGAAAGAACTGAAGAGCTACTGTAGCATAAACAGCAATATCCACTATAGCTCAACAGATAAAAAAAAAAGAGAGAGAGAGACTCACATACAGATAAAACACCTAAAAACCAAAGGGAAGAAATGTCACGAGAAATGTGAAATTCATCGAAGAAAACCAAAGCTGCTTTTTTTTCCTCACATGACCATTTTAACTAAACTGTTTCAGGTAAATGCCAACAGTCTGATCTCACCCATTAGGTCTGCCTGAATGCGCCTCTCTCTATTCAAAGCAGCTGTCTCTCTGGGGCCCTGTTTGATTGATTAAGACGAGACTTTGAAGCCATCCAACATGACATTCTGCTTGAATGAACCCCAATATATAGTGAGTGTAGTTTACACTGAGGGTTTGCTCCTCCCCAAAGCTCCTAGGTGGATGGATGGATGGATGGATACTTGAGATGTGACGAGAGTGGTGGAAACACAAAATAAGTGTAAAGTGCAGCAAAGAGCTGTTGTTGCTGTGCTGTAAGAAAGATGAGCAGGTGATGTGAGGAGAGGGATGAACGAGGAGGCGAGTCAAGGCACCATAATAGTTTGAGTCCTAATCAGACTGATAAGATATGACAACCTCAGAGCCTCAGAGCCAACATAACTATTCTCTCTCTGTCTTCCTCCCTCCCTCCTCCACAGACACACACACACACACACACACACACACACACCTAGATACTGGTCATTTATGCCGAGGAGTTGGCTGTCAGGCCACGTTCACACATCCACTTCAAAAAGTGCTGCTGCCTCTGCAGCTCAGAAATGTATGGCTGTAAGGAAAACATAGACTACTGAACAATACAGTAAACAACTTTCCCAAGACCCGAGCAGTCCTTTAGTTTGACATGACGTCAGACTGGTAAATAATCTGCTACAAGCTGCATTAAAAGGAACAGAGCATCAAAGAATACGGCACTACACGTCCCAACTTTACTTTGCAGGACTATGACTTTGCAGCACTGCGGTGCACTGCGTTGTGGAAACGGCAATCTGTTATTTTTTTTTATGTGATAGGGGAGTGCTGTGTCTCTGTTGCACCACGAGGAACGTATCTTAGTGGTTGACACAGAGTCTCACCTGACCACAAGACACCCTCGGGGGGTTTTTCTCTCCTTTATTGATCTCTGGGATCAGCCACCTGCCTGCACAGCTGCTGCTCATTTGCTCATTAGTTCCCCAGTATATATATATAAAAGGAACACACACATTTACCTGGTGCTGTTGCCTAGTTGTTGTAGTAGTGTCTGAGTCATTCATGTCAGCTTGATACCTGTTGCTCATATTACACCTGCTGATTCAGCTCACCTGATCCTGCCAGCTTGCGTGTTTTTGACAGTAAGCCTTGAGAGCCCAGTGACTAAAGAGGCTTTTAACATGACCTGCCCGGCTTGTTTTGTCTGCTTGGAGAGATATTTTGGGCCCGTATCATGGAGTGAGTTCAGTTTTGTCTAGATCTTCTTGAGTTATCTGGTTTGACTATTCGTAATTGTAAATAACTGATCTCACACAGTTTATGAAGTCGCTCGTGTAACCCCAATTTTTCCAAGTGAGGATCATAAACAGTATAAAGAATGGATGTTGGATTTGAACGGCACCCACCTGTCAATCAAATCAATCAATCAAAGCAGCCACACTGTTATTATGCATAATTTGAAGTCTTAATATAATTTGAACGGATGAGTTAAATAGAAATTCAGACTCAGTACAGTTGTCATGAACGGGGAAATTAACTACAGAGACCAAAACTGTTTTTTGCACCAGGCTGTAAACATGTTTATTTTTCCTGTGTAGTTGGACATTTTAATATGTGTGCTTATGGAGACTGACTTGCTCTGTAGCCAGCCTCAAGTGGACGCTTGAGGAACTGCCATTTTTTGCCACAATGGCGTCATGACATGCACGGGGGTAGACAACAACAACAGATGTACTGTATAGTTCCTGTTAGAGCTGAGATGATTAGTTGTTTAATCAGATCAGTTAACAGAAAGTTAATCACTTTTTCTTGTTGTCTTAGTGGCTTTAGGTTCTAACTGTTTAAAGAAAACAGGCCCTTTTAATACATACACTTGATATTTAATGTTTTTTTTTTTTAAATACTTTTGTTCATTCGTCGAAAGCTGCCATCGTTAATGTCATTAACGACTAGTGCTTTACATAAAGTACTGTTCACTGCTCAGAGAAGTGCTGTGAAGCACGGGTATTAAACAACCATTGAGTCTCTTCAATAGGTACAAGTTCAAATAAAAACTCTGAAGTGGCAGCATGAAGGCAGGAGGTCAGACTCTCTATGGGGTGCATTCCGATCCGTGCGTTCAAGGATCAGATTAGCTGTTTTGAATGGATCAATTCATTCAACGAATTCTATATAAAAATCCATTTGAATTAATCTCCAGTTAGAGATGAGCTTGTTGAATAAAGGTCACTGTAACAGATCAGCTTGAGCAGGTTACTTATATATTTTATGAATTAAAGGATCCATTATTTAGTTGAATTACTGCTGGTGAGCCGTCTTGAAAAGGCCATCAATGTTATTATCAGTGACTGTGATTATTCACAGTATCAGAATCTATATCAGTGCCCTTAACCCTCTTGTTGGGGTGAATGATACTGTCTACTGTCATTTTTGAGCTTTTCTAGTTGTTTATTGTCATCCGTTTTTATTGTCTATTGTGAAGCGTTGTCGACAACAAAAATGGCCGTATCAGTGTCTCTGTGTTCTCACTAACCTGGCCCGTCTTTCTTTGACTCCCCCTTTCTTCTCGGCTGCATTTACATCTCTCTCTGCTCCATGTTTACCCTGACCTCCTGACAGATTCATCTCCCACCCATATATTTACACCCTCTTTTACTCCACTTCATTACTCGCCATAACTTCTTCTCAGCCTGCGACTCCCTCCGCTCCCCTCTCAGTGACAGCCAACAGGAGATATAACTCTATGATGGCTAGTAGATTTTAAGTGCTGCATGACAGGAGTGGTGCTAAAGTATTGTATCATAGCAGGTGTATGAGCGTATTATAGTGTGTGTGTGTGTAGGCAGGCAGGCAGGCAGGCATGTGCTGATGCATTCATGCACATTTGGGAATTCGTGCAGTCTTGTTCGTGTGCTTGCCTTGGGCATTCTACAGCTTTAGAGGTTGTAGGGTCTATTCTATATACGTGTACATGTAATGTTTCTCCCATTAGGGACATCTATAGCCCACGCCCCAGCATATTACACTATTATAAGTCAACATTATAGCCTGGCCACACTCGCATACGAATGCATCAGCTCCTGCAGTTGTACGTGTGTGTGTGTGTATATACAGAGTAGATAGACATTTATGTAGGCAATAAATACACACAATAGAAATGGGTCCTAATTGTTGTTCTGTGTGTTTTCAACCCATTTTCTTCTTTTGGCACATACAGTAAATAGAGTTTTATGTGTGGGTGTGCACGTGCATGCATGCTGTATGGTAGATGTAATTTAAAGCATGCAGTGGTATGTTCTGCAGCACTCTCACTCACTTTGCTGGAAGGCTCTGAGCCTGTTGTTATATAAATAAATAGCACAGGTAAAGCTTTTCTTTCTACCGTAGACCGGCCGAGTGGGACAGACCACCAAGAAAAAAATTATTTTCATATCCTTTTTTTTTTTTTTTTTTTTTTTTTTAACTGTTGCTCGAAGCAGCAGCTGTTTTTGTGAGTTTACCAGGAACATTCCTGATAAACTGTGATGGATCGAAAAAACAGTTTAAGGATGGAAGTGATCGATTTCTATGACACAAATGGAAGCTGGCGCTGTTGGTGAACGGTTGAAAATGTTTGAGTTTGCTTTTTCACAGTCAGAATAAAACTACACAAAGTAAAGCCATGTTCAAATACCGTGCAACGCTGTTACTGTACACCATTGTGGTGTAAGTTCTCAATTACTGTATCTCGCTTGCCATATGGACCGTCTACAAATGATACCGAATGCTGTTTGAAGGCTGTTGACCAGGTCCAGAAGCACACATTTCAAATTCAGGGATCTCATTTGCACATATAGAGCCCTGCAGAGTGAGACACCAGCATATATTTCTAATCTGCTCCGTAAATTAACAGTAGGTCACTTAGATCTTCTGACCAGGCCTTACTGCTTGTCTCCACTGACAGGATAAAGGACCAACAGCGTATCTGTGACGTTACCTGTGGGTTTCTGAAGAGCCCTTGTGAAGTTAAGAGTGTGGTGGCTCCAGCCATGTTGGCAGTCCTGCCACTGCTTGATTGAAAACAGACGTGGTGGCTGCGATAGACTTGTGTTCTGCTTATGTTTTATCGTTATCGTCCTTTTTATATTGCTCCATGTTTGAAGAACTTTGTGACCTCATTCTGTCATACGTTTTATTTTAAGTAAACCTCCTCCTTCTTTTAATAGATGTGCTCTAATGTTCTGCTTGGTTCTGTTTCCAGATTAAAGTGAGTCCCCTCAATGTGACTCCACCCATTCAAGCTGTGGACCAAGACAGGAACATACAACCTCCCTCTGACAGGCCAGGGATTCTTTACACCATCCTCATTGGTAGGTTTATTTTTTGGGGGGTTATGTTAGTTGTTAGTTGGGTAATATGGCAATATTTACACTGTGAGAATATACATGAATGTAACATCCACAGATATTTGTGTTATAATATGTGATGTCAAAGCTTAATTTGACAAATTGAAATTATTGAATTCATATCTGTAAACCAACCCTCATATGCCCGATGTTATTTAATTTGATGCATGAAACTTTAAGAATAAATTAAATAAAATTCCAGAAACAACAAGAATAATTCAAAATTCTTTCCTCTTGAGTTAACCCTGATGGGCCACACAAAAAAAAATCCTCATTTGACAGACCGTTTACCTACAACAACAGAGCTAACTCTGTGATTCAAACTGACATCAGCACATCTGTTCATGGACGGCTTCACAGAACCAAATCTAGTCAAATGCAGATCTGTGGTCTCAGGGCTCCTTAGCCCGGGGCTTAAGTGTTAGTGAAGGATTATAAGGTTTTTGAGGAAGGCACTTAAATGTTTAGGTGCAGGATTAACTCAGCGGGGTAAGGCTGTATGTGAGGTAATTGTTAAGCGGTTGCTAATAAGCATTTTGCAAAGCATACGAGCCAAAATCACAGAGGCTGTGACTTTAGGTTTGAAACTGTACTATTCAGAGTCACAAGAAAACCATTGATTTTCATCCATGAAGATCTGCATAGTCTGTAAAAATAGCAGAGAGCCAGGGTCGTCCATTAATCAGATGATCGGTGGTTCAATACCCAGCTTCAGCAGGATACTGAAGCCCAGATTGCTCCCGAAGGCTGCGCCATCGTTGTGTCAATGTGCATGAATGATAAGCTCACAAAATCTTGCATGGCAGCCAGTGCCATCAGAGTATGAACGGGTGAACGAGATATATAGTGTACAAGCGCCTTGAGTGGTTGGAAGACTAGAAAGACGCTATATAAATGCAGTACATTTACCATAACACAGGCGTGATTGCATTTCAGTCTCCTCCTGTGAGACAAATCTGTCTCTGAGTAAGGATTATGAAAGACGGTGTCATAGGGCAAAAAAAAAAATCTGTTGCAACAATTTGAAAACGACGAATAAAAAAGGAATAAAGTTGTTTTAAGATTGTGGCCTTCATCAAACTACATATAAACAGCAGTTGACAATTCCTCGGGACAACAGCGTTATTTTAAAGTGGAACTGCATTTACCGAGCCCTCAATTCAGGGACACGAGGGCATACCTTAAGAAAGAAGCCCTCACACAGACATCCATAACCAGCTCTACAGGGAGGACAATCACGCTGTTTTGTGCACATGTGCATTTGTTGTTGCTCCTCTCGCCAGAACTTGATTTCCCTGCTGAGCAATGCAGCATCCCGAAGCACCATATGCAGTATGTATGTATGTGTGTGTGTGTGTGTGTGTGTGTGCATCCCCACCTGTGGAGAGCCGAGATGAGAAAACTGGGAGCATTAGCCATGCTCTTCTGTCTCTCCCCCCTCTCCTCCTCCTTGTCTCTTTCATACTCTGAACTTATATTGATTCTTTAACCAATTACTGATGTCTCTCCTTCTCGCTCGCATACACACACACACACACACACACACACACACACACACACACACTCTCTACCCTACATTTAATATTTTGTTTTTACTCTGCTTGCACTGTTTGTGTCTTATTGCTTGCTCTCTCTCTCTCTCTCGCTCTCTCGTTCAGGCAAGCCAGAGTCCTATGCAGAATATTTCAGTTTGAACATAACCACAGCGGAGCTCCTGCTACTGAAGCCCATCGATAGAGAACTCCACCGCAGATTTGATCTGGTTATTAAGGTGAGAAACACGGGAGCTGCAAACGTGGGAGGTTTAATTTGATTTACCCTCAGCATGTTTCTCACAGAAACAGCAAACCCTCCCTCCCTCCCTCCCTCCCTCCCTCAGTGTGCAGCACTTTTTCTTTACAGCCTTTAACCCTCAAATATCCATCAAGCTGTTAATCAATAAAATCTGTGAAGTTAAATGAAGACTAAACGCTCCTCCTTAATGTATTTATTTGGTGCTTCCTGGTTTCTGTCATTTGAAAGTACCCTCTGAACACACTTAATGCCTGTAATTCTCATGCTGTGTGAAGGTGTTTTTGTCTCAATTAGGCCAGTAATGGAATTACACCACCAAGCATACATCAGGTTCTGCTCTGCTGAAACTGAAAATGGAATTTTTCCTCCATTGGATGCTTTTGCTGTAGTTAAAAGTCTGCGTGCGTCTGTGTATGTAAGTGTACAGACATCAGTGTTTATAAAATGACTTTATATTTACGTTTAGGATGGTAAAGCTGATGGATCCAGCATGAACTAATGGATGATGCGAGGAGGACGAGGAGGAGGAGTAGGAGGAGGGAGAGCAAAACAGCAACAAGAACGAGTAGATGGAAATTGCAAACAGAAAATATAGGTTACCTAACGGATGTTTAGACAGAGAAACACACAAGTATAGAGGCAATCATGAAGACGTGTAGTGTGTTTTAGACTGTCAGGCTTCAGTTAACGTGGGCGTGGGAGAGTTGAACAGGAGGTAAAGATGGAGAGACGTGAACAAAGATACTGTGTGAGGTCAATCTGAGTCACATCTTGAGACACAGACATGAAACGCATATAGTTATTGTTCGGCTTGACTCACTGTGGATATCACTATCTCAGAGATCCATTGAGAATAATACCATGTCCAGTTGTTGATAGTGCTAGCAGAGGAGGTAGAGCCGTGCGTTGTTCATTGGAGGAGGTAAGATATGCCTGTACAAGGGCATCCAAGTAGGTGGGTGATCAGCAGGGAGACGCAACCTTTTGGGTTGATTGAAAACCAGGCATCCCCCGCGTTCAGGATCATCTGGGGAGGTTTACCTGTGCAGGCTGGGAAGGCCGTCTGGAGGGCGATAGAGTCGTGAGATGACCACAGCCTGTATTAGTAGTTGGGTAACACGTTGAGTCAAGTAAGGCCTGACTTTTCCTATGTTGTGACGTGCAAAGTGGCACACTGGGCAACTGTGGCGACATGATTAGAGAAGGTTTCTGGCTACCCTGTTGGGGGCGAGACATAGGGAGTCGATGATGATGTCGAATTTGTCATTTAATGGTACCGGTTTGCTGAAAGGTAAACGAAAATATAGGCATACAGGACTCAAACCTACTTGTTTGAGTATAATTGTGATTTGATTACAAGCTTTTACCAAGTCTTGCTTTCCTCATGTCAAATTGATTCCGGTTTCCTCTCTATCAGATTAGCAAAATCCATTTTTGATTTACTCCATTTTCACACAAAAGTTTAATTTCACACTGAGCTGATTTAAAGAAAAAAAAAAAAGAAAAGAAAAAGAAGAAAGAGAGAAGTACAGTAGGAGGACGAGCAGCTCCTCGCTCTGAATAAACTGAGAAAAAACTCTGACGGTATTTGAATTGAAAGAACTGCAAGTTTCTAAAAAAGCTGCAGGTAATTGACGCTGTAATTATTACAGGGGGTAGACTGACGCATACAGCAGTGCTGTAAGAGTGCTGGTAAAAATCACTGTACCTCCCCTAGAGGAATAAATTCAGTCTGAATGAGGCTTCAGTAGTACTTTGAGGTGAAGGTCAACTACTTTGTATTTAACCTCCACTGCACAGAGTTCTTTAGTTTATTCTATGAAAAAGCAAAAAAAAACAGATTTGTTTGTTTGATGTCAGAACTCAACTGTCTGCTATCTTACTACATAATATTGGAACTTCACTTCAGCAGCAGCAGGAGTAGTGGCTGGAGTACAGCAGATGAAGCACCGCGGCCAATATGATCAGTTATATTCTCTCTCTCTTTTTTTTAGGCAGAGCAGGACAACGGTCACCCCTTGCCAGCTTTCGCCAACCTCCAAATCGAAGTTCTGGATGAAAACAACCAGGCGCCCTACTTCCTGGAGACCAGATACCATGGCTACGTCAGTGAGGCATCACCAGTGGGAACCACGATAGCGACCAATGCCAGCCTGTCTGCACCGCTGGCCATCATAGCCCTGGATAATGATGTGGAGGAGGTGAGGATAAAAGCATACAGAGCTGTCATTAACTTAAGATGATTACAGTTCTGATGATTCAGATTGTTCTGAATAAATACAGAGTTTATATGCAACTTAAAAGGTTATCAAAATATTCTGGCTTTAATATGTTAATATACAAATGGCTTTTTTTGCCTTGTGCAAGTAAATTTTTAATATTCACATTATGCAGATTTTTTTGTTCCCATTCAAGTAACTACAAGATATTTTATGTGTGTTTTATTTTGTAGCCCTCTACCTTTAAGTCACTAATATGTTCTGCTGCATCTGCTTCCTTTGTAGCTGACAGCCAATGAGACGCCTGTAGGTACCGGCTGTGTTTGCTCCTTTTTTATCTCTGCCTCCTCTCTCTGAGTTCTCAGAAGCTTCACATGGTTGAAGCTAACGGTGACTGTGCTTTTGACGACAAAAACCCGAGCTGATTCACTTAATGCACGACTTTCCATTATCACATTCATTTTACAGTGATAATGCTGGCAGATTTAGCCCCTGAAATGAGTGGTAACTTTTGATTTCTTCATTCTAGAATGAGGTAGACTGAAAGAGGCTTCTTATCTTAGCCAGCGACTTGTTGACTTTGCCAGCTGAAAGAACAGCAGCAGCTGTGGCCCACTAGTTAATTAAGCCAACATCACCTCCACCATGAAGTTGGAAAACGCCTTCACACCATAAATAAGAACCCTGTAAAGAGATCTTTAAATATGCATTCAGTAAAAAAGTTAGCCATGCATGCTAATGTTTGCAGCTTACATTAGAGCCAAGCTCCGTGGCTGGAAAATGAAGCCAATGCGGAAGTGCCCCGTTCATGGCAACTGTACTGAGGGTGAATTTTTTTTTTTTAACTGACCCGTTCAAATTATATTAAGGCTTAAAGTTATGCATAATTAAAAGCCAGGAGCAGTACAGCCAACGTGGTAACGGCCAGCGGCGCATATTTTCAGCTTCAAAACAACGTTTCCAAAGTCACTTATGCTCTGTCTATTCCTTATACTGTCACTGATTAGAGCAGACAGACCTGCTGTTTAATCCGTCCTTTTGCTCTATTGTTTTCCATTTTTGAAAGCTTAATAAATAAAAAAAAAGACACAACCTTCCAAACACTCTATGTGTCGAGCATCACTTCTACTATAGCCACATGCACACTGCTGCAACGTGAAGAGAAATCGAAAGCTTGACAGGCTTGTCGTGCCTTGTTATGGTCGCTAAGCTGTAGTGCCGTGCTGTTAGGAGTTGGGGTTTAGCCGACGTCCTGGTATGTCCTTAATAGAAAAGAATCACTTAGGAACTTTCCTAATCCGTCAATATATAAAATGAACATCTCAAGTGTGTAAACAGACCAGTCCCTGTCATCAGATACAATTAATTCACAATGTAAACAAAACCAGCAGCGCAGCGACTGTATTAAAAGAGGAGGTGCCTCGCAGAAATGACGGATCGAGCCGTTGAAACGTCCGTTTCAGCTCTTCCCTTTCTTGTTCTACTGAATCTCTACTTTGTGCCTCGCTTGCAGTGTGTGAAGTGCCCTATCTCATTTCCCTGTGAATCTGGATAATAAAACCATTCGCTCTTAAATTGCCTCTCAGTGATAATGTAAGAATTTACAGTGCTGCAGCATTGTTATCGCTGATGCATTCCCAAGAGCTTAGTTTGTTTAAGATGTGGCATAGGCATTTTGACGAAAAACAAGCTTTGGTTCATTGCTTTCTAAAAGGCCCCCACAGCAGGGAATGGGCTTAGTGGGGATAATGTGTGTGTTTCTATGTGTTCCTCAGACTCTTGAGACTGTGTGTGTGTGTGTGTGTGTGTGTGTGTGTGTGTGTGTGTGTGTTGCTTGCTATACATTGAGTTATTTTAAATATTGCTAACCCCGGTCCTTTCCTCCAGCATTAAGCACCAGCAATGATGATTAGTCTTAATTGTTTTTTGTGCTGCCCGTCACTTCTATTTATGTTTGTGCATATGACTGTGAGTGTGTGTCCTTAACTGTGTGTGTGTGTGTGTGTGTGTGTGTTTATTTATGACTCAATATCCACACTGGCTACATCGACAATATTATCAGCACCCTTACCCTGCTGAGCCAGCCTTATCTGGAATGAGAGCTCACACACACACACACACACACACACACACACACCCCTAGACAGCACACACACAGAGGAGGTGACTGTGTGGGTATTGTCAGGGGAGGACTTGGATGAGGATTGCCTCTCCATCATGGAGTATGCCACACACACCTAAACACACACACACACACACACACACACACACACACACACACACACAGAGCCTTCTTAGGAGAATTTTTATGTCAAGAAAACCTTGGAGGTTTTTCATTCACCTTCTCCTGTCGAAGCACTTCTTTGCTCTCAGCTGTTTTGCATATGGAAGCATTTTCGTTTATGCTGATGTTTTTAATTATACCGCTTTACCTTTAATTTGTAAAACATAATAAAATATATACATGCAGAGAGAGAGAGAGAGGGAGAGCAAACGCCTGCTTCTTATTATCGTGTCATCTGCTCTTTTGTTTAATCAGTTTATTCAGCAAGCATCCAATCTCCTAAAATCTAAGTCTGTTCCTTCGATTGAACCAATGGAGGTGTTGTCATTTCAACACATAGTTGTTCCCAGGTCTAAGGGCTCATCCGCTCATCCGGTGTGGACCAAACAAGCAAACTCTGGTCCGCCTGAAAACGTGGGCCTCGGTCCGCTTGCAAGTGAACCGTGGTGTGAAATGCAAACTGGCTATCCAGCAAACCAAAGAGAGGAAGTGACATACAGTAGAGCGCAACATGCTCGATACTGCTTCTGCTTTGCCTGCTGCTCATACTGGGCAGCGTCCTGTGAAAACCCAATTAAGGTTTGAACAGCAGAATAAAAACAAAAAGCGTTTGACTGCATAAATTTGGCGTTGCTCCATAGTTTGTTTTTGTTGTGAACAAGCCAGCTGAAGGGGATGAATCTTTTTAAAGTCCTGGCCAATCGATGAGCTGACTTTTCTTCTTCCTCATACCTTTGTTGTAACTGCATGACGTTGTCCAGGCGGTTTGGTCCGCTCCAGTGTGCAGTGTGAAAGTGAAGCAAACCAAATGAAGGTGTGACATTTGTCAGCATTCCCCGCCCAGTTGAAGCAAGTCGGACTGTCCTGGTGTGAAAGCACTCTAACTGTGCTTCAGCTTACCTTCCCTGGACAATTAAAGCTCAAGGAGTGAAGATCAGGATTGTAATATTTTTCTCTGTTCCTCTAAACGTCTTTCTTTCTCTCCAACAGACCAAAGATCCTCAGCTCGAACTATCATTGGACAGCTACACTCATGTTTTCTCTGTATCCACCACTGGAATCAGAAGATATCTCACGCTGGTGCAGCCACTGGACAGAGAGACACAAGACTCCTATACATTCACGGTACACTAAAGCCTTGGCACTTGTGTGCATTACATACAGTGAAAGAGTGAAGGAGAGAGATACCTCTGAATTCATTTGAATAACTTAACCTCAAATCAGAGACCTTTGATAAAACTGTAGCAGTGGCATTGGAAATAAGACTCTTATCTAGAGAGGCGGTGAAAACAGGGAAACAACATAGGAGGAGTGAAAATGAAAAATGAAGAAAGAGATAGGAGGAAGAGAAAAAGACGAGGAGGAAGAGGTAGTGGTGGGTTTGGAAGCATATGCACCTGTCACTCTGTAAAGTCAGTAATATTTTAAGCCTAATTTATGAAGTGTGGAGGGAGAAGAGTAAAAAAAGGAGTGTGAAGGTGAGAAAGAGGAACAGATTTCAAAATAAGAGGGCAGGAGGTTAGAGAGAAAAGAAACAATGGACATAGATAGAGTTGTAGGGGGAGCAGGTGGAAGAAAATAGTACTTTAATATGTTTGTTAAGCATGTCTTAACAGTGCTTTCATGACTGTTTGTCTATTTTTCAGCCTTCAAGCCAGTACTTACTTCCTCCAGACCTCAGTGCAGACACAGAGTAGAGAATGAGGCTCATTAGAGAGGTTGCTGTTCCTCTATGTTTACCTCTTTCCATCAGTTTTCTTGTTTTTGACTGTCTCTTTGTTCTTCCTCTACTCCACTTTCCCCTTGTCCTCCTCCTTTCATTTATTGTCCCTCTTCTTCTTCTACTCTCCGTTTCATTTAACCACAATCTAATTCAGCGGCTTCGCTTTCAGTTGAGCACAGAGAGGCCGCCCGTTGCCAAGCACAGAGGATCTCTCACTCTGTGTGCCTCGCCATATGATGTACAGCATTGTTACTTCATAAAACGGTCTGTTATCTGTCAAGTTCAGCCTGGTAACACTGGCGATGTGCGTGCGTGCACGTTTTCTGAGAGTGCAGCATATTGCGCGAGTTTTGAGAGCACGCAGCTAGTTCGAAGTTAAAGATGGAACAAGAGGAAGGTCTGGTGTATTGATTGAAAGGCAGAGGTGTACAGTAATCATCATGAAAGCCTTGCAGGAGAAATTAAACTGCGGGAGGAGAGAGAGAGGGAGCGAGAGCGCGCTATGAGACATGGAGGATGATTTTCATTTAAAGGAGAGTCAGTCAGCTTCTTGGCAGATGAGCCTGTGGAGAAGATTGGTATCAGTGAAGGAGCGTCTGCTGATATTCGCTATGGTTGCTTTAAAAAAACAAAATGGAAAAATATATGTTTTAGTTGTGAACTGCTTTTATGGAAGAGAGGAGTCACTGAAGGAAGAACGAGGAAAGCAGGCGCTGAAGTAAAAAAAACAAAATAACACATAATTGGTCCTGAATGTAAAGAGCTGCGGGCTGCTTAACCAACATTTTAAATGAACTTTTTAAATTTGTTTTATACAAGAGCATGAACACAAGAATGTTTGTGTGTTGATTAAAGGACAGGGTAAAAATTAAGATGACATTAAGGCAAATAAAACATGCAGAATTTGATTTCAGTTATATCAGACAGCCTGAATATTTTATTTTATACTGTCTGGAGCGAGGTGTATTGTGTAGGTGAAATTAAATATAGAGGAGTCAGCCACAGTAGATTACGTCAGAGAGTTTCAAGAGTTTTCTGGTGCACCCACCAAAACGTATAAATAAAGCCAGAACAGGGATTTAGATTGAAAAAGCACAGAACTACTCAACCCTAAAAGAAACAAGGAAACAAGCAGACACTATCAAGATGTCAAGGACGTATCGATTACACAGTCCGCCCACCTCGGGATTCTCAAAAGGTACCTTTTTGTAGCTCGCTCGAGTGTAACATTCTCAACAAGAAGGAACATTTTATTTTATTTAATCTCTGCTATTGTCAGAAAAGTACAGTATACATTATATTTCATCCTCTCTGTTTGTCTCTGTCTCTTCAGCTTTTAGCGTCCGACGGCGTCCAGCAAAGCGATCCGGTTACCGTGACGATAACGGTGTTGGATGCTAACGACAACACCCCGACTTTTGCGAATGTGTCTTACCATGTCAACCTGTTTACTGACATGATGCCTGGAGAAACGGTGTTACAGGTACACGCTGTCAGCATTAAAAAATGTGTAGTATTACACGTTAGTATACAACATACTTTAATAAATGAAACATTTATGGTATAAGAGTGTGTATTTGAGTGTGTTTGTGTGTCTCTTTCCAGCTGTCAGCAGTTGACTTTGATGCTGGTCCCAATGGTCAGGTCACCTATCGGATCTTAGTTGGTGACCAGGGACATTTTCTTATTGGCAACAGGTAAATATAATTATAAATATTTAACAATATCTAGAACTGTATCTATAAATATAAACATAATTTGCAGTGTAATTATATTTAAATTTGAATATTAAAGGAAGTTTTACATGTAGAGTTTGATGAGAACATTTAGATCACTCGTCTGTACGCTAAATTTGAACCTAGCGCCAGTTAGCTTAGCTTAGCATAAAGACTGAAAACAGAGGGAAACAGCTAGCCTGTCCTTGTCCAAAGGTGAAAAAACAGACACCTACGGGCAGCTCTAGAAGTTCTCTTCGCAGGAGGCGTTTGAGAGTTTCACGTCTATATTAATCAGTAGAGCTGTCAACAAAGGCTGCATAACAGGGCATGTTTCACTTGCACTATTTATGCACATGTCTCTCAAGTCACAAGTTATATTTAGCTTAAAAAACAAGCTGCAGATTTATGGGGGAGTTATATGACTGATTCATAAGGCGGTTAACAGAGGCCGACCCTCTGCAAGACAGAGAATACACATATTTACCATTCTTCAATGTAAGAAGAAAAAGATAAAGAAGAAGAGTGCTAGTGTTTGGGTTTTTGGCATGACGACAAAAAAGCTTGTAAAATGACAGAAATATGCCTCAGTTAATGGATGTATAGATTTCTGTGGTTTGGTTTGAGGTCTTTAGTATTGTTGTTGTTGTTGTTATTAATGATGATAGCAAAGGAAACCCATTTATCAGTGTCGCATTAATAAAATCTTAACAAGTAATTGTCACAGACATTGAAGGTCATTGATGAGACGTTTGGTGGTCTGTGAAGGATTATCTGAAGAAACAGAACAGCAAAAACAATCTGTCTTTCTCTGTAATGATCTCCCCAGAAAATATTGTTCATTTGAATAGTCATGTAATACTGAACTGTTTTGACAGCACCGGGATCATTACTATAGCACCAGGTGTTGTGCTCACCGTTGGCCGGAGCTACGCTTTGACTGTAGAAGCTATGGACAATGGGCCTGCTCCTCACAGAAGGTAAGTGTCTTGCTCTCTGTCCATCTGTCTGACTGATATCAGATTTCCAGAACTTTCACACTCATTGTCAGGCATGACACAGCACTCTTCATCCCTCCCTCTTCATTTCTCTTTCCCGGCAATTCTCACCATCTTTTCACAATTTCCAGGTGTGCCGTTTTCAATTTTAGAAAATCATATTGTTTTGTATTGGAAAACGGCAGGTATGAAGACTGAAAGTGTGAGAAAGAACGGAGAAAAGGAACAAAAGAGCAAAGCAGAAATCAGGGAATAAAATGTTGCCTTGTTACTAGTTAACATATCAGTGAGGAACAGGAAGTAAATTATCATGTCTGCATTCCAGAGAAGGGCAGTTTGAGAAAATGCACACCTACGTGACATCTAAAATAAATGCCACAGATAGAAAAATGACAAACAAACAAAAAAACAACTATGGATAAGGACTGACTTGATAAGATGACTTTTTTTTCTCCTCTGCCTCCTGTTTCCCATCTCCTGCTTCATCTCACCTTCATGGATTAAATTTATAAGGAGCCATAACTTTCACAAACTATTGCCCAACATAGGTTACTCCATGGAAAAAGCAGCTGCTCCTCATATTTTATAAACTCAGTGTGTATTGATTGGATAGCTTAAAGTCTGGCAGAGAGCAGGTCAATTGTGAAATTTTAGTCTTAGCAATTACCGTGCAATATTTGAGAACAGAAGCGAATCCAGCCATCAATCGTTCACCCACCAGAACACCGTCAATCTACATCGCTCCACAGATTGATGTAGCAGCTGCATCGGCAGAGAGTTTGAGTTCTTTAGTGTTTTTTTTTTGTTTGTTTGGTTTTTTTTTGCAACACCGTGCTTCAAAATTGACTCAAGAAACATTATAACATGGGGACTTGGTGGGAGCGTGCCATATGCTTCTGCAGGTTTCAGAAAACAAGCATCAAATACATTGTCCCTCTTTTCATTTTCCTCCACCTTTTCTTGTCTTTTTCCATATCGTTTAATACAGACACACACAAGGACAACTCCTAAAAAAAAATATGTGAGAAATTGGAAACAATGAAAAAACAAAAGCCGTACAATCTGAGCTATGGCACCAGCCGGAACAACAGCCTGTTGTTTGCTGATACTCGGAGCACTCTTGGGTACAGTTCTTTGTGTTTTGCACTTCGGAATATCTCAACAAAAGGACAAATTAACACTGCAATGTCCTTGTGGAAAGGACAAACAAGCCAAGTCCTGCTCTTCAAACAAGAAGCAGAGAACAAAAGCAAAACTGAGTTACATACACGCAGGAACATTTAATAAAAAGTGTTCTATCTTAAAAAGGCACAATGCTGCACTGAGGCAACAATCATACTTTTCTAGGTTCGTATTAGCTGAGACGTCAAAGGGGAGTATTCCTCCCTCCCTTAATTACTGATGTGTTTACATCAGGATGTCATTGAATAGTCAGGTGTTTAATTTGAGCTGTCAGTGGCCAATGGAGGAGATTTCTGTTCATCAGTCTCCTGACAAAAATGTAATCAGATGTAATCATCATACCTGGCTCGTGGTTAAATGTTCAAATCGAGGAAAGCATTATGAACATTTTGCACAGAACAGTGTGTTCATCAGCAGTTACCTCCCCATGCGAGCAGAGTCAACTCCACACTAAACTCGTTGCTGCTCTTAGAAGCCACTCCAGGTAAAAGTGTTCGTGCCTTTAATGTAAATTTAAAACTCTGACCCGCCGAGCTGACCTGAAAGAACTAATGCTGACAAAGGCAGATTAAAAAAAAGAGTACTCCACTGAATTAGCATTGCACTCCTGTAACATCTTGGGACTCACAATGGATTATTTCAAAACAATTAATGCTGCAGAATCAGAGATATTTTGCAGCATTAATTGTTTCTATTTTTTAATACCACCCATCCTCTTCCTTGTCAGAACCTTCATGTGTGTGATTCTGGTAGCGACTAATGTAGCCTTGAGCCGCTACCTTTAAACAGAGATAAGGAGCAGGTTGCAGAGGTCTGGTGAGCTCAGTTGTTTTCAACTCCACAACTGCAGATTATTTTTGTAGTCTTCAACCACAACCGTCACTTGAGGCAATTTATCAGACTTTTGCGCAGCTCCTCTGCAGCCGCAGAATACTTTTCAAGACCTGTAAACAGACTTTGATGTGTAAAATCGCTCGAGTCTCCTTTTAATTCTTTAGGACTGCTGTTAAAAGCTTTATTTGAAACACTAGCAAAGGTCATCTAGTACCCAGGGTGCCGCACACACCACAAAAACGAGGTTTGATTGTCAGCCACAGATGCTCTATGATGGTAAAATGGTGGACTGTTGGCTTAGAGTGCCAGTGATTGTGTTAAAGGTGACCTGCTATGCTTGTTGTGGTAATGTCACAATGCCGGATATTGAACGTGGTCAGCGTTTCAAATAATGAGTTAAATGCATGTAAAAGTTATCCATGTGAGCAATCCTATTAACTTAAAAGATCTTGGACCACCAGGGGTGTGTCGGTGCTCCGAGCTTCCAGTTCAGGATGGCTTGGTGCACAGTTGACTGAACTAACTAACTAGTGGCAGCTAGCTACTTTAACATTGAGTTAAACTATCTGGAAACTCTGTAAATCACAGAGAGTTGAGGCAGAGCAGCTAGAGGGAAAAAACAGAGGGAAAAAACAGAAAATATTTTCTGCATAAAATATGATCCAGTTTCACCAAAATCAGTGAATAAAGTTATAAAAGTTGTGGGTTCAGTCGGGCCTGCCCCCCAGATATAGTTTTTTGAACTGTGATTCATGCAAAGCTACTCTAGTAAAGTCAGAGAATAGAAATATAGAGCTGGAAATAAGCATAATAGATCCCTTTTAAGCGAATCCATGCATTTTGCCAACCTCAGTGCCTGAACTCAAAGCTCCTCTCTGGTGTGCCTAAATGTTTTTGCACATTCACACATAATTTTCACTCAAATACGCACTGGATAGCCTGCATGTGGAGCCAAGCTGTGATAAAGGAGAGCAGTAGCAGACTGAGGTGGGCAAAACACAGTAAAGTTCAGAGGAGAGGCCTGAATTTCCATCTGCCTCATTTTAGCCAATACCGATCCACTGAAATATGCCTTGATCGGCCCCGGCACTTATCGGCTTGGGACATCTCTAATGAAAACTAATAATTGAATGCTGTGAAACCTCTCAGCATCTCAGGCACCCAAAAGTCAAAGCTTTATGAAACAACACAAATTAAATTTGCTCCAACCATTGGCTCGTGGGCCCTCCTCGAGTTTATCCAAACTAAATCAATCTACTGTGTCTAATAAATCGATTCAGTTTCACAAACCAGATAATACTTTAAGTGTGGAACAAAAATGATTAGTGTGGCTTACCTATATCTGTATCACAATGTTTTAGTTGCAACAATTGCACTGGATTGCTCCCTCCACAATGTTTGCCAGTCATCGTAAAAACTAGAATTCTTTCCCCCCCTCATGCTTGACTCCAGCGTTGTAGCTGCCAAATCAATACAGAATGTGAACCACTGCAGATTGAGGTGGTTTCAGTGATTGGCTCACAGATTGTCCCCAAATTTCCCCAGGCCCCCTGTTTATCTCAGCTGAAAACATAACCCGCATAACAAATCAATATCTATCTCTGCCACCTGATTTATTAAAACTATGGGTCAGGACCCGGCATCTTAATAGTGGGCACCAACAAGACGTGAGTGGCAGAATTTTCTAATGATCTCACCCTTGAGATACATGTTTCATTCAGATTAGAAGTGCTTTTGCATGGCCTAGATAGACTTACCCTAGAATACTAAAAAACAGTTTATGCTTGGGGGTCTCATTTATACTTTCATCAAACTGTATGGTGAGAGAGAAAAGAGGGCATTGCCAGCAACAACAGATGAGATAGGATAATATGTTAGATAAATAGCTGGAGAGAGATCAAGATAAAGAGATAATTTTGCACTGTACCCTCTGAGGCATGTAGTAAAATATGGATGCGGTTCAAAGTCATTGTTTTGCGAGTTGCAAGGCAGTTTTTTTTTTTTTTAACGATGTAATCAATTACTCCATCCATATTACTCATATCACTTACTTTACTTTTGTTACTTGACCCAGTTCTGTCAAAGGCGCCTTTAAACAGCTCCAAATCCTCTGCACCACCCACATGACAGCTGTGTTGAAACACACAATGATGCATAAAGATGAACAAGTTCAGTTTGGAGGGGCTTTATTGTTTATTATTATGTATTAATTAGCTTATTGTGAACAACAGTGACGGTAAGTCCAAGTGTCCACACACCTCCCTCCCTAAATAAAACAAGATGAGACCACACGTCCTTTATCAACCTCATGTTAAGCCTTTGAAAAAGCCTAACTTTTCATTTCGCTGATTCACCGGCTCGCTCACTCTTATTCACCTTCTCTGTCTCTAGACCAACGCCTGCACTATCCCCCTCAAACCATTGGACGCAAACCAAATTAAACTTCTTCGTCTCGCTATTTTGCAGCGTAAATTTGCGAGCCAGACACAGATTTAGAAGCTGGGTACATGAAATAAACTAAACCAGAACACAACAGGTAGAGTATCTGTCTGAGTACCTGGATAGTCTCAGCTTCCGTAACATTTCAGGCTGACTGTGGAGAGGTTTAACTGATCCGAGAGTCTGATTGGCAGCCGCAGCATCTTGTCAGGCTATGTTTTTCCAAAAACATAATCCGGCTCAACTTCTCTGCTGCAAGTCGCTGCGTTTTATTTTCGTAGACCCCTGCAGCCTGCACCACTTCTCAAATAAATGGAAAAAGTTGTGATTTCGCCACAGGATTGTGTCTGAATGTGGCTTATGAGAGCAAATAATCTGAGCGTCGCTGAGATTAGTAGCTGTAATGTAATGTGATTATTGAATTTCAAAATGTGTTCTCTTAGAGCTCACAACTGAAACGAATGTGGCATTACTGTAATGTGTTACTAAATTATGTGTTGTTGCCCAACATGGGTCACAAGCTCAGCACACAAAGTTTTTGTGTCAGCAGATTTATAGTAGTACAAGTAGCAGCGCCACTTCTACTATTTCTGAGGGAGACCATAAAGTTAGAGTAACTGTGTCAAATAATCTGGTTGATTTAGTACCTTAGCTGAATTAATTTGCATGGTAAATTTGAATCCTGATTTAAAACTAACTTGAGTTCAAGTCACGAGTCTACATCTCTGGTAAAATGCAGTTGTATGAAACATATTAAAAATATTAAAATGAGCCTTGGTCCTAAGCCAGAGATATTTTTTCTGATTCAATAGTTGTAGCAGTTTAACAGTTGTATGCCTGCAGAAGCTGCTTCTGTCTGTATCTACCCTGGGTCAAGTCAACCACAGCCTAATGAATATAGTTACATGCACAGACTGGAAAATAAAGCAGACTTGAAGTGTTAAAATGTGATTTGGGTTTCATAAAACGTGAGCCGCCATGCAGCTGCTGCTGAGAAAAACAGAAACGGATGTTGTTCATCAGACACTCGACAAACGACTGAAAAAGATAGCAAAAGAGACTCTACAAGACGTTGAAGTGCACTCACTGACGCAGACCACCAGCTAACTGACTGAAGGAGGAGGGTATTTGTGTGCAGGGCCGAGTGGTGACTCAGATTTGAAGAGGACAGCAACTTTGTTTTTTTTTTTTCTACATCCTCTACATAATGTTCAACTTTGTGGTTGTACGTACTAATGTGTGGGTTTGTGTTCATGAGTCTGCTGTACAAGTGGAAACAGTTATATGTAACCATGTCTATGAGATGAATAACACATATTGAATATTATATTGAAGAATTTTAAAAGAAGGTCACTGTTGGTAGACAGAGTTTTTGGAATGAAAATAGAGAAGGGGAAATATGCCCCAGCAGTACAATAGAAACCACGACTGAATAATCTCCATTCCCTCAATCGGTTTTCTTCAATAACACCATCTAAATTGTTAATAAAACACTGGCTTTCACTCTCCCCAGCAGCTTACAGTTTAACATCCTTTATCCATTTACTCACTCATTGTAATGAATGTAAACAGATTTTGTGGGTTATTGTTTAGACCCGAGGTTCTTTGGCTTTTTCAGTCAATGATCCAGTTTGAGTGGAGTTAATCTCTCCCTTCTCTGCCCGCTGAAACTCGGTACAGTTGCCAAGTAGGAACACAAGCTAAATCCCTGCGATTTCTTATCCTGAATTTCAAGGTAGGTAACAACACTAACACTAACATCACATCAGCTGTCGTGTGGGAGCAAAGTGAAGTGTTAGTAATGATCAATTACTAAATTTAAGATTGCTCTTACCTTACAAGTGGCACCGTCCGTGGTTGTGAAGTGAAGTCAAACTGCAGTTCCTCAAATGGCCACTTGAGGCTGGCTACAGAACGAGTCAGTCTCCATAAGCCCCCATATTAAAATGTCCATTATTTATACTGTCATTGATTTTGACCTGTAAATCTCAATGCAAACTTGTGCCATGCAGCCAAACACTACCCAAACTCAAAGAACTTTCACTTTAAATTGAAAGAAGACTCTAAGTAGGATTTGAAAAAAAACATGTACAGTGAGATGTTGAGAATATTCCCATTTGATGTCATTAAAAAATAATGCCCTGAATATTTAACTTTGAGTTTGAACAAGCTGAAAAAGTATATACACTGCTGAAAAAGATTATTTTTTTAACTTAAGGGTGAAATGGTGGCAACTGCATGTAAAGGAGGGGTTTAATATAATAATATTAATATTAAATATATATTATACATTTTTTTCTTGACCTTTGTGGAAATGGTGCATGATATTTTCCTTTTAGATATAAGATAAATATTAATAGATCTCAGCATGTCAATTAATATTTTTTTCCTATCAATGCATATTTGTAGGTTCTTCCTTCTCTTGATTGTTCTACCTTTCCCAATTATTAATATTATATATTATTATTTGTTCACTCCTTAATTTGGATGAACACCTCTCTACTAAACCTGGAAAGCAAATACTCAACAGGTTAATCGTAATCATGAAAATGAAGATTAATTAAATTACTGTTATTAGCATTTTTTTCATTAGAGGGTGTATAGTGTATATAACCCAGAAAATGTGTTAACACAAATTAATGTTTGCTCACAAGGTCGTGTTCCCTGCCAGTCATTATTAAGAGTCCCAGCTCTCTTGCCTCTTGTTCTTTTGGGAACGATCAAAATTTTTAGACTTAATTATCTAAAATAATTGGCATAGCAGATGTCAGTTCTGTTTTCAGTTGGGTCTTCGTTTAATTTTTAGTTAGTACGTTGTTATCTCCCTAATTAGGTGAGGCAGTCAATTTGCCAGAGGGCGGAAAACTGTACTTCTCTAAACATGAAAACTAAGTCGCAGGTAATCAAATATTTTGAGGAAGAAAAACAGGAGGACACAAGCTTTTTACTGGAAAGTAACAACTCCATCAACTGTAGGTCATTAAAGTGACGTGCTATTGAATAATTGTTATGTTAAATAAAAATTACAGTTAATACAGCTTATTGAAGCTTTATCAGAGTCACTTAGTAAACACGGTGTAATTAAGACTTCATTTTCAGTCAGATACTACTCCAAATGTATTTCAGCTTGGTGTCAAAGTCAGTGTACTTTTTTACATTCTCTTAAGCTTTAAGCTTTTTTTCTCGATTAAAAAATTCTTGTTTCTTTAACCCCCAATCCCAGTTTCCTTACCTCGTCAAGGATTTCTGAATTTTCGGAATCAGCCACCGTCAGTAAACAATAACAACACAATCATTAATTAAACCAGTTACTAACAGCAGTCAACAACAACAGTTACCTGGTGTTTTTGTAGTGTTGACAAAATGTCAAACAACTGTTAACAGACTTTATTTCACTGGTTTCTGTTAACTAATGAACTGCGCTGGTAGAACGGTTCTATAAAATATCAATCACACTCGAGCTTGTGACGTTACACTGAATATTGGCACGCTGTGATTAACTTCGGCTGCATCACAGAGTGCAGGCTCATCTTTACTGTAAAGATTTCTCTTAGTCAAAACCTCAGCCTCCATATGAATAAACCATTGACACAGCAGGATAAGTTTCTCAAACTGGACCACAGGAACATTAAGCCGTGCAAAAAGATGGCAGCAGAGCAGTGTCTAGCTAGCTTTTCACATTCCTATCGATTAGTTAAACACAGCATGAAGTGCAAAGAGACAAACACCAGCCAACCACTCTTAACTTAAATAACAGACCATTCACCCTCCATGACTCTGCTTTTTTACCCACTATCCTCATGTGCTGCCCTCCAGCTCTTCTCTTCCTTCTTTCCTCCTCTCATCCCTCTCCAACATTTCTCTGCTACCATTCCTCCTTTATCTGCTTCTCCGTTACAGGCTGTTTCTCTATCTGCCGTTGTGCTCTCTCCGTCTGTCCTATCTGCCATAGACAAGTCTCCTCTCTCTCTCTCTCTCTCTTTAGGTCATCCATTACCACGGTCTACATCGAAGTTTTGCCGCCAAACAACCAGAGCCCTCCACGTTTCCCCAGGCAACAATACAACCTGGAGATCAGCGAAGCTATGAGGACTGGAGCTACACTGCTTAATCTGCAGGTCCATGCATGCTCTCTCTCTAACTAATAGCTTATCTGTTACTTTTAGCTAACTATTTCATAAGCCTAGTATTTTTTGCTATCACATTTTAATCCATTATTTTTAACTGTTTGTGTATTACTTTAAGCTAAATATTTCAGCTATTTATCAATTAGTTTTAGCTAATTATTATAAATTATTCACTTCTTCTCTATCACCTTTTTTCCTTTTATTTTTAGCTAACTCTTAGAACTGTTTATACTTTGTTTTTAACTGATTAATTCACCTTTAGTTAATTAATGTCATGTCAATCATTTATCCATTGTTTTTTAAAAGTGTTTATGATTATTAACAGTTTGAACTTCTGTTAATGGACCTTTTTTCAAAGCAGACATTTTGACATGAAGTAGTAGGGTCAACAGGTGTTTCCAATGATACTAATTAAGGTTCTGTTCCAGTTATAGCAGCAGAGACTTCCCGTTGAGCCAACATGCAGCACAGCAGCAGCACCCTGACTCTGAATGGAACTGAACCCTAATTAGCATCATTGGAAACATCTGTGTTTACCCTGCTATTTCATGTCAGAAATGCTGCTGTGAAAAAGGTCTACTGCTACCATGGCATTCAGGGCTTGCAGCTGATTGTTTTAATTACCTGATCTGCTCCACAGTCTTTCCGAGAACCCACCGGCAAATGTAGTAGCAGATTCTGTAGTTACCTGTGGTTGGAAACCGCTGCTCTCTTATGAGGGTAGAATTTACTGATGGAAATAAAATTATATGTGTGTGAATATGTGGCTGTCTTCTGTGTACTACCTAAGGCGGTGGATCGAGAGAGGGACCCCATCACCTACCAAATCCAAAGCGGAGACCGCCATGGACATTTTGCACTTCAGCAGAAGTAAGTACACACGCATAACAATTCTCATTCATCATGTTAAATCAGATCTGCGCTGAAGTTAATATTAACAGTGCCCTTTTTTTTATTATTTTATTGTGTGAATATCTGTGAAAATTGTGCATACTGTACAACTGTGGCATCATACAAGTAGTAGTGTGTGTGTGTGTGTGTGTGTGTGTGCCCAGTTGAAAGCAGCCTAAATTATATCATTTCAGGGCTCGGGCTCTGCCAATGGCTTCACATAAACACACCCTTACTCTCTCCCACATGCACATACTCACCACACAGACTCTGAGGGCTTTTGTTGTATTTATTCATTTATTGCTCATTAAAAATGCATTTCTTATGAGTGAAGATCCTATCTACATTTCTAGAGGGAGCAGGAGAGAGGGAGAGAGAAACAAAGGAAAGTATGGTGAGAAGATGGCGAGAGAAGAGGCAGAATTATAAGGATGGGGAAGCCAGGGAGGGAAAGAGAGTAAAGGGCTGGGAAAAGATAAGGGAGCAGGGCAGGGATAGAGTAAATGATGAGGGACAAAACCTTCGAGAGAGCTGGGAAGGAAACAATAAACAAGAGTGACAGACAAATGAGGATTTAAAAGCAGAATGAAAGGAAGGGCACATTCGCTGTGGAGAAATTCATAGCAGCAAAGATGAAAATGAATTGAAGAGCTTTCATTTCTGCATTCAAGGAATATTTGATGGGTTCTGTCGGACATTGTGAAATCTTCCAGTATGTGCCAAAATCTTTGTGCCTCAGTTGTGTTTTTTTTTTTGTTGCACTGTGAGGACAAGCCAGGTTTCTTCTGTGAGTGTAACATGCCATGCAGATCATTTTGGCACAGCATGGAGTGATTTTTCATTGTTTTTGTGCAGGATTTGGCCCAGTTAAATACCCAGTAGTGCTTCGGCACCTGAACAGGTCTGGTGTTGGCCTATTTTTTTGCAAGGTGGAAGACACACTAATGTCCAAAAGATTCAGGTCACTTTAGTAACGAAATAAAAAAAAAGAACCAGCATCGGTATGAGATGCAGGAAGAGCTTAACCACCCTTAGCTTCTGAATAAATCTTTAATTATCCTGAACAATACTGTAGGTCCTCCAGACGTGTCGGAGCAGATGCTCAAAAATGACACAAAATGTGTCAAACTCGGTGTTAATGAAAAAATAAGACTACTTATGCATGCGTGTGCCCAAGAATATCTACATATGCGTTTCGCAGACTTTGCTTTTCATGAATCAGCCATTAATATACATGAATTGCCTTTTAGCTTCACATCTTTCCCCCTGTAGACCACTTAACATCTGCACACACACACATTAACTTGACACACAAGCGCACACACACACACCTACACACACTGTCAATATTTGGCGAACATGTGCATTTCAGATGATCTCTAATTTATGAAAGTAGCTCCAATTAAAAACACTTCAATCATTATGTAAATCATCACTTGGAAAATGAAAAAAAAAAGTTTAATCAATCAAGACCAACATCAAAGATTTCTGCTGGTTTCGATTGGTCCAAAGTTTCAGACAGGCTTCTTCTAGATGACTTATGTCTACTGATGGGGTAAATGATTATCCCGCATTTAAATCTGACTTGGACATTTTTGATTGCAGAATTGTGTTGAATGAATAACTTGAGTCTGAGTTTCTGACTCTCCACTTGTTTTGTGTTGATCATATGATTACACCATTAAGTACTTGTCAGTGTTTTGTTTAATCTGCATTGATCAGTAAAATATAAAAACAGTGCAATGCTCCCTCTGGGTTGGGAGCGAGTTGCTATTGGGGTCTTTCATGGAGCGTGAGATGAACCGGTGGGTTGGTGTGCAGTACTGTGGATGCTGTACTGGACTGTTGTGGAGAAGACGGAGCTGAGCCGGAAGTAAAAGCTCATGATTTTCAAGTCTATCTAAGTTCCAACACTCACTATGCGTGGATTAAAGTTCTCCATCGCTACGTCATGTGATTGGCAGTGAGATTTCAGTCAAAAGATATTTCTTTTTGCTCGAATCCATGCCGTAGCCTACGTTTGTGAGCTTTGAGTAGTTCCCGAAAGAATGACATCATGCACACAAGCGACCAAAATGAGTTTCCTCCGTCCGGATTTAAGGCTGGGCTCAGCCTTAAAGATAGCGCGAGGAGCTCAGACCAACTGAGGGAGTTTGGAGCAGAGCAGCTGCTCCTTCGTGTCTAAAGGAGCCAACTGAGGTGGTTCAGGCATCTGATTAGGACACCCACTGGTCACCTTCCTGCCTTTTGGCCTCCGGGGCAGACCCAGAACCCCCTGAAGTGACTATATCGCCCATCTGGTCTGGGAACACCTCGAGATCCCACAGGAGAAGCTGGAATGCCTTGTTGGGGAGATGGACGCCTGGAACGCCCTGCTAAACCTGCTGCCACCACGACCTGTGTGCATAATTAATCAGTATTCAGAATCAGAGATTTTACTGGTTTTGCATTTTTTTGTGGAAAGGCTGATGACACATCAGTGTGCGATTATAGCGACAGCATCCGAGAAAGCGTTCCCTCAAATCATTGTTTGTAGGTGAGCTGATGGGTGTGAGGTGTCATCTGCATCACCAAAGTACCCATAATCACGGTAGAAGTACACGTCTGGGTGTTATGCAGTGGTTATCAGTGCTTGCCAGCTGTCTGAAAAGTGTTGTACATAAAGAGGAAAACATTTTTTAAGAAAACAAGACAGGTTTGTAAGTTTACCCTCGTTAGCATAGAAACTACTTACAAAAGGCTGCAAGTACCAACATGAGAGTCATGAGTCATCGATTGCTAACGGGGTTAGCAATCGATGACTCATGAACTGAAACTTCTCATGAAGTCAAGGATTGAAAACTAGCTTGTGTATTTTACACAACAGCACTCTGTTCTGCTGTGTTTGGTACTCTGTTCTCATCTATTTTCAAACTCATGCCTTCAGCGTTCACAGGATTCTGTGTGTTCTTTCTCCAGTTCGGGGTATTTGGTTCTGGACAAGCCTCTGGACAGGGAGTCTTTGGACGCTTATACTCTGGTGGTCACAGCCTCAGACGGACACCCAGATGGGGTAAGAAAAAGAGCCGAAACACACACATTCTGTCTTTAAGTGTTTTTGCTTCCCTAGTAAAATTAAACTGTGTGTGTGCTCAGAGAAAAACCCAATCACAGTGAAATGCCACAAACAACAGCTCTGGCATCATGCAAAAAGAAAGATATTAGAAGCATTTCTTTGGAACTCACATTCAGTAACAATAATAAGAATCAGAATGACTTTTATTGACTGAGTATGTGCACCCACACAGGAGATGAGTAGTCTGTTGAGTCAGGTAAGGCCTGATTTTTCTACTACCAAGGCTTCATCATTTATTGTAGGTGTGGAATTTGATGATGTAGGCCAGCCCAGGCAGAGCTAGCAGCTGTGGAGCACTTAATTTACTTTTTAATGACAACATCTGTATTGTACAATCAGCTATAATAACATCTCAAATGATGGCAACAGAAACTATTTTTTTAACTAAATATCTCCTTAAGATCTTGTTTTTACTCACCTCGCCTTGTAGTCAGAGGTGAGCGAGACGAGAACCAAAACAGATCCTGCAAACAGGAAGTCAATTTTACCTCAGTAGCTTTAACTGGCTTAGTGTGAATAAACTAAAATATTAGTTGTTACTCTGTGAGACCTGTTTTGCAAAGATAAATGAGCGCGTGTCCTTCCTCACCTACCTAATTGATAAGAGGTCAGCAGATTCTGTTTCTCGGCCTCTCTCTGTTTGTGTTTGTCGCCTCTGTCCTTTTTTAAAAGTCAAATCTTCTGCCTCTTTCACATGAAAGTCAAATGAAGACACTGCATGCCCTCCTGTCTTTCCTTCCTTTCTGCTCCTCTGGCTTTCATCAGTTTCTTGTCCCTTCCTCATCATCCATCTATTAGTATAGCAATAAGAGAAGTCCGCCTCCTCCCCGTCACTGACCCCCCTCCGCCACATGTCAATTAAAACAAAAGGTAAAGTTTAAGGTTCCTCTGAGGAGAGAAAACCCTGATTTGAATACTCTGACCTTCTCTCTCTCTCACACACTCACACACACACACGCACATGCAATATGATGGCAAAGAACAAGTGGGAGGAAGGGTGAAGAAGGGAGAGTGATATGAGAGGTATTCATGGGACTCTTATTACCTTAACAATTGTACTGTGTGTTCATACTATAAATTCTATAAAGGAGTCTTAATGCTCCCACTCACTCCGACATGCACACATACACTTAGTCAAATCCTCTCTGGACCTTGACAATTAGTGTATTATCTCGGTGCCCTAAAGGTCTTTAAGCCAGAAAAAGGCTAAAAGTAGTTTGGACATTTTTCTGCCTGACACTCCATTATATTAGAAACAAGAGGGAAGTGGAGTATTGTGGATAGAGAGGGAGAAGGTGTGTGTGTGTGTGTGTGTGTGAGAGAGAGAGGGGAATAGTGTGAGCTACATGGAGGGACAGAAGAGAAGACAAGGAAAGAAAGAAACAGAAAAAGGAGAGGAGAAGATTGGGGTGTAGTTGCCTTATACAGGCCCATTAATCAGCATCACTCGAAAGGCCTTGGGTTGTCTTCATATGCGTGCGCACACACACACACACACACACACACTAGTTTTGTGTTCCCTATTATTAAATGTCCTGTTGTGAGAGTGTCAGACTACAAAGTGCCTAATTGGCTATTTGGCCAGTGAATCCATCATACTGCCACAGATTGAGGACCCTACAAGCTGGTGCAGTAAACCAGCTCCACTGTAAAGACACCGGGCACCGTGATGCAACTTAAACTTTGGTGCAGGGCAGTTGGCTCTTGTCAAATGTCTTGTATGGTACTGTATCATGGCCGCAGTATGTGATTCAACTCATGCCATTAAATACCGCGCACGCTGGCGCTGCTGTAGCTACATTAATGATGTTAATAAATATTTTATTCAGTAGCTTAACTGTTAATGAGCAAATCTCATGCAGAGAGACGAGTTGTCCAGTCCAGTCCCAGAACAGACAAGCCAAACATTGATCTAAATATGAACGTTTGCTTTTTATGTGAATTTACCAACCAGAGTTTTTCTTACATGCTTGGAAGGAGAGGGTGAGGTGTGGGAGAGTATTCAGTTGGTTGCAATCTACAACGTCACCACTAGATGCTACTAAATCCTACACACTGGACCTTTAAATCATATATTTTCTACAAGTTTGGTCACATATCTGCAGCGATAAAAACCCATCTCTTATCTTTTTCTAATGACTTGTTACAAAATGCGGTGAGTTTGATTTGGGGGAGAAACTGTGGTCTTATGGTAAAACCACAAGCTGAACTCCGCTGAGGTGTTTTTTAAAGTTTCTCTTCAGTGACGTGCCAATGTTGCTCCGCCATCAAGTGAAAACGAAACTTAAGTTCCACTTGAAGTGTAAAAATATTATCGAATTCATTCGACAAACTAGACATTAGACACTCCTTTGTCCTGACGGTCTTGAAAAAATAACATCCTATTTGTGCGAGTATAAACATGGTCGATTCCATAACTTTCAAAAAGTGGCCTCAAGACACTCTCAAATCCAGGACAACAACTCCTAAACGAGCCAGTGATTGTGAAGCAGTAATGATTTGAAGGCAGTAAGAAAAAATATTATATATTACCAGCCATATCTTTTAGTTGGCAAAACATAGCAAGACAGTTTACAGTTTGGATTTTTTAAGCTGACAGACATCAGTAGATTCACATCCATCTTAAGTGGCTGAGCAATTGTCAAGACTGGCAGGGATCACCCTGCAGAAAGCAAGACTCAAATGAATGAACCCCAAAATCACATTTTAATCAAAGCAGGATGAATTCACAGCACCGACATTTTAACCTTTTATCACCCACTGTTCGAACACAGGACTCTTGCTTGCATGTTAAACTTTGGCAGGTAGCCATCGTATCAGCATGATGATAAACTCTGTGGCGTGCAGTTATGGAAGAATGAATGTGCTCAGAGCACCCTGATGCAAAGTGGAGTTTGCTGCATGCCTTTCTTTGTGTCAGTCTGGGTGTGTGTTTGCCAGCCTGCCTTTTCATTATATCAGAGCTCGTTCTGCTTTACATATATTGGCATTCAGATAAACTGTTTTGTCAACTGTGAGCCCTTAACCTCAAATTACTTGCATCACCATGTGCCCTGCCAACTTCAATAGCCTGTTGTCACCTCTGTGATTGTCACTCTCCCACATACACACCCACACACACACACACACACACACACACACACACACTGTTTTTTTTTCTCTTTTAATCCCACTGTTGTGAATCAGTTAGCTCTCCCGTTCCCAGTTTCCTCGTTTAAAAGTCAAATCTTCGATCACTCTCTCTCTCTCTCTCTCTCTCTCTCTCTCTCTCTCTCTCTCTTTTTTTTTTTCTTCAGCTCTCATGAAAGTCAAATTAAGAAATTGGTGACTTCCTAGCAGCTTCTCTCTCTCCCCTGCCTCTCTGCTCTTACTGGGGAGCACAAGCTTTGGCTGTGGCTGTTATGTAACGAAGAGAATCGAACGAGAAAAGTGACTTTTACTGTAAAAACTTAAGGTGTTTATTTAAGTTTGTTGTTGGCACAGCTTTTCATGTCTTTGAATGGACCCACCATTAACATCTCTGGTTTATCCACAACAATTATTTACATTCAGCACTGTCCAGCTGTCATTTTTTTCTTTTCTTAATTATGCATACCTCAACACAAATATCCCTTTAACACAGGAGGAGATTGTGCAAAGTGGGCCATCGTTGGACTAAAATCTATTTTTACGCTGAGCAGTTGTTAAAAGCACAACGAGTTAGGACAGGCAGGACCAGAGTGCAACTAATTAGCAAACAGAACAGGCTCTTTAGTTTGTTGCATAAGTGAGCTGTTAGTTAGAGGGACAAATGGACTAAGATAGTGGAATAAAACCTGGCTGATTCGTCGCGTGTGCACAAAACTTTGACGCTCGTCCAGCTTCAGAGGTTTTCTGAACTGAGCAGAACAGTAACACCAATGCACGTGTTTGTGTCTGTGTGTAGACCTCCACTGCCGTGGTGAATGTCGTGGTGACAGATGTTAATGACAATGACCCGCTGTTCGATCCTTCACTGCCAGTGAACCTCACCGTCATCGAGGAGAAGGATCACGCCTACGTTGGACAGGTCAAGGTAGGAAGATGCACGCACACAGAGAAACTCTACATGCTTTTAAGTTATGCTTCTCGTTATATGTACGAGTATGTTTCTATGAGGGCGTGTGCAGTTGTTTGTGTTTTTCCCTGCTATAATCCTTTGTTATAATGATCAGGCATGAACAAAAAAGCCAATTAAGACTCCAATTATCTCACTGTACTGATAATTCCTGACTGCACATCTGTCATTTCACATCACCCACTGTGCTGGGCCTTTTGATTTTCCAATTACACTCATTTCACACATACTTCTTCAGGGGTGTAAATCGATATGTTTGACACTAGTCACAACTGATCATAATGTCTGTTTCTGTGATTCTAACAGAGAGGTTATTACTAGAGACACATAATTACTTAGCTCCTTAAAGACTCATCTACATCTTCTTCCTGTTTGCAGTTTCTTAGCACACATACGTGCAGCACACAAGAATCCACAGAAGCTCTAATTAAATTCTGCTCTTACAGAGATCACTAGCATAACTCTGTAAGTCTTGGTAGCTTTTAATTAGTACTGTATGTCATTATAGTCAGAGGACTGTGAATGCATGCGAGTGTGTTTGCATATTTGTAGATGGACAGGATACAAGGACTTGAGAGGGTGGTTTAATTTCTTGCCAGCTGCATGTGGCTGGATGGTGTCCTCTTGTCATGAATTAAGTTTGATTTTACATATAGACCTGCAGATTATCAGGCATAAAATGCCTGAGTTTATTCTAATGTTTTAATGTCATGTACTAGTGTACTTTTTTCAGTCGAGATCTTTTCTAAAAGTAGACTATGGTGGAAGAAGCTAAATGTCACCAATTACCAAATCATCAGATTCTAGTTTTTAAATAGGAAGTACCTGTGTTCAAAAAGAACGCAAAGTAACAGCTGCAACTGAAAAGGTCATCCACTTACTGCAAAGTCTACTTTCAGTTATATTCTATAAAAAGTTATATATAGTTATCTAGCGCTGTTGTATTGTTCATTCTCCTCTGGACTTTAATCCCCACCAGGAATGTTTCAGAAGTAGAGCGTTTAAATTTTCTCAGATTTGGTCATTTTTCCTGGTTTATGTGCTTCTGAATATTTAAATATGCTGCATAGTTGAAGTGTTTTTAAATTGTCATAGTTTTTACGATCAGAAGTTTGCACATGGTGTTTTATTTTGAAAATCAACCGGATTTTTTATGTGGCTTCTGTGTCCAGCTGCTCACAGCGGCCATCAAAAGTAGAACAGCTGCGTATTCTTGGCGCAGCAGGGTGGAGAGACTCTTCTGAAATGGACCACGGCACTCCTGGTGGGGTTTGAATCATTAACAATGGCTGTGAGTAGCTCAGGTGGCCGCAGCCCACACGGAAAGTGTTGCACCTGTGCCTGGTGTAATTTAGCCGTTACGTTGACACAATCATGATATTTCAAGGTTGGTGGCGCTGGATGGTTTGGTTCTTGACGTTTTGAGAATTCTTGCAGGTATTTGTCCTGGGTAAAGGAGGCAGATTTTGACAAGAATTCCTGGTTACCGTGATCCGTGATATTAAAAATTGAGGACACGTAGAAGAAACATGATCTCTTCTCACCAGATGCATTTTCACCTGTGTCAGCATTCTTGTCTCCACTTACCACAAAGACCTCTGGACTTGTTCCAGACCTAATAACTGACTCATGTATTCCCCAGACAGGGGTCATGGGTAAATCTGACACTTTGATAGGCTTTGATCTTTAAAGACGCTCCCTTGGTTGTGTGCTTGCTTGGATTTACTCCAAGCTTAATTCATAGCCTTTATACACCAGTGTCAAGGGGTCTTTGATCAATCTGACACTTTTCCAGGTTCTAAATGTTAATCATGCTTCTTTGGTTGAACACTAGCACTTCTTATAAGAGAAATATATGGCCCTTGTACACCTATATCTAGGTTTTTGGAACAAATCTTACTTTTTACAGGTACCAAACTTGAAAGTTCAATACCTTTTCTTATTTGGACAATTGGAGACTATTCCAAACTCATAAACCCAACCTTATCCTTAAAGAGGACATTTCATTGCAAGCACTGAAAATTGTAACTCTAGCTCAGACCTTTGGGTGTGTTCCAAATTCAACATCCAAAAACCCATCCTAATCTTCAGAGAGGGCACTTGAAATTATTCCAATCCTGAACTTCCTCCCTTTCAAGGACCCTTGGATATTTTCCAAACGAAAACAGACGGTATGATCCCTCAGCGGGCTGTGTAAGGCACGACTCTGGGCCTAATTCCAAACCAAGGTCCCTACCTATAGGTATTAAGCAGATTTCCGGAAGAATGAATGGACCTGACCTTGATTTGCTGATGCTGGTAAGCTAAAGAGAGATGGAAAGAAGGGAGGAAGTGAGACATGCATGGATTGGTAGAGAGAAGGGAGAAGGACATTGGGGAGAGCGAGGGCAACAGCTAAGGCACTACAGATGCAGTCTTGCATTAACTTTCAGGAGTTCAAAATATGGTTTCAAAGAGAAGAAAAATGACACAGGAAGACAAATGACCATAAAAGATAATACATATTATTTCTTTTATATATGAACTTGTTGTTGTGTCCCTTTGTGATACCTGTTCTTGCTGGTTTTGCGGTGGACAATATAGAAGCAAAACAGTTTGATTCAATCATAATGTGTTCTGTAATCAAACCTGGAGAATCAGGCTTCAATTTTTATTTATTTATTTATTTCTTTTATCGAGCCAGCTGCCTCCCAAAACACCTCTTCATCAGTTTACAGTGTGGTTTATCCCTTCATGGCAGCCATCAGTCCTGCAGGGGTGAGAGGCACAATACAACACCAGATGATTTTTTCTGATTTCCACACCTTCAACCACAGAGCAGGGAATGAATCATTGAAATCACCTGCCGCAGTTGTTAGCTGGAATGAAAAAAAAAAAAAAAATGGTGGTGGCCATTCATAGCACGATTGCTTGTCCCTAAAGTGTTGTTGTTTACTCTCTCCGTGTACTATCAGTGGTCATACGCTGCACAGAGATGCCTTTGTTAAAGCGCGGTGTAAATTGTTTTCCTTCCTTTATACAGCACATTACTTTATTTAAGGGAAAATCATTTTGTTTCCACAGCAACATTACATTAGAAACAAACAAACAAGTCTATTGTGATGAAGATTTTCTTGTCTTCATATTAATATATCAGCAGCTTACAGTAGCTTTCTCTGTGAACCTTTTTCTTTTGAACCGTTTTGCCCTGTAACACTTAAAATGAAGACATCTTGGGTAACATATTTCTGTGACCAGTTCAAGTATGTTCAGTCTGGAAGGCTGAAAAAATGCAAAAATTACAGCCTGAGGAAATAAGAAACACTCCTCTGATCCATGCCGACACAACGTAGTAGAGCGGCTACAAATATGTTTTTAGTAAACATACAGTAGGGAAGATAAATATAGGGTTCATGTGTCATTCCTCCATATGGCATTGCACCAAACCATTGAAATGAACTTCAGGTGAAGCACAGAATTTTACCTGAGAAAGTTTAAAAGAAGACATAACAGAGACCCACATACAAAAGCAATCATACACACACACACACACGCCGTGTAGGAGTAAGACTACAAGCGTGATGGCTGGTTGCCTAACTTACTGAGGAAAGACTCCCACACTGTTAGAATACCTGACTATGTGGTTTATCGGTGCAGCAAAGAAAAGAAAATGTGTTCAGAGACGGATGGAAGGAAATCTCAGTAATTTGGTTGCAGTAGCAGGTGCTTCTCTCGCTGTATCTCGGAGTGAATTTAGAGGTGGAGGTGAGAAGGTGATGAAAAGAGAAAAGCAAAAAAAAAAAAAAGGAGGGGGGGGGGCATTGGAAGAAAAGAGGTACGATCGCCCAAACGCGAATGTCAGAGCTTGCGATTGTAGAGATAGAGTGTATATTTCAGGCCGTAAGCTGCTTTTTTTTCTGTCAGCGTGTGTTGAAAGGCAGCAGAAGTAACGCAAGTGAGACATTAATCCTATTGTGTCTCTGGCTTTTAACTGTCTGGCAATTTAATTATGCTGAGAGAGCTGTGAGAAAGACAGTGAGGGAGGAATAAAAGAGAATAAAAGAGGGGACGATGGAGGCAGAGTCACACATATACACACTTTCCACAGTGGAAAACACCAGGACCTGCAGACATCAATATGTCTGACATCAAGACAATTAATCCAGCGTACTCTCTAAAGCAGTGTCTAAAGTGCAATGCTATGACAGCTTTACTGTAAGCCACTTGAATGAAGGTTTTATGAGCAATAATGTTTCCCTGTCATATCAAACATCTCTCCTTTCATAATTCTTTATGTTTGATGTAGACGGGAGAAAATTGTTGTCCATTTATCTCACTTCAGTTTTTCTCAGTTTGCAGACATCACAGGGCAAAGTGTTTCAATTCAGCTGTCCCAGATCTGACGCGTGATTGATACTGTGCACATTTAGGTGTGCTATCAAGTTATTTTTTTCCCCTTTTAGATGTATATAAAATACAGTCAAGGGATCTGAATACTACTCTTGGTGAAAGCTTGAAAATGTGTCACCTAAAGCAATAGTTTGACATTTGGGTAAATACGTTTCTTGCAAGGCAGTTAGATGAAAAGACTGACACCACCTTGTTATCTGTCCATTAAACTATAAGACCTCACCAGTAAGCTTAGCTTAGCATAAAAACTGTAAACAGGAGGAGACAGTTAGCCTGACTGTGTCCAAATGTAGCAAAATTCACCTGCTAGTACCACCAAAGCTTCCGAATGAGCACCTTATATCTTGCTTATTTTAATCCCTGCAAAAGCTGAACTTTAAAAACAACAGTTGCTCGTTTAACAAAAGGTTACGTGCTGGACTATTTCTTTCCCCTGATCACTAACTTCTTGGAGCTTAGAGTGAACTTTACAGAGGTGTAGTGCAAATTTCTGGACACTTTACATAAGCATTCTCTACAACCGCCTCCCCTCCTCCACAGCTATTCATAGCTATATCTTTATGGGCCCTCCTCACATGAAGGCTCTGCATATTCAGACACCTTTTTATCCCCTACACGCCGGAAGCTGTATGCTACATACATGTCATATCGGAATTAGCTTCCGACTGTTTTGTGTGTCGACACAATCAGAATCTTACAGCCATCTTGATGACGTGAATGTTTGCAGTTTTTTGAATGCCATCTCTACCATCCGTCGATGTGATGCACATGTGGCGTTAGAGATGCTGGTATGAGGATTTAGTTACCTGTGGAAACAGTCAGGATAGCTGCTCCAGTCTTTATGCTAAACTAAGCTAAACGGCTGCTGGCTGTAGCTTCATATTTAGTGTTCAAATGAGATTAATCTTCTCATCTAACTCGCCATCAGAAAGAAGATAAGTTTATTTCCTAAAATGTTAAACTTAGAAATACAAACCTATGAACACGCATTACATCTTCTTCTCTTTTGCATCTGCAAATCTACACATTAACATAAATGTCTTTTCTCCTATCACCATAAAATATAATGTATCTCTCCTCTCTCAGTCCTTTTCCTCTATTTCTCCCCTTCTCTCTCTCTGCCTCACTGTACACTTCATTCTGCGTCTCCCCCTTCTCCAAACAACCCAAGATAATCACCCAAAAGCTGGATTCTCCATTAAATTTCTAATGGTTTTACACCCAGATATCGACGAATCACTGAATAGGACATAACACTGGCAAGACATAACCTAATTTCTATTAATCCTAATAACCGCTGTGTGAGATAAGATGAAACTTTAACGATCTAAAATTGGGGAAACGATGAAAAATGGGTCACAGAAATAGTGACACAGATGGCAAATAAAAATGGAATATATACACAAATTGATGAATTGGGGTTGAACTTATTAAACTGACTCTGTAACACTGCTAAGTTACAATGTTCAAGTTATATAAAGAAACAGTACAGCCTACGTATGTCACAGTAAACATGCTGCAAGTCATCTTGCATTAGTTTCAGTTACAGTTTTGTTTCTTCATCTTCACACGAGTGTTTCAGCATCAGAGTTTTTTGTGGAGTCACTTCACTTGAAATTCAGCTGACTCCCCTCACTGTTGCTTTTCACTGTTGCCTATTCGTCTCCCTCAGTGTTGAATCTGGTTGACCTCTCCTCCTCTATCTGCACACGGTACTTAGTCTTTTTTTCCAGTTGTCAGAAAAATGCACCCGGATATCATTTTCTTAGTTCTATGCCTACTGCGTTGGCTGACTTGTTGGCAATGATGTTTGCTTGAAGTAAAAAATGTGCCATAACTCAAATGGGGAGCTTGAACCTGAACAGGCAAACAACACCATAATCATCTAATAAGAAGTTCTTCTGCAGGGGTCATGGTAATTTGATTGGACAGCCTCTCAGATGAATATGAGACGATTAAGGTCATTGAAATGAAGTTTAGCGGCTGGGCTCTAAAGTGATGCCAGTCAGTCAGTCCAACACTTTGTCAGTGAAACGTCCTAAACTTTTCATCACAAAGATCATTTACCAAAGGACGATAAACCAAACTAACTAATGTGGCACCATCATCAGGTTAAAGTGAAAGTTTTTGCAAATACCTGCAACCTTCAGTGATCACTATGTTCTTGTTCATGTGACATTATTGTCATTGTATTATCTTTTTTCCAGTTTATTTCTTCTAAAAAAAAACCCAACACAGAATCCTAATGTATGTAGATACCATAAAGAATATCCTTAATCATAAGGCAGTTCATGTTTTTAAGTACAAGCAACTTCAAAATAATCGTCTTTCTGACTAATTTTGTTGTACAAAGAGCTGAGCACTAAACCTCTAACCTATTTTCATCAGTTTTCTTACTGTTAACCAGATGAAGCAATTATTTTTTAAAACTTGCTACTAGCTCTGAAATTATATTTCATTATTGTGGACTTCTAGAGTCAAAAAGCAACATATATCCCACACACACACAAAGCGGGTTAATATTTCCTCTGTTGCTCTCCTGCTCTGCTCTCGTCTGTTTTAATGCAGTCAGAATGCTGATTGGACAGGATGAACAGTCAAGGAGGGTGAAAGTAACACCGGCTAGCAATTTGTCGCCTTCTCAACACCTTTTTTTTATTAGTTGAAAGAGATGATGTGGAGACGGAGTCAGAGTTTGACTGCAGTCCATGAATACGGAAAGATGCAACAAAGGCAAAAAGACAGCCCGTGCTACTTCTTCCAAGTGAAAACTGAAACCACTGTCTCATTAACTCCGAGAAAAGTTGCCACTGTTGGAAAGTAAGTTACATTCCTCTCGACAAGTTGCACTGAGGGAAAAACAAGAGCCGACCCCCGCACTAATGTCAGACAGAGAGACAGCAGATCACCAAAGTCTGTCTTTGTTTCCTTGTCAAAACCTTGTCAGCGAAGCTGAGACCTGTGAAGTTTGAATTTTTGCCCTTTGTGAAGCGTACAGGAGCATTAACATGAGGAAAGAAAAGAATGAGCAAGGAAGAGCAAAGGAAAGAAATACTTATTTATGCTGATATTTTTGCATTCAACTGCTACCTATACATGTTTAAATAAGAGTGTATACATTAGTAAAATGTACTGTACAATGTCAAAAGGTCAACAGTATTGTGGATAACTTAATAACTGCATGGCTAGTTGAAGATGGCCGCTCCCTTTTCTATATTCCAGAAGAAAAGTTGTGTGAATGTTAACAAGATTAAAAAAGATTTTTGCCACTTGTAAGTATTCATACTCGCACTTCTTTCACACACATATATAATTTGATTTGAGAGGGAGTTCACTTTTAATTATAAGAATAATTTCCCTCAAGGCAAGTCTGATAAATTGGATGCATTTCAAAACAGATGATTCACACCGTAAGTCCTGCTTTCTAAATGGGTGTTTGTATGTCCGTGTGTTATTTCTGTGCGTCTGTGTTTAGGCTACAGACCCAGATCTGGGAGCAAGTGGTGAGGTCCATTATCGGCTCGTCAACCACCAGAAGCTGTTTTCCATCAACGCTACAGGAGCGATCAGAACTGCAGTGCCACTGGACAGAGAGGTCAGAGGAAGTGAACATGAAAGTCAGTTGTTGAATGCAGTTGTGGAGAGTTGTCAGTGACTGTGATTCTCTGTCATCTTAAAGGTGAAAGGCCACTACTTTCTGATCGTTGAAGCCTGGGATGGTGCAGCGGACCCTCGGCGATCCAGATTAACGCTGTCTGTCACCGTTCTGGACATAGACGACAACAGCCCCGTATTCACCCAACAGACTTACAATGTCAGCCTAGCAGAGAACAGCCCCAAAGATAAAGTCATATTACAGTTAAAGGTGAGCAAGTGGATTAAAGGATTATTCCATTTGCAGCTAATGTAGCTTTATACTTTTTGAAAAATACCTGACTCAGTGTCTCAATTTTCAGTCTGTAAATTATCCTCTTTTCCAAACAAGAACTTACTAAACACTAAAGCTTGAACAAAGTCCTCCAGGTTGATGTATCGGTTTGTTTTAGTTTGATGCTGCTATCTGCATCAGCTGAAAAGTAACAAAAAGCTGCTCTACAGAAATGTTTTACGAATAGCCGTACTAAATCAACGCAACTATTTATTTCATCTTGCTATAGGCATTATTATGCACTTTACGCTGAAACAGGAAACCTGCAGGTTGAAACGGTTTAAATCTGCTCTGACTTTGTTGCTAAGCTTCCAGTTTTCAGGTGATTCTTCGATTATATCTATATAGCTGTTGCTAAGAGATGTCTTTGTCTCTTCTGCTATTTAATTGTCAGTGGATTGTGGTTGAACCATAGTGCAGCGTTTGGTTCTCCGTGTACCGTACAAATCATTACCTTTTTACAACACCTTTAAAGAAAACAAGTCTATTTGTAAAGACGATTTCCTACAACCTATTTGTAGCAGACGTTTCCAAACAATTAAACATCTTGTTCTTGTTCATTTATTTTATCTGTTGCTGTAAGACAAGTCACATGTGAGGTTATTTAGCACAAGAAACATCCTGTAATAACCAGTCAAGCCATCAATATACAAACTGGCATCTATTGTATTATGATTGAGTACATCTGTGTACACTTATGCTGATGTTACATCATTAACAAAGGATTACATTTGCTATTGGGTCCAACAAACCATGCAAATCCAAACTGAAACAGTTGTTTTACTGGTGCTTGATGAACCTAAAGAACCGGTGAATAAGATTTGATGTCATCTACCTGTATAGTTGCTGATTGCAAACACTTTGCCTCACCCTCTCCTTCCTAAGCAGAAGGAGACAGTGGCGGTGAAACAGGTGAGCCAGTGTTTTGTCCACTCTGGGCTACTGTAGAAACATGGCACACTCCATGGAAGAGGACCTCTGGTCTCTGTAGTTATGAAAGTCTCAGGTAACATAAACATAATGATTGTGATTCTAATTATGAAATCATAGTAATGTATAATATATTCCAGCTCTGCCTTATTCTGTTAAAAGAACGGTCTGAATCTGACACTATAGAGCTTCGAGTAGAAAAACCAGGCAACTGAGAAAATTATTGAGTTACTACAGCACTTTCTAACCAGTTTGAATCAAGTTCCCAGCAGGTCGATACCGAGCTCTTGAATTCAGTTCAATAAAAGCACTGCTAGTCATAAATTCAGTTACAGTCCAGTCAATGAGACTCATCATCATAGTCATACTCAGTTATTTACCTTCATCTTCTTTGAAATGACAAAATCGAATTCATTTTTACATGCCAGCCAGCACTACAGGCATCTTAAAAAGTCAGGGTGTTAATTTGACAGCACTTGAAGACACAAAGTTATAGAGGAATGTGAAATTTAAAAAAAAAAAGCTGTTGTGCCCTTCAGCTACACAGTAAAATAGTTACAGAAGGAAAAATAAGATATGGACCTCCAGCTGGACTATAAATTTTGCCACCGCAGGCATTCCAGATATACCAGCTCAACACAGGCCTAATGAAAATACTACTAGCTCCAGCACATTGTGATGCTTGTCCTTCTGGCAAAAATAAAATATTCAACTTGCCATAAAAATCACAAGGCAATGATGTTACTTTCTTTCACATCTTCTGTCGTCTTCTTTGGCTGTAGGCGATAGATGCTGACCTCAGCTCCAACCTCACATATCGAATCAGAACTGAAGGCTCAGACCAGGAGATTGTTCAGCTATTCCACGTCAACCCGGTGACTGGAGAGCTGTCGGTTCTCAAAGTTCTGGACTACGAGGCGCTGACTGACTCCGAAGCCACATACACTTTCACTGTCGAGGCCGTGGACACAGAGGGAACCATGCCTCCTGGACTAGCATTGGTCACTGTCAGAATCATGGTGGGTGTGTGTAGGAGAAGTTAATACAATGAACTAAAAGACAGACACATTGACCTCCCTCATCCATTTGTCCTCATGCTTGGACAGAATACTTGTCTGGTGAAGCATTACAGTGAAGACTCATGGAAACTGGCATCGTGGCATAGCAGGCAGTGTGAGATTTTAGTTTTTACTAGCTGTGGAAAAATGACTGCAGAGGAGAAAATGATTATTACAGACTCTGTTTCTGTAATCTTGGAGGCAAAAGACTTACAAGAGAGAGTGATTCCAAACAAAAACAAAGTGCCTCTTGGCACATGCGCCCGTAAATTGTTGGAGAAAGTCAAAAGTTACACAGTGTTTGGTAACAAGCAGGCTATTTCCTGGCATCCAAGCATTTGCTATGAACACTAGCGAGCAAGAGGTGGTGCGAGCAGCGTTGCACAATCTCTTGCTGTCAATCGGAGACGAGCAATCAACCAAATTCTGGTTTTATTGTCAAAGCATCAGAAATTGGTTAAATAAAATAAATAATTACATTTGGACACAGTTTAATGTTGAACTATTGATGCCAACTGACAAGCTTCTTTTGTTTTCTTCCAAGTATGATTGACATAAGTCTACGATAGATTGATATTTGTAGTTAATCAAAGACATCACCTTCATCTGCTTTGCTTCTGCCTCCCTCTGATGTTCACTGTTTCTGATCCAGTCGTATCCGGTATACTAATATCCATTCAAGTGTTTTTGCATGCATAAGCACATTTACTGCATTTGTGGAAAAAGCTATTTTATTCATTCATCTCTTGTCGTTCGCTCCGACATCCAAGACTTCAGAGTTAGAATTATAGCAATTAGCTGCCGATTTATGTCTCGTTCACACCATCTTTGTTTACTTATTGTTTTCCTTGGGTCTCAATTTGACAAGCCTGAAACAAGTTAAAAAAAATCAAAGACCTCACAGGTTTTTTTTTTTTTTTACGTCCTGTGATCATCCCATTTATTCCGCTCACTGCTGCATTCATCTTCTCACAGATAAGTAGACATGTTCTCAAAATCCCCCACCAAAAAGACAAAACTTTAAAAGAACTCATTTGGTTGTGAGCTCTGATTCTGTTGTTACGGTAAACAGCTTTTGCTTTTTCTCCCTTTGTGGAGCCCTCAAAGCTGTGACGATTGAGTCCACGTGTGTGCGTAATCATGGGACTCTCAGAGCTTGACATGCATGCAACATGCCTACAAAGTCAGCTGGTCATCATTGGTATTAAATGTGTATTATTTCAGGCACTTGCTGTAAAACAAAAACAGGTTAGTATACTCTGTTTACAATGATATTGTCATTCCACCGTGTGTGTGTCTCTCTCTCCAGGACATGAATGACTTTTCTCCAGTATTCACCCAGTCAGTGTACCGAGGCATGGTTGCCCCGAATGCTGTCAAGGGAACCATTGTAACCACAGTGATGGCCAATGACTCTGACCCTGCGGTGAGCACTTCCAGCTGCTGCTATTTATTCAAACAGTTTTTCACAGCCTGTTCCCCAAATTATGTATGGGAATAATGCAAGATAACCATGCTCGTTTCTAGTATCTGTGTGTGTGTGTACAGTATTTGTGCTTTGTTCTCCTGTGGATCCATTGTTGTTATCTTTTGGTTATTTTTACCACAGCGTAGCACTTAGTGATACCTCAATTGGGCTTTTAACTCTAAATATCTTTGTAATATAGACCGGTTTATCCTACTCGCTGTAAAAGTGAAGGTTATCTCACTTTAGAGTTCCATCGTGAGCCATTAGATAGTCTGATGCACTTAACCTCAGGTTTTAAGGGTTGTAAAATGTTCACACTCAGGTCTAAGAGCAGTCTGAATGTTACTTGTGTGGATTTGCTGAGTCACACAGCATTATAAGTCATTTTGTTTAGATGCAGATCTGAAACGCAGTGGCTGTGTGGGAAAAATAGCACTCATCTTTATCGCAAACAGAAAACAACCAACTGGTAAATTTGCAATTTTACTCTATGATAAATAGGCAAATAAATATTTATGAAAGAAGACCAGAAACACAAAGTATCTTTACTTTGCATTACTGCTCAAGATCATGAGCCATGATTTTATTTTCTCTCATCTCTGTGTGAAATCTTCTTTCTACTCTGAGGATGTTGCCCCATAAGCCTTTTTAAAAGCCCCATGTTTCTTTTACTAATGTGCTCGCCGTCTCTCTGCATCAGCAGAATTGATTAGGACTCGAGGTTTAAGCATCTAGCTAGACTCTCTTGGGTCAAGAAGTAGCATTATACTGCTGAGGCTGTGTGCCTTAAAGGGCCCCAGTGCCCAACAAGGTACTAAATAGCACCTTAACAGCGCCTTGATATACAGTATATATATAATTTGAGTGTCAGTGTAATTTATACCCCTCAGTCCTGAAATTTACCTCTGAAATACAAATCTTTCAAAAGAATTTGTCATAGTGAAGTTTTGCTGACTCACTGAGCCAGTTATTTAATGAAAGCTAACATTAGAGCAGACAGCTCTGAAGAACTGCTCACATCTGCAGTGCTTCTAACTAAATGACTGTCTACTTTGTGTATTATTATTATTTTTAATACAAATCTGTATTGTTTTTACACTTTGTTTGTGTTGAATGTCGTCTCTAGAGATCTTTTTGTAGACTTGTAATGTGATACTGGCACTGTGAGTGATGTTCCAGTCCGGTCTTTGAGTGGAAATATGACCTTGGTTACCTCTCTATTTACTAACTATGTGGCTTTGTTGCAACTGCCTTGTAAATGTTAAACCCTGGGCTGGTAACAGCCACATTATACGACTAAGTCATTGTTGAACATATCAGAATAGCCTTGATCGACATAAAATATTCAAAGTCTTCATGACTAATACATGTGGAGTGTTTGTGATCCACAGTGGGTAACACGATACCAGATATTATATAAAATAAGGTAATTATATATATTTCCTGACATTTTTAATCAAATCAGTCGCACAAACTAATGGTCTCTCATAATCAACAGCACTTGAGAAGTTAATTTATGGTCATCTGAGTGTCTAAACTTGGACCTGCTTTATCCCCTTGGTGACGTATGTCTCATAACTGTTTGGACAAGGGACACTTTTTGACATTTAGGTCCAAACTAATTGCTTTGGATATTATATGCTGTGTCATTCATTACGCACTCATTACTACAGTATGCTTTTAATTTGGTGCTTCTTTGCAAAAAAAAAAGAAGTCTGCAAGAATGACAGCATTGCAGAGAGCGGGCAATAAATATTTCATCCTAATGCCACATTCAGAAAGTTTTCATCCTAAGTAAAGTTTTTCTCTCTCTCTCTCATAGGGTACCCCAGCAGGGCTAGTGCGCTATAAAGTGGACCAGGAGGCTTATGCGTACTCTGCCAGTATATTTGGTGTAGAGGAAAGATCAGGACACATCGTAACCAGAGTAAACCTTAACGAGGAGCCCAACCTTAAGTTCACTGTAAGTATCCATACACCACACAGTTTAAATTAGAGGTCTCCATTAATGTATAATGTACAGTATGTTGTATGTCAATGGTTGGGACCCACCAAAGCGGGTCACATCATGAATCAAAGTGGTTGTAAAAAGATTTTGTGTGGAGTAGATAAGAAAAAAGGTTATTTTGCTATAACAGATGATACTTTTTTTGATCTTTGCTTTTTTTTTTTTTTTTTTTTTTTTTTTTAAGCCATGCTAGCAGCACAGTTTTAATGATGCCAGTGAAATTAGACAGGCCGAGAAGGGAAACTCACTCTTTGATTGAACTTAATTGAGAGGCTAGTCACCCCTGTTACATGCAGCATTCTGCAAAACCTGCCTGTGGCTCACTTACATTTTTATAGCACTGATCAGAACTGGATACCTAAAACAGAAAACACACACAATGAACACACTTGCATTAAAGACATTACACAGCCACAGCATGCATCTCTATGATGGGAAGGTATTAACTTCCTATCAGACATTAATTTATTAAATGTTTTAAATAGAACCATATCTATCGCTATCGTAAATACAGCCAGCAGCATCACTTAATGTAATTCCCAGTCAATCAGACTGATTTATTCATGTAAACACTGATTTATAAAAAGGGCTGTAGTCTAATAGAAACATCACTACTGGGGAATAGTTACCTGATGCATCCCTGTGTTTCTGTAGCTTTTGGATTTTGGTGTTTAGTGGGCGTAGGATTGGGACGACATTACATGAATTGAGTCTTTTAAAAATGTGTTTGATTATCGCTCTCAGATTGTACTCACTTGCTAGTAGTATTTGTGTACATAAAGGTGTCTTTGTACAAAACACTCTTAGAAATCCCCATCTACTGCACAAAGTATACTGCAGTAGCTTATTAGTTTCAAAATTGCCTTTTCCCAGCTGCACTCCTCAACGGGGCTTTGGGCCATGCTAATTTCATCTTTTCATTGGGCTTTAATTAACACAACAAGGATTCAGCGTCCTCCGAAGATGTCACTCCAGGGACTAATTCTACCTTGTTTGCTCCCAATAACTCAAACAAAATGTACCAGTCCAACACTGTACAGTTTTGGGATTATGACTGTAATAAACACTGTCTAAGGTATCATCAAGGACACATACTCAGTAAGATATGACATCTAACAAATATCTACCTAATTTTGTTGCATCAGATTAGAAACGCACCACAACTTCAGGTATTCTCAAAGAAACATTGTTGGAGCAGTTCAGCATGCATAAGTAAGTCTGCAAGGCTAGAAATAGGTTTGTAACTAAAAAGCAACCAATCCTTGTCCTCAGTGCAGTTGGGAAAAAAGTAATTTTGCTATTGAGCAAGCCAGTTAACTACCACATGTTCCAACAGAGTTAGTACTTGTCCAGTAGTTAATGTTATCTATGCATTTAGTCGGTTCCTGGTTAAAGTGTGAGTTATTGTATGAATAAAAAGAAGGGCATTGCAACCATTTCCTGGCTGAATAATGTCTTGATATTTACGTTTGTCCCTCATTAGGATTCCTTTGGGTCTGGTTAACTGTGGTTACCCTCCCAATTAAATGAAGAAGAAAGGCTAAGCAGGAAAAAAATAAGTACACCAGAGGGATGCACACTCATCCTGTTCTCCAATTCCCATGCAAATAATGTGCTTTCAGAATGCAGGCAACAAAGATACAGACATTTATTTTGGTTTATTATCAGCCTGTCATGAATTAACATCAATTTATTTGGCTGTCTCCACTGTTGGCAGACTGCAAAAAGGTGTATACTGATACCTTTGCAACATAAGCGGGCATAAACCAAAAGCATTGGCAGAACTAGACAGCCGTGCGAGTCATAATGTGGATATCAACTGAATGTTGTGACTCCGTCTTTACCTACATGTGTGTTTGATTGACAGCTGGTGGTGGTGGCTTATGATGATGGTGAGCCTGCAAAGGAGAACACAACTCTAGTAGAGATCACAGTCCTACAGCCTTCTGTCATTCCTGTGTTCACTCAGGAGGAATACAGGTACGCACACACTCATGCACAGTGCATGCTATTCTAATCCTTCAAATTTCAGGTCTGTTAATACAGCAACACCTGCTTGTTGCTGGTGACAATTTTAATATCGCAGAAGTACCAGAGGCCTGTTCAGAATCACACTTTGATGGATTACTGGGGTCAGGAAGTGCAGCTAAGCTGTCATAAACCTGAAGAATATGACTTCTTGTCTTATATATATATATATATATATACACACACACACACACACACAATAGCTGCTGTTAGCTCAGTTAGCATGGCAGAGGCAAAAAGACTGGAGAGGATGACTGAGGAAGCTAAGAGGAGGGGGAAAAAAAGTGACTGAAGAAGAAGCCATCAGACAAGAGTAAAACTAGGACTCACTTTATGTTGGCAAGAGCTTTAAAAGCCTGAAAGACTAACACTGAGCTGGGCTTCTTACTGGTGGACTAGTCATAATATTAGCCGGCTGTTATGGCTTATGTTGTTGCACTTGCTTGATGTTTGGTCGTGGTCGCAAAGTTTTTGACTTGCTGGTACAGCTGTCCATGTTTACAACAGCAGTGTTTCATTTGAAAACTGGGGACCAATTTCTGCGTAATGCTGCTTTAATTGCCAGTTTAGATTTTATAGAAATTTAAACAGACTTTAGTGCATAAACACACTGATCTCATTTAGATGAACAACATCTACTTACAGATTTGCTTTTCATGCAACCATGCAAGTGGTTACATTTATCCAACTCCACGTGTCTTGCCATAAAGCTTTATAGCAGCTGTATTGTGTGTTTAATGTATTGTGGTGCGTTGTGGTCACACAGAGCCTATTCCTGCTTCCTGTTGGAGCATCATAGATACACAGTATTTTCTTTTAGGCAGTAACTAAATTGTAGACTTGTTGTTGGTCTCCACACACAAACACACAATTTATATTTACTGTCTAAATGTGAGTCTGCAGCCATTTAGATGCTGTTAAAGAAGTCATATGGCGAGAGAGAGACATCGATCTTAATTTCACACATCCGACTAAAAAAGTTAATAGTTGCTCCTCTTGACTGATACAGATTTGTTTTTCATCTGGCGAATTAATGAATTGCATCAATATTTTGGGTTTAATTAAAATATGGAGGCAAAGGTTTAACATGCAAAGAACAAAATCTGTTATGATTAACTCTTCTGTGATTGAATAAAGCAACGAGCACTTAATATAGTTTACTACCACATTTCACTGTAAACCATTAAAAATATAGGCATGCAAAACCACTCACTCAAGGGCAGTGGATCATTTTTTAGGTAACTTTTTTGTCATTATATCTAAAGCTTTACACATACGCACAAACTTTTATAATTTTTGTCTCATTTTGGTATTTTTCTGAGTACCTGTCTGCAACTTTCAGAGAAGCTAATAAACAGCCTCTGAGGGCCATCACAGTGAAAGTAAAGTGAGGGCTGACCTAAATGTCCTCTGTTTGAAAAATGGTCCTCTCTCCAGAGGTTAAAAACTGATGCTTGTCCTCACACAGATAGCTATGCAAACACACACACACACACACACACACACACACACACACACACACACACACACACTCACACACACGCACAGCAACAATAAAGCAGAAGGCGTCTGAAGTCTGAACAGCAAGATTGATGTTTACTTGCCTAATTCATTTTTTATTACAACTCAAATGTTGTACTTTGGTGTCAGGAGATTCCAGAAAACAGTGCAAATTAAAAATGTATGAACTTTGTCCAGTTTGTTTTCATTACACAAATCCAAGAATTAAAAACAAATATGTACAGTAGCATCAACAGCAGACTACTTTTCACAATCTGCTGGAAATGTATTAAAAGAAACCGACACTCACTTGGAAGTAGCATAAAACATGTGAAAGGGCACATTTGACTCCGCTGTGCTCACTGCTGGTCTGCCTGTGACTCACTATCAGTGGTTGGTGGGCTGGCCAATGCATGTCATTTTCTTTTATTTCCTTTGTGAGCTTTAGAAGTTGAATTTAGCAAAAAAAATAACCCACCATGTCCCCCGGCAGTGGAAAAGCATATATAGAGCTGTTCACAAAACAAGAATACATTAAAGGCCTGATGCTAAAAATGTCATAAAGAAATAGTTTTTAATATTGTTCTTCAAGTAAAAAAAGTTTTCTTTCATTCTCTAGCTATACAAATGTCTTTCTGCTGAAGCTGTAAAACAATAAATGTGATGGATTGATATCGTATTAAGACACACACAACACACTCTACACCACACACTCTTTTATTCATTGTGTTCTGAAATTATAGTGCTCACACACTATAAACTCAACGTAATAAATTATACTTTGTGCAGATGATCTCTCACTTTCAGTCATCATTAAAACTCTTCCATGTTGACGCTTGTTTTATGAGGTCATGGGGTCAGCTCAGGTTTTCTCTCCTGTGATTGGCTGGGTGTGAGCGAGGTCAGATGTGAAACTGGCCAATAATCTACAGCTATTATCTTTTTGTTTCTCTATCCAGATCTGTCATTCTGTCACTTGTATCCCATCTTTTATTAAACATACATCGGTTTTATTTACGTATAATTCCTCTCTGTCCTGTTGCTGTCTGTTTTATTTGACTTTACTTTCCCACATTGCATAGCTTCTAAAATTCCTGATTTTTATCAGCCTCTCTATGTGTCAGTGTCCCGCACAATGATGTTGGAGGGAGTGAATCAGTCTCCTTCCATTTGCTTGCTTGTTATGTCATCCGTCAGGCAGAGTATTGAAGAATCAGGCCTAGATGAAAATTGCAGGAGAGGCTGCTTAAGCATCGTATTTTCCAAAATGTTTCAAAATGACTGTTTTGAGCAGTAACCACATCCAACCTTGAGCCAATCAAAGTCAGCTTTTTGTCACTGATTGTTTGGTAGAGGGGACTGCATTAATTGTGAGTCTTTTTTTCCCCTCTTGTCCAGCTTCCTCACACGTCAAGACTTTTATATGTATATATATGTGTGTGTTTAGGCAACTTTCACATAGCTTACGTGCCATCTGTCATGCATCACGCAAGAATCACCCAGCTGCCTCTCAGTATTTGAGAAAAAATCAGCAAAAATTATGTGAAAATGTATCTGTATTGATACTTCTATCGCTTTTAGTGTGCCTTAAACACCTGAGCGCCATATGCTCTAAGCTAATGAGCTTGTTTGCGAGTAATTTATGACATTACTGTCAATATAGATAAATTTCCCCACTATTACAGACAAAATTTCGAAATGTCAAGTTTGTCTTTCGCACAGAGCAGAGTAAAGCTCCTCTCTATTTTTAGGAAAAGGGTTAGAGGCAAGAGAGAGAGGGAGATGTCAGCCAGCCATATAATACTGCATTTATGAATATGTAACATAGCTTCCAGCTAAAGGTATTTGGGCCCATCTATATGTGTGCACTAGATCCTGTGTGTGTTTGTATTTTATTTGTTAATCAATATACAGGTCACATTAATACCTGCATGCACACACTATTGTTTTTGACTATGGACGTCCCTTTTTGTGGGTATTTGTCTCTTTTGATGCATGCATGTCTTATATTTTACATTTTTGAGCTTAGTTTTTGGTTTTTGTTTATTATATTTACACAGTAGTGTACAGTGCACCAACTTTGAATTTATTAACCCAGTTTTATTGAATAAAACGATGGTTAGATGGTAGATGGTTTCAACACACAGGCATGCTAGGGGCAAGGTTTGATTCCAATATTGAAAAGGAGCCTGATGGTAAAAGAAGGGATGTATTAAAAGTCAGTGCTTGGCAAAATGTATATTCACCGATCTTCACCATGTTAAAATATACAAAGATGACGTTTAGATCTGAAATTGCTTATCGGCTATATGATAGTTTTCAGCCTTCTGTTAATACGTTTTTGACCCTGACCAGGATAAGCAAAAGACTTTGAATAGCATTTTTTGGTGGAACCCCACTGGGAAAAATATGTCCTTACTCCCCATCACCAGACCAACAAAATAAATTTGCGAGAGCTTGTGGCATTGGGATGAGGAAAATATGTATTAGAAGTTGTTTTCAAAGTTCCAGTGTGTAAGATTTAGTGGGATATATTTACAAATTTTGGCAGAAATGGAATAAAATAAGCAGAACTATGTTCATAGATGCTTTGGGTCATCTTCGGCAGACTCTGGCACGTTGAACTACCAAGTTTCTACTCTTATTCAGACAAACCGAACACTGACAAGATTGCGCCTTTCGCGTTTTGAGCATTTGAGCATTTCACAGCCACCATACTTTCACCCACACTCCTTTTAAATTGCGGTAACACAAATTAAACCCAGAAAGAGTGTTTCCTCTATGTGTATTGAACAAATGTCTATGACTAAGCTTAACCTGATCACAGTGACACATTTTCTGCTGTTTTGACTCAGTACTCCAGTGAAGTGCGTTTCAGATGAAACAGCTCAGCACAGTGTGTTTTGGATTGTTAACATCCATATTGGGTAAGCATTGTAGGACTGTACCTGTATATTTTTACCCTCCGGAGTATGTATAAAAAGAGTCTAGAATTACACGGGTCATTGGAAGCTTAAAAGTCAGCACTTTAAACTTTACAGTCATTGTTAATTTTCATATCCAATAGACTGCAGAACAGAGGCAAAAAAGTTGCCCTTTAGAATGATAACAATAAGGCGGTTTTTAAACTTGACTTACATTTTTTAAATTTAATTTCGATCTATTTATTCAGTAATATAAATTATGTCACGTATGCAACAGGTAATTTAATCCCTGGTAGGTTGTACTGACATTTAAGGGTTAGGAAAAATGTTGATTTTTAATGTTTTCTTCATGTTTGTCAAGTTTCATGTGTGCAGTATGTTAATATGATGAAAGAAAGACACACTTTTGCACACGCATACAAGAACACACACACATGCTCACACCGCACTGAGACTGAAAACCAGTGAAGCGTAGCTTTGGCACTGTAACCTGCTGTTTGTGCATTTTCACTTCGCGGGTTTCTAATCTAGTAAAACAGTTAACAAGCCGAAGAGGAAGTTTGTTAAATCATCTTAGGAACTGTGTGCAGAGCAGAATTCCTCCCTCTTCCCTCTCGCTTTCTCCCTCTCTCTCTCTCTCTGTTTTCTCACTGTAGGACCATCCTTGCACCTGCAGAATTAGTATGCAGTCAGTAGCACATACACATGAATAGTTATCAGCTCCCAGTGGCAATTATCAGCATGGGGTTAAGTGAACAGAAAGAAAATATTGCGTTTTGAAAGATTATTGAAATTTATGAACCCCCTCCCACCACTTTCCGGGCTTGTGTATGCATGCGCGGGAATGCGAGTATGTATGTGTGTCGTCTTTGTTCGTGTCTGCGTGCAGGCATCGGTTCCCCCTCGTGCTGTCAAAATGCCTCATAGTCCTGTTACTTTGTTAATGAATCTAATTAGAACGTGGTGAGAGAGAGTTAAGAGCCAAAACACTTCTAAAATCAAAACTTTTAATCAAGAAATTGTGTGGACAGAGATTGCAATATGTTGCTTTGTCTTGCATCATTTCAAACACTAGAGATAAAATACTACAGCTTCTCTACACTGATATACAGTGTACACACTCTGTTCAAGAATCACAGGCAGCCAAGCAGGAGGTCACTATCCAGCCAGCTGGACAAACCCAAAACTCAATTTTCTCTTTGAAAGGCAATGATTCCATTTGTCTGCCATCAAGGTAACTGAAACAACAAGTGAATACATTTTTATTCAGCATCTGTAGGAAGGTAACAGACTTATTGGAAATTGGGTTGGATGTTGCTAACTGCTACCCATTACTGCCTGCTGCACCTCCAATGGTGCCCTCAGATTAGCTGCAGGGTCATCAGCTGCTCATCGGCTTTTCACTTACAGTACGCCTCCTGGTGGTGAAGCAGTGAATGGGATGTGTCCCTCTTGCACCCTGCAGCTGGCCTACAGGTTAGCCGGTAATCCAACCCGTACCCTTCCTCCTAAGTCATAAGCCCTTCTCAGCCTCCTCTGCCAGTTCTCGGAGCGCCCCTGTTACTCCTGCGTTGCAGAGTAGCCCTGGCATCCCACTTCCACGGGGTAGTTGATGGTCCTCCATCCCGCCTCCTTGCATTCAGCAGCCAGCTTTGAAAACTTCATCTTCTTCTGCTCATGGGCAGCCTCATCAACCTCCTCTTATGGAACAGGCTCAACGAGGATGACAGACTTGGCAGACTCAGACCATACGACAATGTCAGGGCGGAGAGATGTGGTTGTTATTTCCCTGGGGAACTGCAGCTCTGCACCAAGGTCGACTTTCATACTCTACTCCCTGCCAGGGGAGAGAGGCCTTGATTGAGCTTTTGGGCAGTTTTTGGAGCCCACTGCTTACAATAGATGCATATGGTACTTTCTCATAGATTGATCAAGTGTTACAGCTTCATAATCTTGCACTGTCTGCCTCCAGTAGACAGTAAACACTTGTTAACATGATACACCGGTGTTAAATATATAGATATAGGCGTTTTATTTCTTCACTTTACAGACCCAAAGATCTGAAGAACACAATTTAATTGGATAAAGTGAATGCTGTTTGCAAACATTTTCTGATGGGTGTTAAGTTCTAGTTTCCTTAGATTTATTGTGAGTTGTTTGTTCATTCTTTAAACGGTAGAAAAGCTGAGACTAACCTTTTCAGTTACTGGAAGAAATTAACGTAGATGCAGCTGTGTATCACTTGCACAGTAATGAAAAGAACTATGACTGACTTTATTATATAACTCTAGTGAGGAAACAACAAAGAACACAAGAGAAACTATGATAGGACCTTGAGGTACTCCACAACTGTTGACTGCTATAACGTTCTCTTAATTTTTTAATTTCTTTCTCCAAAGCTTGTCTTGCTTCTATGAAAGAAAATTAGTTATTGGAGCAGTCATCTCACACACAGGTGACACATCAGTATGTATACATTTTAAGCAATTGAAGTTAAAGTTACCCGTGTTTAGTCTGGCTTCTCTGACACCGATTTAAGTTCTCAGATGCTCAGGAGTTTAGTGTTGTTTTATATTATAATAGTACGTGCCATTTTTATTTTTGGTTTAAAATATTTTAGTCCTCTTTTCACCTCTGCCCTTTTTGTTATTTTCTTCCTGTCTGTTTTATAAAGTCAACACCCGCTGTTTCATCCGCTGTAAACTATGTTCTATCAAATTAAGTGTCTTCTCTGCCAAAATGAATAAAGTCCCCGAGGGCCTTAAACATTTTAACAATGAGATAAACACCTCCTCCCTCGATGCACGTCAAAACAAGCACATCCGATCGGTGGCTCTATAAATCCAGTATATATCTAACCGATTGAGTTGAAGGTTACCTTGTTTTGTTGATGCACACAAACAGGCGAGTGCACATAGAGTGCTCCTGGCAATGTTACGACTGTGACAACAAATGGCAAACAACCATGGTGTTGTTATTTATAAGATTGCTTGCAGCTGGGAGACAGCAAGAGAAGAGGGGTAAGGTATGGGAGAGAGAGTGAGGGTAGCTGAAAACAGAGAAAGAAGGACAGATAGAGGAAGATGCTGGAAGAGGATAGTGAAGAGAAGCAATTCAGAGATGTGTAGTGCTAGTTTCAGATAGTGGGTAAGGAGTAAGGAGAGCTGAGAAGGGGGCACCGGAGAAACTACAGTTAAGGTTTGAGGGGGAAAAACATGCACACGGACAGATCAACATACAGGCAGAAAAGTCTTTAAAGTGTCAGCTGAGCTGACATGCTTGCAGACTGAAGTAAATTGAAACAGACAAGCAGGTAAAGACTCAAACAGAAAAGCGTTGAGGCACACATGGCAGACTGACACTGCCTGTGTACATATATAAATAATTTAATAATATGGCTCAGACTTCTCTCCTGCTGCTCCCACTTGTTTCAGACTTTGATTTGCTTCAGAACACAAGAAATTGTATAAGCTTGAAGTTATCACACGTTAGTGAAAAGCAGAAAAAAAAGTAATGCATATGCAGTGGTGGGTAATTGACATGGATGATGGCTGACAGATCGAGGCTATAATCCAGCAGATATTCATTAGCAGCGCATCCGTTCAAACTAATTTGGATATAAATACCACCTAAAGCACACGGTTGGTAACTATAGGAACTACGTGTACAAGATGCTGCACGTAGACAGCTCTCACGTTGTCAAGTCAAACAGCTGAAGTCTATTACAGCTGCTTGTATCTGAAAAATTAACATTTCTAAGCGCAAGTATTTATACCGTCTATCTAATAGGAGTTGTCGCATGAATGTATACACCTGTTTTGCAGGTTTATGTGACCCAAACCAGAGGATTGCATCTTAAACTCTTAAAGATGGATACGCAGGGTCGACCTTCAATGTGCTATAAAAGCTTCTGACGCATGCATTTTGATGTACACCTGTTGTTTTAAATGGCCAACCTGCACCACAAGCACAGGAGGTGCACCACTTTTGGTATGGGCCATTTAAATCAATAGGCATACTTTAAAATGCAAGGCCTAGAATCTCCTCCCTTTTGAACCAGTTTGTTTTTCCTGCACATTGTCGGTTACATTGTCGACTACTCTTTCAACAACTGCAGACACAGTCTTCTTGTTTTTGACACACAAATAGATGAAAAGGTAAAAATGGACACACTGTAAAACTACAAACTCAGCGTTTAGCAGTGTTGAACAGCATATCTCTGATCCTTTGAAAGGTCAGCTGCTGTCAGGTTGTATGTTGCAGCTTGATCTCTGGTAAAATATAGCAGCAGTGCAGTATACACATGAACACAGGGAGAAAAAAATGTGATTTAAAATGGATTCTTGCACCAGCACGGAGCAGGAGCCTAAATATAGTTGTTATTTCCCAGATCCTTCCATAAGGTGGGTTGTTTTGTCCCATTTGAGTGCACTGGGTATTGTACTACTGCTGTCCTCTGGGAATGTGCTACCACAGATGCTCATTCATTAATTTTCTTCATGTCTGCAAGGACTTAGACTGTGTAATAAATTACAGTCAAAGTTCTGAACCACTTTTCATTTAAAGTCAGTTAATGTTGGTCGCCTTCCCCAGCATGGATGAGTACTGTACATACTACTGGGATGTTAATGTGAGATAGAAAAAAGTGTATACTGTCACACAACCCTAATGAGCATACTCTCAATGACAAAGCAACATTTAATGACCTTGATCATCACATTAACAGACACACTGAAAAACGCAAATATTGCCAGAAAGAACAAAACTAATGTTTTATGTGCAATTCTGCATTATTGCATATTCATGCAAATGTGGGGTGTTAAACCAGCCTGGTGGGGTTAATGATATTCTTCCTTCTTATCGTGCCTCAGGCATTTAGTAACTACATAATAATAAAACAAAAAAATCAAGAAAGACACACTGAGGATGCTTAAAAGACGAGAGCAGGCAGCGTGTGAACAAAAAGCTGGCAGCTTTTACTTTAGTTATTTTATCTGTCTGGCAAGTTCTCTCTTAGTTGTTGTTACATGAAAGCTAACATCATAGCTAACATATAGTGGTTTACAGTGAAAGCAAATTTAATTTCACATACAGTTCAGTGACTCAACATCACACCGGTCCTTACCTCATTATTAAAAGTATTTATTTTGATGAATATCTCTTTATTAAACATGTTTGTTACATTTAAGTCATTATGTTCTTCAAATTAAATATTTTAGTCATTATATTCTTATTCTGAAGTGGAGCTTTGTTATTAATTAGGTGCAGTTGAAACTGTCAAGCATCTCCTGAGAAAGGTGTGAAAGAAAAGGATTGTGAATAGAGAGAGGGAGAATTGATGGACATGGTAATCAAAATACATTCCTTTTTATTATCGATAATAAGGCAAAATAGTTACTATTGCTTGATGGCTCATCACTGTCATAGAGACCTGGAATTATAGTCACATTCACACAAAGCAAATGTTACATTAAAAGAATAAATGTTCATTTCGCTGGAGTCTGTTTTTTGTATGACAAACTTCACAGATAAAAGAATGATAAACCAGTCTACTCTAGATACAAACAAAGACAGTAGTAGTTGTTAAACCTTCTTAATGTGTTTTAGTGTTTAAAAGGAAAAAAACATGACATGACATGCTGCCGTGTTATGCATATAAACATTCAACGTTGATTTCTTTTACTGTGATCACAATCCTTCGTTAACCTCTGTTAAATCTGATATATAATTATATAAGTGGCAAATTCAAGTCATTTGATTTAATGATTTAATGGTGAATTATAACATTGTCAAGACTGAAGGATTTGATTTTAGGCCTCATTTTACACTGATTTTATCCATGTATGACTATACATTTTTATTATGTCATATATTCTTATTTTGTTTACATCATAATAACTATAATCTTTCTGTTTTTACACCTACAGCATGTCAAATTTCAGCAAAGAATGTCACATACTCCCACTCACACAGCTTTGGTGTGCAAAACCATTCAACTGGATCTGAAGGCATTCTTGCTCGTTGTAGCTGAAGGAAAAACAGATGTAGTCCAATTAAACTCCAATTATCTTATCACAGTTGAAGTTATACTTCTATTCAGATGGATAGAGGTGTCGACCTTAAAAAAAAGTTTAAGTTTTTAAATACCAGTTTGACTAGTTTTTTCTTTTTTTTCTGTAAGGTGGCAGCTTTTGTGCGGTCGATCTAGGAAGATTAGAAGATAGCATCAGTCTACAGACACGATTTGCTGGACGATTTTAAGAAAATTGAAGATGGATGAATTTTCTTGTTGCAGCACTTTTGCACAGACACACACAAATAATCTTCTCTGATTCATTTGAACTCAAACACAATTCCACACCAGCATGTCTTTTGTCCCTCTCTTTCTTCATTTTCTTTCACTGTCATCCCTTTTTCTTCTTTTTTGCTTTGTTGCATGTTTCTTTGTCTCCATGTCACCTTTCCTCTGATTCTCTCATTTGCCAACAGCCCTTGTATATATTGCTGGATGTTTTTTTTTCTCTCCTGCTCTGTCTTGCATGTTTTATGTATTAGTACTTCAACAATGCTCTGCTCAAGTTCAGACATTTGACTGTCAGTTGACAATTACAAGACGTCTGTAAAGAAAGAGGTGAGCAGAGGGCCATGATAAGAGGGTTAAAAAATGCTGAGACACTTGCCGACAGAACACACGGAAAAGAGAGAATCTGTTTGGGAGATACAGAGAAAGCTGTAAAGTCCAGAGCAGGTGATTGACAGAAAGAAGGAGTGACAAAGATTGAGAGGTTGTGTGTGAACCAGTAGAGCAGAATGGGGAGAGGTAGGAGAGAGGGATGTGGGATTATAGGGAGGAGGAGAGTGCCAGAGGACACAGGAAATGAATTTTGATGATTCAGACAGTGTTAAACATTAATAAAACAGAAAAAATAGATTAGGTATATGCCCTAGCCCCTGTAATAACACCAGTAATACTGGCTCACTACTACGACATTTTAACTACAGTCGACTGTGTTTGTTCTTAACAGAAAAAAAAACTAACCTCATTTTCAAGAGTCTGAACCGCAACACCTGCCTTATCAGAAAACTGTTTGGATTTCAACCATCGTGGTACATGTGAACTGAAAAATTAAGCCTTTCAGTACTGAAAAATGGCCCCAGCAGGAGAAAAAGTACCTTACAGAACTCCAGCCAGCCTGTAAAGGTTATTACTGCAGGCAGTTAAGACCCTTTGCTCAACAGTCTCCTAATGAAAATCCTACAGTCAATTAGCAGCCGTCTGGACAGGGAGAGAACGAGGGACCTGGAAGATACAGTTAAAGATGTGGGGGATGTAGGAAAGAACAGAATGTTGACATTTTAAATTGCTATTCAAATAGCGGTCAGTGTTGCTGGCTAGGGCTGCTGGCAGATAGTTGTTTAAAATATTGAAAGCAGAAGAGCACAGTGGTCTTATTGGATATCAGACTTGTTTTGCAAAACCTAAAGCAATTGAAATATTTGCACCTAATTTATCCCTCCAAATTGTTGGTATATGAGTTCAGTTGGAATCATTTAGCAAAGAAAGTGTATAAAGTGCAAAGCAAATCTGCAAAATCTAAAAACAATACAGCAATGCCTCCATAATGTTGAGGTAATTTAGCTGTCATCTTCTTGTTCAATCAGGTATTGGTCTACCCTACCATTAGCTGGTAGACAAAGCCATGATGGCAAATTCAAAGAATCGTATGTACACATTAACATCAACAACAAAAGCAGTTATTTTACTGTAGATTCAGGACACACTTCCTGAAAACATGAACCAATATCAACATAATTACATTATGATTGCGTCCCCAGCTGTGCAGAACCATAAGCGGTTTTACCTTTCAGGCATGGCCGGATGACGTCATGTCATATGAATTAGTTCTCTTCAGAGCAGTAATGGACATAAGGCTGGGCAGACACTGTGTTCAGATGAAGTCCAATTTCAACCACAAATGAATGGCCTCAAACTAATTACTAGAATTTGTGAATCTCTGCCAGATCAGCTGTTGTTTGTGGAGTTCCATTTAGTTTGAGGAAGGTCAGGACAGGCTGTCTTGCAGTTTGAGTAGTTCTGCAATTATACTAACTATTATTAGTTATATTTTACATGTTTTGACCAGCTGTAGTCTTGATTGAGTCTTTTTTTGCACTGTTATATAAACAAAAAATGGACTTTGCTACCAAGTAGATCACCATGGACACACATTCCTACGTGTTTGCAGATCTATATTTGTTTTTGTCATATTCCTTTTTTTTCTTGCTTTTCATTTGAAGCAGATTTGGACAAAGTAAGAGAAAAATCTGCAATTGTCAACCAATCAAAGGTTTGCATTTGCAAAAAAGTTGTGAGTTTATCCAACATAAAAGGCTTTTAAAATTGCCCAGCATATGCAAGCTTACATAATAATAAATAGGAGGGCTGCTAATGTCGACTGATTTGATTTGACTGACCTGAGTTTGCCTTGTCGAGTACAGTATGTCATACAGTAGATCAAACGTGACTGTGATATGAAAAAAAAAAGCCTGACTGAAGCCTGACAGCACAAAAACACCATTCAGCACAGAAAATATTGTAGTTTGGTGTGGACAGAGACACACGGGAGATTAAAAGAAGTGACGGATCAAGAAAAATTGAAGAAAAAAAAAAAAAAGAAGTGAAAAGAAGCGGCACGAGGAGGGACAGAAAGAATAATGACAAGAGGGAAAGATGATGAATCACCCATATCTGAAAGAGACAGGCTAAAAATCATGAGTGAAAGAAACGAATGACAGTAGCTATAAGGGAAAGAACCACACAGAGGAGGGTATCTTTGCCAACATCTATCACTATCCACAACCTGAAGCCAAGTGAGATGCTTTGGGAAGAGTTGGACCGCCGAGTGAACAAAAAGCAGCCAAAAAGTGCTCAGCATATATGTGAACTCCTTCAAGACTGTTGGAAAAAAAACATTTTAGGTGAGCTGTCTTTGAAGCCAAAGGTGTCTACTTTGAAGAAGCTAAACTATGAAACGCTCTTTATTTATGCTTTTTATTTTACCACACATTTCCATATGTTTTTATATGTTGACAGTGTTAATCTACAATGTAAAAACTAACAAAGAAAAAAAAAGAATAATAAAGTCAAGTCAACTTTATTGTCAACACTGCCATATGTACAGGATATACAGAGAATTAAAATATAGTTTCCCTCCTATACCAGGTGCAAATAAGGAATAAACATGAAATGTAAAATATATAAAGAATATAGAGATATAAAAAAGTATTACAAATATAAAAAGACATAAACAGTGTAGCAAATATAAAAAGGTATTAACAATGTAAATATAGCAATATAAAAAGATATAAACAGGTTATATTAAAGGTAAACCACAAACTTGGTTTTAGGGTTACTGTTACGAATTATGAGGACCTCACAGCCTTTGCAGTGTCCTCACAAGTATAGTAATACAGGTTTGTGTGTGTATGTGTGTGCCTGTGTTTCTGTTATCAGTATCAGCCCAGCTTGCTGTAGTTAGGACAGCAATGATTAGAGAGTGCAGAAGGGGCGGACAGGGGCTTGATAATGAACTGTGAGTGTGTGTGTGTGTGTGTGTGTGTAGGTAGGTGTGTGTGTGTTTATCTGTAATATGACATATACTATACATCCGCATGGAGCCTCTTCTACTTGTATGCATATTTATGCATGTAAATGCGTTTCGACCCTTCCACAAGTTGTGTGCTGTGCATTGATATGATTGTATTGCATGTGTGCACGTAGTTCGGCGTATCAGTGCGTATGTGTGCGCATGTGTGCATCCTCTTTATTGCGCTCCTTCACCCCTGTCAGACAGCCATTGTGGAGGGGGACGAGTGGAGAAATGGATAACAACTGTAGCTGAGGTCTGCTGGGATGTTGGCTGGAGGCAGCAGCCAGAGGGGGTGATGGTGAAGAAGAGGCGTGGGGGAGAAATATGGATGCAGAAGGAGAAATATAGATGGGTGTGAATGGAGTGGGTGTAAGTTGGGAATTGAAATTTTAGTGTGGGAGAAGAAGGAGGAGAGGAGAGAGAGAGAGGACAAAGACATAGTTTGAACGTTGGGAGAAATTAAATAATTTCATATGTGTAAGTTATTGCACTACTACAAAACAAGCTCAAATTTATTGATTGACTATATTCGTGCTGCTGCAGCTAAACTGCATAACTGCAGACTTGGGGTTTCTCCTTTTCCGTTTCAAATGCACATTGAGTTCATAAAGCTTCTCCTCTTGAATCTTGTTAGTCCCATTTTATATAATTTGAAGAGCGCATGGATGTGAATGAGAACATTTTCATTCTTATATTAGTATTCTTTGTCCGCAGACTCTCAAGTAGCAGAGGTGTGGCTCTTTACTGATTACAAAAGAGAATTCATGTTCTGGTTTGTTCTGGTGTCCTCAGGTTTTAAAATACTGACTATGAAAATGCAACAGCCCAGATTCAAGCCAAGTTTAATCTTTAACCCTCTGTTCTCTCTTTTTCTGTGATACTTTACCATATATCATAATAAAGGCAGAAAATGACACATTTCCAGAAGGATAAAAATTTCAGTTTTCATTGCTAAATGAACAGGAGTCTGGACGGGAAGGGACTGCACACAAGACAAAAATGGACCTTTTTCCACTGGAGACTTTTTGACATTTCACAGTAGAAAAAGCATTTGTGTAAACAATGAAATTAATGATGGCGATTTAGCTGTTTCTGTTTCATGGTCTGGTGCCTTCGGGCTTGTTGTCACATTGCCACGGCTTACTGGGACACTTAGAACCGAGACATTATCTGTGTTTTTCGAAGATTTACATCAGCTGCTGCAATTTATACTTCCTAAAGTTGCACAATATTTGTACTTGTCTCATTTAAATCTACTGTATATTCATGCGATAAACTTCAGGTTTATTACACATTTGCCTGGAGGAGTGTTTGGGTAGAGCAGGTGGTTAGAGAACCAATTGACTGAGTTGGAAGTTAACATCTACACACACACACTCTCTCTCTTCTCTCTCACTCCCCAATAGTGCCATTTATCACGTTGTGATTACTTGATAGCTTAGCCAGTTGGTAGCCCATGTTATAATGTTTAGCCAGCTGTGACGGTTGGCCTAATGACTGGACTGGGTTTATTTAATGGAGCAAAATCTGCTGGAAATTTGAGAGTTGCCAGATTCTGAAGAAAATCTGTCAAGGTTGTAAGCAGGGAAAACTGCCCACCACATGCAATGGGAAGCAGGTGGACAAAAACAAGACCGTGCCTGGGTCCTGTTTCAAAGCTGTTGATGGTTTAATTTCACAGTTTGGCTCAGGCCACTAATAGTCCCTGTCAGATAGCCTGTTCCAAATGTACTGGATCAGACCAAGCTTTATCCAAACACAACCTACAGCATCTTTAAGAACCATCCAGAAAGCTTTATAAGTTTTAGTACATCAACTGAAGTCATGCACAGGTTATATTACCAGTTATTAATTCATTAATATAAATATACAAGTACAAATGTCAGACATTCTCTGGTCCCAGTATTTTCTCTTCACAGTGAACAGAGATCTTTGTTTATATGGCATTTAAAAACATCACCTTGGGTTCAGGGAAACTGTAATCACCTTTTACCAACGCATATGTAATATTTCTTGAATTAATTGTTACTCTGGAGTTCATGCCATTATGCGAGAATCACTTAAGTGAACTGTTCTGGTCCAACCTTTACTTTATCAGTTTGTGGGAGTTGTGAGACTCCTTTCAACTGCTACTGGCATTCAGCATGCTGCAATTAACAGGTGGCTAGACACATGTCTGAAGTGAATTTGTTTGTTAACTGATTTAAAAAGGTTGTTCCACAGCAGCCACTTCTCACAAACACAGTTTTCAAGACCAGCTTTCCTACCTGACATTTAGACCTCTAAGTGTGAACACTGCGTAAATATATTTTATCTTCTGGGTTAAAGTTACAGAAAGCTGTCAGCATGAAGCAGTAAAAGCTGTTGGACTCGTTTGACAGCTATTAGTCTCTGTTGTATTTAACTTGCCAAATTGCGGTCGACCCTTGAGAGGAAGTGGGCCCACAGTCTAACATATACATATTTAATTTCCTTATCAGTTGATACTGATTGACTGATCCATTCCCAGGTTTCCACCAGTGAGTGAGGAGGCTGCTGTCGGAACCCCGGTGGGAACCATCATGGCAGCTGCTGTCAATCAGACTATCATCTACTCCATCATCGAAGGCAACGAGGGAGGTGAGTATACTCAGAGCTTTTTATGCGCAGAGTCTGCTCTGGGTTTTCAATTGAGGAGTTGGCTGACCGCTGATAAAGTAGCTACTTGGCTTCTACCATTGAATTATGTATGGGGTTTATTAGCTGTTATTACCTCATGGAGGATTTATGTATCAAGGCCACCCAGTTGTGTAGAGACAGAGCTACAGAGGACGTAGATGGTGCAACCAAAACTCAAACTACAAAAATATCTTCCCCAAAACTGCACTTTGGGCATCTGAGACAAGGGAGGATCAGGGAGCGGTTTGAGACACATCTTCGCCAGGATGCTGAAAATGTGTAATTGGATCCATCCCTCTCTAAACTTTAAACTCACTCTTGGCTTACAGTTTGGAGTGCAGAAATGGCCACTAACAGGGTCTGTGCTCTGATTGTGGCAGATAAAGGTACACTTGAAGTTCCCATCTTTCTCACTGTCTCGTAAAGAAAGCATATCTTTAATACATACAGGCATATGAAAGACAAAACATGCTGTAAATGTAGCATTTATTTGATCCATTGTCAGTGCAAGCCTGTTATAGTCCAATCTGTGCAAGTCCTCCATGTGTTTGTACAAGTTTATGGATAGCATGAATGTAAATGTTTCCGGGGCTCAACTGCTCTACAAGTTCTATGTTCTTTTAGCTGTAACCAAACAGTTTTTAGGTGCATCACCACCATCATCTAGATGTGAATAAGGGCTACATCGATTTGCATTTAGCCTGGGAAAAGAAGCCCGGACCTCTGATTCATACGAGATGTGGCTCAGAGTAAACAAAAGAATATTAAATTTCATCCAAATTTTATCCGGTTATGAAACACTCGAAAGGACAAGTATAAATGGGGCCTAAAAGTAATAAGCTCCAGGTCATTTGCTAAAGCTTTTTATGTAAACAGTGTTCAAAACACCTTTCTGTATCAAACAGCTCAGGGCTCACTCTCTCCTTCTCACTGTAAAATCTATCCTGCTGCTTTATACATAAAGTAACAACAAACTCTATCCCTCTGTGTCCCTTTTTGACCTTTCTCTCTGTTTCTTTCATCCTGCCTTCCCCCACCCTTGCCATCTTTCTCCATCTCTCTGTCTCTTGTTCTCTCCCCAGGTGTGTTCACATTAAATGAAACGACAGGAATGATTTCCACCGCCAAGCCCCTGGACTACGAGGCCAATTCCAGCTTCGTTCTAAAGGTTGAAGCCGACTCCATGAAAGTGGTGTCCTCGAACCTCCGAGCTCCCTCTAAGAGTAAGTGCGTGGTTGTGTTTTTGAACTCTCCTCCTCTAAGATCACAGGACTTACTTCTGATGATGGGTTGCATCACCGCAGATTCTTCTTCTCTCTAATTAAATATACAGACACACACACACACACTCTCACGGATTGAAATATAACAGTGCATGATATTAAGATAATTGCCACAGACTGTAGCGTTCTATCTTGCACAGACTCGTCTCTCTCTGAGCCATTCTCGCTGGAGCTCTCTCTACTTTTACCTTGTGCAAGTTCTCTCCAACTCCTCTCCTTGTTTATTCAGTTCTATGTCTTCAAGACATGTTCCGTTGAGCCTTGGCTGCTGTTGTTACCTTTCACGCAGCTTTTTCCTCCCTCGCAGCTGTCTGTCAAACCTGTACGCTACACCGGCATGTTGTCTTCGCTGTTCATGTTTTAAAATGCTCGCCTCTCCCTTACAGGCTTTGTATCTCATTGGCTTTCATAGGACTTTGTCGATAGGCAATTATGTAACCGTCCAGAATTTAACTCTGGTCTATCAAACTTGTTTGCAATGATCAAAGTGGCCAAATAAAGCTGGCGTGCAGTTTGGACGATTGAAGATTTTATCTGTAAAGCTCTATCTTTTTCCCCCCAAACACTGAGTCATGAGTGATCCGTGCAGGTCAGGTCAGTGTTCATTTTTACTGAACCTGCTGTAATCTGAGTACAACTTAAAGTATTTCAGTATTCTGTTTTAATTTTACTTCATTGTGTCATAATTTTCTTTCACTTCTATCCTCATTTCAATCCATCCACAAACGTATCTTCCCCCCGTTGCATGTGGGAGGAAAAACCGACCAAAACAAGTTTTCACGGTTTTAATTGAGATTACAACTGAAGTGAAACCAGCTCTAATTAGTCTCCATCTCTCCCCACTCTGTAGTTCTTTCTTCCTGCCTCTTTTCTCTGCCTGTTTTCTGTCTGTCTGTCCCGGCTGATGTCTCTTTGCGTCTTCTTCCTTTCGGAACATATCTGCATTCTCCTTAATTGATGCTCAGCTTCCCGGGTTTCTCGTTTCTTTTTAATTATAACGTTCACCACATGCTGTTCTCATCTCATCCAAGTATTTGGATTTAAGTATTCTGCAGAGATTAAAACTACAAATCATTGTAGTCATTAGCAAATCTCCTTCAATTCTTTGTGGTAGGCATTTTAATCAGACAACAAATCAATAGGATTCCAACAATGCGTTAATCCGGTTTTCCAACTCAATTGAAGGTTGGAATCGAAAATAGACGTTTTGGTCTGCTCTCTCATTGGCTGCGGTAGATAAGCAGATTAATGTTTTCATCCGCTTGTTTGTCTTGTGCTGTTCTTTACGTGCCAGACTTTTTATGTGCTCTTCTTTTGTATTTCTTGGAGTAAAACTTGAGCACTTGACAAGCCTGGGATTTGTTCTTTCTTTCTGACACGATTCAGCCTTTTCACAAAGTTTGGTTGATAGTATTGTGTTGTAGTTATACATTCACAATTTCCTGTTTTTGGCCGGATGAGACTGAATGTGAGTCATTCCAAGTTGCAGTCACTGAATGTCAATAACAAAGTCCCATTGGCACAATGTTTCGTCTTATACTGATTCTGTTTAGTTTGCTTGGATTAATGTTTAATTTGTTTAATTGGTCATTTAAAATTGATTTATTTTTTATGTATGCAATTCAAACCACCTCTTACAGTGTTACTGATCCAGAACTTGAATTTTAGTCTTGGCATGTACTCTACTTTTGAAGACTTTTGACTTGGAAAAGCTCTGATGTCGACTGCAATACCAAAATAGATATTTGATCGGATGGATCAGAGCAGGGTCACATCTACTGCAGCTGCTCCCAAGACATTGAGCAGTTCCTTATAGTTCTCACAACACATTTTCAGAATCAGCTTTGGAAGTGAAGCGAACAATCAACAGTCATTACTCACTCTACCGTCCCACCCTTTGATCACTATGTTGTAATTAAAGGCCCTGAAAACTAGTTTGTGTAACAGCCTCTCACTATAATGAATGAAGTCCTACATGAAGACTTTCTTCCAAGTTATTGTTTTGAATGCTAAACAGGTTTTCAGGACATTTTTAAAGGTTTAGACTCTACTTACAGAATATGGCAGAAATTGAATGTAATAGGCAGAACTATATTTTCATCAGTGTGTAATTTTTTTGTTTTTGTGTTTTTTTTTTTACCTTAGAATGAGTCTTTTATATTTGCAGGTCGATAGATTCTACCATGTCGAACCACCATGTTTCTACAGTAGCCCAGAACAGACAAACTAAACACTTTCTCTAGTTGGGCTTTTTGCCTTTATTGCAGGTTTTGTGGCCACCATAATTTCTCTTTCAGGTGGTTGCTGTCAACAACTACACCACTAGATGCCACTAAAACTTTTACACTGATCCTTTGATTTGTCTCTATTGTCTCATCTTTTATATATATATATATATATATATATATATATATATATATATATATATATATATATATATATATTATTTTTTTGGCCTTTTTTTGCTTTTATTAGATGATTGGATTGAGACAGCTGAAGAGTGACAGGAAAGGGCCCCACAGGTTGGGATTCGAACCTGGGCCCCTGCAGCAAGACTTCGCATATGGGGTGGCTGCTCTGTCGACTGAGCTAAACGCCGCCCCATCTATTGTCTCATCTTTGATTGCCTCATGGAAATGGGTTGTAACATTGGCCGCACATGAGACAAGTTTTACACTTACAAGCCTGTACTGTACAAGCTATAAAAAAGCGAAGCAGCACCAGTTCATACCTGTATGTGTATACATGTCTGTATAATCACATACAATCAAAAATAGTAATAGCTGCTGAATTTTTGTGACACCTGTGGGCTGTGCAGAAACTAACCCTGTTCCTGCCTGCTGATGTCTGCTGCTGCTTTTCTTACTTGTGGTACATGCTGAGCTGCAAGGTTCAAAAACTGCAGGCCTAAAACTCCTGAAACTGCAGCTGGATGATAACTGGCTGCTCTTGGTTACAGATGATTTGCATCAATCAGTGTCTGGTCTTGTTATTTCATTTCTTGCCTTTTATTATTTATTTTCCGTCCTTGTAGCTTGTTCGTTTAGCATAAAGCACATGTTGTGAGAGAAATTCTATGCGGCCCATCAAGCAGCTAATAGTGCATGTGTTTTACAGACATGCTACTTTTAGCATCATAACATGTAAATTCTGTATGCGTCTCCTAGCTAACACGGCTAAGGTGATAATTGACGTTGAGGACGAGAATGACCACCCACCGGTTTTCACCAAACCTCTTTACATTGGAGGGGTCGCAGAAGATGCTAAAACCTTCACTTCTGTCTTGCAAGTACAGGTATGGACACACACACACACACACACACACACACACATAGACATAGCCTGTGTGCCAACTCAAGCACCCCACTGAAGTCACCTCGATACTCACATGGCATACTGCAACATATATCCAACAAATTCTTTTAATCATGGCCGAGTAGCTCGGCCGTCAGTGCTCTGCCCACTCCTTGGCCGCGTGCCTGCTGCCACACCACTTACCTGAAAGCTATGCTGCTGCTACATCTGCTGCTGCTGCCAGTTCATGTAGTATTTCAAAATCTCAGCATCCACCTGGAGGCTGGTGAGTCCATCTCACCTTTGAGGGGGAGGCGAGTATCATCACTCCCTGCTGTGCTCACCTTCATGTTCCCTTGTGGGGAGTGTCGAACATTAATGCTGTACATATTCTCAATTTACATAACAATCTGTTCCACATGAGTTGACCGACTGAAATGCTGTTGCCCTGCAATAAATAATGTCTTTGTGAAGCTCAGTGTGTCAGAGAAGTGCGAGTTTGTTTGTGTTCAAACTTTTTAGGCTTCACTCTGTAATATCCTTGCATGGATTGCTTTATATTTTAAGATGCTCCTCTTACTTGTGCCTGCTCTTTTGTTAAAAGAATATCCCCGGTTTTAATGTGAGACTCAAAATATTATGAAAAGTAGCTCGACCATGACAGCTCTCCAGCACAATCCAGTTTAGCTCGGTGTCGAGTTGCTGACGGCGCCTGTGTGGATGTGTGTGCTCTTATTTTTGGTTGTTTATATCAGAAGAAGTCAACAGTTAGTCCAGTAACAAAGTTAAGTGAGAAGATTATTCTGTCTCCGTGTCTCCGCCTTGATATCTACCTCTATCTCTCTGTTAATTGATACATCTCTTTGTTCCTCTTTCTTCTCACCTAACCCGGGAGAATTTCATATCACCGTAAACAACTTGAGCGACTCGTATTGTTAAAATGCCTTTCAGGACTCAAAATGGGTCACAGAGTCTATCTCTTTCAGCCTCTGAGAAGTAGCAATATGTTTTAATGAGCCTGGATGCCACAAGAGACTCGGGCAGAGTCTCTGGCAGGAAAAGTATCTGCTTTAATATTTTATTAAAGTTTTTAAGATCATTCTTAGATATTCCTGCTTCGTTAGATCGTACATAGTGAGAGTGACAGGAAAGATGAGAGAATAAGAGAGAGCATGCAACAAAAAGTCATATTCAGAATCATAGTTTCACAAGTGTAGACGATGTGTTTTCCCTCACTCATGAACCTGCTATCTCAGATTATTATTCCTCCGCTGCAAACACCTCAGGTAGTGGTTTTGCATGCAGATTTCAAGTGGCTGGAGCTGGTTTACAGTAACTTGCCCTACAGTCACCTGACCTCTTTAAATACTTGAGCAGACTGACAGGAAGAATTAATAGTCTGCTAGTGGGGCTCGATCACCGCAGGGAGCGCCAATTGATCTGGAGGTTGAAAGTATAGGACAGGATTGATGGTCAGATAAAGATAACTGGCATCCTGCTGAGAGACAAACTGACTGGACAGAAGAAGACAGGGAAGACATACATGATTCATAGGTGGGTGAATAGATGGAGAGGAGGGGAGGAGGGAGTTGTCTGGGTGACTATAAAGATGGACGAGGGATGCTGGCGGCGTGCTTGCTAACATCCAGATAAAAGGAAGAACGGGGGGGGGGGGGGGGGTGGAAAGTTTTGAGATGTGCATTTTCAATTTCTGCCGTTTCACTCAAGTATAACTAATTCCATCACATCTGTCTGAAGCATACATGTTGTCCTAATGAGTTTTTTGTGTGTGTGTGTGTGTAACAGGCTACATTTTGTAATCTGTGTGTGTTGCTTCATGCAGGGCTGGCATGCTTTCAGAGTATACGTGTTCAAGCGCACGTGCAGGAGTGCGCTGCTCTGTTTTTGCTCCACCGAGGATACCAGCACACAAGATATCGATTAGATTGCAGATGAGTTTCACGTTAGAAAACCTGTTGTTATCTCCAAAGATTGTTTTCGTCTTCAATTTAAATCACATTTTGTCAAGACGTTTCTGTCACCTTTCCCCACCGTCCACCAATGCAAACGCAAAGGTGTTGAATTTGATTTGGAACTTAGCTGGTGTGTATTTGATTGGCATCGCCTTACCCAGATGCTGTTGAATTGCCTTTTCAGTGTTTGTTTTTGTCTGGTCAGAGCTCTGCAAGTTCCATTGACATTAATAAGGGGGCTGTATTTTTGTCACACAGCGTTGTTGTCGGTCTGAACATTGGCCACCAAACGATTCAGTCATCTTGTAAAAATGTTTTTGAATGAGGCTCAGGTGTTGCCGGGAACTCTTGAGTGGTTGCTTTTATTTTTTTGCTCTCAAATTGTTGATTTCCTGTCAAAAACGGGCAAAACACTGGAAGGGAAGGACTTTAAAAGCGGTGAGATGTTTACAGCACTTGCATGTTTACGCTTAAGTGTTATATCAATGTATGTATATTTAAAGATACACTGTTGTTACACTGGTAAAGGGATACCTTTTTTAATTTTTACTCTCCAAACACGTCGTAATGGGCAGAATAGCTGAAGAGTCCCAGTTCCATACTATATATGTGTTTAATACATGTACTTAACTTTATAGCATACTGTTTTGGAGTTTGGAGTACAAGACATCACGATACTTCACTGTTTTTTAATTGGAGGAAATGATGCAGTGTGTGCGGAGTGTTTTTCCAAAGCTTCAGCCCTTATTTTTTGATTCTTTCTTTTATTTTTACAGCTGTGAAACTTACGAATACAAAGTTTTTAGTAGTTTAGTATCCTTACTGACTATCTTAAGAATACTTCATCTTTCCCCTTTACAGTGAGAACACATTAAATATTAAAAACTTGCTTTGAATTTGTATGCAAGTGAATTTTAGCCACCGCTATACTTTAACAGGTGCTTGTTATTACTGCAGGTATTGATACAATGCTGAGAAGCACTGCTGCACCAAAAAATAAAAGTAAAAGAAGTATATCTGTTCATCTCTTCTTCTTTCGATATCCCATATTCCCTCATTTTTCTATATGTATGTCTCTTTATTTCATTTATTTCTTCCCTGCTCATTCCCTGGCCATATGAAAACAATATATTTTTTTGTTTCTTGCTATTATACTGTTACCTTTTATGTCCCAGAGCTCAATCTGTAGTCTATACTCCAGACCATTCCTGTAAAGGCCTTGCAATAAATCAGTGTCTGTCTGAGTGTGCGTCTGGATGTGAATGTGGTTTGCATGTATGTGTGAATGCGGGGGAGACTTGATAGTTAGCCAGAGTGACAGAACTGATGAATAGACCTGCATACAGCTCAAAGCACCACTTTACCCCCTACTGATGATTCCCAGTACTACATCAAACAATACAAGAAAGCCTGAGAGAAGCTGCCTCCCCACAAGAGAAAACAAAATTCAGACAAAGCAACAATAATGTGGCCTTTTGGGGAGTGAGGAATATAAGACAGAGAGGCTATTGGCCTTGAACTCATCAATGTACAGAGCAGTGCTGAATATTGATCAGCTGCTCAAACACCTGGAAGCAAATGACGGCTCAGTATCGTGATGATAATCATCACAGATCAAAGAATTGATTGATTGTTAATGGGAAAAGCTGATGATGATGATGATGATGATGACATTTCATTATAATGATCATGATTATAATAATGGCACTGCTTCCTAATTTTTATTTTTCCTCGTTTCACAGGCCTTGGACCAAGACACGGGTAACTACAGTGCTATGATGTACCGGCTGATCATTCCGCCTCCTGCTGGTAAAGACACTCGAGATAGCAAAGACGGCTTTGTCATCGAACCGTACAGCGGCGTGGTGAAGACGGCAATCATGTACCGGAACATGAGGAGGTCATATTTCAAGTTTGAGGTGATGGCTACAGACAATTACGGCCAAGGACACAGCAGCAGGGCGGATATAGTGGTGTGTATATTTCCAATTTCTTTACAATGGTGACAGGTTTATAATGTGCCTGTCAGGAGTTTTATTTCATCTTATACTCTACGAATTAAATGACATGATTGAGCTTAATTGCAGTGAGATTTATGTCCCTGAAACCGATTAAACTAATTGTCCCAATCCTGAAGCATAGTTTGATTAGTTATCGTTTACGGTGCAAACTTTAACTCCAGGCAGAGGTGCCATCTGAGAGTTCAGTCAAACATGTTGTTTTCTGACAGATTTAAATGCAGAAATTAGATTTAATGGCATTTTTTCTCCATTGTGTAGGTGTCTGTCGTGAACCAGCTGGACATGCAGGTGGTCGTATCAAATGTCCCGCCAACCTACGTGGAGAAAAACAAAGACAAGCTGCTTAGGTAACGTACAGCATACCGTATTTATTATAGAATATATTCATAAATCATCTATAGCATTATGTTGTCTGTACAGCATGTCCTCCGAGGGTTGAGAATCAGTCTGTTCATCAAAGTAACGTTTCTTATTTTTAGGAAGGAGGATGCTGATGCTGATGAGAGCAGGCACTTTGAGTTCAGCATGTACCATCAACTTTGCAAACAGCTCTTGATGGACAACTTGTCTGTTGAACTACTGACCCTTTGCTTACATTAAGTGTATTGTTACATTCTCGACGCTCTCCCACTCATCTTGAACCAAGCCCCTTATTATTTTCTAATAATACCTCAGAATATGTCGTTTTATGAAGCGGTGTTTTGTTACAGGGGGAAACATTTAAGCATCACTGCGGGACAGTTTTGTATTAGAGCGGTACTGAAAGTTTAAAGATTTGATTTCATGCCCTTTTAGATGATACACTTCGAGCAGTCAGTGGTTCCTTCCTCTCTATTGATTCAGCTGTGATCTGTCTTCATAGGAAGGACTGAAGCTGTAATTGCTACCATGGGGAAATCAACAAGACTTGATAAAGAGCACAAACAGTCTTGTGTACAAAAATAGCATTTTTTTTTTATCATAATGAAGTGTCCTAGTAAGAATGAAGCTCAGAGTGTTTTGTTGAACTAGAACCCACAGTGGGATTATAACAGGGACAGGCATCACACCACCTCAGCTAGACTTCAGTTACAGAGCAAAGAAAGTCCCTGTTAATGTGCGGAACAGAGCGAGCTGTGGTTACAGATGTATCTTCATGTCAGGACATCCGGAGTTTAACCCAAGTCCTTGTATGTGAATACGAGGACATATTTTCCCAGGAATCACTTTTTTTTTTAGAATTCGTGGCACTTCGTAATCCTCACCCACCTTCTGTCCCTTGAAGCCAACACAAACTATTAAAAATATTTCTTGCTACGTTCCAAAACATTCAGGGCTCGAGCCCTGAAAATATGACCTTATCAGAACGACAGTGGCAGCTTAAATGCGAGATACTCTCACATTGCTCCAGTGGGGCTCAGCTTGTTTGAGAAATTTACTTGAATCAAGCAACATTATCTCCCTCCGCAGTCGGCCGAATATGTTTTTACTCATTTGAAGAAAGACGAAGGCTGTGCCACAGCTCAGTCAGGTTGCTGCTGTCCTTGCCACACACACGCACACAATGTGATAATGATGCTTTAAAGCGTTTACCATCTTCTCTTTCTGTCTTACTTTCTTTCTCTGACTTACACACACATACACACACACCTTAGTGGGAGCATCCCTGCTGAGAGCAGGTGTTTCTGGGGTTACAGAAATCAATATTGCACAGCATGAGGCTGCCTGGCTGGTGGGACGAAAAAAGTGTGTGTGTGTTTGGTGTATGTGACCGGAGTCTGAGGGCTTTGTCTTTGCATGTTTAAAGGTACCACAGAGGTGTGTATATGTCAGCCATGTGTGAACCCATCAATGAAAATCCATCATTTTTCACACGCACAGCATTTTAGAACGCTACGTCCAGGACCAGATACCGGGAGCAAAGGTTGTCGTGGAAACCATCGGCCCCCATCGCCATGGTGACGGAATGGAGCAGGAAGACTACACCAAGTCGGATCTCATGATTTATGCAATTGACCCGCTGACAAATAGAGCCGTATCTCGACAGGAGCTCCACAAGTAAGAACCAAGCGAATCCATGAAAAGTAAAACGGCAGCTCTCTGAAAGCTTTACATCATAAGATGGGACGCGACCCTAAATTAGACTGCGATTAAGTTTTTTTTTTTTTTTTAATTGGTCTCAATTAGTTTTTTGGAGTGCCGCCATTCAGGTATTTTGCTGAAGGCAATCTCATACTTTCTGGCAGCTTACTAAAAGAAGAAAAATTCTATCCCTCATCATCTTTCAGTCAGTGAGTGGGCGCATGTTTGTGTGACTTTAGACTGAAGCTTGAAGACTTAATGACTAATAAGCTGCCTGCATATCTGTCCTTTCCTGATGTCCACCGCCACATATTAACACAACTTTAAAATAAGAGAGGTTAGTTTTTAGCCAAATATACATAATCTCCTGTGTTTCTCCCACCCAAAGGTTTCTTGATGGTAAACTGTTGGACATTAACAAAGAGTTCCAGCCCCTCCTCCCTCCTGGCGGTCGGATTCTGGAGATCCGAACCCCTGAAGTGGTGACCAGCGTGAAGAAAGCCGTGCAGACTGTAGGCTACACAGAGGGGGCGCTGTTGGCTCTGGCTGTTATCATCATCGTCTGCTGCGTCCCCGCCATATTGATCGTCATTATCACCTACAGACAGTAAGTATGAATTATAAGTGAATGAGGGGGAAAAAAGGGCACTGTGTGTAGACTGAATGAGGCTATTCAGTCTACGCTGTCACTGATCAAAGCGGCATTTCTGTTGCTTATTAGTAGCAGGAGCTCACTGTCCCTCTGATGTTTAAAGGATAAGACTGGCAATATGTTTTCTGCCTTTTATCAACAAATCCCATGAAAAGGCCAAAACCAACAGTGGATTCTTCCTTCTAATAGCTGTTGCCTGTGTAGCCTAAGCCAAAGACCCCCATTGTTGTCCCAAAGCGATTAAAAACACAGAATGTAGCCACACCTTGGCACGTGTTCCCTCATTATAATGAACGTGGGCACTGATCCACAGCTGAAAATAGTCCCCAACAAATGCACTTCTCACTGTTTGAGTGACCTTTGCCAAAAACATCAACATCTGTTTCATAGAAGCTTTACATCCTCAACAGGAACAAGTGGGCTTGCAGCTTACAGCCACTGACAGGGCTGAAACTATTGAGAGATGGACTAACAAATGTTAGTCTCAGCTGCCCATTAATGCACAAAGTGGCAGATTAATGTGTAAACCTGATAGACACACATTAAATCTGTATTCCACAATAACAGCAACGTTGGTGTGTTTCTTGGTTCAGCATTCGTGGCACAATGTAACTCAGCTTGAAGTCAAATATCTACTTCAGCCTAAGGAGGATTTGCCTATAAATTGAAAGGCTAGCAAAGATAACAAGCTGTTAAGAAAGTGTGTGAATTTCTTTTTGAGAGAATGCCGACAGTCAGAAAAATAGACAAAGCTGGCGGTGTCTCCCACAGGACGTCCTTTTGCACTATTTATCATTTTATCACCTGGGCCAGTCACTTCCCCAGATGATTCAGCATGGCAGCCTGTCCCACAGTGCCAATTCTAATAGTTTGTTTAGCTAACCACCGTGAAAGGCTATTAATTTCATCCGTCTCCTAAATACACACAAACAAGGACACACGCACACACATTCACATTTAAACTGGATCAGTGCATTTTGGAGAGAGCTACTCATCCTGAGACACATAACAGAGTGGAGAGAGGAGAGGAGAGGAGAATTGAAACAAAAACAGAGTAGTCATCACCAGCATAATAATCACGAGTCTTTGTCGCTAAGTGACTGTAATGAAGACCAATTGTCCAACTTACTTGTAAATTACAATAAATAAACCTGAATAAACCCGAATAACAAGCGGTGCTGCGTGATTTATGCTTCAAATAATCACTAATCTTTCTCTCTCTTTCTCTTTCCCTCTCTCTCGTCTGCTGCTGTGCCTGCCGCCACCAGATTCAAAGAGTAAGTACTGCTTTCGTATTCCCAATCTAAAATATGGATGTCATGGCTGCCTTAAACACTTTTCATTATGATTAATCTGTTGACTTTCATTGCACAATAAAATGGATGAGATCAGGGAGGGCGGTGAAACAAAGAGGACAGCAGACAATCAAACAAATGAATCCTGAAGAACATGGAATCAGTAAATGGCCGGTGCTTTTATTAGAGTATGTCTGTGTGTGTGGGGGGGGGTCATGTAGGACTCTTTTCCTTTTACAAATAAAAAGTCAAATTAATTAGTAATCAAACGCACCCTCACATGATTCAATAAACTCTCGGGTTTTGCTGTTTTTGTCCTGGTATGACCTGCAGGTTACAGTGGTTAATATTAGCAAGTATTTCCTATATATTGCTGTTGCATTACTGAGTCAGCGTCACATTAACGCGCCATACCAGTAAATAGATGTTTCAAGGTCCTTCATATTAAATGAAACCAACTGATTGAAGAGAATCTTTTATGAATGAGGGCAAATTCAATATGCTGTTATCTTGTAATTGCCACTTGCGGTAATGGACAAAGCTCAGCATATACTTTATGTTACATAGCCTCGTTTTAATATTCATTTAGTTATTTTAGAGAGCCGCATTAAACAATTTGTCCACTGGTAAGAGTTTTATATTCAGTGCTGTGAGTCAAGAAAGCCTGGCACAAACATACAGGGCTGAGAAAATGTCCGAAGATCACCAGAGTCCGTCCTAAAACCCGAGGCTTCTTCTAGACAAAGAGATATAGTTATAAGCCCTCCTGCCCTGAGTATCACCATTTTACTACTTTGTAAGGCTGTGATTTCACTCTGACTTCAGATAGCTCACTGTGTTTCCTCCCTGCTGTGTCCAGACGCCAGGCAGAGTGTGCCAAAACAGCCCGTATCCAGATGGCATTGCCAACGGGCAAACCTGGGGGAGGCACTGCCAGCAACCTGTACGAGGAGCTTGGTGACAACGCCATGTAAGTGAAGTGTGAAAGCATTGCATTTGCATTGATTGAGGCGAAGCAGCAGCATTAGCTCACATTTCTGTGGCTGTTAAACTTCAGCCTTTGGCAGTGTGCCTCATTCCTGCTTTTAGCTGTGTGATCCCCACACACATGCACATCTCGTCTTACATCTCTCCGCATTTTAACTATCGCTGCGGAAAATACTTACTGCAAATAAATCTTTGATTCCTGACAGACCAAAGCTATTATTCACAAAGTAAGATTAAACACAAGTGGCATATTTTTTTTTTCAATTTCACCTCTTTCATGAGTTAACAATGAGAAAGTAATGACAAAGAAATAGGCAACAATGAGCAAGGTAAGATTAACTGAGGGGAAAATCTCAGTTGTTCAAGCTTCTTCACACTTAAGTAGTTTATGTTACTGTTATAAAATGTGACAGGACCAATGACCGCGTTCACAACCAAATGCAAGCGGACGATAAAGACAGAAAAAAGAAGGCTCTATACACACACACGTCTAAAGCATTTTGAATACAAGCTTCTGATATCTAGACTGTAGTCAGGGCAGATTTTGGACAACCCCAAATACAACATATCACAGAACATTGTCATTAACGAATGCCAAAACAATAATGCAATGAAAATGCCAACAACTTGAATCCATATCAAGAATATCGGTGAAGGGAAGGACATAACAGACACACATCAGGAAAACTCTCAATCTCTGAGAGATCATCACGTGAAGTTGTTTGAAGGAAATTAACAAAGCCTAATCGCACAAACGGTAACTCTGTGGTCTGTATTGTGATAGACACACGTCCACATCGTCGACAGGCATGTTCAACAACCACATTTAAAGGCCTGCCAACACAGGCAAGCAATTAAATTAATTGGTGAAAGTCTCACGCCAGTTTCATGTCAAACTGATAAATGATAACACGGCTGTCCTCACATAAACTGCGGTACGTTTCAGCCCGTGAGGACAGTTCTAAAACAGTATTAAATATAGTTAAAAAGTAAATTATACATATCTGTCTTTGAAGTCTGATTGAAGACTGAGCTTTTTCAACCAGCGATAGCAACTCAGACACACATGCCCTCCTCCCACTGGAATAAAAAATGTTGATTCACCACTTGAGTTGAATGCTGGGAACTCTTGCAAGGATTTATCAGCCGAGTTAAAATGTCTCTTCAAGGATCCGAGCTTTTGTGTAGCTTAGAGACGATTTCTTTCCTCCGTTTCACATTTTCCACCAACATCACAGAGTGACTGACACAATCTTGGCTTAATCAACCAGGGTCTTGTAGCTCCATATCAAGCTAACACCAAACAAAGCTCTGATTTTTGAATACATTAACAGTCGTAGATAAACCCAGCAATTGTATCTTCACGGAGTTCAGCGCCATTCAGCTCTTTACTTGTCAGCTCGTCTGTCGTAATGCATACCAACGCCTCACTATACAAAGATAAAATGAAGATCAGCGATCTGCCCACTGAGCTGTATTCAGTGTGAGGACAGCCTCTCGAGTTTACTTCAGGATTTTCATCGATTGGTGGCTTTCAGCAAGACGGTCCTCCAAATTCACCCTCACAAAATAACCTTTCTTTTCTTTGATTGCAGCTTGATTCATTGAATATTTGCTTTGAGGGTTTGTTTTTGCTATATCTTATCATAAGGTCACAGGTTATGGCCAGTAATTTGAGGCAATATGACTGCACTTTTTGATTGTTGTATTGAAATAGCTTTTACTTTTTATTATTTCTGCTCTACATCTAAACTCCCACCAGTGCTGAAGGGTATTACTGCCCATCTACTCTAAAAGTTTCTTTATTACTGTGCAATTTAGTCACATTCTCTTCACCGCTTACTGCGCACCTTCTAGCAAATTCTGTTTAATTTATCCTCTTGCCATTTTCTACTGGGGTGATACTTGTTGGTCTGGTTAAAGTATAATAGCGTAATAGTGACTGCATGTCAAGACACCGTATTAGCTTCTATCGTAAAGTTCAACCTCACACACGCAATCACTCGAGGCAATGCACACACATACTTCATTTATAATTCCTTACTCAAGCGTTACGAAGAAGTTGAGAGGAACTCTTATCAGCATTACATGCATCACTGGTTTGCTGTCTGTCCTTGATATGCCTCCCCACTCCCATTAACACGAGAGCAATTCATATGCAAGATTGTAGAAACTATCTCCAAATGACAACAGGGGATTTCCAGCTGTGCGTGTGTGTGTGCGTGAGTGAGACTAACCAGTCCAAATGATCGCCTGAAAAATGTCTGCGGAAATGAACTTGGATATGAGATAATTGAAATAAATGCAGCCAGTAATTTATAAAGACCACCCTGGGCGATAATTAATTCTATTGATAAGCTACAGAGCATGTTTAATTGTGGTGGAGAAGGTCTTGTGTGGGCGTGCGGGTGTGTGTTTGTTTGCAAAGTAGGCAGTTTGGGATTTCTTGTGTAACACTTGTGTTAGTGCGTTCAGTATCACTGCAATCTTGTAGGGACTAAATAATCCCCAAAGAGTATAAAACCTGGCAAAGTGCAAAAGTTTGCACATGCATAATTAAGTTCCATTATCAAACTGCTCAGTAGACTGATTTTCAAGGCATTTTTTTCCCCTTTTAATTACCTTTGGCCGTTGTCTTGACAGGCTTGGGCTTTAATATCTGTTTTCAATTACCTATTTGAAATAAAGTGTTCTTTACATTATTATTATAAGCAGCGGCGTTAAGTGGAGCATGATTTTTAAAAGTCTAATTAAAAGTCATGTTACTTAGCAATGTTATGCTATGTCAATATGTGTATAATAAGCCTCCTATTTAAACACAATTAATTAAAATGTGATTTTGTTTGTGTTGTTTCCATGTTAACTTGGCTTCTGTCGATTTTTCATAGTCGTTTTCTTTTTTTTTTTTTTAAGGTTAATGACTACCGTTTCAAACTAAAGAAAACAGCTTCATGAATAAATACAGAAACCTATTTATTCACAGTTATATTGACACATTACAATTGCATATATCTTTGCAAACATTTACTTTAAATAACGGATATATCATACATTATTGATTTGTGTTAACATCTGCAGACAAGATGAAACTGAAATTGACTTCTACATCCTTTCATATATTGAAATGGAGTGTTGCTCTTTATTTAACTGATCAACAGATATATTACACTGTATGTGCAGAACAGTTTTATTTTCTTACTTGGAAAATTACTGAGAAATACAGTTAATGTGAAGGGTTTTTATTCCCTGTGGAGAACAGTATATTATTCTATATATATAATCTGTCTGCCATTTATATGTATGTGTATTAAGTGTAGTTCTGTGACATTTTCTGACACGGCAGCAGAACAGATTTCATTGTAAAGTTCACCGCTGTGTTTATTTACACTCATTTGTTTCCGTGTTTTTTGCCACAACTTTGAACATTCTAACATCTTTTTTTCATTTCATAACTTCTTCTATCTTCTTTTCCTGTTCTCATGTTGACCAACGCATTCCCGTCTTGTTCTCGTCCGTCTGCTATTATCTGTGCCTAACAGACAAAAGTGAGTAAGATGCTGAGAGTTGTTTCACGACTGACAGTTTTCTTGCTTTAGTTTTGTGTTTTCCGTGCTCGCCGTGTTGTACTTTGGTAGATCAGAGAAGTCAAGTTGTGTTGCTGTAGGTCGGTTGTGCTTGTGGCTAATCAGTGATGAATTAGAGCTGTGGTGAAGCTGCATTGGTTGCCTCAGCATAGACGTAGACGTAGCCGTGGGCCATGGAGTACCAAGAGTGTGCAGAGTTTCAAGCAGAGTCTGAAATTACACCAGACATTTCACACATTAGTGCTTTTTAACCGGAGAGGAGGATGTAATCAGTCTTTTGTTAGGAGAAAATCTGCATGCGCTCAGAACTCCATGTCTATCCCTGCCCCAACAGATCTGGCATTGTTTATAGTCATGATGCAGAAGTGTCTTTGTAGTGCACCGCTTTTAGCATACATAAAATCTATTTGCATTCTCTCCCTTTGTGTTTCAAGACTATTTTTTAGTGCTCCATCTCCTGCCCCTCTGGTAAAAACAGCACAGAAAGAGAATGATGCTAACTCTTTTAAGATCCCACTGCCATTTCCTCTCATTGCTTGTACTCATTCATCTCTTAATGTGAAATCCTCTTTTCATTTCATATATCAAACAACAGCTCCAGCAGACATTCTGTTACTTTATCTGTCTTTCTACCGTTCTGTATTCTTCTTTTGTTGCTCCTCTATAACCATTTCAGTTAATCATTCTCTGCATTACTTCTTTCATTTAAATTTCACTCACTCCCCATCTCTCTCCATTTCATTTATATAATATCTTTCCAATTCACTATACCTTCCACTCCCTCATATTTTATCTGCAATTCTCTTATTATTTCTCCCTTCATTCCATCCCTTTTTTTCTCTCATTTTGTCTTCCGTCCATGCACCAGCCCGTCAAACCACAGTGGCGGCGGGAGTCATGGCAGTTTGGACGAAAGCGACCGCCAACGTCTGATCTCAGATTTTGCCACACGAGCGATCGCTGCCCATCGTCAGTGTGTTGCTAACGGAGGGGTGCTCAACAACCTGCCAAAGTCCGAGTCCAACATCACCTTTCTCTCTGATGAAAACCCCCTGACTATCAAAAATCCTATTTACCATGAGGACGGGACTTTGAGTAGCCCAGAGACTCTTGGAAGAAACCAGAGGAGAAGAGACCTTCTTGGAAATTTCTCCCCTTCCAGGAAAGGCCTTCGAGACGCTTGGCTGAGGCTCAGCTCCCATGGAGGAGATGTGGGATTCGGTGACAGCGGATGGGGCTCTGGGAGTGGACACAGCTGGACTCTCCCTTCAAGATTTCATCGAAGAGAGATGTGTGACGCTTTAAGACGCCAAGTGGTTATGGATCCCGTGCAGTGGGAGCTGGAGCTTCTCAAGGCAGAGTTCAAGGAGAGTAAAGATGCCGGACTGGATTCAGGATTTGATCGTGGCTTAGATTCGGATTTAATGGGAAGCCCAAGTCTGGAACCCAAGCTGACAGTCAAAGAACAAGCCAGACAGTTTGAGCAACAGGCGCTCCAAGAAATGAGGCAAAGGCAAAGCAGAGATTCGCGAGGATCTTTGTCACCTGATATACTACTCTCTGTTTTCCCGGACGAGTCTCCTCTGCACCAGAAGCACACTCCCACCCACAGTATCTCAAATGTCCAGGTTAAAGAGGGTCCCCCGAGTATCATTGTCACCCATAGTGATGGAGGGACCCCTCCACCTAATCACAAACCAACTCCTCCTGTGCTGCGGCGCTTCGGGGTGAATTTAACAGGCAATCAGGGTTCAGAAGATAGACTTCAGGTCCACTTAGAGGTTATCCCTGATCCTCCATCAACTCCACCACCGCCACCACCACCACCACCACATCCAGCTCCACCACCGCCACCTTCTACATCTGCTCCACCCCCTCCTTCACCTCCTCCTCCTCCACAACACCCTTCCTCCCCTCCTCCTCTCCCTCCTACTTCATCTCTCTCCAACCATACAGAAAAGCACACTCCTCCTCCTCCTCCCTCTCCTCCTCCCCTACCAGCTCCTCCCCCACCTCCACCTCTCCCTCCCCCTTTGTCGCCCTCACTTCTACATCCGTCCACATTTGTCCTCCCATCACTCTCGGAGGCGCCAGCCCTGCGGCCCGTGTCCCTCCGGCCGCCGCCGCCACCCCTCGCCACAGAGCCCGAACCTCCCCGAAAAGAGCTGAAAGGAATCTTAAAAAACATCCAAAACATCGCCGACATCGAGAAGTCGGTGGCCAACATGTTCAGCCAGATAGATCAGAAACAGATCCCGCTCAAAAAGGTCAGGAAGAGCCGAGCCTCCATAGATTCTATTGATTCCCTTGACTCCTTGGATGCACTAGCAGAAGCAACAGCAGCAACAGGAGGAGGAGGAGAAGGAGGAGCAGGAGGAGGAGGAGGAGGAGGAGGAGGAACAGAGGAAGGAGATGGAGGCAGAGAAGGAGCTGGAAGAGAAGGAAAGAATCCTCTCCCTGCACAGATTCAGCCCAACCCAAACATGAACTCCATCATGGAAGAGCTTGAGAAACGATTCCCTTCTCAGTCCACAGTGCTCTAGCCTTTGCCTTGATTTCATGGAAGGCACATAGATGTCTCAACATTGTTACGTAGTTGCCGTAGAGCTGTCAAGGGGCAGATGCTTAGAATGGCACAGTGAGATGCTTTGGTGGTTTTTACGGTGCTACGGCTGTGCTCTTCCAACACGACTTCCTGTTTTATACATGAGAGAACAAAGGGAAATAACTAGATCTAATAGAAACTCTGTGGGTAACAGAAAACTGTTTATCTTCTCAAATAATTTGCGACCAGTAAAAAGTTTGGAAGGTGAAACAGCAAGAGAGGTAATAGCTGTAAAGTGCTTCTTCACTTACTGTACTCTCCACTATTTCTATTACAAGAGAGAAGGATTAAATTAATGTTTAAGGACAGGGAGGAAATGATAATCAGAGGTTAAGATAATAAGAGGTGAACCTGAACCATTAGAATTCAAAAGACTGTCTCGCACTCAAATACCGATGTAGCACTTTGGAGGTCTAACTCATTATCTGCCTCAGACATTATTTTAGTTTCCCCACAAACATTTCTAAGGGCTTGTTTTTTAATTAACACTTAGGAAAATTGGCTTAAATAGCTGCAGATTGGAGCAGTGAAATCAAATGATTACAAGTAGCAAAATGTCTCCTGGTTAACTTTCAGTTCGACTGCTGTCGTTAACATTTTACATCCCACACCACAAGTTATTATATATGTCTTAATGGAAGACATATGATTGTTGATGGGGCCACTCGCTGTCGTGAGAAGCTAATTACCGCACACCCTCTGGACGTCTAAACCAGTTCATTCTGAATATAAAAGGACAAACGGAAGAGGAGAGAACTACGTTAAATCTCCCAACTTTGGATTCAACTTTGCTGGACATGGACTTGACACAGGGCTGCAACCGATGACACGATCACTGTCACGTCCATTTCATCTATATTCACTTTTATGTAAGCTCACAGATTCTGTCTGATCTGTATTGAAAAAAATGTCACTGTCTGCAGTTTTTCAATCTTGGCTGGATTCATCACCTTCAAGGGCAACATTTTGAGTGAATAGTTACATTATATACGGCAGCGGCGTCACAGGGATCAATGGCGGGCATACAAACTGCATAGTATACAGTATATACACAGTATCTAGGAGACACGGCTGATCTTTTCATATCAAAAGTAGTTTGTTACACAGACATGGTGAAACGTTCTTTAAGTGGACGTTATCTTTTGTTTCTTTCTTTCAAATACTCATTTAGTTGGTAGAAACACTCATTTATCCGTAGTTCCCCGTGTTGATTATTAGCTCTTAAAGGTTTGTACAAAGTTTTTCTGTTGTTCTCTCTTCTCATTTTTCATTTGTCTTTACTTAATTGTATGTTTTTCCTTTTTTTTTTTGTCCTGCATTCTTTTTTTTAATGTTTCACAAAGTCATGTCAGTGTGTTTTTTCAAGGAAACGAATGTTTAATACGTAGGTGGGTGTATAGCTGCAGCGATAACGTGTCTAAAACATTATTGTAGAGCGATGTTTGTATTCACAATCTGTGCTAAATTTTTCTTAACTTTTTCTAGAGGGTTTCCTTGCTCTTTTAACCGAAGGGTTCCTTCATTAAATCGTTGTGTGGGTACTTTGGGATATAATTAATATGAAAAATATAAAAAGGCCACGAGCATGAGACATTTTTCTCAATAAAATACATTGCTGACTAAGAGAATCTATGACCATTTTTATTTGGCAGAAAGTTGAAATCACTTTAAAAACCAGGAAGAGTACCTATTATTAATTTATACTGGGGGCTACTATAACTCATCCTAGTTAGTACCACATAGTCTCACTTCAACAATGCTGGTAATACAGAAACCAGGATAAAAACCCCAATCCTGTGCGCTTGTCCCTCGACTTTACAGCACTTTTTTCCCCCTAACAAAGCCTCAGGGAGGAGCAGACGTGAAGCAGCGGTGCAGGGCATATGCAAAGTGTAGCATCGACTGACAATGACGGCATCTGTGCAGATTTTTTTTTTTTTTCCTCCTCTTGATGGAATTATGCCAGAAAAGTATGCAGAGGGAGTCATGTACACAGCCTCCTACATTTTCAGCATATTAATGAGCAAATACAATGTTTCGTTCACCTCAGAGATGAGCTCTTGTGTTTTATGAAAGTCAAAAAATCCACATCAGGTCAAGATTAAACCACCAACTGGACATTTGAAGATGTCTCAACTCATCTAAGGGGGGATCACTGCAGAGCAAATGTTGTTCTACTCTTCATAACGGCATAACAAAATCAATATACTGTACCGAAGTAACTTTGGCTTTTCATGTTGAAGCTGTTCCGTCTCAAACTTTTTGTAGGATTTACCATAAACCGTCGTAGTCTTGAGCCTCTCAAGGTCTTTGCAGAAACATTTTCTGCCAAACAAAACATTTGCCAGCATTATTTAGGTCATCATAAATGATTCATGATAATAACGGATCATGCGGCTTCACAGGTTTTGATGCAAATTTTGATGCTGCCATGCCATGCCTGCAAAGCATGCAAGCCATGTTACAAACAAGTCTTGTGATAAAGTCAGACTATACTGGGTGAGATGAGTTCCTTTCTTTTTCGTCCCACCTTTGTACAGTTAGCCGGATATGAAAGGAAGTGACGTATACAGTAGCAGGTTGTCTCCAGATGTCACCGTAAAGTGACAGATTCATGTTTGTCTCTCAAGACCAGCATGTCACTGATGGCCAGTCATGAAATTAGACGAACCGCAATGGACATAAATGTGGTTATCAAGCGATGTCACACCCGTTCACGCACACATTATGCGCTGGTTTGGACGCATTGTTGAGAAGAATTGCTCAAAGATGCATTTTCTCCTACAAAATCATGATTAAGCTGTGAATTTATAAAAGGCAGTATTAACACAGACATGCACACATGTGCACACACTAGTGTGGGCATAAACATGTACTGTATCCATGTACACTTACACACAAACACGCGGCTGCATTAAGCAGGTCGCAGGCACTGCTGCTGTTTCAGCTGACTGGGTTGAAAATGTTTTATGTTGAGATTAGCTTTCAACCTCAGTGTGCCGCATGTCATTACACACACTTATACACGCTCGGTGCATCTTCATTGTCTGGCGGAAGGATTCCGCTCTCACTCTTTCAGTTCTCATTTCGTGGTTTTTGCCCGAGAACAGACATGTTTTTGACATCTTGGTGCTGTAGTTTACAACGTTCAGGAAAAGCACACTGCGTTTAATTAAAGCTGAATGGAGAAGCACAGACACAGCACACATTGAGACAGAGGTTGTCGCATAATTTTAAAAATTACAGGTCACTATCACGTGGTCACTGAAGCGGCAAATTAGGCATGAGATATAGCAAAGATAATTAGAATATGCTGTAGTAAGTGGCGTTTACTTTAACATCTTTGTGACGTTTACTCTAAATTACTCTAAATCTTAATTCAGGTTTATTACAACTTCCATCCAGTGAATGGTTCAAGACCACCTCAGTTTGACTTCTAAATCAACCAGTTTGGTCCTGACTTAAATACAACTATCAGATGGTTTATATTGAAATTAGGTATAGGCTGGTAGAGGTCCATGTTGGTAATCTCTTCATTTTTGCTCTAGCACCTCCAGGTGATCAAAGTTTCTGCTAAAATCCACCAAAATATCTACTCTTTCAGTTTGACGGACTCCCAGACGTTGTATCCTAACGATTTTGTCGAGCCTCACATTTCCTCTCGGCCATCGTGAGGTTGATGTTTGTGGTGCTGCGGTGTGAAATATCGGATTATTGGATGGATTATCCTAAATCTGGGGCAAACATTCGCGATCTCCTCAGAAGGAAATGTAATCACTTTGGTGATCCCCTGACTTGTCATCGAGCATGATAATCAGATCCAAATTTTAGTCTGTGAAATGTGTTAGGACCAAATTTCTGTGAAGTGAATGACATTCCTGTCATCGTCTGCTGTGCTTTGTGTTTAGTGCTCATTGGGGTGTAAGATAGGGCCCTGTTGAACTCTTACTGTAACAAAAAAAACAAAGATTGATGGGCAGAACTCCCAATAAGAACCAATTTGTACATTTCCGTCACTGGCTTTTGTGTATGTCAGGCTGCTCTGGGTGTGAATATCAGTTAAACTATCTATAAAGAAGTTCTGGGAGTTTTCTTGTGATATGGTGTAAATCTGCTAAGTGAAGGTTTAGACAAGAAAATTGAACTCCAAAGTAAGTTTCGTGTATCGTAAGTCCTGTACAAATCTAAAGCTTTTTGAAGCTGGAACATTGGTATCTGTCTGCAGCGGTCCTCGTCTCTCACTACCGTTTATAACACAGAGAAGCACCTTTCTCGACTTATTGATGGTTTACCTTCCCTCAAAGTTTTCTAGAACGGGCTGAAATAGGCATGGGGGAGAGAAACAAGTTAGAGAAAAGGGAAGTAACAAATGAGTGGGGGAGTGACAGTGTAAAGGGCAAGGGAGCTACAGTAGCTCCGAAAGCGAAGCCTGAGACGAAATGTAGGAAGAAAAGAGAGAAGATGGGAGTGTTGTTGGGTGTTATAGTCTTTGAGAGCTAATAATATTTCTCTCCTCCTGTCTTTCCCGTACACGCCGCGAAACAAGGTTGAGAGGACACAAAGAGCGAGAGTCAATCATGTCAGGGGAGTGTATGTTTGTGCGTGAGATCAGATAGCTTTCTGTGTGTTTTTGTCTCGAAAGGACCTAATAATGTGTCTGTCAGAACAACAAGGACAAAGAGATAGACTTATCTTCACACGCTGACACATACACAGATTACACAATACACAATGCTAGGCTGCTGGCAGCCATAAACTGGGAAGTATACACACATTTACACACACACACACACACGGATGGTGAAAAGGTGCCGTTTCAAACCTGTAGATCACCCAGAAATCTGCCTTTTCATTTACATATTCATCCACTTATCCCTGAATCTATTCATCCAGTGATATCCGTCTTTCCACATCTTTATTTAACCAGATATTTTTGTCTTTATCGAGCACTTCAAAACTGCATTTTGATACCGAGTGAAAGGCCACCGTTTCTCCTTGATGTGTGCGCATTCGTGTATATTTGTCACATTCTCATTTGAATTTATTTAATGAAACGCTCAAGTGGTTTAACAATCTGTGCCTGTGTGTGTGTGTGTGTGTGTGTGTGTGTGTGTGTGTGTGTGTGTGTTTTCACCCTAATAACTGAACGGAGAATCTGACGTGTCCTCTAAAAGTCACCATTTGTTGTTCCATGATACATCTTCATTTGTCCAGCTCATTACCTTGGTTTCACATGACAATACATCCTCCTGGCAACATAGTTAAGACGCATGGACAGAGAGATTTTTGGCTGTTTTTCTTAGTTTGCTATTGTTATTATTTTTTTCCTTTGTGTTTTTCCTTTTGGCCTTTTCCCCATTTTTTTTTTTTTTTTTTTTAAATTTCATCATAGTTTTTCTCACTTTTTTAAAAGTTTTTGTGTCTAACTCCATCTCACCCTCTCTCTGTTTTTGTTTCTCTCTCTCTGTCTCTCTTACTGTCTGCGTGGGCAGTTTTGTTTTAGTCAGAACAGCAAGTCATAATTTCACTGCTAACGGTAAATAACCAGTATTTATTGTTGCCAGCCTTGATGATAGGCTCTTTGCAGAAACACATACAGCAAATATGAAGTGATGCAGCGACACCAGATAATTAGCTTAGCATAAAGAGTGGAAACAATGGGAGAAACAGCCTGTGGTAGCCACTTGCAGCTGACTACCTGTAAAATTGTTTTGGTTATTTTACAGATTAAACAATTTCAGGTTTGTTATCAAACTCAAGAACTGCTTTTATGGATTTTCTTTTCTTTGGACAGAAACAGGTTAGTTGTGCATCCCGATTCTAATCTCTAAGCTAATTATCTGCTAGCTCTAGCTTAGCCTAGAGATATGACTGTGGTATTGAGCTTCTCATCTAACTCTGAGAGAGAGAAGAAATAAGTGTAGTTTTAAAATAAAGTCAGTTATTTCTTGAATTATTACTGGAAAGGAATAGTTATTAGGACGATGTTTATAAAGTTATTAGCTAGGTTAATGTGCAGAAAAAGGTTCTACATTTAATAAAGATATCATAATGACAGTCTACACATGTCTATAAGTTCATGTATTTGGGCTACAGCCTACTGCAGACAAGTTAGCTGACACGAGTGTGCCCCTCTGAGCATCTTCTTTGGACCTCATTTAATGTCAGACAGCAGATGGCTATAATGGACTGGACCTGAGCCGAACAGAACACAGGCAAAAGTTCTCTGAGTGTCTTCAGGGTTCAGTCAGACCGAGCCAAAGGTTGTGTCTGACTGAAAAGGTTTCAAATCTTTAAGAAAGGCTTTCAATTTGTTCAGGGCCGCTGTGATGTTATTACAGTTATTTTACTGCAGATTGAAAACATGCTGTAATCTCTGCTGGCGGAGGAGAGTGCAGTCCATAAAACTGACCGACTTACCTGAAAATGAAGTTTGGAGACGCTCTAATAAATTTTACATTACCACATCCGTGTGTGTGTGAAACATATCCTACCTCCACTGTGGACATACAGTTAAAAAAAACATAATAATTATTCTCCTTGAGGATTATCAGCTCCAAAAACATTCTCCCCTGAAGCTGAATGATAACGAGCTTTTGATTACTATATAATAGAGGTCTTGACCTGCAGACCTGCTGACTTTTTGTTGTGCTGGACACTAAAATGTGTGTTTCTAAACCTAAAAGAAGAAGAGTATCGAATTTATGAAGACAGTGTTTCACATTATACTTGTTTGTTATATCGTATCTGATCCTGGGAATAAATAGCCCTGCAGTCATGAATAAAACATCCCACCTATTAAACTAGTCACAAATTATAAGAAGCTATAATAAAATAATATTTAGCAGATTTAAACTTCAAAATAAGTGACAGTCCTGAAATGGCATAGACACTCAGCAGTCTTACAGAGCTCTCACTGTGTCTCCATTTATCTTAAAGAGCACACACTCCCATACATATACTCACACTCGTCTCATCTTTTCACTTTCTTCTTCTTCTTTCTTGGAAACTGGGTTAAATTTTACAAAATGTGATATATTCCCGGGGGCCACTTCCACTCGGGCCTTGATTTTGAACATGCCATTTCTTCCACAGCGAGTAAAACACAAAGCAAAGTGCTGACGTGTGTATTAAAGACACATCCACACCAGGAGGATTATGTTTAATGACATGTTTTGTTGGTAATGTTGGTTAGTGGTCTTTCTGTTTCTTTCTTTGATCTTCCAGGCGTGGATATGGACAACACGAGGTAGGCGTCGTTCTCTCTGTGCATGCTGCATGTGTGTTTTTGCCACTTTTTTTCCCCTCTGATGTTTAGCCGTGCTCTTCGTTGTTTCCGACTCCCTCTGTTCTTTTTCTGTTTGATGTAATCAAGACGGAGCAGCGTGTAATCAGTTTATTGTATCTACATAATTGACCGTCTTGACTTCTAAAATACACTTTAAGACCTCTGCAGTCCGTTGATGGCGCGTATTAAAATGTAAAAACACAAAGACACTGAGGAAGAAAGTCAAACAATGTCATCATAATTTAAAAACTCTGCTTTCGTGGGTGCAGAAACTTATTTTTAAGACTCCTGAGTTGCTCGATAATGATTATCTGATTTTGAGCAATCACTTTTGACAGCGTATACGTCTTTAAACTTAAATATTTATTTTTGTGCTAAAACTATGATATTCACTCTGAATAAAACAAAACCTGCTCCTGCAAAACTGATTGACAAGAAGGGAAAACAAATACAGTAGACACACAGGATCATCTGCATTCAGCGATATTGAACGAAGAGCATCAGGTATCGATTTTACGTTTCCAAAAATGGGTGAGAATTCTGTATTTCTTCCATTTGTCTCGTCATTCGCTGCTTCTCTTTCTTTCCCTCTGGCAGACACAACAACTTCTCCGACCTTCTCTGCTCAGACCAGAGGTACTCTTCTGTCTTTCCTTTTCCGAATACTTCACTCAAGCATGTGTGTCTCTGCTTCAGTGTGTGGGTCGATGTAATCAAAGGTGGGAAGTGCAAAAGTGCAAAGTTTTAGATAAGTATGTATGCGTGAGTGTGAGTGTTTGTGCAGACAGATTTGTGTGCGGTGTGCATGCGTGCACAGCTGCTAATAACGGTCTGTTAATTTAACAGGAGTTATCAATGGAATCCGGCATCGACCCCGGCCAGGACTACTACACACAAGATTATTACAACTACGATCACGGGTTTGTACTTCTGTTTCCTACATGTCACTTTATGTAGATAAAGTTGTATGTCCACAACTGTAATCCTAACATACTTACACTGAGTTTTTTCAAACTTCAGAATTTTAAAAGCACAAATTCACTTAAAACATAGTTACACTGAGAAAAAACAAATGTTCACTTAGTGATACACATCACACCTCATCATTTTTCCGGTTGTTATGAAAGTTTTGCTGTTCAAACTTCAATTTTTCTGGTAAACTTTAAGGACTTCTCATTTTTAATCGATTTCAAGCCCAAAAAACAAACTTACAAGTTACTTAAGTTCTCAAATGTATTGATCATCAACACAGCAATCATTTTCTTAATGTTTTATTACAGGTACACATATTCACCATTAACTAGTTGCTTACTAGTAGCATATTGGCTCTGTGTTAGTCATTAATCTGTATGAACAGACATCCCTCAATGACTTCCTAATCACTGCTTATCGATAGTAAGGAAGTGCTTCACTCAGTATGGGTCATATCAGGTGGTAGTATTTTCTTATTCCGAATACTCTGAAGTGAGGTCCTGCTCATAACTAATTCACAAGTTGTTTGACACTTCTTAACCCACGTGTTCCTTGTTATGAAGTTATCTTCTCTTGCACACAACTACTATAATTAACAGGTCTTATTTATAAGATCACACCTTAAGTTAAGGTCTTGAAAAAGTTCATTTGTTTTCTCAGCTGTGTAGGTTTTATCTTTGTGTCTGTATATTCTTGTGAAGTTGTATTTTTTAATGTAAGTTGTCAAAGTTTAGTTCAAGAAGGTGGATTTAAACGCAGACAGGAAGGTAAGTGGACAAAAAGTTAAGTTTAATAACTCGTGGAAAAGGTCAGCAAACAAATAATAACAAAAGGTGGCTGATGAGTTCAGGCAAAAATCCAAGATGAGTCCAGATAAACAGAACAAACCAACAAACCCAAACCGGACCAGAGAACTATTAGAGCAGGGCATATGGGGGGGAACACAGTGACTGAACAGTGGACTGGTAACACAGGACAGTTGAAACATACCCCAAATGACTTGACAAGGCAACCAAAAAGACCAAATACTAAAGTGAAGGCAAGATGAAGAAGTAACAGATGACACAGAGAAGCGAGAATTTCAGAATAAAAACAGGAAACATTAAACCATGACATAAGTATGACTGCTGTTATTGTTTACCATCCCAAATCCCACGCCTGATGACGCTAGGCAAAAAACTGAAGTAAATACAAATACAAAATACAAAGTCTCAGTATTCAGTATACCAAAAAGCTTCATCAGCTTAAAATTTTACAGAAAGTTTAGGCACATTTGTTCTGAGCCTTGGAGAAACTTATTTTTTCTTTCTCATAAATGAGATATGTCTGCTTGTGCTGACTTTGTTCTTCTCCCACTGAATGGGAACAGAACCTGTACATCTCACTGGACCTTCATTTTCTCCAAGGTGTAAACCATCTTTTAAGAATAGTATCCTGTAATTGCCAAAGGTGTGCGCTATAATGGATTTACTGAGTGTGAAGAGGAGGCAACCTTACAACAAGGAGCTTATGTGTGACGCGGGTTAATAAGTGTCAAACTACTTGTGAATTAGTTATGAGCCATGAGACCTCACTTCAGGACGGGAAACATATTCTAGAAATACTTAATCTAGAGTTGTTTGGGCACAATTTTGTCAGAGTCTCCGCTGAAGCCATGCCCACTCGTGGGAGCAGTCAAGCAGCAATTTTGAAGCGACTGAAACCAGAGAGTTCAGAAAATGACGTGACTAACTTGTAAACTCTCTGAGTGAGATGAATTAATCTCTGTCTCTCTGCTCAGGGTGGCCTCAGCGTGTCATCGAGCCACCCTTTAAGGACCGCCCACAAAAATCCTGGACTGGAAACTGTTTTAACCTTTCCACATGGTTTCAGCTATTTTCCAACATATTTAATGTACTTTGAGAGAAATCTCAATATTTGGTTTGTTAATAATGCATAACTTTAAAGTTATGCATTATTAACAGCGTGGTTGCTCTAAATGACCGGGGGGTAGCTTGTTTTAGCACCCATGCATTATTCAGCTCGACCAACGAGCCGCATCTTTGCCCATTTTTGGATTAGCCAGAAGGCGGCAGAGCTGCCAAGACGGCGATGGCGATGGCCAGAACCACCACGCTCTGAGCTACAAAACATATGGGTGATGTTACAGATATAACTTCTGTATTTATAGTGTCCATATTTTTGTTAGACAGGAAAAGAATAGACTATATTTGTTTAGAGAGAATGTCTATTCTTGGGCCTGACTGTCTGTAAAAGTGGATGAAAAGTCTTGTTAGCATCTTCTATATCTGTCTCTGGCAGGATATTGATGTCAGAGTACTGTACATTAATTATTTACCATTAGTGACCGCAGTAGAAAAGATACCAAGGGCAGTGAATTCAGGCCATCTCCGCTGTTCTTCATCTCTGACCTTTGACCTCGAGTGGTACCCGACAGGCTTCACCTCAACGTCGATGGAAAATATTCCCTCCCACGCCAATCTGGAGCTCTCAGGGCCGCACTTTACCCAGCTGGGCCTCGTGTCAGCCCCGTGGCAGCCGCTTTGATATCCGTGTCAGTCACACAGGATGACGGCCGCTGTGAAATGTCGACACCGGTGACCTGTCTCATACCTTCCCCACTCGTGTGTGTGTTGTACATGTGTTTGAACTGCGGGTAGTGAAAAGCGTGGGAGGAAGATGTTACAGGTACTTTTTGTTCAAAGTGTGTTAGTGTGTGCGTCAAAACAAGAGGTATTACAGAATGGCGATATATTGAACACACACACACGCGCATTAGATCAAAGTGTTCATGAACAAGACCTCTGAAGACTTATTGCCTCCCTTCCAAGTGTGTGTATGTGTGTTATTCTGCACCCAGCCTGCCATCTGTGATGCATTGTGTAATTTTTATAATTTTAGCTGCAGACTCCTGGGAACTTGATTTTATTCGCCCACCCACACTCACACATAAATACACAGTAGCACACACACACACAGACACACACACGCACATATATATATAAATTCTCTCGTGGCATACACATTCATTCACTCACTCAGAAATGCTCTCTTGCTTTTTCTTTCTTACACACACATACACACACACACACTCAGCTAATTCTCTCTGCCTAGCATTGCAATACTGTAGCAGCTAATCAGGCAGCCAGCCGTGGAGGCAGACAATGGGCCAGATGCTGTTGGCTTAGAGCAACATCCACAAACTCATGTCTGACTCCGTACGTACACAAGAGCAGGAAATCAGACTTTGTGACCCGGCGAGACTCGGCTGTAATCACTTTATCTGTCACAGTTGTAAATGAAAGGTGCACAAAGATGCTAACGAACGTTAAAGCGCCTCTCAGGCCACAAAGAAAGTTTTCAGTCTTTTTTTTTTTTGTTCAGCTGTGCTCTGTGTTTACGTCCATTTGGAAGGATGGATCATAACCTTTTGACCTTTCCTTTCATCTGTCTCCAAAAGATGAAATCAAAATGGGATTTTCTCTGCATGTGGGATGGCAGCCATCTGCCATTGGCATGACTCTAATTGGATTTGGATACAGATGCTGAAAATAACTTGAACCATTTGTTGCACAGGTCTGATGTTTTGATGCAAAGGAGAAAGAGAGAGAGAGAGAGAGAGAGAGAAAAACAAAAACAACAAAGCAAGCCAAATTTATGTTGCCCTCTAGTCAAGAGTAAAACACTCAACCCTTACGCGACACGGAGCAATACGGGATTATATCTCGCGTTTCCAAAAATCGTTACCGGCGTGGGTGATGAGCAGTGTGACTGTCATGAAGCTGATAGGTGCTGAGCTAGGGCACCCACATGAGAAAAAAAAAATAAGGTGAGGAGAGTGAAAACAGCTCAATGAAGACTCAGTTTTCATGTTGTGAACACAAACAGGACAAAGAGGAGAGCAAAAAGAGGAAATGAGTAAAAGTCTGCGGCAAAATGTCAAACTGTTCCTTTAACACCGTCCCTCTTCATCCACTGCACACAAGCTGGACATTTATTCAAGACATGTAATTTTGGACCAGCAGAGCGTTTTGTGAAAGGCAGATCATTAAACTGAAGCAGCAGAGGTCGAGAGCCGCTCATGACTTTTGTCTCCAGTGTGCATTATGGTCTCATAATGCAACTAGAAGGCAATTTTCTGTCGAGCCCCCGTCAGGTAAATGACCATTTTCAATCTCACTGCTAGCATCTGGCGCTTTCTGTTGAAAATATGGGGGTCAATTGGCATGCCGAGTCTTCTGTTCAAGTGACGTCTGCAGAGCCGCAGAAAACACGTTCACCGTGATGACTGACTTTCATATAAATGCACAGACGCCCACATTTTAAATCAAAGGTCCAGTATGTAGAATTTAGTTGCATCTAGTGGTGTAATCGCTGCATTGCAGTCTCCTCACATCAGTATTCAGGGCTACTGTAAAAACATGGTGTTTCAATATCATTTTAAAGTCACAGAAATAAAAAATAAATCTTATTTTCAGGTGATTGGAACCATATTATTTTCCACGTCTGCCTTATTCTGAAAATAAAGGCCCCACATCTTACACACTGGACCTTTAATATCCCCCCACAATCCTGAAAACAACAAACTCAACTGAACTTTTATTTCAGTTTGAAAGATTAATTCAAGCTGGCAATCATGAAACTAAATAAAACATTTTTAGTTTCATTTGAACGTCGGAAATTGGCTTCATTTTCTCACCCAGTGACTTTCACCGCATGCAGCACTGGTTCTGCTCGCTGTGTGAATGCGGTCACACGTCCTGGAAGTGACCATCAAACAACCATTTAGCATTTGGAGACTCACCTGAAACAGCCAGTGACCCATTTTTTGTCCATTTTGGTCCGCACACACACACACACACACACATACACACACAGAGCGACAACAACAACACACCATCAAGGCAACACCATGAACTGATCCTCAGTTTATTACTGCCCCCTAGTGGAGAGAAGGGGAGGAAGAGGAGAAGAAGAGGTGAAAAAAGGCCACTTTTAAGGAGAAGAAACTAAACAGAGTCAGTAATTTGATTACTTCAGTTTGAGTCTTGCAGGTTAATGACTGTGAAATCCCATAAGCAGGTTTTAGTGGAAGGTTAAGAGTAGCTTCCTGGGGCCGTACTCTGAGGATTTAACTGTGAAACATTCATGACTGGTCCTGGACTTTCCGTTTTGATCCTCGTTCTCATTCATCGTTCACCTCTTTCTTCCCCTCGCCTGTTTTTTCCTTAAAACACCTCTGCTTGCATCACTCACCCACTCGCCCCCTTCCATTTGTGTATTGCTTGGCTACTTAACGTAATAGGGAGAGCAGCTTCACCCACCGGTTGACTGTAAGCAGAGTGATTACACGAGGAAACTTTTCTGTACAACTCTGTTACGGAACCAAGCCAAAGGACTTCCATCAGATTTGTTACTTTAATCACACTGGGACATTGTTTCCAGTGCAGCGTTTGAAAAGACGTGCTTCTTGACCCACTAGCTCTCCGACTTGCTTGCTGCAGGGCACGGAGCCCAAACGATGATACACAACACAGTTTTTTTTTGTTTTTTTTTGGCCGGTGGAGGCAGGCAGCGCTCCCGGCAACAGGCAACAAAGAGAGACAAAAGGCAGGGAAATTGATTCCAGTGTTTTCTGCTAACAAAATGTCTCCTGGCAACAAAATGCTCCTTTTGTGATTAAGGTAGCTTTGCTTAGGCAAGTCATTAGACACTGCTTATCATTGGAGTGAACCACAGCGTTGCCCTGTGTGTTATTGCTTTAAGTGACTGTGGAGAGTGCAGCAGCTTTGTTTGCAGAGCAGATCTTCTCTCCCGTTTTCACTCCTGATTGGACGAAGCTGCCGGGCCACAACTTTCACTACACAAAGCAAAATTGACTGCTGCATTGCTCGTCAGAAAAATAACCTTCAGAATGAATCATGGTGATTTCGCTTTTTCTGTCCGTCTGTCTGTCCAGGTATGACCTTCCTCAGTACGGCAGTCGCAGGAAGCTGATCTCACCCTCGGGCCTGTATGATGAATATGGAGAAGTTGTTGTTGATGATGACGGCAGCTACTACTACAGCCCGCAGGAGTCAGACGGCGAGGTAAACAGGACAGAAACCTTTAAATATTCTTCACACAGACTTGATTCATGAAGCCGTTGATCACACTGACTTGTATTGATTTTGTGTACTAGTCTAACGGAGACAAAAGAAAAGTATTTTTAAAAAAAGGCCGCCTAATTTGTAACAAATATTTTGATGTTTAAACAATGAAATTCAGTATGTATAGTTTTTAAAGTAACTAATGTCAGCCTGCTCTGAGAGTTGGGACACAGCATTGTTTTAAGTAATATCCTTTTTGGCTTTTCTTGTTGAGATTTAGCTGAGAAGATCAGCTCCACTCATGTACAGTAAAGGAAACCACAGCTAACAGCTTCTTAGCTTGCCTGGTTCTGTCCAACATGCAGGCCTCGTTTAGACCAAAAACACCAGTCTGGTCCAGCAACACAGTCTGGGTGCCAACCAAGCCGCAACGTCCGTGGCTGGGAAATGAAAGTACTACTCAACCGTCCACTTAAAGCTGGCTCCAGAAGTGAGTCGGTCTCCATAAGTCCCTATGTTAAAATGTCCAACTTCACAGCAGAAATAAACATGTTTACAGCCTGGTACAAAAAACAGTTTTGGTCTCTATAGCTAATTTCCCCGTCCATGACAACTGTACTGAGGGTGAATTTGTATAAAACTCACCTGTTCAAATTATATTAAGGCTTAAAGTTATGCAGAATTAACAGCGTGGCAGCTTTGATTGACAGGTAATTGCCTTTACAGACAGCTTGTTAGAGCACCCAGGCGTCTTTCAGCCCGCCTCAGGTCCACTGATGATCTGCGTCTTTGCAGACATTTAGATTAGCCGGGAGAGCAGCCAACATGGCGGCGCACACATATTTTCAGCTTCAAAACAGCACTTCGGACACCTACGGGTGACATCACTGATTCTTTACACTGTCATTGGTGCCAACGCAGAGAACTTCACCTTTGCAGCAGCGCAGTGCAGAGCCGATCGAATACATGCAAGCACACATTCCTGGTGGATGTTTGCTTCTCTAGCAGTGTGACGAAAGATAAATAAATCAGTCAATCAATTAAACTTTATTCGTGCAGCACTCATACAAACAAAATGTAACACAGTAAATGAATGGCTTTATTTTTGTTTCGGTGTCTGATCCGCCTTCAGACTCGTGGATCTGTTTCTCAAACTGGGTTTGCAATGCATCTCTGCTCTGCCCGAGTGGCATCTACAACCTGATCTTCTCATCTAACTCTCATCAGAAAAAGCCAGTCCCGAACTGTTGAACTATTTCTTCATGGTGATAACAGCTCCGCTGTGGAGGAGGCACAAGGTTAAAGCCTACTAATAATACTGCTGATAGTAACAGTGAGGTTTTTTGCTGGTCACGTCTTATCTGTTCCTGTCCTGAATGTTTTTACTTGGTTTTGAACATCATCATGACAACAGGTGAGGAGACAGTTTCAAGGAGGTAGATTAGCCCCACAGCCTGCCCACCTTCAGCCGCCGCGTCCTCCACCTTCTCACGGGCAATCAAGGAAGACCCCAGGAGCCCCGAGAAGCCAGGGCGACAAAAAACAACCGACAGACGGCGGTGCGCTGATGAACCCGAGGCAGAAGAGCTCGAGTGCAGCCACCAGGTTGAAGGCCGCGATGAGAGTGAGCGCTCTGCTGTCCTCTGGAAATAAAACATCTGGACAACCTCCTGCCATCCACCCGCCCTGGAACAAAGCCAGAATCAGGCCGGCGGAAGAGGGGGAAGGAAGTAGAGACAGGCTGGAGGAAAGGAAGGGGGAAGGAGCGGGACGGGGATTAGAGAGAGGGGAAGCAGGCCAAAGGGACAACAAAGGGGGAGGACGGGATGAGGCAGCCGAAAGAGGGAGGGAGAGAGGAGAGATGGAAACATGGGGAAGAAGCAATAGAGGTGGTGTGATGAACAATGGGATGAGAAATGCTGTTGAAAGAGGACAAGGCGTCAGGCCAGAGCATAGGGGAATGCTCCCTGGCTTGACGTCCGCTGGCCGCTTTGACAGCGTAGACGGCGGCATGGTCATCGACGGGAGTTATTTCCAGACATCCTTTGAAGCCAGCAAACCCCCGGGGGTGAAACAAAAGCTGAGCGAGTCCCTCAGTCTTATCTCCCTCGCCAGAAGGCTCCAGGGACCCGCCAGGGTGGGAGACGAGCAGTGGATCAATGGGAAAAGCTGGGACAGAGGAGAGGAGGAGAGCAGAAAGATGTATGGCTCCATAGGAGATATGAGCGTTTCTGCATCAGTGTCCGAGAGAGCCGCGGGAGAGGAGGGGAGGAGGTGGGAGAGGGAGCTAGAAGAGGAGAGTAGCTCCTCTGAGGTATGGTGGAAGGGAGGGAAAAGGTTTCATGACAGCGATTCAGAGACAGGAAGCGGCAGCAAGGAGTCTACGTCGGAGTGTAGTGTCTCCGATACAAGTAGCCCCACTTCGTCTGTCACAACCGAGCGCGACAAGACCGGATCTGAGACAGAGACGGAGAGTAGAGGGTCGGAGTCTGAGAGGGAGTCGGGGTTAGACAGTGAATGTGACGGGAAGGAGTCGAGCAGTAATGGCTCTGCGAGTAGCAAAAGCAGCCGTAGAAGTAGAAGCAGCAGCAGCAGCAGTGCCAACGTGAAGAGACAAAGACGCAGCCGCTCCGCAAGCAGCAAAGACACAGAGAGAAACAGCAGCAGCAGCGACTCTAACAGTTCGAGACGTTCAGGTTCTAGGCCAAAAACCTCCAGACACTCCCGCTCCTCGCATGAAACAATAGAGGAAGAGAGCGAGGGAGATGAGGAGTCAGGAGAGGAGGAGGAAGAGGAGGAGGAGGAGGAGGAGGAGGAGGCAAAAAGTGCTGGATCACGAAAGTCTTCTTCAGGCAGGCGAGCTGCCAACCGCGTCCAATCAGACGCCTCGGACGACTTGTCACCCATCATCGAGGACACCGAGGAGGAGGAGGAGGAGGAGGAGGAGGAGGAGGAGAGAAGCAGCCAGCATGGCGGGGAAGGAGACGAGGATGAAGATGAAGAGGGGGATTTGGAAAATGAGTCGGCTGATTGAAATGCAGATGAAGCCTCGCCCCCCCCTTCCCTCCCCAAAGATTAAACTCTTTGCCACTAAGTAAGATCTCTGTGAAACTGTCTGGATTGAGCGTGCGCACGTTACCTGGGTGGAATTTATGACTATAATCTCTGGTTTTCCTTGTTTGGAGTGATTTACATTCAGCTGCGTGTCCTCTGCCGCCCTCTCGCAGTATCTTTTTTTTTTTTATTTTGCTTCTATCTGGAATGGCCTTCTTCCAATCTGCTCTCCCTCCCCTTCATTCGTCTCGCCTTCGTAACAGCTCTCTTGAAGCGATCGACTGGTTCCCCTCCGTTCTCTTCAGCTAACTAATGTCACTTCCCTTTTGTGAAAGCTCCACTTACTGCTGCTTATTTCTGACCTCCTCGAGGCCTCTTACATTAGTCATTTCTTTTTCCGCGTCGATCATTTCCCCGCATCGCTCGCTCGGCTCTTTCTGTACGTGTTAATTGCCGAGCGGAGAGATGTTTTCTTTGTCGAGGTGCACGTATTTTTTCTTCCATACCATCAAGGCCTAATAGAATAAAACTGGGGGTTATGCCGTGTAACAGCAAGTCAGAGTTATTTCTTTCCCAGAGTGTGAGCAGTGTTTGCTCCGACTGTCACACAGTGTTTTATGTTCCAAAGAGTGTATTTGAAAAGCGTTTCCTCGCTGCTTTTATTTGCTGAAATTAAGATGATCAAAAGGCTGCTTTGAATCACAGTCTGGAGTAAACACTGCTGCACCGACCTGTCTTTGCTGTGGAGTGTGTGTGTCTGCAGTGTGTGTGTGTGCATTTCTTGATTTTACAGGACAAACATCTTCAAAGGTTAAAAAAAAAAAGGGCACAGAAGCTTGAAAATGTTGTTTCGCCTGACCTCTAGTGGTCAGAGCTCTCACCTCGCAGGCTGGAAATGTAGAAATCAGATCAGAAGAGCTTTGCTCCTAGCATCATATAAATGTGAGAATTTTGGGCTGGAGTTTAATAAAAACTAGAATGAGTCCTCGGCAGTCAGATCAGATGCCTTTCCACCAAGATTTTGGAGTATTTCTGTGGGTGTGCACATTCAGTCTGAGAAGAACTTATGAGGTCAGACACTGATGTTGGACGAGAAGGCCTGGCTCGCAGCCTCACGTTCCAGTTCATCACAGAGGTGCTCGATGGGCGTCGAGGTCAGGGCTCTGTGCGTCAAACCTTCATGTTCTTTATGGACCTTGCTTTGTGCGCTGGCACACATTGGGTCATGTTGGAACAGTAAAGGGTCTTCCCCAAACTGCTGCCACAAAGTTCAAACACGTGAAGTCAATGAGCGCTTCAAAATGACCCGATTAGTATCACGAATGATTGGAAATATAGACTTTCTAACACGTCTGATTGAAACACCTGAACTGAATAATTAACAGGTGTGTGTCCAGTGTGTGTGTGTGTACTGTAATGTACAAAAGAGCTCTTCTTGCTGCTGTCAGGATCTTGTTTTGTACAGTATGTTAAGTTTGAAGGCAGCTTTACTCAGATACTTCAGAGTGTTTGCAGGTCATGAGGACTGAGACTTGTGCACCTCTACAACCTTCTGACATACGGGACACTTTGAGATGTTCAATTTTTGACCTCTGACACGTCACAGAGGTTTTAAATTAGACGTCTCACCACTGATGTCAGCTCTGACGGTGGTGTTTTATATTCAGAGGTGTGTTTTATAATATTTCGCCTGTGAGCAGGGAGGACAAACACTCCAAACCTCTCAGTGTAATGTAGTCCAGTTCAACAGCACCTTTAACTGTGACCTCAGAGATAAACATCATTTAATTCCCCACCAAAGACTGAACATCATGAACTCTGTGAAGGTTCACGTCAGAGCTCTCGTGTAGTCATGGAATAACAAAAGCGACCTCTCTGGCTCTGCCATCAGTCGTGAGTTATTTATGAAGACAAACCTAAAAATGTTTTTTAGTTATCCCTGTTCACACAAAGATGTATCTCCTGTGATAGGAGATGATTTTAAATTCAGTTTATTTCACTGGAAAGAGGTAATTTTAGATGTTAGGTGTGACAGGAGAGCACAGCAGCCGATTCCTTTTTGTTTCCACAGCCACAGACAACAACAAGAGCTCATGAGTCCAGGAAACCCAATTAGATTTCTCCCTCGTGTCTTCACTGTACCTTGTGGTTCTCCAGCCTTTACGAGTTAACAGTTTAATGACATGTTATTTGTGTTTTTCCAGCTCGGCAGTAGAAAACGTCGGATCAAGTTGGTGGTCGATCGGGAATATGAGACCAGCTCCACAGGCGAGGACAGCATGCCAGAGAACCAACGCGGCCGTTTATCGTCCACCCTCAACAGCCACGCTAACCTCAACGGCAGCATCTACGTGGCCCAGAACGGCTCCATCATCCGCACCCGGCGTTCGGTGAACACCACAGGTCACACGCACACCAACACGAACAACAACCTCAAACTCCCCTCCCCCGTCTTCAGCTCCCGGCTGGCCAAGCACTTTAAAAAACTCGACAAAATGGCCGCGACGCTGGAGGAACGCGTCCCCCTGAACAGCCCCAGAACAGACGTTGGGTGCAACACGCTGCGCACCTTCCAAAGCTCGGGAACGGCCGCCTCCGCGACGGCCACTTCCTCTTTCTCTAACACTGACAACACTAAGACGCTGAACGAGTTCAACACTCGACAATCCAGCGTCTCTTTAGGGTCGACCAGCACCAACAACAGCGCGGCGTCCAAATCGAACCTGCTCAAAGCGGCGCAGGGCGGCGCGGAGCCGCCTCAGAGCTCGGCAGAGAGAGAGGAGCTGAAAGACGGCGAGAGAGAGTCGAAGGTGGACGGCAGTAACGACGACGACGACGACGGCGGGCTCGTTATGAGGGGGCCGCTGGAGTGCCCGAGCGACAGGACGCAGTCGGACGAGGAGGAGCTGTGGATGGGCCCGTGGAACAGCCTTCACATCCCCATGACCAAACTCTGACTGATCGCGTGACCCCACTGTGCTCGCTCTCTTTATTGCCAAGATCATTAAAGCGTTCAGACATCATTTCTGCTCATTAGTTGTGGAACTAACGGGGATGCTCCAGTCCAATTAAACGAAAATCTAATTAGCAGATTGGTGCTCAGCTAAATGGTGAATTAGCATATTCTGAATCTCATTAAGACAAAAGATTCCTCACATATGGACTCAAAGAATATGTTTTTGTTTAGATTCAGACACAGATCATCAAAAAAGTGGAACCTAATTGGTTGTTTTGGCAGTTCACTCCATTAAAAACGTCTTTGTTTCGTTACTCAGAGCATCCCTTAAGCCCAACTGAGCTCAGAGCTGCAACACGTCTGGAGAACTGGACCTAGAATGAGAGGACTTGTTATATTTTCTACTTTGTTAAGAGATAATGAGAGAAAAACTTGAGGAAAACAAAACAAAACAAAAAAAAGTTTATGAACTTTTTACGGCCCTTTAAGCGACTGGTGTCTCTGTTTGGAACCGCACTCGTTTCATTCAGTCTTAAGGCTACCGGCTCGACTCATCCTGAATTTGCCTGACACTTTGCATTGACACATGAAGTCTTGTATTGTTCAAACTTGCCTTTTTATCCTTGTCAAGTTGCTTGGCAAACTTTATCCAAATAAAAGACTTATTTCATCCATTGAAATGTGGAGTTCTGCTAACTTGGCGCTGCGTCTCTTCTGTCTAGAACTAACAGGATGCGACCGCGGCGAGGTATTTACTTCATAATCGACGTGACGAGTGTAGGCGACGGCGTTTTTCTCATTCAGATTCACAGATTCAATACCGTGTCCTTGAAAATATTTCAGAGCATCGCACTCTATTCTTTAATCAGTTTCTAATGGTTGAATGAAATACACTCATAATGTAGAGTCAGAAAAGGTGATTGGCGCCACTCTCACATCTGTTCAGCAACTTTCATGCATTATCCAGATAGACATGAGAGTCGTGTTGATGTTCTCAGTAATAAGTGTATTTCCCAAAATGTTAAACTATACCCTGCACAAAGAATATAAGTCGTCATTGCTGCGTCGCTCAATAAAGAAGCTTGGAAATGTCACATTAGTGATGACTGCAGAGAGATTTTGGAATATCTCGAAGCTCTTATCTCAGCCTGAAAAGGTTTTTCTAGGATGAGCTCCTGGTCGACGCCGAGCGTTAGATTTTAACTTCCCGTTGAGAAGATACACAGACTCGATTTAGTCATTAGACGTTAGTCATGAAAGAGAAATGCAGATGAAAGGGAGGAGGCAGATAAAAAGCTTTAACTCGATTACAGCCTGTGAGATTCCGAGTTTTCCACGTTTTCGTGTTTGGCACTAAAAGACATTAGCATTTTGTTTCCCCACTGAGCACGAAGAAACTGTTTAGACTGAAGAGGTTGTTTCTTTTTTAAATTCCCCTCGTCCCACCGAATCCCTGCGAGATCCAATTAACAGAGCACGCGGATCGTTGTCCCTCGTCAAAGTTCATCACAATTAAGGTGCGAGAACTTTTTGAGACTGTGAATCACGTTACAGTGAAGAGTTTCATCCGAGGTCTGAGAGAAGCTGGACCATTAAGCTGCAGAATTACCAGGTTTTAAAACTTGCGCATTTAATTTGATGACTGCATAATTTTGCATTAAGGAACTCAACAGAGGGTGCCACAGCGGTGGTGATATTTGAAACCGAGTGCGCCTTATTACCCGGAATTAGCCGACTGTGCCGGAGAGTAATATTTTAAACAGTTTCTGGAAGGAAGGGCACGCCTGAGCCGCCGTTATTGATTCAATTAAATGAGCCGATTATGTCACTGATTCCTGAGTCCACAGTGCTTTATTGGAGGGAGAAGGTAGACCGAACTCGCCTCATTAATCTACGACACCGGCACAAAAGATTTGATGAGTGGCTCAAATTATGTTCATTGTGTTCGTGTTCATTCGGGCACCAGATAAAGAAACGAGAAGCTTCAAAACACGCATTTGTAGCTGTTTATCAGCAGGCCCGCGTCGCAGCAGACGACTCAGTTACGGTCACGCTTTCCCAGTGAGACACGACGCTGTGACAAAGGTCACGATCTAAGGCGGCGCTTCTTGTTGCTGGCAAAATCAGGACCCTGAAACTGAGGCAGCTAAATGTTGATTTTATTCATTTTACCTGTTCTTTTCCTGCATTAGCATTAAATCTGAATATAATGGTGTATATAAGTTAATTTCTAACTTATCCAAATATATTTTAAAGCCAATTTGGTCATGACTTCATGGCAAAGACTTGATAGTTACTTTAAGAAACCATCAGACACACACACGCTTTAAACCGACACGCAACACGGTAAGTATTTATGTTTTTATTCTTATAGTGATCCTGATATATGACAAATCCACCAATTCTCATTTAAAAATTCAAGTAAATAGACAAATGTTCACTTGACAGCCACATCGTAACACAGATAGTGGATGTTAAAGGGTATACTGCACATCTTACGGAAACGACAGAGTGCTAAAGATGAAAGTAGCCCACGGTCAGCAAACACACGTCATGTTCAGTGGATATATTGAATACACTTAAAAAAAAATAATAAAAATTCAAAGAATGAACTGTCAGCTTTTGTCCACATTTATGAAAACTCAATAAAATAATAATAATAAAAAAAAGGCATTAAAAGATGCTGCCGTGTACTGCAGAATAACATGCCAGAAATATGAATACTATATTTTACACAGAAAGTAAAATACTTCTTTATGTATCTACATAAATTTGAGTAAAATTAGGGCAGTGGAGAGTTTATCCTCTCACATATTGAAATAAATAAAAAAAAAAAAAACACTTAAAACTACTTACAGGAAATTATACATAAACAACAACAACAACAACAGATAACTGCCAACCAGGGCTTCACATTAAAATAAATAACATAGAAATACACATTTGTCTCAGGTTCAACACGTTAAGAAATGTTACATTCAGAAATGAGGTTTACAGGTTAGAAAGAAGGAAAACGAGGAACGCAATGTGATGAAGATTACAAGAACCGAATACAGATTTACTGTTGGACAGAAAAGGTCCCTTTCTGTTTAAAGTCAGTCATTTCACATATTTCTATCAGCTGATATCACTTTTATCCAGAATGGCAGTTAGAAGTAATCACCAGTTATGATTTATTTTTATTTTTATTTTATTTGCATAAAAGCTGGAATGGATAAAAGGATTACAGTGACGACTGACCGACGTCCGTCAGCGTAATCATCAGCGGGTCGTTTCTTGGGTCACAATCTAATCTCCCTTCGTTACCGTTAAACGTCGTCCTGCCTTACCGCTGACAACAGATCAGATCCGCGTGTGAATGATGTCAGTTTTGACAAATTTAAAACAAGTCAAAGGTCAGGAGTTCAAACCTAAAGACACTTAAAAGTCACTATTGCACTAAACAAATTCAAACATCGTTGCTACTTGGCACCGAGCAAATGAAAAAGGACAAACAGTCCGATTCTTTCTGTGGCGTGTGGCTACGTCTGCCGAGAGAATAAAAGTCAAACATTATTACATAAAATAACGTTACACTTGGTTGGGGCGGCAGCAGCTCAGACTGCAGGGACTTGGCTCAGGGAGCCGAGGGTGTCTTGTTTAAGCCCAGCATGAACCACAGCGCGGTTCAGGGACTGGTAGCTGGAGAGACGCCACGTCTCCAGACTCCCTCTCCGGTCCCTACGGACCTCGAGCAAAAAGTACCGAACCCCTGACTGCTCCCAGGGTGTGTGCGGGGTTTTATTTCAGGCCGTGTTAAACTTGTTAAAGAATTTCTCCACTGAGGGATCAATAAAGTTATTCTTGTTCTTCTTAATAAGAAGTGTGCGTTTGCAGGATTTGGAAAACTTTCCAACGAGTTTTATGTCAGAAAAAAAGAGACAAATACAATTTATTCTTAAATAACCACGGTGGGTTCAAACGAGTTTTAATTTGTCTGCAGTGCAGTAAAGCACTTTTTTTTTTTTTACTGTGGATTTAAAAGTCTTAGCCAAATAAAACTAAACTATCTTCTAAAGAGAATAACCGTTTATCAGAACTTCAAAACTGGAAATGTTACACATCAAAACAGGAAAAATAAATCAAGTTTTAGTAAGAATTGAAATGAGCAGTAAGGAGAAATAAAGAAAATCCTTAAGCCATTATTGACAATCAATCAATACTAATCTATAAAGATGCTGCATTCAAAAATCGAGGACAGTGAAGTGAAATGTAATTCATTGTGTTCGTATTTAACGTGGGGAATCTCTGCATGCACGTTTCAGTTTGACAAATATAAAAACAAACTTCTTTTTTTCATTCATGACTGGGCTGAAATGAAAAAGTAATAAATATGATAAATTTAAAAAACAAAAACAAACAACATTCTGACCATCTCATAACAATCAAGTCTGTCGTCCATCAGACAGCAACATAAAAACACTGAAGATGACAGCAAGAGGAGAAAACAAATGTGCAAAATGCTGTTTGAAGAAGACGAGGCTGTTTTTCTACGAGGATCTCAGCGCTGAGATGATTGTTCCACTCGGAGACGGAAATGTTTTTTTTAAGTTTCCCCCCTCAGATAAATGAGTCTGCTCGCCTTTTTCCACGGAGCTTCATCTCTGTGACTCCGGTCCCTCAGTCAGGTTTGATACTGGCTGAGCAGAGACGTTTACATTTCTCAGTTTAGCCACGATAGCTTGCGAACTGACGGTCGATAGATTTCTGTGAAGACCTGAAATGTGGCCAAAGAACTGCGTGTCATACTGCCTCTATTTTTTAGATCATTTTGGATTCAGATCATAATTTTGCCAATTTTAAAGTTTATTTTTGGGGCTTTTGAACCTTTATTGGGCGGAGTTTGGCACCTCACGGCAAACCCCGGTTGGGGCCTTACTGTGTGGAGTTTGCATGTTCTGCCGTGTATTTAACTTCTCTTGTAACAGACACTGTTGTTTCTAAAATGTGTATTAATTATTGATTTGTTGATGTAATTATTTGTGGTGACAATGATGACAGAACTAAGATCCTTCATGAAACGAGCCGCCCGTCTTCCTCAGACACACAGCTACAAAGTTACCAAAAGTTAAAAGGCAGCGTCGCGACATCTGAAGGCAGGTCAATGTCAACGCGCCTCCGCTGCCTCAAAATGCCGCTGGGTGTGTCGTCACCTTTAGGGCAGAGACAGTAGTGTAGTGTAAGAAACCGCTTCCATCACAGGATGTCTTCATAGATCGCCGTCTCACTCTGTTGTAGCGAAGCCCCAAAATGTGCCTTTACAGTACTGTGAAAATGGAACAGTAAGAAAAGAACCAAACAAGCCAGCTTGTCAGCCTCCTTCACAATGCCCTCAACGAAAAAGAGCCCCATACCTGAGAAAGAGAGAAGAACACAGCTGTCGTATCCTCCTACATCTCTCCTTCCATTTCTTTTTTTATTTTTTTTTGTCCGAGCAGATCTCCCTCCGTCTGCTGTGTGCTTTCTGTGCGATACCAGAAGAAGGGGAGCAGTTTATAAACTCGGATATCAAACTGTGCTGGGACACATCTCTTCAATCCAGGTGTCATTTTTTGGGGGGAGATAACAGTGGCGCACCTCTTCATCCTCCTATTTATTTATTAATTTATAAGAGAAGATGTTTTTTTTTTTTTGTGTGTGTCCCTGATGACTTCAATAACAGCAGCTGCCCTTCGTAACTGTGAACTCCCTGCGGGGTCACGTTTACAACCAATAAACCAAGTCAGAGCTACCTGCTCGCGTCAGTGACCATCAGTGCTCTGAAGTGACGCCGGGTGGGATTTCCAATCAACTCCTGCAACGGCGGGCAGAACAACCCCAACCCCATCAACGGAGCTCCTGTCCTCCACCAGCACAAGACAGGATCAGACTCCTTCGGGAGGAGCACATCTCACAATGCCACGCCGCGTCGGACCCCCTCACCCAAAACTCCAGCAGAATCCTCTTGTGTTTACAAGTAGTCATCCCGAGTCTTCTTCCCTCTGCTGATTCATTTGTGGATCTTCCAGTTCCTGAGGAGGTGAAGCTTCCAGGTCAGAGAGGAGGTGGGCAGGTGGACAGGTTGGAGTTGCCCTTGAAAGTAGGAGGAGGAAGAGGAGGAGGAGGAGGAAGAGGAGGAGGCCTGTAGGAATCGTCCTGCCCCCACCCACGCCTTCAGGCCCTCAGCTGCGGACAGATACCCTGCGGAGGAACAGCGACTAAGTCTTTAAAGGCGGCAAACCGTGGCACAAAAATACAACATTTAGTGACGACAGAGCGAACCGTCGGCTCGCTGCGAAGTGAGACCATCTGCTCAAAATATAACGGATGAAATGCGCCGGAAATGAAGTGTTGGGTTATATGAGGGGGAGATAATAATGTAAAAATTCATGACTGTGAAGTACACAAGTAACACGCCGCTAATAAAGCTCCCTACACAAAGCGGCACATTATCATCTGCCTGTCGTTTGTCTGAAATTGACGAATCTGATCACACACGATGCTGAGTTTTCACTGCTAGACAAAGAAGAAGAAAACTGAAATATTATGAGCAAAAAAAAGTCATAATATTTCCAAAAATAAGACTTCTGAATGAAGTTCATAAGGTTCAGCCAATATCTAAAGGCATTTCGGTCGATGTGTGACCTTTCGTGAACCTAATTTAAAACCACAAACTGGATAAAAATGACTTTGGTAACCATTTTTTCCAGTTATGAGAAGAAAAGTGAGTTTCATGCATTACCAGCACTTCAATAAAACTCAGTCCTCCTTTTTTTTAACCACATTGTACTCAAAAAACATCACAATGTACGCATGACCTGCGCCCACTATTAGTATCAGGAAATGCAACACACAGCGGATTCAGATTTGTGTTCCTGCTCCCGGATGTTAGATGTTAGATGTTAGAGACGACATACGGTACCTCTGTTGCCTTTCCATGCACAGACGGCAGCAGAGTGTGAGCCTCACTCCTGGAGCTCTGTCAGAGCCACACAGCATGCAGCTCTATCATCCTTACTCTGCGCTGGGCCATCCACGCCGCCGCCGCCGCCGCCACCACCGCTGCCAGTCGTCATGCTGCGGCTGCGGCTGGTCAGCTTCTTCAGCTCGCTGGCGAAGGAAATGACTTTCTTTTTGTCTTCCCGTACCAGTACCTGGAAGCAGAAACGTGTCGCGTTACTAAAAAAAAGAACATAAAGAGGAGAAATGTGCGCGTAGTTTTTAAAGACAGATGCGAGACTCACCAACCAACCACACATTTTAATCCTTTTTTTTGTACCCAAGAATGAAAGTGCCTCTATGTTCTGTCACGTTTCCTCACGCATTATGTTTTAATGATTTAAAAAATAATAAACACAACATTAAAAATAAAAAATCATTAAACCTTTATTCAGCGAGGCATCTCTGTTTGAACACATTGTTATCGTCAGCACAAAAGGCCTCGAGTGTGAAAGGATGGTTCATAAATAAAATAAATACCGACAGACGTACAACGTATAAAAAATAGAATAATTATTAGAATTAGAACAAGAAAAGCAGAAAAAAACTCACACTGCGCACAATGAATGTTCCAGAGGGAGCGACAGGTGTTAAAAGCACATGCAGGTGTTAAAACACAATGGCGAGCACACAACAACACGGATTAACAGAGGTGGAAAAACAAGCACAGACAAGGTCAGCAAACTTACAACAGGGACGGTCAAACAAGTACAGAAACATGACGCACGTAAATCTAAAATAAAAACATGCGACATGAAAGCTGAAGGTCTCTAGCACTGATGATCAGTCGGCGTGTTTAGAGCTACCTGCTCTTTGAGTTTAAGAATGAACTTTCCCGCGCCCCGCCAGCGGCTCTGAGCTTGATAGACACACTCGTGATCCAGCAGCGCTCGCTGCAGCGGCTTAGCGGTGGAGGACTTCTTGGAGCCGGCGTCCTTGGTCACCTCCTCCATTAGGACGTAGTCGCAAGGGTTGGGGTTAGACAGGATGCTGCAGGAATACTTGGCCTTTGACAGAGTCTGGTGAGGACAGAGAGGGTCGTATGAGAGACGCGTTTCGGGTGAGTTTACGAGCTCGGGTGCGTTCCCGTCTCTCCTCACCTGCTGTATGATGTCCTGGGCCGTGCTGTAGCGCGGGGCCTTGATCACGGTGTGAGGCTGCTCCGGTGAAACTTCGTGGACCTGGACGAAGAACATATCGTCCTCCGCTGCTGCTCCTCCGCCACCACCTCCTCCGCCTCCTCCTCCTTCTCTACATCCCACAGTCACCTCCTCCTCTCCCTCCAGCACCGCGTTCTTCTCATTCAGGTTCTGCGAGGAGAAAACGAATCATAACGCATGCAAGAAGATGTTTAAAAGACCATTTTTGCCTGTAAATATGTGAGTTTATAGCACAGCTGCTGTCCCTCACACAAGGGAGCCACAAGGGGGAGCCATAGTCTACACAATGCACCTTAAACGGAGCATTTTGTGGCCGTAAAGGCAACTTAAGAACAGTCGTCATCAAAATAAAGTGTTCAGCTCCTTGTGGCCGATAATATCAGTTTGAAAGTCTCTCTCTTTCTGTACCTCCTCTCTGGTTTTGAGGCTGATCCTCCCCACAAATCCCTCCTCGGTGTTCCAGCTGGACACCAGTCTGACCACCTCCTCCTCGGGTGCCAGGGGACGGTGCTGAGCGCAGCGCTTCACCTCGCTGCGCTCCTTCAACAGGGGCACCTTCTCCTCGCACAGGAAGTACTCTGACGGGTTTCCTGCAGGTGCTACGACCTGTGGCGGGAGTGATACCTTATGTGACACACGGGCACCGAGGGAATGATGAAAAATCTTCATCTCTTAAGTACTCACCGTGTCCAGCAGCTGTTTGGCCGTCGTCTGTTCTGTGACACAGAACACAGTGAAGGGCTCCGGACCAGGAGCTCCGTAAACCGTCACCCTGTGCTGCTGCGATGCACGCTTCTCCTCTGAACTGAACAGCTGTGGAAAGAGCAGGAGAGGCCAGATGTTTGTGATTTATTAGGCCGTCTTCTGTTTTCACCTTAGAGAGCAGTGGAAGCAGCACACGGATCTTTAATTCAGTAGTAAAGTACTACACGACAACTAAAAGTCCTGAACCCAAAACTTTTAAATCTAAAAGCAGCTTTATAAGTCTTTAAGGTGTAGTGCAGATGGAGTATCAACCTCTCAGCTTGAGCTCAAGTCCTACCAGTGATGAGGGTATAGCGCCCCCCGTGGGTCCTTCCTCTGTTCTGCGGCTGAAGATAAACAAGCTCGACACTTCGAGAGGTTCATTGTGTTGCGTCCTCAACTGGACGTGTCTGTAACCTGAAACACAACAAGGAAATATATGTGGACTTCACATGGACCGATAAACGTTCTTACACTGAGTCAGAAGTAAACCAGACGCATGACAGGATGCAGAGCATGCTTTCTGGCATATTTACAGGTGCTCTTGCAGACTCTTTCCTGTTGTGTGTGTGTGTGTGTGTGTGTGTGTGTGACTCCTACCTGGCTTGAGGGCTTTCAGAGGCAGAGTCCTCTGAGCGGTGGTCTGCGAGCTGTTGTTCTCCACCACGGCGAAGCGCAGGAAGCACATGTCTTCAAAGTGCACGGTGAACTGAAAGTGCTCGCTCCACATGGGGTTGAGGGTGTTGCGGTGGATGGGTTTGGTGCGAAAGTGGCAGCTGTCGACGGGCATGCCCAGAACGTCCACCTCGAGGCAGGGGCTGCCGGCGCTGTTCCCGGGACAGACGTTCTGACCGGAGACGATCTGACCACAAAGACAGGAGAGGTGTGATGATTAGTGGGGAATGGATGAAGCCAGAAAGTGAAGTCACTCTGACCTGCCAGCAAAGACTCTGCTTCACCTCCTTTCAGTCTCACACACACACATAAACACTAAACACACAGGTTTTACGAGTGTGAGATCATCCCTCTGTTTATACTTCTCGTTTTAGTGAGAGCACAAGAGCAGATCATCTCAGAGATGATCGTGAATGTCCGCGGAGAAACAAATGACTCAGACTCTTCGCCACGATTTTATCTCGTCTTTCCTAACTTGTCAACAAATTAATAATAATCATAATAATAAACACGCAAAGAACAAATGTGGACACGCAGATCTACAAAACCAGATTTGGTGCGATAACATTCAACATTTCCTCACAAACAACGTGACACAAAGTGATAGAAAGCACAGAGCGAACATAAATACAGTGAAGACAGATGGGGGGGGGGGGGGGTCAGTGTGGACATATTGCAATGCAGAGTATTTACGAGGTCCTGTTCTCATCATGGTTACATAGAATTAACTGGGTGGTCTCCGCGACTGTCAAATAACGAAAGCAGAATCACTAAAACTGTCCAAACACGCCGTAATGGACCTAATATGAGCACGTGAGGAGTGTGTGTTTGTCCCGTCTTAATGTCTGTGCAGTCGTGTCAGGTATGTGCAAATGGGATAAGTAGTAAAAAAAAAAAAAAAAACAGGAATAAGCAGAAAGCTAAAGGTGTGCAGAGGTCAAACTGTTAACCGACAGCTCTACATATCATCTGAGCTCACAGTGAGGGAGTAGACGGCAGGGCTCATTTTCTCCACGTCCCTCTCCATCGGACAGAACTGCTGATAGAGCGGGCAGCTCCGGTCCCACAGCACGGCCGGCTTCAGGACGTAGCCACAGCCGCCGTTTGCCTCAAACAAGGCTGTGTTCAAATGCATGGGCAGATCTGGGAAGGAAAGAAAGACGAGTGAGCTCATAATATGACTGTAACCACCATAAAACAACTCTACTGCACCTTACAGGCATGAACAAAAGAGTCATTAAAAAGGTCCAGTGCGTAAGCAGTGCAGCTTCACTGCTTCAGGTGCCACTAAATCTTACACACCGAACGTTTAAAGAAACATCATCCAGTTTGGATATCAACAGCCGCAGTGATTTTTCCTGTTTGAACTGTCACAAACAAATCTTGCACGTCTGAGTGCACGGAACCGGTTGATGTAATGTTTGATTCCAAACAGAGAAAAAAACATGATTTTAGGAGGAGTGCGGCGAACATGAGAAGGGTAGTGGGAAGGGAAATGAAGCGAGGATCACAAGAGAATAAGAGAGATTTTCTTTAATGTGAGATGTGTATCTTGATTTATCAGAGCTCAGACGGTGAACAGAGATCTGGAAAGGGAGAGATGGAGAAGAAGTGGAAAAAAGAAAGACAAAAGAACCAGAGAAAGGCAGCAAGAGAGGATTAATAATAGATAATATAACAGACTCCTTAGACTGTAAACTTCATCTGAAATGTCTTGTTGCCTTCTCTGTGAAAATGAGCTGCATTGACAAAGTCTTTCAGCCAATTTCAAGGCTTTGCAAAGTTGTGAAAGGAGAACATGATGCAGAAGAGGCCTCAGAGGACAGAGAACAATAGAGTCATCTCTCTTGTATTGTGACACACCGTGCTCCCTCACCGTCAGTCTGATAGTTGAGCGCCACCAGCTGAATGCCGTGCAGCCAGAACAGCAGAGGGTTCGGGTTCGTGGAGTCGATCCTGGTGGCTGCCGGGTACGTCCTGAGCAGCTGGCACACCGTGTGCTGGATCAGCTTCTGGGAGTAACGGCGGCACAGGCGCTTGGCGGCGTTCTCGTTGACCGAGGAGATGTGGTAGCACTTGGGCGTGCGGATGATGGCGCTGAGCGAGGTCGGGGGGTTGAGGACGGGAGACGTCTGCTCCTCCCAGCTCAGCCGCTCCGCGCCACCTGGAGGGAGGAGATGGAGACGTTTAAAAGGACCTGAAAAGCTGTTTTCAGCACAATGATGACATTTTCTGCTGGAGTTGGAACAGCTCAGAGCACCAGTAAAGATGTTTTTGTCCAACTTTTATTCCGGCTGAATCTTTAAGATTGTGGAGATTTTTTTTTTTTTTTGGTACTTTGCAGCTCTTATTTCTGATAAACCAACAACAATTAGCACTCCTATGCCCTGCGTACCTTTCCCCGGGGTGCGGCTCTGGGTCGTGACCTCTCCTGTTGCACTGCAGCGAGCAGGAGCTGTGCCAAATATGGACTTCCTGCTCTTTCCCCGGTCCTTCCCTCTGCCAGAGCCGGCCGGAGACAGCGTGGACAGGCCTGTGTTCCCACACAGAACAAGAGGCAGGCAGACAGACAGACAGAGGGAAAAGCGCTGGTCAATAATGCATCACAGACAAACTGGAGACAGCACGCTCGTGACATCAGTATCTGTCTCAATTAGTTTCTCAAAAGCCACAAATCATTTTCGCTAAATGGTGTCACTTTCTATCATAATGAGGAAGTTGGTCTTCCTCCCTGGCGACGCTCCAGGCGCATTTGTTTCAATGAGTGCTGAGCCAACGGCGCTGATTTTAGGTTCGGCATCTTTCACAGACGAGTTACAGAAAAAAATGTGTTTTAATTGAAAGACAAACTTATTTTTATTTTGTGAAGAATTCCAGAAAATCTGCTGGAACAGCATGAAACTGCAGCACGGGAGCAGAAGCTGCCAATCTGCTCGGTTAATTGTGATAAAACTAATGCCGTTAAATGAATTTTTTAATGATGCAAAATGCTGCATTTAGCAAATATACTGTTCATCTCGTGTTACTAACTAGTTTGTGTAAAATCTGTGTCTCATCTCAGATGAGGAATGCCATTACTGTGGTGAGAATTATTCTAAGATGATTTAAATGTTTAGTGGTAAAATGTCCGCCTGTAACCACTTGAGACAGCAGCAACCAGTCTGCTGTCTGTCTGATTTGGGCAACTTGCCCCGTCTTTCTCTTTCTCACATCTCAGGTCCCTGGAAACAGTAAACAAATAAAATACCAAGTGGAAACACAGGAAGGTTTATAAGGGCAAATGTCAGGCAAAGAAAAGAGGACACAAGCAGAGAAGAGGACATCTGAGGGAGGAAAGAGGAGATAAGAGGCTCATATTTAAGGGACAAAAAGAAATAAATGAGATAAATAACAGCAAAGAATGAAGATAGATCCCAATAAAGAGGAATAAGAGAACTTTTATGAGGGTACCGAGAGAAAAGTCAAACATCATGAACTGTTGAATGCAGAGAAGTTTCATGTATTTAAAATTAAACCCGTGATCTCATTTTAACCATTTCAAAGAAAGAGGTGGAGGTCAGATATGAGCCTGGATGCTAACTATGCTCCTGGTCATCCCAAAAACATTTCCTTCATGTACGACACACAACAACTGTGCTGTTGTGCTGCTCTGAGACTGACAACACAATGAAGTAACCCTATCTTTCCCATGGGGAAGGATTCATCATCTTAGTGGGTGTCCTGTGTGGGAGAGGAATGGAGTGTAACAGTGGGATATTAAATGTCTTGAAATAAAAAAAAAAAAAAAAAGAAAAATCAAAAAAACACGGGGAAAGGTTTGACCTCTTATATTTAACATGGGAGTGGTCTAGAGAGGCACAAAAAGGGAGATAATGACAGAATGTCAGAAGTAAAAGAGGAGAGGGTGGAAGAAGTGAGTCTGACGGAGGATAAATCACTTTTTGGGCTGGGAAAAAGAATCCGTGTACGAGAGGAGGAATGAAATATATGCGAAAGAGAAAAGTAAAGAGGGAGAAAGAAGTGTGTGCGACAAAGAGAGTGAAATATTCTCTACCGGGGAATTTCACAGCCTGGCAGTAGATGATGAGGTCGGACAGCTCCTGGGCAATCTGTCGACTCTCCTTCTTGTTCTGAGGGAGGTAAAACTCCTCGCCCAGCTCCATGTCAAACACCTACATGTGCAGGTAGAGACAGGACAAGGAAAACATGGTTTTACTTGTAGAGACTGACACAGATGTACTATTAAAGAGCCGTTAGAGATGAACTAACCTTTACCTCCATGCCAGACTGCCATCATAATTTCATGCTTTTACATCATCTGCAAATTTCTTTTTTTCGTTAAAACCTAGCCAAAATACCCGCTGGCAAATACTGTAGTAGATGTGAAATGGGCTCCCGCCTGTCAATATTTCATATTGCACGAGTTAAGTGATTCAATTCAAACCCAACTGCAGCAATTAGGTAAGTTTAATGCCGTATTTCATTACCTTTCCTTTGCTCTGCGTAGTGTTATCAGATTTCTTCATCCTCTTCGGGATTTCATCAACAGGTTGCTCTTCTTTGTCTGCTGAGCTCTTCCCCTCTGGCTTGTCTTCCAGGATGTTATCTATTAAGAAATGACAGTGAGTTAGAGCAGCTCCCCCGGTGTTAACAGGAACATCCTCAGGGAACCTTTTGTGGGTTAAAAACAATGATTTTGAATCATATGCACACGGCAAACTACTGGTCGAATCCAGTGTGAAAATCCAGCACCAATGACACCTGTCAAGTAAGCACACCCGCAAACATACAGCAACATCTTTAAGGCTTCACTTCAAGATGTTATGTATGGCAGCAGCATAGCAGACAACATTTGATGCATGAGGCACGAAACTGACCCGATCCAGCCTAAAATGTATCTACTAAATAAAAACCGTACATTGCAGCGGGTGTGACAGTTGCTCTTGATATACTGTACGTTAAATCAGCAGTAAGACATATATCAGAAGAGGTAAATTTAGCTTCTGGGAATCTTTCTTCGTGTAAAAACAAATGCTGACTTTGTATTTCAACAGAGGAGTTGGAGGTTTTTCTTGCTGCTTCGATAAAGTCAGAGCCTTCAGTGGCCTGTCAGTTAACTGCAGCTTAAAGGCACTTCGGCATGAGCTTCAGCGTCGAGCCATGCGTCGCTAGTTATGCCTTTTCGAGGACTGCAGGTGGGGACAATTACAAAATAATTATAAAGACAGAAATCATTTATCTATACCCCTAACTACTTGCAGATCCCATGAGCATATTCCCAAACCAAACAGCTACAGAGAGCGCCTCTTCATTGATATTCAAAGCAATGTCTACCAAGTGTAAACAGGAGCAAGAGTAGGGAGTTCTTTCCTTTGCTCCCAGTCCTCCTACATATCCATCACAGCCAAAAACACAGACGGAAACATATCAGCTTGAAAATGCAGAAGCGTTTTATCACAGAAAACTTGTTTAATTCTTGACATTTTAAATCTCTCCATTTGAAAAGGCTTTGGCAGCCGCATTGACCCTGAATGTCATCCTGTAGACAGTAGCCAGAGAAGTGAGTTGGACCAGACTGTGAGTGGAGGGAGCTACAGATAAACAGGAGATGGTGGCAACTTGGCAGTTTAGCGCTCAAGTGTTTGTATTTACTGGGGTAGAATGGAAACAGTGGAGGGTGATGTGTGGTTTATTTAGGCAGGGATGTCTTGCTGGCTGTCTGATTTCACTGAAAAAAGGAGGTAAGTATCAAACTGGAAGCACTCTATGAGGTTTTAGATTAGAAAAATATTTTTTAAAGGTCTATGACCGGTGAGGGACAAGCAGAGGGCAGGGATTAGGAGAAAGCAGAGCTGGGACCAGGACAGGGTAGTTTCCCCTGGTCTGTTGTTTAGTGTGGGGGCAGCGTAGGGCCTGAGAAACCAGATGGCTTTGTTTTGCTTCCCTGATGAGCCTGCCCAGCCACTGGCGAGGTCACAGACAAATACAGCGTGGAGGGGAGGAGGAAGGGAGGTGATGTGTTTCTGGGAGAAGAATTCATGCAGATGGTCCTTGACTAAAATGAATAAATGGTGTCATTCATAATTACATATTTTGAATAGACTGTCAATATAGAGGTAGAGAGTTTGTTCCAGCCCTGCCTCGACTCTGTTCTGCACTAGTGCTGCAGAGTTAAATGGTAGTTTGCATCTTAGACCGAACACACAAACAAAACACAAGCTACTTAGTCATCTTAGAGTGCATGTTAACAAAATCACTTCCACTGGCACGAGAAAAACTGCTGCTGTAGCAAGCTGGGGGCTAAGGAGGCTTGTTATATTATTGCAGTTACATAATGGCGATAAAACAAGCGTACATCATAACAAACACTCCTGATGTCACGAACCAACCGCTGTTAGGAATTTAGTGGTGATAAAAATTCTTGGATGGCACCTTATGGAGATTCTACAACCACGTTATGAATTAGAGCGACTACACAGTCTTAACTTCTGCGCTGTTGTCTAAATGTCAGAACACACACGGCTGTCTGTGTTTTATTTAATAGTTTTTATTATTATTAATGAGGGAGGCTATCAAGCCCTCAGTGGGTACATTATAATTATAACGTTATGATAATCTTTAGAATAATCTTTAATCTTTCTTTGATTAAATGGATTGCATACAGGAAGAGCATAACGTGACGTCCACAAAGAGCAGAAAGCTAGCAGCTGTCACAGCGGGCGCATACAGATAGCAGTCTACAGCAACGATGCAGATCACTGCACGTCTACATACTAGTGTTTCCTCCTCTGTAGTTATTCTGCAGTGGTAGACAACAGCAAGTAAATTTGCACCATGAATCAGCATTTCTATTAAAACTTAACTGCAGGGTAAATATCTAAATGTAGCATTTTTTTGGATGCTAATGAGGATTGAACACCAGCTACCGCTGCAAAACAAAATGAGATGGAAACACCGGTACATAGAGAGGCGCCCTGTAGAGCCGTGCATTTACCTTCCAGGCCATACGAGGCAGTAGAGGCCGTGAGGACATCAGCTAAGTGGAAAACAAGGCAAGAAAAAATAGGAAAAGGAAGAGTGTGAGAACAGTGTCAACGTAAAGAAAGTGTCGGTTTAAAGGTGTGAACAGAAACTGATTCAGGGGTTACAACAAAAGAATGTGCGTGTATAATTTGATTATGAAATCATGCAGCTCCTTCAGTTCAGTGTTAGTTTTGTGCTCTTGGAAGTGTTTTCCTCCTCCTGCAGTTTTCCTCACCATCTGACAGAGACTCGTAGTCGTAGTCGTACTCGTCTTCTTCCTCCTCCTCTTCCTCGTTGGTGTGGTTGCCAGGTGAAGTAACGCCCGGTGACCCATTGCTAGCCTGGGCCTGCATGTGAGCCAGCTGGTGAGCCTGTGATTAAGAAAAAGTGTTATAAAGTGCATGTGAGAACAATATTTACAAAGGTATACCCGTATCTGGCATGATCTACCCATTACCTGTGAATATGCAAGCTCTTATCTGCTGAGATATGCAGTGTGTGTATATACTGAAGCATTATGTGTGCTAGGTAAATACAGTGACGGGTGCATTAGCATCTATTATTTATGTTTGACAGCAACTCCAACGAACAGTGTTAAATATTAAATGCACTAATGCTACCTGGAAGGCCATTTGAAGGATGGCTTATATGAAACATAAATTATGTACGTCTTTGTGCATGTTTATATTTGGACAGGATGCCACAAACCTTCTGTTTGAGTATGTCCACCGGTGCCTGGTGTGCTTTGAGCTTCTTGTTCTTTAGGAGGATCCTCCCCCGCAGCTGCAGAGGCGACGGCAGGTGAGGGTCGTCGCTGAAGTCGCTTTCAAAGAGGAAACGCGTCACGAGACGTTCCCCGAACACCGTCTATCGAATGGATATTCAAACGCGAGGAAAAGGAAGACGTCGGTGAATCGTGTCAAGTTATGTGACCAGAATGTAATGTCAAGTGAGAGGAGGAGAGGAAAATCAAAAGTGCTTTTATCAACACGAAACAACAACTGCAAATAAACAAGCCCGTGGTGACATGAGCGGGCCAGAGGCACAGAGCTATCTGAACATGAAAGACTTTTCTTTATCAAGCACTCAGAAGTCGGTCTCCAGGGAGGACAGGATGCTGGGAAGTTTTGTTAGATGAAAGCGAGATGATATTCCATGATGTATCTGTCATGCCCAGATATGTGTGGCCTGTGTGTAGCTTAAAAAAGAAGAAGAAAGCAACGGTTGTAGCCTGAGGATTAGAAAAGCAAGCCTCCTGCTGGACGTCTGCCAACGTGAATGCCCACTGCAGCTAAGACAGTCTGGGAAGAATACTGCTCTTGTTGAAAACAAGTGCCACTGAGGAAAACGTGTGAAATCAGACTCCTTTAAGTTGTAGGTGCATGTAATGCCCAAAATATAGTATAAGTATAGTACTGCTGAGAAAGGTGCATATGTGTTTGTATAAACTACCTATAACATCAGTAACAAATAAACCGCACACATGCAAAACATACAACGAGGAGTCATATCTTGAGTAAGTTCAGACATAGCTGCTGACGTACCTTGAAGATTTCAGCCATCTTGCGTTGCTGGGGGAGGGAGCAGTGGTTCTCTATGGACAGGACGACCGGCATGTCAGAATTGACGAACGCAGACCGGTTAACTGCTTCTACGACATCCTGGAGGATCGTGGGAGAGATTTAATTCTTAGAAAGTCAAATAAAAGTCAGTAAAATTATATGGAACCAATACTAATCAGATTTACTGAAACCTTGAATCATCGAATAAAATACAGGTGTTTGAGCGCCCCGATTGGTCCAACTCTGATTATATCAAATAAATAGCGTCGACGTGGCCTTTAAGAGTAACCAGCTGGTGGACTGAGGTCAGCCGATGTGTGTTTTAAAAAATCCACATTTGTTTGGTTTACTGACCCAACAGAATTTCTGTCTTGACTCATTCAGCAGTGCTGTTTGAAAGAGCACAGGGAGCCAGTGACGGATTAGATTATTCATACATATTTTCTAACCTTAAAGGGTATCTTAGTGGTGAGTGTGTGTCCGTGATAAATAACCGGCATGCCGTCGTCTCCGTCCCAACAGTCCAACTCGACGCTCCTGCAGCCTTGAAGCAGCACCTGGTGAGAATTCAACGATCAGACACGGCCGTAAAGTCCAAAAAAAACAACAACTTTGAAATACTTTATAACAGAGCTGCCTCGCTCACCTGGCTGTACAGCTCAACAGAGGACTCTCCTTTCAGCTGGTGTCCAGTCAGGTATGTGTTGTGTGAGGACTCAATGTAGTAGTAGGACAGAGGGTACTGCAGCTCCTCTGGGTTCATCTGGGACTCCTCAATGCGAGAAGCAAAGTTATCCTTATCCATCAGGAACCTGGTATGGAGAGAAGGATGGTGTAGTTTTATTAATTCAATATATATTTTAATTGTGTTTTAGTGCTGATATGAATATGCAATTCATTTCTACCTTGCAAAGCCTTCAAATGACATCCAACCCATTTGTCTCATGCTTGATGAGGGCTCAAATTTCTGCAAGAAAACAGCAAGAAACAATTATTACTGATCCCCTTTTCCTTTGTTGTGTCTCAGATTTAGGCGTTTTTTCTCATCCTTCTCTCTGTACAGCCCATGTTCTCCATCTCCACCGTCTCATCTTGAAAAGATTTTCTTAATTGCCCCTCCAGGCTCCACACTCTAACCTGTATAATGCTGAGAATCTCGTCGTAGCTCAGGTGCTCCCTCTGACAGTTGACTAGGAAGTCGTTGAGCTGAGGGATCGCCAATCCCAAGACGCCCAGTGAAGCGTTTTCCACTCCCGTCCCGTTGGTCACGATGCTGGCTGCTGCGATGGCGTCTGAGATCTGCTTCTGGTTGTCAGACATCTGCTGCCTCATCCGGATAAACAGGCCGAGATCAGAACCATTGCGGGTTAATAAGTCTGGAGAGGAGAGGAAGAAATTAGGAAAAAAGAATAATGTGGTTCTTGTGCATGTGTTTTTGACTGCTGACAATATAAATGAGTGTTACCAAGGTCTGGCTGTAGCCCTGTGTCTTTGTCGTCTATCCTGAGGTGGGTGTAGACAGGAGCAGACTCTGGACTTGAGCGACTGCAGGGGACAGCAAAGGTGTCAAACAGCTCCTTCAGGTCCTTCCTGCTTCGGATACTGTGGAAGAAATGACACATGGCAGAATTTAGAAGAGTAAATAAAGGAGCACTCACACTTTGGATTAACTTTATCCGATTTCAGATACATTACATCTATTTTTTAGGACAGAATAAAAGTCACACTTGTAGACACTGATTCAACAAACTCTTCTATGTGTTGTAATATTTTGTTGCTGCAGAGTGTGAAGACTTGTTTGTGTTCATATGGATAAATCTGTTTGACATCTTCGGCACCATTTAGGAAAATACAAAGGATTTTTGAGAGGCCCATCTGCCAAAGTTCTGCACTTCTCTGCATAGCTGAGCAAGTTAAGAATTTAAAAAGGAAGCCACTGGGCAGAAGATGAGAGGAGAAACTACAATCTAAGAAATGTAGGAGTGGTATGAGAATAATCCACTGCTTATCAAGGCAAAACTTTGTTTCCTTTCATTTGACAGGGGAAAATATGATAGAAGCTAAATATTATAAAGACAAGAATCCTTGGGAAGGCACAACCTCAAGAAACATTTGTTGAATTCATTTTATCATGCTGTCTTCGGCTGCCATTGATAAAACACAACAATAATAGAAAAAGAGGGAGTGAGATGGCAAAAACACAAAACAGAACATGTACAACTTACATACATAAAACCAGAAAAATGTGTTCCACGTTTTAGTTTGGTAAGATAAAACAGAAGCTTTGCTTGTGAATCTGCTTTAGGGACATTATCTCACTCAGCTGTTACAACCAAAAGTGTCTATAAATATCCAGTAGAATAGTTTTCGGTATCTACCTGAAGGATTTGAAGAGCTCGACAAACTCAATGAAGCTCATCGTGCTGTCAGAAATCATGAGATTCTGGAAGCCTTTAAAACAGCCTTTACCTCGACCGTGCCACGACCTGCTGCTCCATGCTCTGCAACCCGCAAAGAAAGAGAGGCAAAATATGTCAACCTGACTGAACAGAGAAGGTTTCAGTCTTCGTATAAAGTACAGTACAAACCCCGGCTGTGATTTGGAAGTTCCCGAGAGGATCGGAGAGGATTGCGGGCGGGACTGGCTGGACCCCGCCATGCTGGAGGAAGAGGATGAGGAGGAAGAAGAGGCTAGCAACCCAGGGCTTTTGTTGGATGAGAGGGAGAATGGTCCAGGGAAGCTGTCCTCTATGGAGTCAAATAGGGTAAAGACAAGACAAGGGTAAGATAAGGACAGTATTACGGGATCTTTTAAAGATTTTAATGCCCTGTTTAGACTCTGGAGTCTAAATACGTCTGTAAAATGTCACCTGGATCTTCTTGGTCTATGCTGTCAGACTCTGGCCCGTTTCGATACAGCCCCTCCTTACAGCTGCGTGTTTTCCTGGAAACCATCTCGTCATCCGTCGCATCCCCACTGTCTCCCTGTGTTGGGTGTGTAAACATACGTGCGCTATGTTAAAAACAAACTACGTCTGTGTGAGTTGGTAGGTGTTAACAAGTATTATCAAGGCTGAACTGTGAAACGGACCAGAAACTTGCCATATGAGTGGTGTGCTGAATTTTTAACCGTCTCTATGCTGACAGATGTATTATTAGAGTAAACAGCAGCAAACAGGGAGCTCCTATGCTGTCAGACCAGTGGCATAATGATGGAACACCAGTCTATTGTCAAGCTACAAGATGAAAGATCAAGTACTCCAAAACACTGAAGTTTTATCTGCTCACTCGTTATTTATAAAAGCCTTGGTTAAATTTACAGACAGAACAGACAGACAGACAGAATCTTTTTTATGTGCTGACCCTCACGAGGACTTTCTTCTTCTTCTTGGTCTTATCATTGCTCATGCTCAGAGGACTGTTTTTCTGCCCGGCAGATTTCTCCACTCCACCTGTACCCATGTTCCACCTCCGCCCACCAAACAGCTCAATGGCATGGGCTAGTGTAGGGCCTTCGTACCTGCCGTCCTCCTAAAAGAGACGAACAGGTAGACAAAGAGGATTAGATGGACGTGAAGGAAGATAGACAGACGTGCACAAGAAAAGTCCTGCCAAGGGGGGAAAAAAAGGAGTTTACCTGATACAAACTGACATACTGCCTCCTCAGCCACTGCAACCTTTGGTCAGGAAACTTCTTTAATCTCCTGGTTGCATTCACCAACTCTGACAGACCCTTGTGGAGCATTCGTGCCGTGTGGTTGGGGGCCACAAAGTGCAGGAGTCTAAAGGATTAGGAGATTAGTTAAAACATTTAGTTACTCTGTGCTTTACCAGCGAACAAGCATAGCAATGCACTAGTGTTCAAAAAGAGGATTTCAAAGCTGGTGGTAAACAAGGCACAAACCTGTTATCGGTGGTACTGAGGCCATAGAGGAGGCTGAGGCCGTTTTCCTCCACCGTCATCTGGCTCAGCTTGTTTTGCAGACATACAGCATGAACATCTACTCCCTGATGACCCAGAAACACCGCCTGCACAATCATTTAAACACAATATTATTTTAAAACGGGAGCAGTCTGACTGAAATGCTACCCAAACACAAAATTGGCTACCAATCCAACAAGAAAAATGAGTATTCCTTTAATGTGGATTTATAAAATACAACAAACCTTCACCACGCCAAGGTCCAAAAGGCCCTCTGCTAGCCCTGCCACTACAGTCTGTCCTAATCCCAGTGGTGGCTCTGTGGGAGAAGCCCCTCCACTTTGAGGCTTACCTGCAATAAATCAACACGTTTTACGATATGTTTGAAATGTAGTAAAGGCATAGGAAATTTAGCAAGGCGTGCACAAATGTACACATTTCTAACCAGTTTAAATTGTGTGTGTGTGTTACAGAAGGAAAGGCATGGACCTACTATGGATAAACACATTTACAATATGTTTGAAACATAATAATGACACAGGAAACAGATTTTTTAAAAATATATATTGTGGAAGCCTGCTCTCCTCTTGTTTAAAGAGTTATACGAGAGGAAATGGGACTTCTCCACAAGATATAAACGTCTTAAAATGATCCCATGTACATAAATCAATTAATCATAAACGTACTTTGCCTACTTTGCAACCAACTTCCAACTTTTGTTTTATAAATGACACTATCGTAATTTACCCCAGGTGAGCGTCGTGTTGTCAGGTTGTAGTCGCAGCAGACAACGAGCTGTGAGGTGGCTGTCCTGGTCGTAGTGGATGACTGTAGCTCCCTGCAGCAGGAACTGGTGAACATCTGGTTGTAGCGACACCACGTACCTAGAAAAAGAAAATACAAAAAGCATGAGTGTCTTCTCGTGTGCGTTTCTGCCAAAGTGTGTTTGTGTTTCTTACCAGGGAATGAGCTCAGTGCCATGGCTGAAAGCTCTGTGTGTCTCCTCAGTGCCCTGAAACTCCACCTCTTTCACCACCGGCTCAGAAGACAAGTCGCTCTCAGAATCTGACAAATCCCCAACCATGAATCTGAAGATGGAAAGAAGATCAAGAATTTAGTATCTGAACATCAAAGTTTTAATTTGCTGATTTCCACAGGAATCTGCAAATTGATGCAATCTGCAATTGATTTCAACCACTGAAGCGAAAGAAAATGCTCTGAAGTCCCAAGTAAGTAAAGACTTGTACCTAAACGTACCATGTACTGTAGTGCATCAGCTGAACAAGCAAAAAAAGCATCATGCATTTGTCATTGCACATTCCTTGACTACTAAACAAGCGTCTACTCAAACTGCAACTTCAACCATGTTGCTGTTCAAACTCCTGGAACCACTTACAAGACACGGTTTGATTCTGGCGGCGTCTTAAATGAACTAGAAAGAAAGAAGGAGACAGAGAAGAAGGAGAGGAATGAGACGCATCAAGAGAGGACAGAGATGTTCCTACACAAGTTATCCGAAGGAAAAAGAAAAAAAGCAAACAGAGGATGCCTGTAGGAAAGATCGGGAACACAGGAAAAGAAATCCTACAGCTCTTTGAGTAAGAAAGATAATATTTATCTGCTTCATCGTAAAGACAAATGAACACCATACCCCCAGCCAAAATGAAAGAGAATTGATATCCTGAGCTGTAACATGAAATAATAACCCAGTCAGACAAAACTGTCTCGAAACGCAGAGAAAATAATCCAGGTTTCCTTTATACAAACACCACAGGTCAAACTTGAAATAAAAACGAACTTTCCAACAACATTTTCACAACCAAATTCCAGCTTGTGTCATTAGCTACTTTCCACCAGTGCGCTGAAAAGTACCAGAGCTCTGTTCCTTCCTGTCCTGACAGGAAACTAACCTGTTATCTGTTTTCTGTGCAGTTTATGTGCACATCACCTCATCGCAATAACAATCTGCAAATGTGTTCCTTCACAAACCCGTTATCTTGTGCCGGTGTTTATGAAAGACACTGGACTGTTCAGTAAGGAGTTTGATACATATCCGGTTCACCTGGCCTGTCTTGACACTGAAATCTAACTTTTCTTTTGAGTGTCATGATGTAGCAGTTGTCTCGTTTATTCCAAGAGAGTCTACTGTGGTATCATGTCCACAAAAGCCTTTTCAGGGACTCTTAACTCTGCATCTATGAAACGAGCGATAAGCACAGTGTTTTTATTTTGAAGTGAGAGCCCAGCCATGCCAATCATACAAAGCACATTCATAATTCTGATATCAATCTGTGTATAATAGACCCATTTTTATTTTACTTTGTCAATGAGTCATTGTCTGCGAACGAACAGGAAAATAAAGAAGTCAAATTTGGAAACAGACCTTTAGCCGGAAAGGGTCACAGCGCAAAACAATAGAATATTTCCAGTCTGTCAACATTACATGTAAGTGGTTGGTAGAGTAATAAAAATATAAAGGTTTGGGGTTTTTGACACGGTTACATAAAAGGATCAATATCACACCACAAAAAGTTTAAGCCAGAATGAAGTCCAGTTAAAACCCAGCGAAGAAAAAGTGAAAACAACTGCAGTACACGATGTGTGTACACAGTGTTTTAATGGGCTGTGTCACGTGCTCCGTGCCATTTGATACTGTACAGTATGTCTCATTAGCTTAGGTCACAACTTGCGTAACAGCCCCCCACACTTAGAGATCATTCTTCAGCTGGATGGGTTCAACACCCTGCGACAGAAAACATTCACCTATCCAACTTAGATGTGTCATTTCTTACGAGATCCAGAGTTCCTGTTTGGTACCTGAAGAACTCTTTGGGTAAACAAACTAATTAAAAAAAAATGTATGCATTGCTCAAACGGAAAGGCAAAAAAAAGGGTACTGACTGATTGCGGCAGCGGTCCCTGAAGGAGTTGTTTCTGGATGCAGGGGATGGGCCGGTCGAAGAGGGGCTGGTGGACACATCATCAGGATCCTCTGCCTCCAAACTGCGATTGCAAGATCTGAGGAGTGGAAAGAGGGGAGTTAACTACAAGACAGAGATCAAGTGACGCATACAAAGTTAAGATCTCTACACAGACTTTTTGAAAACATGTTTTTGTAGCGTACCTGATAATCTGGAGGATGTTGCTGACAGTAGCTTCTTTCTCTGGGACGTGTAGACCATCCAGACCAGACCGCGACATGAAGTTATGCTGGCCGCTGTAGTCAGACACAAACTAGACAAAGGAGGACAAATTATAGCGTCTTGCTTGTGTCAGCTCTATGAAATGTGTGGATGTTTGTGTGAACTGTACCTCAACAGAGTCCTCTGTATTATCCAGAGGTGGTTTGAGGCTGATTATGCTTGCTGTCCCATCCAATGCGTCACTCAGCTCCTTCAGAAAAACCCCACAGAAAGGCACCACCTGTATGAAAAGCACATCCCAGCGTCAGAAACAATGTGAACGAGCTCCAGAGCATTCTCAAGGGTCGCCGGAATGAACGACAACCTACCCTGCATCCTGGAATATTGAGAGCTCTTGTCACAACTTTCTTGTACTCGGACGAAGACTCGTGCTGAGCCATGGCGTCCTTGAGGCTTCTCATGGTCTCGATGTCTGACTGGTCCATAAACTGCCACATCTTCAGCACCTTACGGGACCTGGAGGTCAAAGAAAGTTTGAAATGTCAGGTGACTGGGTGTCTGTAACAAAGAAAAGAAAAACAAAATACTCTGTCTGTGTTAAGTATGTGAAAAGTTAAGTGTTTCGGCGTGTGCTTTAAAACCTGAGTCCAGCCAGGAACTCCATGACACCGTTGTAGTTTCCCATGTTCCAACAGCATTTAGCGACATGGACCAGGTAGGAGAAAACCTCCCTCTTTTCCTCCATGGACCCCGCTGTCAGGATCAGCCACGTCACCCACGAACTCACCTGTTGATACAGAGTTTTATATAATACCATATTACTAATAATCACATAAAGATGATAAACAGTTATACTCTTGAAGGCCTTGCTTCTCCGCCAGAACTCGGCAGAGTGAAGACATAACTCTTCCTGAAACAGAGACAAGATGTACTTGGTAGAAGGCCATATTAGAGCCTCTTCCACTCGACACAGCCAACATTACTGTCTTTGGTGCTACTTGAGGTCTCTGTGTCTTAAGGTGGTACTGGGGAGGGATTTTTGACAATTTTTATAAATTTTCGAGTGGCTGAAAGTTACATTTTGCGCCAAATCGGTGTAACAAGTAGTGTCCTAAGCCCTTATATGCTTGAAACTTCCAACATTTATATATTTAAATAGATTATGCATTCATTAAATTCAACTTAAACCCATTTTTAATATTCAAATTTAACAGATTTCTAATTAAAACAGAAAATATGTCCCCTAAGCCTCAGTACTGGTGCACACAGCTACATTTAAATGTTTTAATGGTGGACATTTCTGATTGGATAATCTACACAAAGCCGGACTTAATGTACTATGTAATGTAAGTGTGTCAGACCGACTACAAGGCTGTGACTAGGTGTGTTAAAACCCAGCGAACCGAAGACAGCCAAGTGCCGGTGTGTGTGGTCTTACTTGCGCTCATGTCATCTCTTTTAAATTCCAGCAATGGCAAGCTGTGTCTAAAGTGGTGATGTATGCACAGGACCATGCCAGCTGACCACACACTGACACACACACACACACACACACAAAAGAATGCGATCAGATATCTATCGGCTGCGCTCTGTCTCTGCACTAACTGCCCTCGCACACGCGCAAAAGACACGATAGAAGAAGCAGATATCTATCAGGGTCGGCTTCCTTTCGCATACTTTGCGACTGACACACACACACACACACACACACACACACACACACACAAAACACACAATACACAATACACAATACAGGAAAAGATCATATTTCAATCTGGCAGCACTTTGCTCTCTAGTGTCTATGCATTAGAGCCTCATGAATGTATTCTCACACATACACACACACACACAGAAACTCCCTAAACCCCTTGCAGGCGGTAAAAACATCCCCCTGGCCCAGAGATCTATTACTGGGTTATGTAAGGATCTCTAAAGCCCACCACAGTCTGACTTCACAGGGACTAAATAAAGCCACACACACACACACACACACACACACATACACACACAAAAGCATGTAACAACATACTCAGTTTCACAGGTTTTTGTTTGATGTTGTGATGTAACACTGGTAAAATGTGAAAAAAAAAACAAAAACATGTCGCCTCTGACCTTTCACAAGAAAGCACAGAAATCATATATACCATGTAACCAAGCCCCCTTGGCCCATTAACATACACTAGGTATGAGACCAGGACTCACATATCAACCTCAGGCACATATATATACACTTTATATACAATTTAACACACAGTATATACAGACATCTTAGATATGAGCGTGTACATACACAGAACTAAACCTACAGTCTTCAGTCTTATTTGTCAGGCTCTAAAACGCTGGCTGTCATAATTTCACTTACGTTAATAGTGTTATGGTTTGTTAAGTCTCGCTCTTTTCTCTGAGTGAAAGCACGCCAGTGATTATGCATTCCTGTGTGATAGAAGCATGGGCATGAGAAAGGCTGAGGGGGGTGGGAGGGGAGTTTGGGAAGGTTACAGTGAAAATGTAATCCATCCCCGACAGAAAAGTGTCTCCTCCGAACTGTTCTCACTGACGTAACGTCAAAGTTAGCTAAAGTTGCATCACTTTTCCTCCGAATCCTACAAAATGAAAGTTCAAAGTTTATTCTTGACCTTGAAGACCATAGATGAAAAAAAAAAAAACAGTCTCACCATGAGATCCATCTATCAGCTGTATCACATTGTCTATTCACCTATTTAATGCTTGGTGCCATTTTTTTCCCGAGTCACTGTGTAAAGTTTAAGAGGCCGCACTTACTGAATATGGCATAAATGGAATATGATATTTGCACTATGTTTTCATTGGTGTGTAATCTTCTGAAAATAAGAAATGTTTTTGTTGAACAGAGTCCGCCATGTTGGACTGCCATTTTTCTAAAGTAGCACACAGACTAAACACTGACTCTAGGTATGGCATTTTGCAGTTTTTCCACATTTTGTGGCCACCCTAGTTTCTCCACACATATCCATCTTCTGATGTGATCAAATCGAAAGCTTGAGAACGGTTACGACTTCTTTCTCGATAGTTAAGAATGAGTTTGAATGGTGCACACTGGTAGCACACCTGGTAGAGGGTGCACCCCATGTACAAAGGTTTAGGCCCAGAGTTTGATTTTGTCATTCCCATATCTTGCCCTGCCTTGCTGTCATCAAGTGTCTCATCCCGCTATCTAGCATATCTAGAGTGACTTATATGTGAACTTGCTTACTAAGCACACAGATCACCATATTAAAAGCTAAGAATGTCTCACTTAGCTTGCAAAGGTTTTAGTGTTTGACCACTTTTCACTGTGCAGATGACACATACCATGCTAAGAACTTTGTTCTTATTCCCCTTTCTCTCTTGCCTCTATCGACTGTCAATATCAATAAATTGAAAAAAAAACTTGAATATCGTCATCTATAACTAAAATTAACCACTCAATACATTTATAAAATTAATATAATTCATTTTAATAACACTATTTCATCATGACAAACTGCACAACCTCATCTAGGTATTGCAGACTCACTGTCATAAAGTAGATCAATCAAATGTTTCCAGTGTTTCTAATTAGCTGATTTTATTCACCATACCCAGACGTTTCCATCAGATACAGAAAATCACTCTGGCGAGGATGCAGCAGCTTGCTCTATAATTCTTCAGTTCAGTGCAGGAGCTTGTGCTAGAATCTGCTTCATATGTCTTACTGACAAATAGCCCAGATGCCCTACAGCCACCTTATCTGTTACTGCTCCGCTCTGTTCAGGATGTGTGCACCTTGCGTAAAAAATCTGCTATCAGTCACATCTAGTCAGCGGCGGGGTTGAGTTACAGTCACCATCTGAGCCGCTCTGACGTTCTACAAAGTGGCTTTTTGAATCGCCACAGATCAAGGCACTGCAGAGAGCTGGCATCTCTCCTGATATTCCAGATAGCAGAAGTGTGTACTCAGTGAGATAATAGACAGGATATGAAGAGATACCATATAAAGAGACGGCGTGTAATGGCACAGAAGAGCAGAAAAGAGCAAACAAGAGACGAGGACATGCAGGAGTTGTGCAAAAAGTTTCCTCCAACAACAACCTCCCTTACATATGTATCGTAGGTGTTGTCGATGGCAGCTTGACAGAATTTAAAACTGAACTGAAGCTAGCTGCAAGCGGATCCCCCCTTTGATGTTTGTGTATGTGTCCATCTGTCTGTCCGTCTGTTCGTCTCCATCTGTGCGCGTGTTATTAGTTGAGATATGAGGGTCAGTTTCTCCTTGATACATGAATTACATAACCAAGGTTGACAGAGAACTATTACAAACTCAGCGCATGAGCACATACTGTACTCGCTCCGTCAAAGCTAAACACTCCGGACAGACAAACCATTCCCTGCCTCCAAACTTTCTCTTGCCGTGCTATTCTCTTATCTTTCACTCCCTTACATGGCGAGAAAATGAACAGAATTGAAACCATTTAATACTTTTGGGAACATTTGATTTAAATTTACAAAAGAAATCAGACTCTAAAGGTAATAATATCTGGAAACTGTGGATCACATCCAGGGCGGTGTGGTCAGTTCAACCAGTAAATACAGAGATAATGGTCACTTGTTTCCCTTGTAGTGAAGAACATAGCTTAAAAATATATTTCCACATAGCTACTTTAAATACCTGAAAATGTTCTAAACCAACATGTCATTAAAGAATAAGTTACCAAAACTAGGTCTGCATCTAATTTGTTGTCATTTCCAGTTAACTGAGATCAGTAACAGGAAGAAAATGCAATGAATCAGAAGTTCCTGAACTCGTCGTGGTGTCTTAAATTTCTTGCTTTCTTCAACAAGCAGTCCAAAATCTGAACTTTTCAGTTCACTAACACCGATGACTAAAAAAGTTGAAAACGTGACAATATGATCTGACCATCATGCATGCAAGATGAAACACAATACCAATTGCTAAATACGCCTCTCAACCATTGATGATTGTTTGTTGAAGTTGTTCAAAAATCAAAGATGAGTGGCTGGTGAAGAAGAACTGAAAATTGCAAGATGCTTTAACACATTTCTAACATAAATATTTGACATAACGCTGCCTACAATCACTGAGGGAAATCCCAGAGAAAATATATCGAAACCATAGTTTACAGTCAAAGACAGACTACTCCGATAGCTCATCTTACTCTGTCACAGTTTGAAGCCCCTGCAGGGCTTCATTGGTGTCTTCACAGGGAGGATCACTGTTGTCATTTGACTCTTGTTCCATTGTGCCCATATATGGCTACAATGCACATTTGGGAGATTATTTTTTTGTGCGTCTCTCCTCTCGCCGACTAAAATGAAAACCAGCTGATGTGAAAGGCATGCAACTTAAAGATGACATCATCATTTCCAATCTCTCCCTCTCTCTCTCTCTCTCTCTCACTTTCCCTCTCGTTGTGATTGTTTATTCTCAAAGTCACTCACCAGAAAAGACGCGAGGGGAGAGTAACTTAAGCCAACTTACATCGCTGTCAGTGTTTGTGTGTGTGTGCGCGCGCTCGTGTACTGTACGCACGCGGTGTGTGCTTCAGTCATGAGCTGATAAGTCGACTCACACGGCAAATACAACGGGGCGAACCCGGCTGAAGGAAAACACAATTACTGCTCTGCTATGCTTTTCAGCCGTTTACATTCATGTCGCATGGCAATGCACGCATTTTCCCTGCCTCTGGTGATGTCAGTGAGGGGAGGTCACTAAAGGGCACGCAACACAATCATCAAATCAGGAGAGGCACTGCTTTTTATCAATATTTTCCCAATAGCCCTATAGGCCGGCTGACAAACTGTCACACCACGTTAGAGGTTTCTACTGTAAGGTTCTATTTTTTTAATCAACCTCTGTTTATGTGTATGACAATAAAAAGCATTATAATCCCACAACACACACATTTTTTTTTTTTTTTATAACCTCACCTCATTGAAGCGCGCCACCAGGTCCTCCACAGCGTTACTTCGCTGAGCACTCTGGGTGGGCATGGTGGGCACTGAAAGCGAGGCCTTGAGGTTCGGGTGGCGTTTGCTCTGACAGTCGGGACTGCCCAGGTCTCGGGTGAGGAAACAGAGGTAGTCCAGAGGAAAGACCTGCAGACATGCAGACCCGTAGACAAGACAGATGAGTGAATTATTACCACTGCCAGCTTTTAGAAATAAACCCTTCTTCTGATTTTCTTGACCCAGTTGTGTTTGTGTGCAAGTTCCTCTCACCCGTTGGTAGAGTTGCTGCTCTTGCTCGGTGAGGATACAGGCGATCTCCTCGGGGAACTGAACAAGATGGCGCACCTCTGCCAGCTCCTTACTGATCCCGCTGACGTTGGGTGGAAGAGAGCTGCTGCTGGTCATGCTGTTGGCCAGCTGACGCTCTGAATGGACACATAGAAGAAAAGAGAGATCATGAATTTTACATTACTGATTACCTTTTTTTTACTGATCCTAGCTGGTATTTTAGGTGCACACAAGTAGAAAATGGCTGAAAGCATAAAAACTGAGTGAGAGAAATGAAGAGAAGTCCACAAGGAGAGCAGGGACCAGTGTTTCTTGTACAAGTAAAGAGAGCAGAGGGATTCCAAATGAAACATTTTATCTACTCTGATGTCTCCCTTTCACCATAAAATCACTAAGCCTTGATGAAATGTGGCTCTCTTTCTCAGGATTAATTGAATGTCTCAAGTCTTCTGAACCATCAATCCCTGCATACCATACACTCTCTTACCGCTGGACGAGCCAAGAGAAGCCAGCACACTTCACCCCCTTGAAGTAAACAGCATTGATCACCTGCCAGTTCCTGTGTTTGGATTTCAGTCAGGTCCATTAGTCTGTCTGTTTACACACACATACGCACACACACGCGTGTGCAAACGTGTACTCATCTCTGCTAACAAAGGGCTAACGGACAGTTTCTGCATTGGTAGGTGCCAGGTAGACATACTGTACATTGTCGGGATGAATGCCACATAAACTAACAGGCTCTTTCCGCAGCGGGAGCTCTTCCAGGAAACATTTGAGGGACTCTTTAAGGAATTTCAACTCCTCTTTGATGGCACAAATGTTAGCAGGACATAGTTTCTGCACCCCAAAAAGTCCCTTTTACTGAGGCAGGTGATGTTTCCAGAGCTGAATCTTGCTGACTGGTCAAACCAAAGCCATGACACTGCAACAATGTTTATACCATGAAGGCAAGGAGATGTTTGACTGAACACCAGGAATAAGACAGACACACTGACCAGCCTGCCTGGTCATTGTGAACTGTCATACAAACAGAAATCTACCTCCCTCCTTCCTGTAACCACACACATACAAAAAAAAAAAAAAAAAAAAAGAGTGCACACATACACACATACAGACACACACTTAAAGGTTGTCCTTGGTAACTCTTGAGATGTGCAACAGGTAACCATAGCAACAGCAGTGACTGCTCTGCAGGAAAAAAAAAATAGCTTATTTACACAGTTTGATTTGTGGATCCGGCCGCACAGCTTCTGTAATGAACTGTGTGTGTGTGTGTGTGTGTGTAGGATATCTAGAGGACAGGGAAGGGAAGGAAGGGAGGAAAAAAAAGAATAAAGGAAGGATTACAAGAAATAAACTTGGAAAACTGGAGGAACAGAAAAAGCAGGAAAAATCTTCGCACAAGCAAAAAAAAAAGAACACAAGACAGAAACAGAGAGAGAAAACAGAGAGCAGAAGAGAGATGGGAGGAGACGATAGCGAGGAGGGAAGAAAAGTAGAATAAGTGAAAATTTCATAGTTTACACTATGCAGCAGGTGTGAACGATCTATCACAGTTAGAGAGACAGCATAATCCACTAAATCCTTTAAATGTCCGACAGAAACACAGACCACAGGTTATGAATGATGGTTCATTGTACAGTCTAGACCTGGGACACATTTTTCATAGAAATATTTGTATTAAATGAAACTGAGAATAAAAACAATTTGACAACTCTAAAGAGGGTGAAATGTGTGACTCCCTGAGACTACACATTACTCTATGGCATGTAAATACATTTGCATACTGGAGTAAATTATCGCCGAGCAAATTCAATACATCAATACCGTGTCAACCCGACCCGTCTCGCACAAGCTTTGGGAGAAACAGCTGCAACTTGTAAAACGATCAAAAAGAGAAGAAAAATGTGGCGACATACATATTATATTATGTAGTCAGGATGTGAATTTTCATCTGGTTTCCAACATTTGTCATCTGTCAGCTCCTCTCTTCCTGAATGGCGCAGGTAAAAATTCCTTAAAAATAACTGCAAGGATTGCCTCTGCTGTCCATAGAACACAGAAACTTTTACTTAAAGAGCATTAAAATAAGTATGATGTCTTAAAACTGGGTATTATCTTAGTATATAAAAAAAGGCAACTAAGATCTTAGTGCAGTTTAAAACTCAAACATAAGAGCAATATCTCCTCATCTCTACCCCAGTTTTTACCTGCTAACCTTCTGAAGTGGAAATGGAGACACCCTCGAATCAGTGATATGAATTTCATGATCATGCAGAGGCCTCAGTCATGAATTTATTCATCCTTTAAACTGGGGAAGACACGGGCAGACAAAGCAGTCGCACAAGCCAGTGACAAAAGAGGTCCTAAGAGATTCTAAAGAATTAATTAAAAGGAAATCTGCATTCACACAGAACACAGAAAAATCCCAATCATAACACGTTGGCGACAAAGAACTGTGGCACATCCGTCGTTACATGAATGCTGATTAACTTATCAGGAATTGCATTCTCAAAAACAACTGTTTTGTGTCAAAGCAGCGAGTCCTGAATTGGAATAAACAGAAAAATAAAACTGTTATCAAAAAATGTTATCAATGATTCAATGTGTTATCATGTGTTAGTCATGATATCCTCAACTTCTGTCTGCAAAGCTTCACACAAACTGTACAACATCAGTAATGACAACAGAACGCTGTGATAAACAAACACTGGGGCTGAAGCCTGGATGGAATGAAATCTTGGATTGCAGCGATGCTGATAAGTTTATCTAATATAATCTGCTGTGGACCCATGAGAATAAGAGCCCTGACCTGATACAGATCATAAACACTAGTTGATACTGAGTAATTCTACTGTAAGACTGAGAGAACATGAACCTGGACTAATTGACCGTGATCGTCCCTGTGATTTTTATGCAAAGGTTTACTCATCTGTAATGCGTCATGAATACAAATACCCTGGTGGGTGTGCATGCATGTGCATGTGTGTGTGAGGGCGAGTGAAATGGATCCTTGGGTCTAAATGCGGTGGTAGATGGAGTAGATCGGCTGAACATCCTTTGAAACCATTTTCATGACATTTCACACGATACTGAGACAGCCAGGAAATAAAGGCGGGTGTGTGTGTGTGGTTGCTATATCAGAAACAGCTTTTTATTGTTTCATTTATGATGTCAGATCAAATTTAAATAAGTTATTGTTCATTTTCTGTCTCGGTTAGGCTTAGAAAGTTACGTGCACTGCTCTGAAAAAGAATTAAACAACAGATGCCTGTTGAGATTTAGAAACTTTAGACTAAAAACTGATATTAGCATGAATCTGATTCATAGAGTTTCATAGTGTGTTGTTTAATTATACAAACTCTCTCTCTCTTTTCTCTTTTGTCACTTATATAGCATCACTACCTCAACTTCAGCTGTCACCACCGCTTCAATAGCAGGTATAAGAAAATCTGAGTCTCTTTCAGTGAGATTCAAAGTAAACCAATAAATGAGTCATGGTCATTACTCTATGGGGACTCTTATGACTGTAAAATCAACATGTAAGGCGAAATCTTTCAACACTGCTTTGAAGGTTGTTTCGCTCGCTGATCACAAATCACAATTCTGCAGCTAAAGCAGAGGAACCTTGAACACACACCCTGCCATCTTTCTTTGCCAGCCGAGTGTGCGCACACACACACACACACGCGCGCTGTTTTCACAAGCATGTTCAGAGCTGATGACAACCGCCCCGCTGAAGTATGTAGGGCACTCAAACAGGTGCAGCACAAACAGCCTGAGCCGAAGGACTGTTAACAAATTAGCCTTTGAACCTATAAATATCATCGTACACGTAAAATCATTTCTATTCAAAACATCAACAATCTTATTTTGCTTTCTGGGATCCTATGTCCCACAAATATGAATTAAAACCAGAGCAGCCAAACTGCAGAATGAGACAGGTTTCCCATCAGACCACAGCAACACAACAGTTCCTCGCATTGCTTCCATGGCATAAATAGCATGCAGTAAATAACAAGAATAACATCTGGGCATCTAGGCCTCACTGGCACGAACAATACGCACATGAAAGTACAAGGTCACGTACGCGCTTGTGCAAATCAAAATCAGCAAGCGGTAGTAGTAAACAAACAAACACATGCACGGCAGCAAACATAAACACTCAAAAAATAAATAGTGTAAGGACTCAAATACACAGACACACAGCAGCAGCAGAAGCAATAAACATTGATCTGTCTGACTGGTGACAACATGTGAGTTATCACAGGGAGTTTTCTTCTTGGATCAGATATGCACCCTGCATGCACACAGAACCTAAAACTGACATAAATATAACATTTCCAACCTTTCTTCGTTAGCAGGGAGGACTACAACAAAAAGCAGAAAGATAAGAAGCTGGGAAGCCTCCTTGTTATGAAACCAAACATCGTAAAATATGTCACATGATTGAGTTAAGTGAAAGTAAATCTGGAGTTTTTTTTAAAAAAGAAAGCATCTTCACATGAGAGGAAAGGAGTCAAGCTGCGCTGTAAATGAGGCCTCATTCAATCTGCAGAAGTGTCTCTGTGCAACTTCACAGTGACTCGATGCAAATCAGACGGAACGCACGGGTCATTGTGGTGGTTTTGTTTTAAACTGTAAAGGTGTATTACAGCATCCGCAGAGTCTAAACATATCCACAGCCATGTGTCACATTCATAGGGTCAATTCAATGTGAAGCTGCCCAGACACCTTCTGTCAGGGTTTCTGGTATGAAGAGGGCACATTGCACAACGATACCTCACACACATTTTTCAAGCTGCTGCAACAAGCATCGCATATTGAAAACAAAGCAAAAAACTTTTGAACTGAATGACACTGTTGCCACCTCCTGTAGATTATACTGGTTACAGGAAATTGTGATTAGTATGCAAGCGGAAATAAGGAAGCAAAGAATAAAACAAAAAAAAAAAACATGCTGGTCCAGTTGATCCTTAAAATAAAAATCTCACACTGGGTTATTTACCAGTAGGAAAAGCAACACTAATAGTGATACAGATAAAGGTAATAGTGGCATTTGATGCAGTAAAACAGATATAAAATACATGGAAACCACAGAGAGGATACAAATGTCATGCTAAGGTCTAACTGCTGCAAATACAGTTATGACACACAGTAAAACTGAGACCAAAACTAATTATACAATAAAGTGACTAAATACATATTCCACATGAAAGGATTCGGCAGTTTTTAATCGGAGCCCAAGTAATCTAGAAAGAAGTTAACAAAATCTGTAACCAAAAAATGTCGGATAATCTGAATCTCTCAAGATAAAACCACATCTGAATTTAATCTTATCAAATGTGTTTTATTTGCCGAGCAAATCACTTCAATCAGATTTCCTGATTACGGTTCAAATGGTTCAAGCACTCCTTGAATTACTGCAAGTCCCCTTGATTTCTCATATGCATAACAGCTAAGTGCTGACCACACAAAACAATATCAATATCAATTAACGTATACATAAAGAGTATGCGTTTAAATAGGCACAAAACGCGCACACACACACACAACTTATCTGTGAAACTCAGCCACCGACAGCCATACGTACTGTAACTCACATTTCTTCTACTCACTAATCAGCTTGAAGTCCATTCTGTGAGAGTGTTTCATGGTTGCTAGATACAGCTGGCCACTCTGCTTCCACACTGACAGCTCAGCGGTGACCGAGGTACACTTGTCCACATATGAGTCCCTTTCGAGTGCTGTCTCTCCTGCAGCTGCTCTCTGTCTCTCTTTCTCTCTCTCTCTGTGGCTGCCTGCTCTGTTTCTCTCTCCCTCTCACTCCATTTCCAACCAAAAAAAACTCTCTCCCCTCACCTGGCTTCTCCCCCCTTTTTTCTTATCAGCAAACAATCCTTGCTCTCTCTCTCTCTCTCTCTCTCTCTCGACTACGTTCACTATTCCCCTCTCTCCCTCCCTCTCTTTCACTCTCTCTGTCTCCCGCCCACCCTTCACCAACACCATAGATAGTTCACAGCCACGCGCTAGAGTTAGACCAGTCAGATCATCCCATTGCACCAACACACACAGCCATAATTCATACAATCGTATAGGCTAGACTATACAAACAAGTCATGAGAGCTGACAGCACCAAAATGAAAAATGCTGTGTACTCTGTATTACTTTTGTTTGTCCTGATTCTTTCCATCTGCATATGACAGAGTAAATGTAGCCCGAGCAACCCCAATTTTCATATTAATTACCATGAAATTATGTGTACACTATACCCAATATGTACTTGATGATGACACATGTGAAAAGCTCACAGTTTTAGTAGCGCGGTTTCGTGTCACATTCTCTACAACCTGTTATTTGTCACAGCAGCAGCTCGCAGGGTTGTTCAGCTGTTATCTCGGTGAAAATATTATCTTTGATTTCACCAGAGTTAAGGCATAAAAATGTCAATTTGTACAGTATGTACTGAAAAGTTCTGATAAAAAAAAAAAAAAATCACAATGCAGCCCAAGAACATTCAGATGAGTATTTTTAGCAATTATGGGCATGTAAACAATATGTGCTCTTGAAATCCTTCAGACTTCCCCTCCAGTATGATTTCCCGACCATATCTGCTGTCAGTGGGTCTTAAATACTGGCAGGCAACACAATGTACAATGATGACTGAGAGGAAGAGGGAAAAAGAAAGGAGGAAGGGAAAAAAGGAAAGAAACATCACTACTGAGCTGGATGGATAGGAGCCTATTACTGACCTACCTACTTCCTTTTTTGTATTACAGTAACTTGTGCGATAAAGAAACAAGGTCAAGAAAATCACTGCCATGTATAAGTCGTATGAACGTGATGCCAGCCCAGAGTTTTTCTTTGTTCTTAAGTAACCACACCTGTCTTTACTTTGACAGTAAGAGAGGAGACAGAAATACACAAATACTTGAAGAATAACACTACAAACCTGTACCATTATTTGTCAGTACTGTATGTATTATTATAATTATTTTGCTTCTGCTTCTAATCTTTTTCTTTCAACTTTTTCCTGTTTCTCCGGTTTTCTTCCAGGGCTGCAAATAACAATTATTATAACTATCCATTAATCCACCTTTCTTTAATTAAACTTTTGGTTTTTGCCCATCACAAGAATTTCACTAAGTGTAATTGCAGCACATCCTCCGATTTGAGAAGCTACAACATGAGAATTTGTAGCTTTTAAACAGTATTTAGCTTGAAAAATGTCTCAATCAATTATCAGATTATCAAAACAGTTGTGGATTATTTATCTGTCAATCAGCTAATCGACTGATCATCTCAGCTACACTGAGATGATCTGATCTCCGGATGAACTAAATTTTTTGTGCTTAAGACTGGTAAATATTGTGAGCAAACACATGAACAGCTGCAAACAGAAACAGACAGTTGCTAAAACAGACTTGCCCATTTTCACACATATTGTGCTTTAGTGAAAGCTACTGCTGCTAAAGTTTTAAATAGCGGCCTTATTAAAGCTGACATCGGGTGGGCGGGCTTCAAACATTTCACATCAACAAGCTCCACAGCACCGAAACAACTGTTTTTAATTACTGATATATTCAGCAGTGATTTATGTCCTTTCTACTTATCAGTGTCACTTCCCCTGTGTATCAGCAGCACACACACATCAACTTGACCTTGTCTGCCCCAGCTGACATTTTTTTCCGATACCAGTATTTGTCTTTATAGGTGTCAGTTTACCTTCAAAACAAAAGCATGTTGTGTGTAAAATATCATTTCCAAAATGTTCCTCTTGACTACTAAAACCAAATAGTTGCTATGCTGCAGGCGGACTCGAGTCCTTCAAATACATCAGAGGAGCTAGTAAAACACTTTCAGATCATTAAAGTGGATGTGGCATGTAAAGAAGGTGTAGAAAAACATTCCACGTCTCACCACCCACATTAAAACTCTAAGAATACACCAAGGATGGCAAGGCGATTATCCCGGTAATCCTTGAAAGCATTTAGGCCAGAGCTACTGATCGAGTTTACTAAGATGTACTTGCAAACCCAGTTCTGCTACGTCTATACTGTTTCTAAAATCAATACCTTATTAGGACAGAATAGGATGGGATAGGGATAATATAAACAAGCACACTGCATCTTATAGTACACCATATCTCATAGTTATGACTTGCTCTTGTCATAACCATGAGGAAATAAACTCAGAATTACGAGATTGGTGTCTTGTAATAAAGATCCTTTCCATGTATCTACGAGATTCAGACTTCATAAATGCCAATTTTCAAGATCAGAGTGATTTTCATTCTAAAAAAAAAACTTGTAGAGACTGTCCATCATTTGCCTAACGTAACACCCACTCTTACAAATGACATTTATTATTCAATAAAAAGCCTCATAAAAATCTGAACTTTTACCTGTGCCAGCAGGATACAAAAGAAAAATATGATTAGAGAACAGGAGAACAGTAGTACAAGAATGTCAGGATGAATATTGGGTAGGGAAAAGAATCAAACTTACAGCTCGGAGATTAAAGAATAACGATAAGAATAATTGAATAAGGAAATTAAGGAACATTTTTAAAAAAGGTTTTTCTCCGTCCTCATTTTTTCATTCGCAAGACAGGTGCAGTTTTACTTCAGGAGGAGGATGACGGCAGAAAGAAAGAAATGAGGATACATGGAGAGAATACAAAAGCTTTTCTATAGGAGAGAATACAAAGATGACCCTCACCAGGGAGGATGAAACAACAACTTTGATTTCTAGAGGAGGTGGATCACTTCAGCAGATAGTGGTGACACACTAAAGCTCTGTGTATGACGAATCGCATCTATACTCTGCATGAAAAACTAGCACAAATCGATAAGAGCTGCACTGAAAATGCAAGATACATCTCTTTATTCAACAGGCAGTATATATATAATAAAATAAATTTTAAAAATTCTGGAGTGCCGGAAGGTTTCATGGGTTTTATGTTCTGCTGCATAAAAATGCACGTTCATTTTGAACTGAATCACACGACGCAGAAAGTTAGATTGTGAAAAGGCTTTATTTCGAATGCATTAGAGGATAAGAGCAGGTTGTTCTGTTGAAACACCGAAGAGAGGAACGACACCATAAATGGTAAGAAAGCAATAACTACACTAACACTATCCAAATTTGTAACTTAAGTCAGACCTTCTCCAAGCTTCAGGATAATGAAGTGTATTTTTATGACATACAGTATAATAATTATAGTTGTCCTAACTTACTTGGAATCTTTCGCTGAAAAAAAAAAAAAAAAGTTCTTCTAAAGCCACTCTTTTGTTTAATTCATTTTTACTCAGCACTCAAGCTTTATTTACTCACTTAGTTTACGTCCAGTGTGGATCAAAACTTTTAAAAGCAGCAGAACTACACGTCACGTCTCTATAGGGACATTTAAGATTTAAATGATTTGACATTTAGTGTATCAGCCAGCTGCAGTTCACACACGACATGTCAAATCATTTAAATGTCACACAGCTGGTGAGGGGCAGAGATGAATGGCAGATTGATGCGGCTACAGGTATAAGTAATTGAATGTAATGCTCATGCGCGGTATCTGGGCAGGCTTTTGGTGCTAGGTTAGAGAGACGGAGAAAGTTAGACAGGGAGTCTCTCGTGCTGTGTGTGTGTGTGTGTGTGTGTGTATGTGTGTGAAATCCTAGTCCTGCCAATACTTCTAAGCTGCTATGTGTGCGCGTGTCTGGCTCTATTCTGTTTCCTGTAACACCCATTAGAACAGAACACGGTGTCATGTTGAAGCTATGTGCCGTGCTGCATGTGTAGGTGTGCGTGTTTGCGCACGTGTGTTTTTGCCCCTGAAAGCAATCCTGACAAAAATGAAAGTTAAGGTTATTAACATGATTAATAATAGCGCAGGTCACACAGATACATATACAAAAAGTTATGTTTTTTTTGTGTGTGTGGTGTGTGTGTGTGTGTGTGTGTGTGTGTTTGTGTGCGTCTCCTTGATCTCGCCAGAGACAGACTGTCCCCTGGCTCACTGCCAGTGGAAATTAATGTCAGGATCGGCTTACATTTAAGTCATACGTAACATCATTGTAGAGAAGGTGGACAGAGAGTTACCAGCTGAGCGACTGACCGACAGCCCGACTGGTTGGATGATGAAGTCATGTGGACATACTGAATGCATGATGAGAATTTGTCTCATTAAGGAAAAAAATTAACCTTTGAGTGTCTCGAGGCATTTCAGAGACAGAGCTAGCTGCTGCTGAGTATTAACGGGCAAACAACAAGAAAAAGAAGTCTCCTTCTCTATCTCTTGTTTTCACTTCAAGCTGATGTACTTGCATGATTCTTACAATTCTGAGTTGTCTCCATACGGTTGAATCCACTTTGGAAATTGTTAAAAACCACAACATTTCAAAATATCAAGCTATCGCTCCTGAGCAGCATGAGCATGTTTGAAGTGCATATAACCTCTTTTCAGATGTTAAAAACAACCTGGTGTGTGCGTGCATCGGTCTTGTGCGGGCTCTGTGATGTCGGGAGGCTTTTTCTTCTTCCTGTGCATCTTGGAGAGCGAGAGAGGACGGGTATGAGGAGGGAGAACGGACAACAGAGGAAGTAAAAAAGAAAAGTAAAAGGGAAAGGGCAACCACTGGGATCAACTACAGACGTGCTCCTACAGACCCAAAACCCGCTGTGGAGAAGGAACCATGTGGGAAAAGAGCAGAGAGGAAGAAGGAGAGTGGAGCAGTAGACCACAGGGGAATAGTGAGAACCTTTTCTTCTCAGAATCAAACAGATACAGGCTGCCTGCCCAAAGTCCCTGCTTCATTTGTCATCCAATTTAATGCTTCGCTGTTCATCAGCGGATGAACATATCGAGTATGTAGCTGCTGACTTTCATACTGTGTGTAGTATTATGTCAAATTCAAAGTCTGGCACGCTCAAACATACAAATAAACAAAGCCTCCTCTATACGCGCCCACACTACGGCATATTACCCACCTTTCAGGACGGCGTGGCTGTTGGGGGCCTGGGGCAAAGGGTAAGGCAGAGCGGAGCGAGCACCGAGAGCAGCTGTGGCCTCTAGTAGTGCTCCGGTCAACAGCGAACACACTGACGTCCTCTGAGTACAAGCACGATAAAACCTAGAAGAGGTGGAGATGAACAATAAAAAACATTTATATCATGCCCAGTGTTTATATATCATAAAGTATGTGTCTGCCTTTGCTGTCAACAGACTGCTGATCACTTAATCAGTATATGACGTTACATGATGGCCAATCTTTGGCTGGAACAAACTATATCAGACAAACCTGCTGGATGGATGAGAAGGATGACAACACCGGGGAATAAGGCAGTGGTTCAGATTCAGTCTGGCTGGGCTGGCGCTGGCGCTGGCAGTGGCAGTGTGCGATAGCCAGCGAGACTCCCTGAGACACACAGATCCAGGGCAAGACAGCAGGAGCTTCTTGGCAGGATGAATCAAGTTGAGCTCCTCTCTGTCCTGCACATAGCTGCTGACCTGTTGAGGAAGCCGCCAATTTAAATCTGTCAATTTACTTAGAAGATTGTGCAAATACTGTAATACCATTGAATAATTGTTATATTTATTTATACATAAATGAAGGTATCCACTGTAACAGTGAAACGTAGTGCTTTATCAGCCTTCAAGGATTTATTAACAGATTAACTGCGATAAAAGAAGCTACACCCAGTTACACAACATGACAATCAGAGGTCACTGTCATCGACTGCGCTGCTGTGGTCATCGAAAGCAATTTCCTCCTGATGGAACAGAAATCTTAGTGTGAAAAGAAAGAATTAAATAGAGAGACATACCACGAAGGCACATAACAGACAGGAAGAAAGGTGGGAGGGGAGATGCAGGCGGAGAAACATCCGAGCAAGACAGGCAGATTTGTAGGTATACCGAGAGGGAGAACAATGGGGAGATGGAGAAAAATAAGGTGGGAGGCAAGAGAGAAAGAAGAGACGCCACCATGAGTTTTAACAGAATAAATATTTTGAGCCTGCTCGTTTTTCACTTTCATGCTTTTCTCGGAAAAGAAAATCCATGTGACATGGAGGGAAACACTTATCCAAAACAACAGACGTGTTCTTTGTCCTCGAGTGAAACCTGCAGACAAGCTCCTCTGGCACGAATTTCAGAGAAAAGCCATTACGGCAACATTTTGTGGCACTGTAAGTGGGCACTTCAGCGGGGATGGAAATTACAACATTGGACAAAATCAATACCGGTGACAGAGTGGGGGATGAATATAATGCAAGTTTAATGAGAAAATACGGCTTTAATTGTCTGTAACAGCGTCCATCTGCATCGCCTCAACATAGTGCCAGGAAGGAGGTAGGTGAGGGCCATCATCGCTGCCAGGCTGATGGTGTAAATATTAAGTACACGTGAATTTGTGCTCAAAGATGTTTTGTTTGTATAAAGACCTGGTTGGCAGTGGCATAACAAGCACACACACAAACACACATAGTACATAGCCAGCGAGTCATCTCAGTGGGATAGGTTTCCTGCATGGGGTGTAGGCCTAGCTGTTGTCAGATCTGGGCCAATCCTGAGGGAAAGGAGACATACCAGGCTGAGCATTTAGTGAGTGAGAAAGCCAGCGTGAGGGACAGGCAGAGAAAGGGTAAGACGGGAAAAACAAACACGCAGACTCACATATTGACTGTACTGTGTTTATTAGTAGAACCAAAACAACAAAAAAAAACTTTAATTAAGACACATTTAGATTAATGGTTTCTCTTATCCTGAACACTCAATGACTCACATTTCTGGTAAAAGACCTTCTTTTTTTTTTTCCAGTCTCTTGATACTGTGCATGTCCACTGCACAGACACAAAGTCTACTACATTAACAGTGTATTTTTCCACATTAAATATGGAGCTAAATACAAAAAAAAAAAAAAAAAAAAAAGTGGACTTGGCGTGGATCACACATAGCACTCATGCCTCCATTATTTACTCTACATTTAGATGGGAAGATTTTCAGCTAATTAAAGGCCGGAGTTTCTGTTTTCCCGTTACTAATAAACAAATAAAACCCAAAGGATTCATGGGTAGTGAGGATTCAGTGCTATTTTACATAGCTCGAATATTTCAGCACATTTCTGTCAAAGCTACAGAAATATACCTAAACGACAGATAATACGGAGTTTGTATTTGTCTTTAAACCATTACAACACTCTGCCTGCACTGACTAATACAATATTTTCTTAAAATTGTCAGTAACATGAGTCTTAACACAACGTCACCTCATTTTCATCAGTCAGTGGGATGTTATTTGCAACTTTTGAGATATTTTTTGCCTTGAAACATTCTTATTAATGTTCTTAAATCATGTTAAACTTAGATTTTTTTTTAGCAATTAAACAACATTTTATTAAAGCACCAGGTTCAGTAGATCCAGTACAGACACATTTCTAAACTAAGTGATTTATAGTTTGTGTCTGCTCAAGATTTTTGTGTGTGTTCAGGTTAAGAACAATGCTACTTCGACTGTAACACACAGACAAGAGTTTGAGAGGTGACTAATGAAGCAGAAAAAGCAGTGTGTACAGTAGGTGTGTACAGAAGTGTGTGACAGAGAGTCTGACTTCAAAGGACATTGCAGGGATTGTGGTGCGGCGTTTGATGGACACTGAGCAGCTGTCTTCACACACACACACATGCACACACGCACAAACAAACAAACTCATCTTCAAACTGTGGGCACGTACACATGCACACACAGACTGACCATCCTTCAGCACACATGTACTGCTGTAGATACTACAAGTACTATGTGTATGTGTACGCAAAATTGTGGTCAGAAATATCTACACAGCCAAAGTGTGGAGATGTTTCAGGAAAACGTTTATCTCTGATCTTCTGATCCACAGGTCGGTTTCACAGATCAAACATGTGAACATGGCAGAACGGATATGTACTTTTGTTGGGTAGAGGATAAAAAACTAGAGAGCACACTGGGATGAGTGAGTGAGCAAGTGGTTTTAACATCCATTACGAGGGAAATAATCAGATAAATCAAGGCAATTGTCCATTTTCACTCATACATTTTCGATCTCAGCATGAAAAAGATGACTAATGTGGGCTGAGAGTATTCTTTTGTTTAATGTAACCACAGTCGCATCAGACACGGGGTCAACAATTGCATTTCAGCTCGATTACATGAGTACATCTCATCCAATACCAGTAAATCGGTCGTGTTCTTCTTTCTAGTAAGTTACAGTATTACTCGCCATTTGGCCAGTTAGCAGAACTATGGCTATACAAGTCAACCGGCCCCTAACACAGCTCTATATCTCATGTTACACATGTGTGTGTGCAGGAAATGCTAATGGCTTAAGCTGAGTGAAGGTAAATTAGAACTGCTAGAGACAGCTGCACTGATTGAGCTCCTCTTACAGTAAGTTACACTAACTTCAAAAATATTACACCTCTTTCACGTCTGTGCTGTACAGCAGTCAATCAGTCTTTTGCTGTAATGATGGGTGCGTGTTATTCATATTGCAGATATAGTGTGGGGTACATGCAAAAGAGATTTCTTTTTCCCTTTCAGAATAAGAGTTTTTTTTCCTCACTCTGGACTTTTTTTTTTGTTTGTGTCACTCTAATTGCTCTCACAGCATAAAAAAAAAAATCTCCATCTCCTACTGTACACTACTTGATCAGCAGACACACAGAGTAAGCGACCAACTTGCAATCATAATGAAGCATTTAACAACTGAAGAAACAGTTATTTTGCTCAGATGTTGGTACAAAAACAGAGCTAAAAGAAGTCACGGTAAAGAACTTACATCCACTAAGAGCCTGGTTGAACTATTAAATAATATGTGTGCTCCCTATGTGCTGCATACACACATTTGTTTCATAAATTTCAGTTATAATACCCCACACAACCTGCTCTTATCTCTCCACTTTTGGAGACTTACTAAATGTTGAGGCAAGAGTTTGGGGTTGAGGATTTGACGTCATTTTCTTGTGACGCTGGCTGTGTGGTGCCAACATTTTTTACTCCTTCAGACTGGGTGTTCTGTCCTTTTCTTCCAAAAAAAAAAAAAAATGTCGCCCAAAGAAATATCCCTAAATCACCCACACCCACTGGGGACAGAAGCTGGATCTAAAGTATAAATATTTCACAACTTTGTAGGAGGTGATGAGTTGAGCCACCAAGGTTAGCTTAGCCGAGAGATAACAGTTAGTCTAAACAAATGGAAGCTGCAACAAAACACCAAACACTTATAACTCTACCTTCCAATTTAGCACACAGCTTTCTGCTCAGCATCAAACCTGTGATAGCGGATCCAAAGCATAACACCGTTATACAAACAAGCTGTAACTTTGGCAATCAGTCCACGTAAACTACAGTTATGAATGAGTTTACCATTAAGTCCCATTAGCGCCCCGTTGGGTGGTTTCTCTGCCTGGCAACAGCCATTCTGGGAAAGGATTAGCAAAGGGGCACCACACAGATCTACTGAACTTTGAGCTGGAATGCACACACACAAAGACGCACATATACGTGCACATACTAAAAGCGCAGACATGCAAACACTCTCTGACTCATGCCCGTGCCGTTATGTATATTGTACCAGACCGTATGTATGAGCGTGCAGGACACCGGAGAGACTGAGGCTGTCTCCTTGAAATCCAACCACACCTCGACCTCTTTACTTTTATGTCTCCGGCTCACTACACATGCTCACATACTCCAACAATGACACCCTCTCCCCGTACTAACACACTCCCAGTCTCCCAGTCACATACGCACTCCTCTTCAATTACTCTCAATATTCTCCAGTACTACAAGGCAGAAGTCCCACGATACGATGTAGCCCAGCTGTCTATGAAATGATGCAATGTCTGCACAGTACTGTACATCCCCCTGTCCCACTACTACTACCACCACTGTGCCACACACACACACTAGGCCAAAAAGTTTAATCTGGTAATGATATCAAGCAATTAAACGCACACAAGTACTCACTTGGGATTAGATATATCACTGCAATAGTACCCTGCCACCCCCCCACGTACTCTCCCACGAAGACGACATTCACGGAATAGGAATACATCGTTTCGACTGAATTCTACTTTTAGAAGCATAATGGGGGGTCGAGGTTAGCTGAGGTTACAGGGGGGTCAGTGTTAAAAGAACTCTGTTATTCTGGTCTGTGGACTCAAAGCTGAGGTCACTGGGAGAGACGTCAGCTTTAACCCTTCCTTCACCGAGAGCGAGTAACCATACGTCAGTGAGTGTGTGCTGGTTATTTTGGTCTTAGAACGTTCATCTATAACACTTGGATTCGTTTTCTTTGCAAAGACTGAACAAGATTCAAATGTTTTGGCTTGAGAACTCCTTGTGGAAATATGGCTCATTTCAAGATACATGAAACTAAAATCACATTAAAGTTGGATGGAACAGAGCTTATGAAAAAAAGTTCAACAGCATGAAAAAGCTGCAGGATATGGCACGATATCCTATTCGTTTACTCGTCCCATGAAATGACAATTACTTACAACCTATTTAACAGCAACGATTAAAGGTTTTACACCACATGTAGGTGAGGTACGCTCTTCCAAAGTAAAATTGCTTTCCAAAATTGCTCTACAAGCAACATTAAAGAGTAAATCACCAAAATAAAGCTGGCATTTTATTTTATTTATTATATTTCTGTTCAGCTGAAATGTTGAGAGTTACGAGACATGAAAAATGAAGGAGCAAAGTTGTTTTTATTTATAATAATAGAGCTGAAAGAATTCAAATAAGAGCTATTTTAATGTTGCAACTCAACAACTTAGTGAGTGATCATATAATCACATCTCTTGCACGTTATTTTTCAGTGTTTCTGAATGAATGCAGCTGCACCAAACCCTCTAGAAGCACTTGAAGATTTAAGTCTGAGAGAGCCCCATATTCCTAAAATCCTTCATACCACTTGGACTGCGTGTTTGCTTTAAAGCAGTGAAAATGGAGCTGACAAAGCTGCTTGGAGGGGAAATGAATAAAGTGTGCACCCTGCCCACCCAACGCGACAAGAGCGTTCAACATCGACTGTGTCTAGTCTATTTGAAAACTCGGTGAGGAGCCAGGTATGTTCAGCAGCTCTGGTATCTCAGCACCCAGACACTCTTTAACCCCGCCCACCCTGGACAGAGTAAACCAAATCAAACGACATAAACCAAGCACATCCAAACATGCCGGAGCAGACGTCCCACCTCTCGGGTTAATCGCGTGAAAAAAGGTGATTCAACAGTGTTGCCCACTCTGCAATCACTGGTGTTTACTTCTATGTGTAGACACACATAAAGCTCGCTCTTAATCCTGGTTTGCATCACCAGGAAACAGACAATCTCTCTGCACTGTCCTGTTCTGCTCTGACCTTTTCTGCCGTTTCTGTCTCCACAAGGTAATGTTTGCTTTCCCGCAGCCTGAGCCTGGACTGTCTCACTGCTGACTGAGAGCTGTGCTCATTTGTGAGTACAAGCTCATGGGCAAAAAAAAAAAAAGCAGACACAGTTTATATATGTATACACATATGTTTTTAGTGTGTCTCACACCTGAATATATACACATATAGGTATTTACTGTATGCTCTTTTCTGAGTGTATGTGAATATATCGTATGTGTGTGTAGGTGGTCTATGCACACACTCAGTCTTCTGAGTCGATTTTGCTTAGACAAGAGGAGCCCGATGTCTGAATATGTGCTTTGAATAAGACAGAAGAGTGCAAACTTTTGGATAAAATACACCTAGACAAACTTGAAACCTTTTTTTTTTTTTTATGAAAGTAATATAAACAGGACAACTTCCCTCCTGACCCTCTACTGGTGTTTCATGGCTGATTTTCAATGCTTTATCTTGGCCCCGAGGTTACGAAATGTTGTTTCTCTGGCCGATTCGGCACCGTAAAACACATTAAAAGATAGAACTAGAGACTGCAAAATCCACTCCAGCAGACATGCAAGTAATGATTGAATGAAGCCAAGCGAGAGAGAAATTATCTCTGCATACCTCAGATGTGGACAGAATATGAAAACTGAGAATTAAAATGTATTCGATTATCACACAAAAAGCAGCAGAGTTTGTTGTTTTTGTCAGTAAGCCCCAAAAGAAAAACCCTCTTGTGTGACTCACTTCTTAGGTCAGACCCTCTGTGCCTGAGTGGATTATGATGCTGATATTTCTGGGGCTTAGGCTCATGCTCTGAAAATGTCATGTGGGTGTTTTAAGTGTGTGTGGGTGTTTGGGAACCCCCAAACATTTTCAGGAAAATCTTTTCACTGGGATTCCCAATAGCTAGAAGACTGGACTGTACTCATGTTTGACATTCGCTTTGGATGTGAAAAAGTAGCCTAAACAGATACAAATCCAGCAGGAAAAACATTAAAATAAAATAAAATAATAAAATAATAATAATAAAATATATATTCTAGATTATATCTTGTGTAATTCATTTTAGCTCATAAAACCAATTACATCCTTCTAGCCGTGAGCCCTACATACTGTATGCAATCAGGTTTAAGAATTCCATGCAGCATTTAATGAGCCGGTCCTAAAAAGGAGTAAATGCACAGTTGTATCAATAACATACACTTTAACTAGCTACTTTCTGGGTTTGGCCCTCTTTCCAATCCACAGGAAATGGATCCTGAAATGACTGAAATTGGTGGAGATGGAGAGGAAGATGAAGGGGAACAGAAGGGAACGAGTGGGAGGAGGAAGAGGAAGAGAATTAAGGATAAAAAGTATAAAATCGTTGGAAGGAAAAAACAATTATATAAGAGATCGACGAGGTTTGCGGAAGGTTTGTCAAAACAGGAAGAGATACTTAACAGCGATAGAGCAGAAGAATGAAGGAGAGAGCAAAAGATCGAGTGGAAGGAGGAGGTAAGAAGAAATGAAATAGGACAGTGCAGCAGGAAAGACAAAGAGGGGGCTGAAGAGAGAGACACTCAGGGGAGTACAACAGAGGAAATGGAGAGAGAGGCCAAGGGTGACTTGAACATAATACTGTTGAATTTCACAAGGAGCTGTTTCACCAAAGATCCCAAAAGCTCCACCTCCCGAGCACTGCCTCACACCTTTAACGAGCTTAGTGCATTATTGTGTGTACCCTGTGTGTGTGTGTGTGTGTGTGTGTGTGTGAGACACAGAAGTCTAGAGCAGCAGCAGCAGTGGAAAACTAAAAAAGACTCAAACACACGCAGGAGTTCAGCATGGGCATGCTGCAGCTGAGATAAGCAGCTTCACAAAGACAAAAACAAGAAAAGAAATGCACGGATAGAGAAGAAAATACTGCAGAGTGCAACAGAAAACACACGTCTACAGGAAAGGACTTAATAATCTAATTTGCACAGAGTGAGTGGAGAGTAGATGGGGAGACGACAAGTTGTGCTTGGTCACACTTTATTCACCACTTCAGCTAATAAGGGTACTCTTACGGGATTATGAGACTACGAGATAGATATTAGGCATCATTATTAATGTTGGTGTCTTTTGCAATAAGAAGAGTCACAGGGTGATTCTTAATGAGCTATACCAATACAGAGGATAAAAAAGTGAGGTTACAGGAAACATCTGTCTTTATTGAGTTTTATGCTCATAGTTTCGGTAATCAGTTATGATAACATGTTGCTCACCAGCTGCACCAGCAATTTAGGAGACTGAAGACAATAAACTTTGCTGTTGCAGTCATCCACTTCATTCCGGTCCGGTTCACGCAGGAAAAGCTACACATTATAATAATGAGGATACTGTTTTTGTTAACAGTCACACAGGAACAAACAATACCATAAACAGGAAGCGCTGAGGCAAGAAAGGCAACATGTACAGCATCCCATAAGGTATATACTTAATAAATATGTTCTGTACAGGCCACCTATGCAGGCAACAGTGAAGAAATAACAATGAATAGGAGGTTATGTAGGAAGTCGAGCTGAGGCACCAAACGACTTATTGTGGGTTAAATAACAACAAGAGATTCGTTGAAGGATCCTTGTCTCTGAAATCTCAAAATGTTGGTGAGTAACATGTTATCATAACTGATGATTGTAAAAATATGATTTAGCTTTTGGCTCTAAGTAAGTAGATTACAGAAAGGAGAAAGCAATTGAGAGAAGCATGGATAGCAGGGAGAAGTCTAACAGAAAGCAAATATGACAGCAGAGTTGGAGAGAGTTGGAAAAGAGAGGGAAAAAAAAAAAAGTGGGGTCATTTCGAGGGCCAAAACAACCTGGAACCCATTACCCAGAGCACCCAGTGGGACCTCCACACCAGCACACTCCCCACCTCTTACAGTTCTCCTCATGATGTCATACTACAGCAAGCCCCACACTTTCCTACATAACGGCGCACAGACCTGGTCAGACAGCCAAAGATGTTCGATTTAATAAGCTTTTCAGCTCTTAAAGGTTCAGACATAAGAACAGACATACGGGTGCTACATGCAGACAAAAGCAGTCAAAAAGGTTTGAAACAAGTTCAAATGAATGTTTTTTTGCTTGAAAGTTGAAATTCTGGATTTGAAACATCTCTAGTTACTCCAATATACTTCTCTCTGCTTAATCATAACAAGCAAGACAAGTCGAAACCCCAGATCTGGATCTAAAAGGCCTTTCTGCACAACTTCTTTTTTCCTGCTTGTCACGCCTTTCAGGTTGACCTACACAAGTACAGCGCAGATAAGTTTAAATGTCTTCTGACAGCCCAATTATTAAGTATACTTGCCCTGTGCTCACTGACTCAACACGCAAATCCCCTTTGCTGCAACACTTGCAAACTAAATGTAACTCAAAGTGTAGTTCCTCAGAGTCACAAGCACAATGAATGAAAAGATGCTTGAAGCTCAAAGCCTCTCTAAGCACAGCGAGAACTCAGCAGTAAACAGTTTACTTACTGTAGCACAGAAAAAGGGCTGATATAAATGAAGAGAAAGGAAGAAAACCACCAGCTCCAATCCCTCTTAGTCTGTGTACACTTACAAAAGTGAGAGAGGAGGTTTGAGCTACAGTGAGCACGAGAGAGAGTATAAGAGACAGGAGAGAGAGAGAGAGAGAGAGAGAGAGAGAGAGAGAGAGAGAGAGAGAGATCTGCATCAGTAGAGCAAGCCTAAGGAGGAGAGATAAACTGAGAGAGAAAGATGGAAAGGAAAGACACATGAGTCAGGGGAAAAGACAGAAAGCAACTCCGAGATCTCTTCCTAACGCAAAGGGTACCCCCATATTAGGTTATGAGGCTAGTGGCCGATCACAACCCCAGCAGCAAGGAGGGAGATTTTATCAGCACACTCTAAACACACAAAGACGGAGGAGACACTGGTATACAAGATTTCAATTGATCCTCCTCTCTCTGGCAGCCTGTTCAGTGTGTAAACAGTGTCTTGACAAAACTCAAATAAGACTCCTGTGTTTTGATTAGGTGCTATAACGCAGGACCAGAAAATCGACAACTGAAGGCCCTTTATCGAAGCCAACGTCAGTCGCGTCGGCCTAATACAAAAATGTTTCCACCAAAGACGGCCGATTCCAAGTGTGTTAAGTCAATCAAAGTTAGGAAGATAGTAATTCTGCTAAAAGACAAAGTGAAGTTTACATCAAGAGAGAGTGCTCTATTAAGAATAACTTGCGGTTGCAGTCAGGAAATGCTGCAAATCTTTTCACACAGTGGCCTAATTAAACTGTGCAGTAGGCCAGAACAACGTGTTTTAAGAATGCAGTACAGTGTTGATGCAAGCTGGACTACACAAAGTAAATAAAATAAGATTTGTGTTTCTCTGAATAAGTTACAACGTGTGAGGTGATGTGTCATTCGCTAAGTGAATGTGGACCAGACTATTTCCAGAGTTAAGAGGTTCAACTGTCACGTGACATCAAGCATCCCTCATAGCTAAGTGACACGCAAGTGAAAACTACAGATGAAGACTGAAAGATCAGGAAAAAAGAAAGTAGTAAGTGCACCACGATCAAGTGAACTTTGAGGCTTAAATCTGAGCTCTCATGTCAAAATATATGTCTCCCTGACAACAGAGCAAACTCCACACATGGATGAAAAACATAAGATGCTGACAGCCCCTTGAAAAAGCTTGTAAATGGACCTTGAGTCGGTATTGTCAAAACTGCAGAAAACATTTCTACTGTCCGTATTAAAATGATAAATCATTAAAACATTCAAATATGGAACAGAACAGAACAGAACGCTCCATACTGTCCCCTCCTGAGTAGTCTGATTAAGTCTAATTGAGCCCAAATCGCCTTTATGGTGTCATAATGGCCAAACAATATCCACGTTCCAGCTTGGTTTTTCAATGAGACAGGTGACGCTGCGGGGCCATTAAACCAATAGAGACTGAGGTACGGCCACTTTATCCTTGTTATTAGCTTTGCTCTGGTGAGCGTTTCTATGCCAACCTCTAATTAAAGATCAGCGTGGCAGCTTCTCCCCAATGGTAGCCCCAAGTACCTACGGTTTATTGCAACAAACACTATATTTTTATTATATGTCTCAACACACTCTCTGTTGACACATCAGGCTGTACACTAATATGTAATTAAGGTACTGTTCTTTGATTACAGTTATATGGGTCAGCAGCACAAAATGCAACCATGGAGACAATTTTAGCAAACATACATGATCGCCAGTTCTTAATTATCTGCACCAGTCAATCACGGTTTCTAAAAATCTAGGCTGAAACCCTGCCAGCTCCCAGCATGCTGCAGCGTAGCAGGAAATTTAGGAACAATTATGAATCACACCACAGGTATAAAACAAGAAAATTTTAATACTGAGTTATCGTATAACACACCTTCACCGGATGAAATTTGTCATTTTAAGCAAACGTTCAAATTTTTATTGAAAACAAAAGGCCTCTGTAATGTCTTCTCTAATTGCAGTGTAACGCATACACACGTAATCACAACAGTAACAAGTCTAAATGAATACAGTATGTTCTATTGAATCTCACCTAATCAAGTGGAAAAATTAATCCGTTTCATGCTCAGCTGACATCAAAGTGGTCGTCAGAACAAAGCAAACAGCTGGCCTGTCCACAGTCTTTGCTTTGCATTTCTTTGATCAATACTCAGCTAATCAGACCGGCCTCCTGAGCCAGTAATGAGCGGTCAGATTCATGTATTACACTACATACATTACATAAATTACCTTTAGAAGGCACAAAGTCCTGCAATCAATATTAATTAGGATAATAATAAAGTATGATATGCTGTCTTGTTCTGTGAGTGTGACAACCGCTGAAGCAAACACCAGTTTGTTATCTCTCTCCTTCTCTAACACCTCGGTGTGGCTTCTTATAAAGCAGAGCTTGGACTACAACATGACATTTGCAAGGCTAATACTTTAAGGATAATTCTAGAAAGCAGCAGACACCATGACTTTTTTTTTTGAAAAAGTCTGCTGCCCTCTGTTGGACATGCAAAAAAAAAGACAAGTCAAGTAAAATAAAATACTTTTTTACATTCCTGCTTTAAATTGACATTACTTTAATTAAGTGAGCTGAAGTGATTAAAGAAGGAAATTAATATGAACTATTTTGATAAATAATTAATTTTTAAGATGTTGAAACTGAACGGAATAAACTAATCAAGAAACTAATCCTTAGATTAACTGATAATGAAAATTGCTCTCACAACAATCAGTTAATATTTTAATTATTGTTTAAATGAATGTACTCACTTTTAATAGCTCTTATTCATTTACTATTGCTTCAGTTATAAAATCTTGGAGAAAAAAGCAGGTAGGTAGCAACTTTAATTTGTTTGTTGCGTCTGACCAACACTTAGTATTCGAAAGATATTCAATCTATGATGACATAAAAAATATAAATCCTGGAGCTAGCGACTCTATATGATCTATAGAATCAACTTGTAGCCAATCAATTCACTGATAAGTTGACTAATTGTTGCACGGCATGTTGTTACAATAACAAAAGGGTCAATAAGTCAAACACTGAATATCACCCACGCATGACAAGCATTATGATCAGAGAATAACAGGAAGTACCAATTGTATTAACAAGTACCAATAATTTCTGATTAGTCATGAAATCATGACTCAGCAGTCAGTGTCTGCATACCAAAAATACTCAGCAACCCAAGTTCATCTGCAGCTTCAAATATTCTCCACTAGATGGCACCAGAGGCTGACTTTTCATATGTCACTGCTCATACAAGCTCAAATCAACACTCACATTCTTATCACAGCAACATCTATTACATTCTTATATCCCAAAAGGAAGCCAGACGAATGAATAGAGAGTATCTTCAAAGTCATGCTTATCGACTCAGATCAAAGCTGTGCACTCTGATTAGATTACGCTGAAAGATACTTCCTTAATAAGTTAGTGTCAGACACCCTGCTGTGTCATTGCCTTTGCTGACGGATTTTTCACGCTGCTACACAGATATTACTGTAGAGCATCCTGTAAGCTTAAGGCTTAAACTGTATTTTGGCTAAATCCCCTCTGGTTGACCTCTAAAATTATGAGTCAAAGCGTTGGGAAGGGGAGGTGGCAGGCTATTTTTTACATCAATTGTGTTATTCTTCGAGTGCAACAATAATAGCATGACCCCAAACTGCCTCGTGCTCTCATTTTATTTGGGAATATTCCACCCAAATCTTATTTTTGTCTAAATCCAGACCAGTAGGTGTTAGTTAATAAAATGTGATTACATCAGTGGGGGAGTGCAGAAACAGAGTGACATATGTCGCAGACATGTAGTCAGACCACTGTGAGCGGAGATGTAATGTCACATTTGGGTGATGAAACTGGGAGAGGTCAAAAGAACAGAAAGTGACTCACTATGACAGGTAGTTCAAGTGTGCATGTTTGTTTACAATTTTCTATGTGGTCCTTATGGGAAATAGTCAATGCTGCGTATTAAAAATGACTGCATTTCCACGATATACAGGCTGTTACATCGATCAGGAGTGTGTGTATTCACCTCAGGGGGTCAAAATTCTCCACTGCTTGTTTTTTTTGTGTGTTGGGACATGGGTCCTGACCTACAGTTTAACAACCTCAGCTCTGTAGGGACACTTTCCAAGTTCCTGCCACAGCACAGTTTTCCCACAATATCACAGAGATGCGAGAAGCCTGAGCTAACACACACACACACGCACACACACACATGCGCACATTTTAACCCCACAAAGTGAAAAGACACCCACGTGCAGTTTTGACACCCTTCCGTCACCCCACGAAAATAAACAGATGGACTGCGCTTCGACAAAAACAAGAGAGGCGGCCACATGCGCTCCCGTGCAGCGGATTCACGGAGATGGGGCAGAGAGTCTCGCCATGTTTAAAGAGCAGGGAGGTCACATTGTTTAAGAGATTATCGTTATGAAAATCAGTACTCCTAACAAAAGGTATGCTAGATATTTAGGGTGCTATCCCTTTTCGGTGTAAACAGACATCTGACTAAATAAGAGTGCTTCTCAACACACATACACACACACACGCACGCAAACGCTAATCTCTGGCTAAGCTGCAACACCCAGCTGGGCGCGAGAGTGGCCTGCTCGGCACATTCCTTTGTAGTGGCACAACACGCAGAGACAGAGCATAAGGGTGATAGACACAAGGTTAAATGAGTGTAACATACATGGAGGGTAAGCTTGTGAGTGTGCATGTGTGTGAAAGGAGTCAATGAATCTGAATCCCTTCAATTGCCTCACTTTCGGTCGTTAATTCTTTTGGTAAAAATATGTATTTCTGGGGTGCGCCACTAGCTCATCTGGTAGAGCACGTGGCACGTATTAAGGCCGAGACCTTACCGCAGCTCTGTGGGTTCCAGGCCGGCCCAGGCCCCTTTGCTGAATGCCATCTCTCCTCCATGGCTTTCCTGTCACTCTCATGTTCGTACTAGTTATTTATTATATATTTGGGATTTGGGGTAAGCTGAAAGAGTGTTTGTGTATTGCTGTAACTGAGAGATCTGATTTGATATTTGAGCTTAACATAAGTAAGTACTTACCTGGAGCAAAATCGATATTAACATGTTCCTTAACTAACTTTCTTGCACAAACCACTAACTGGAGGAGATTCATAACTACTAATCACTGATTTAACCGGAACCGCTCACAGTTACCAAAGTGGATGATTGTTATGATCAGCATGTGTTGCACAGTATGTTGAGTCACCATACAAATGCCCATCAAACATCTTTAGTAGCAATTATGACCCACGCTTTTCTCTGGTACATTCTGTACCACTGCAGTGACACTACGTACAGTAAAGTCGCTTGACTGATTAGTAACGTTGGCATGAAGATAAGCACAAAAAGTATTTGTGTGTGTTTTTTTTTTTTCATCCACATGCCTTGCAGATTACAAAACAGAAACAATAGTAGGTGTCCTGCACTACACTGGCACGATGCAGTGTTGCTCAACTCTAGTTCACCTTGCAAAAATGTGCATGCAAGGCTCGGCCAATTTTCACAGCCACGCTTCATCTGGATGTTTTTTTCTTTTGCTTTTATCATCCAAACTGTTTTTCCATGGTGTATTACAGTGTACAAAGAAAGCAGTGAGTCTGAGTGAAAGCTCAGGTTCTGAGTTTGGTTGTAATGTGTGTGCGGTTTAAGAGGCAAGAAGAGGTTTATTATGTGTCTTTCACAATCTACATCTAACTTCCGGCTGAATAAAGCCCTTTGTTCATTTTCCAATAACTCAAATTGTGATTGTAATTTCATTCAACTCGACATTTTTATTACCCCTAACCTAATCACACACTATGTGTGTGTGTTTGTGCACATGAATTGCCTATCTCTACACGCAAATATGACACTCGCTGTCGCTGTGTGCCCTAACAAAGAAGCAATTACCAGGAAAGACAATCGATGAAATGTAACAACGCAGTGGATATCTTGAAACCGGATATTTCCCGCACATTTGAAAGAGACACTCATTGGTTACCAAGATGTGGTTGTGTTTGCAAGACTTATTACCTTAACTCAAATAACCGGTCTGTAACCATATTGACCCAGTTTACAGGCAGGGACATTTAACTAGCAAATAGTTAGAGGTTAAATGCCAGTCGACAAACAGGAATGAGTTTAACAACAATCACTGTATGTCACAGGCTGCATTTTAATCTTATTGTTTGGGGCAGCCCAATTAATATTTGTTCGACAGAAATAACCTAGTGCCAGAGCTGGATACTCTGATGCATTTGTGTAGCACTACTAATCACTAGATGGCTGTCAAATTTGTTCTAGAAATTAATTTTGAGTCATTCAAATGTGGAAGAAGCATTCTGAGATTTAATTTTTACTATAATTCATCCATATCTCTTCTGTCTGATGTGTCGTCGTTAAGGTCAATAAGGTAGATTTCAGTTCATCCATTCTTTAAAGTCTGTGTAAAGGCAATTCTGAGATTTCTTTCAAAATATATTAAATATGCTGGAAAATAGTTGCTGAAAACATCTGAAAAGACTTTGAGCAATATATTACTGAAATGTGGAGTTAGACATTAAAACAGTTTTTCACCAGTTTTCAGTCCAGGATTTTGTGGGCGGTCCTAAAGGGTGGCTCGATGACACGCTGAGGCCACCCTGAGCATACGCCTGTACCCCTAGCAGAGAGATAGAGATTAATTCATCTCGCTCAGAGTGTTTCAAAGTTAATCATGCGATTTTCTGAACTCATCTGACATGTTTCAGTCGCTTCAAAATTGCTGCTTGACTGCTCCCACGAGTGGGCGTAGCTTCAGCAGATTCAGCGGACACGCCCCCACAGTCCTGGAGAATTCCCTTCCCTTTTCTCCTGTTTTTCTTGTGTTGTCAGGATGTTAGGTTCTGCTTTGTAACTTTTTCTTTTATGGGTAGTTTTTTTTAAGCATTGTGTTTTTATTTCTACTCAGGGCTGCTTTGTTGTTCTTGTTATTTTGGCCACGGCTCTCCCTGACGTTGCGTTTAAGCTTCCTCATCTGCTCATAAAAAACATCATCATATTGACTGCTGAGATTCTTCAGCTAGTTTTATGTTACTCCCCTTTCCCCTAGATAAACGGGGCCGTGACAACCACATTTAACACAGAAACTTCTTCAACAGACACAGTGCTGGAGGCTATCTTTGCTACTTAAACATGAAAAACAATCCGATATTTGTACAAACTCAAACTGAAAGGAAAATGAAAGGGGAATGGAGATATTGCGTGTGTGTGTGTGGCTGTTACACCAACAGCAAAGCAATCCCGTGGGAGATTAAGCAACACAGTTAAGTGTACATGTATCCCTCCCTCTCTCCCTATCAGTCCACCCTTACAGGAAATTACAGGCAGCACTGGTGTTTTCTGTGAATCAAACAGGCGCCACTGGAAGTCATACTCATGACAAGTAATGATAGATAACAGATGACCTCCCGTATGATCTGAAAGTTTCAGTGGCAGGATGGTGAGTGGAGTCATGAGTGACACTCAGGTGACACACAAGCACACAACAAGAGTTATCAGAAATGTCAAACCACAATGCATCATTATTCCATGGAAACTAGCCACAATGGCAGAAACTGGAAGTTAAAAATTTCAAAAATAAAAAGTTTCACAGTGGGAATTGTTCTGAAGGAAGTGTTTCTGGCCGGAGCATCTCCAAAGCATGAATGGGCTGGTCTCCAGGATACAAACCTGTGTATGTAAAATGACAAGAATGTCCCATGGAGTATTTCAGAAGGGATGTTTTGATATACAGTACTTTCCCAGTGTAGATATTCCGGGATTTGAACTGGCAACATTTTGGATTTAAATCCAGTACTCCAGTTATGACAAAACACAGTGAGGGAAACAGAAAAGCACAGAAGGTCCCGAGGGGGAAGAATGTATTCCCATCCCCAAACACTTTTTGCCTCCTCAGTTATGGGAAGACCATTTATTTACGAGCATCCACCTCTCAGCCTTACTCCCACTCAGTAAACTGCTTTGGTAAGTGGGCATGTACACATCTGTGCCTGCATGTGTGTGTGTGCAAGGCAAAGGTGCACATGGTCACTTACCACTTAGCCTGATACCACTTAAATGAGTTAAATGAAAGGACGCAGCAGGGCTCTAATTGGTAGACTACACAAAGGCAAACAATAAAATGCTTCTGGCTTTGGAGACTGTTTGATCCTGACACCAGGTGTGTGTGTGTCTGTTTCACAATTTAAACATGCACAGAGTAATGAAACACTTATTTTGTGTTACATTTCTTGGTATGTATTGGTTGTATTGTGACACTTTGAATTGGTTTCTCACTAAAGTTTTTGCATTCTCTCATCTGACCTACCCTGAAACTTGAATATTTTCATACATTTTATAGCCTTTGTGTTTTTTCTGGATAATGCAAAACCCTTGTGAGAGTATTATAGTTTATTTTCCATTATCAACTTATATAAAACTGTTCAAGTGAACAAGTTCATGGCTTTGTCTTGATCTAAACTTTCTTTTTGTTCTCTTTTTCTCACTCTCCATATTCTCTCTGCCCCCCCCTCCACACACACACACACACACACACCTTGTTTCTCACTTTTCCTCCATGGTAGATTTTCCGCTTTTTCCACTGTTAAAATCTCATTTTTCTCCCTCTTTCTCTGCTAGTGTGTTAACCCCCTCCCTCCCCCTCCCCCTCCCTGCCCCTCCTTCTCTCTCCATCTCTGCCGCTGTTACCCTGCTCCAATCCCTCCTTCATATAATCCTGTGTTCTTTGGCTCGCTTCATTAGCTGAAGCAATAAACACACAGGGCCACGGGATACCTCCAGAAACCTCCTCAACATGATTACTGCCGAGTCAGACTTACATGCCACATATAGGGGGCCTGTGTATTATAAAGTAGGTTGTGTGCGCCATAAAGGCAGAGGGGAGTCGAGGCTCACAGAAACAGTGTTTTGGGATTCTGTTTGTTTGCTCTGTTTTTTGATGTGTGGGCGTGTGTTTGTTTATGTGCACAATGCAAACATGCCAAAAGCAAATTCTGCAATTATTTCAAATGTTTGTCTGAACATTGTGTATTCTTACAATGATATGCTATCCTATACTTTCTGGTCTTCCACTGTTAAACAGAGGGAATACGTTTTTCTGCCAATGCACATGACTGCATGACTCATATTTGTTTGCGATGGGATGTGGCCCTATTTTTTTCATAGTTTTTGCTTTTTATGACCCTGATGACAACTCTTCTGCAGCTCGACTTTATTCACTGCTGCTCAGTGTTTCTCAGAGTTTCTCTGGTGACCCCTTACAGGAGTAACTCAGATGGTGTTTTGACAAGAGAAGTGCTGGCGACTCCCCCCATTTTCAATAGGCTCATTATTAAAGCAGCTCTGCCTGGACTTAACTCGGCCCGTATTTCTACGACCACAAAGGACTCATAAAAACACTTTGGCGAACCCAGAAACCACACTGCAGCATGAGTGTGTGTCTGTGTGTATGGTACGAGTGAGAAACTTTAGACAGTGCTTGGCTCTGTTGTGGCTACGCAAGAACCCAAAAAGAAAAAAAAAACACAATTACATATCTATATATTATATACATTATGCACACACATATACAGTACAACTGTGCACATGATGTCAGAATCCCATCATTTAAGCGTAATACATACAAAAATGCACAGTCATGCAGCCACACAAAAAAGCTCCAACTCCTTCAACAGCTGTGGGGACCTGATTTGAATTTAAATTACTTCAGAGAAGTGAAGAAAGTCCAAGCTCTCACCCTTTTTCTCCTGTGAACTATTAAGATCAACCCAACGTGTTCCCCACCGCCAAAAGTCAGTAGGTGGCTGACACAGACACAGTTGAGATGACAGTTGGCTGCAGTAAACGCAGTGAGGAGAACATGATGCAGTGTTGACCTGCAAAACACCTGACATCTATTCAATAACTAGCTTACAAATATACAGTTTATATTATACTACAGAAGCAGCCAAAAGAAAAACAAATATATTCTGTGGTTACATGCGTCTTCAAGGAACCGGTTTCAGCTTCCGTGTGTTTTGAGTTTTTACAGGAAAAGGCGGGATACGATAACAAAAAACAACAGGAGAGCATCCTGTGTGATGCTGTCAATTCCTCGATTTTCATGGCGTTTGCACGTCTCGCGTTGAAAAGCGCAACTTAGAGACATAATGCCTTCTATTGAAAATGTCAAATCGTGGCTGCCAAGGCTGCTCAAGTTGAACAACTCCTACAGGAGGTTTTCATGTTTGTAAAAAAACACTTTCTTTTGCTTGGAAACTGGATAATAACACAGCAACGTCCCGGTTCTCTCACAGCCATTTTTCCTCCGTCCTACATCTCTCTCAAACTTTCTCACTCTGTCTTGCTCATTTATCCTCTCTCAATTTCCATGGCTTTAACTTTAATGCAGATGCCAACTCTGCTCAGTCCATTTAAACACACACATACACACACACACACACAGAAGGCTCAGTCATTCAGTCTGTCAGTAATATGGGGAGCAGAACTAACAGAGAATAAATCATTTTTCCGCAGCAGGGGCCTACCCTGAACAAAGAGCCTGTGTGTATGTGTTTTTCGGGATGTGTGTGTGTTGGTCTATTAACATATTCCTCGAGCAAATTATTCGTCTTTCATGCATAACAGGCGTAACATTTCAACCCAAACACAGGAGAGTAAAAGCCAAGAACAATTCTTCTCCACTGAACCAATAATCAATTGAGTCATAAATACCCGTGTGCCACTGCAGCTATTAAAAATCACACTTTTTCTTGTGGCAGAGAAAGGCAAAACCGCATATAAACCCGACGCCTTATCATCTGTGGAAATTCCACGTCATGTTAAGGCTTTTACAGAATGAGCACACTATAGCTCGAGGCGAAATATCAGTGATGTAAGGCCATGAACACCATAAAGATTGAATAGTTCCCACTGCAACATGTTTCCTAAACTCATAAAAAGGCAACCTTAACAACGCTTGGCTTAGGGTGATTGTGGAAAACATGTTTAATTGTGCTGTTTCACACTGCAGACTTATTCGAAATCCCTTCTGAGATGCACTGGTGCAGTTCTCCCTTAACAGGAGCGTGTTAACAGTAGCCTGGGTGTGAAAGATAAACTATGCAAGACCTGAGAACTTCACTGGACCGCTCCCCTGATCCTATGTTTCCGAACTTTTACAGCTCACCTGAGTGCTGTATTTAAATCTATACACAGAGAGCCTGTGTGTTCACTCTCTTACCTGCCGTAGCTTAACTCTGACAAGATGTAGTATCTCCCTGCAGACTCTTAATTCTTCTCCCGCGCGGCGCATTAAGATTGGCCATACGTCCTTCTTGCTGGGTCGCCATGTCCTGCGATAAACAACCACCTCCCAGACCTCCTCCGAGATTCGTCCCGACGGCAGTGTCTTGACAATCGCTCTGGTTCCAGTACACACCGACTTGGTCACCTTGTGAAAAGTGGGAATGTATTTGAACATGTCTGATTTTATAGAAGTGTTCCATAAATTATGAACACAAGCATGTTAAAGATACCAACTGAACACATTTATTGTAAGAAAAATGACTCTTAAATGTAAATACCTTTTGATTATTCTTGAAGAAGCGCCTCACCAGAACAGTGGAACGCTCTTTACGGTTCCTAATAAACTCTGTGTTATCCGACAGACCCTCTCCATCCCCCTCTTCACTGCTGCTGCCCCCACTGCAACATCTGGCAACACCTGAGGATGACCTCTCATCGTGCCCCCGCGTCGTTGTCATGGTGTCTAGTGATGCCCGACGTGGGAACATTTTCTCTGAGGAGAATTTGTCAACCCTGGGCCTTCGGTTGAGCCTCTCCAAACTCGAGTAGCCATCTTTGAGGTGGTGCCCGTGGATGTGTCCATTTTGATGAGGCTGGCGGTGGTTGGGTAGGGGGGAGTTACAGGGAGATGACACCAAAGAGCCCGGTTCACTGGACGGGCTGCACCGAGATGAGAGGCAGGCTGATGTCTAGAGGCAGAAAACACAGCAAATTGTATCTGCATAGGCTCTTTAGAGGACATAACACAGCACTGATGTAGCAGTTAAACGTATACAAAATGCATGTAATTGGAGCTGTAACTTCTGACTCTATTACCTTGTGGAAAGCCAGCATAGACACAGGCAGGCTGCTGCGGCGGACGTGTCGCCGGCTTGGCTGAGAGGGACTGGAGCTAAGGCGAGAACTGTGAACAGAGCTGGGGCTGGATCTGGGGGGATGGCAACAGTAGATGTTTGGACTCATGTAAAGGCTCGACATGGTGCAGGAGCAGCGGGTGCTGCCAGTTCTGTTTCTGCCTGTGTCCACACCCTCTCCTGAGGTGTCCAGCTGGCAAGGAGATCCTTCTGAACTTTTCCCAGGTATCGGAGTAACCGAGTTAGCTATTCCTTCAATACTCTTGCCAGCCAGCGGCTCTGGATAAAGTTTCTCTTCTGTATTCAGGATTTTTGAGGTGCAATCCAAACAGTCGTACTCCTCATCCAAAATTGTGCCTTTCCCGCTGTCACAAGATAACTTCCTGTAAAAGAGAAGGGGCGGGCTGCTCCGCTCTTTTGAGTGCCACAATTGGTCAGAGTATCGCTGTACTTCCTGGCAGTTATTTGCATGTCTGGCTTCCCTGCTGGCTCTGCTGCCACTGGATGGAGGTGAAGTGCGCCGAGCCAGTACTGCAGCCACGACCTGTGTCTGATTTTCTTCAGTAGCCATCGCGTCTCCCTGGGGCGTCCTGATTTATCTTCTGTTTTGCTGCAGCTTTGAGAATAATTGATGACAGTCAACCAGGAGAAATCTAACATAACAGCATTTAAAATGATCTTCAGATTGGCTCAGGTCTTTAATTTATTTATCTGAAGTCTTCCTTCTCAATTAGCAGCTCCGTAGCACAGCAAGAGGAAATGAAATTTGCAGAGGAAATGAAATTTGCAGACTTCATAACCCATATATTGTGCAAGGTGACAGCTTTCTCATGTTTATAACTCAGCTGGTCTAGACGACTAAAGTCCACTTTTCCCTAAATGGAACTTCACTTCCAGATATTCATTAAAATCATTCATTAAAATGCTGTTTTAGCTGGAGGAGGGTGGAGCACATTTCTCTGTTGCAGCTTCCCCTTCTCATTGATTGATACAAGTGCACCATTAATCATTAATAACCCATCGTCTGCATCAAAACACTTACTTAGATGATGAGAGAGATCCACTTCAGGTCATGCTACATAACAGACCCAAACTTCTTTTTCAATCTTAGTGTGCCACCATGATCATGGGCCTGTGCTGGGGGAAAAAACAACAGCTTCCAGCTTCCAGCGACCTCTTGAATGACTAAGACAACACGTTCATACAATGTGTGCTCTGTGTGTGTTTTGCGTGCGCGTGTTGTGGAAACAGCAGCTTGTGCAGCTGTACAAACCACCAGATAGAGAACCCACGGAGGTGACCCTGGAGGACCGTGGAATTTCCTTGATAGTACGGTTTGCAGTCACTGCTTACAAGGCCATGAGTGTGCCTGCGGGCGCTAGCTCTGTCTGGTCCTGACATGTATCTGTGGCGTAGTTATCCACTTGCAGGCCCTGAGAAAGACAAAAGGAGGGAGAGAGAGAGAGAGGAAGACAGAACACAGACACATCAGTCATTGTTTTCAAGAGTATCTTAAAAGATCTTTAATTTATAATAAAACACATTTTTGAACTCTCATGTCATTAAATCATATTTAGAGGATAAGGTGAGAGCTAGAACATTCAGGACCGAGTAATTGAAACATAAAAAAACACATTTTAACATTAAAAGATTCCAACTTTCTCTCATTTCCTTCCGTGCTCTCTTCTCTCATCGCATCAGCTTTCTTATCTATAACTATTCAACTAAAATCACTGCACAGAGCATGAGCCATTGTGACCGAAACAACTAAAAAAACAAATACCGAATTTAAGCGGGAAGGAACCAGCCCTTCAAAAACTGAAGAATAAAGCTATACACAGAACATTTCTCGCCAGTTCCTGAGATGGTGTATGAGGTGCAGGATGTTTTTTAGTGCTCGGTGAAGTTAGATAAATGTGTGTGTTTGGGCTATCACCACCGAGAGGTTGACTTGAATTCTTCAACAGTGTTGTGTCTTGGATCAACTCCATGGGAAAAGCCTCAAGTCCGATCGTCACCGCACCAGCAAAGAACCGATAATTAACAGTCAGACCACATGGCATGTTAACGCCGTGCGGTCTAAAAATTAGATCCTGTGTAAAACCTACGTTTTCTGGAGAATAAAAAAAAGTGCGCTGGCTCGGAGCAATGCAACTGATATCTTAAAATGTCAGTCTGAATGCCAGTTCTCTATGATGTGATGTGAATGTAAAAAAACACTTCAGAGCATTAACTTAATAACTCAACCAGGAACATTTGATGCATGTCCTTCCCCTTTCTCTTTCTGCCCTTCTTCCTTTCATCTTTCTAACTACTACGAATAAAGCCATAAAAGGCACAACAAACAACTGAACAACCTTAGATTCAAATAAGTAAGGTGTAAACAAATCTTTATGGATTTCAGGACGTCTGTACAACTAAAACTTTCACTGTTATGTCACCAAGGTTCACGATCACATCATCATCACAAACAGGTTTTTCTCATTTTTGATATTATCCCGCAGTCTTGAAATGCGAGACTCTTCTCTGTAATGAAAGCACGCACTGTTAAAAAGAAGCAAATTATGCAAACTCGGTAGAATGCCAGCCGAACAGTCCCATTTTCAGTAGCTGGCTTTCATCACACAGCTCTACAATAAATCGGAAATGTTGTCCCTAATCCAATATCTCGGAGAGAAAAAAAAAGATTTCACTTCACTTACTCTGTCTCTATCAGTCCAGCACTCTGGTAGATGTATAAATCAGAGCTGGGCAGAGACTTATGCACCCTGCTTGCATGAAATACATCAAAAATGGACACACTCGCCCGCAACATGCACGCATACTAATTGTGTGGTTCTGGTATCGTCACGGTGGCCAGCGATGAATAAATCCAAAAAACTAGTGCCCGAAACCTCATAATTAGAGTGACTGCAGTGCTTAAATCCACTGCCAAGATGCGTGGGCCACAGTTGGAATGTGGGATCGACCCAAAGAGGGAGGACAGCTACACATTTAGTGTGTGTGTGTGTGTCAGGCGGGGAACACAAACAGGGAGGAAAGAGTTCACACACACATATATATCAAGGTGTCTGTCGGGTGTCTGCTGCCTCTTTTCATGACTCTGTGCTACATTCACACAGACAGAACTGCAGCCAAAGGGATAAAACCGAGAGAGAAAGAGCCCCATTCATTAGGAAACAGTGACATCTAACCTTCATATTTGCATCTCGGGCTCTTGAGCGCACTGATGATTGATAGCTCATAAAAGATAACCTTCGATGATGATGGGGGAATTTAATTGATGCTCTTATTGGCCAATGCCAGGACAACGGCACTTTGAATCGACTGACTCCAAGCACTACATCACAGGCAATCATTACTGCTTTACTGGAGTCGCTTAGACAGTTTTAAAAGGATTAGCCACTCCTGTAGTAATAAACAGGAGCCGTGCCAAGATTCAGAACTTCCCAGAAACGAATAAACGTCTTGTAAAAAATGAAGTTTTGGAGAACGCCAGTGAAGGTGGTCACATGAAGTATTTATTCAAAATGTGCTTTAATAATCAATAGAATGCAGCTAATGAAAAACCTGAATTTGCATCAAATGGAAAACAGTTTTACCACATTTTTTCTAGCACCGACGCGGCAAAATAAAGCTGATGGAAACTGGAGTTTGTGGCCTTTCGTTAAATAGATTTGGGAAGTCAGGTTTGGTGATCATGGAACGTCCAAAATATTAACCTATAATAAACCAATGGCATGTTAAAATATTTGATTTCCCCCACACGGCGCCAGTGACGTTTACCTTATTTACTGAAATATAATAACACCAAAACATTTAGTATGTTAGCTCAAAGAATATAAGCTACTACAGCTTCCAAGGTAAATAATTTCAATGTGTCAGTTACACAACATACCTCTGCCTGAAATTGCAACACATAGGAGCAGCTTGCCTGGAGCTACACAGGCCACAGACTGAGAGCAGATACTTCAGACTTTTGACCTACTCGAGTCCAGTTTGTCACGTAGAATCACACGGATACAATCATTGTGAAACAACTTACTGGCATATCGAAGAGGTTTTCTCAGATAATTTCACATTTTGAATAACTGCGGTTAGAATTTCCAACAAATTTCCACCTACACATCAGAGAGTTATCAGCAGGCGTGTCAGGTTACATTTCTTTTAGTTTAGTTCTTCACTATGGTTAGAGAGCCCACAGGAAGAACCACATCTGCATGTGTCAAAAGTCAACGAACAGGTCCAACCAGATCCAAAGTGTCAACATGTGACACTGTACAATATCTCTGCACCAGCGCCCGTCATTCCTGCTAGATGTGAAACTTTTTGGCATCAAGTCAAACCTTTTCCACTTTCTCGTATATTTAAGAATTAAGAATTAATTATTAAGAGTAAATAACTATAATATAATAATACTCCACCTTGCTGTCAACTTGTGTGCACATCCCTATGGTATATTCCCGATTAGTATTAGTATTAGTATGCGTGATTGATGGCATGAGAACCAGCCCGTTATTGAGCTTGGGCATAAAAGAGATTAGAAACCGCTGCACAGGCAAGTCATGGCAATTACTACAATTTGGGTGAACCGTGCGAAATAAAAGTGCAGCAGAGCTAATTGTGCAGCAGAGAAGGTAATTAAAATCAGAAAAACATACATTTCCTATTTGGAAACCATCTGTGTTCATCGTCTGCTGCTGCTGCTGCTGCTGCTGCTTCAGGTGATGTTGTGGTTGTACAGATGTTAGCTGTCAAGGCTCATGTCATTTGAGGACACGGACTGACACGACACATGTTAGGGCGTGAACCTGTCCAATTACGGGGTCGGGAGGGCGGTACTAGCGCAACACTTTGATTACCCCGAGGCGAGAAGTTGCATACTGTAGCTTTAAATCCTGAAGCTATGTGCCCGAGGGCATGATAGACAGCTGTGCTTGCTATCAAGCTAATTTAAAAACGCTCTGAAATTAGCAACAGGATAGCATTTCCACACTGCGGCCGCTTAAAATGGAAGCACAAGGACTCAAAGTAAGGTTTGATATAGATGTGCTACAGCAGTTAATTTAGTGGTTATCCTTATGACTGTATTTAGACTTAAAATTCACTATTAAAATCACAATAATAAAGTCTTAGCACAAGAATCACATAACAGACCTGATATATCTTAAAATCTCTGCAGTTGAAAAAGACATGCACGCATTAATTCTTTTAATATTATCTCCAGCAGCCCGTCAGTACAGAGAAATAAAATACACATACTCTGAAGGTGTGGTACAGTACAGTAAACCTCTTGTTATCAGCTGAACTGTGACCCTGAGCGGGAAAGCGTGCCCTTCCAGGCTAAATCTTAGCCTTGGGCCAAAAACGCAGACAGGCAGACACACAAACACACCAACACGGGGAAATCAGGTCACACAGAGTGAGAAGTGTACTGACCAAGAAAACCCTGAATCACTTCTACTTCACTTGATGTATTATACTCAATATAGTCTGGCTCATACCAGTATTATTTTTGCAGAAAGTATATCAAATGATATAAAAAAAGTATAACTGATGACAATACTTACATTAATGTAAGCGACAAGCCTTGTAAAAAGTTTTGTAAACCAAACACTCCAGGTTTTCCAGGTGATTCAGGATTCCCGCTCACTGCCTTGCTGTCAACAGACAGAGAGAGTGAAAGAGTGTGTGTGCGTGTGTGTGTGTGTGTGTGTGTGTGTGTGTGTGTGAGGGAGAGACAAAGACTAACATGAGGGATGGGCCGTCCACAGACAGTGTGCAAGTTCAGCAGCCAATCAGAGTGTGTTTTTGAAGTTTGTGCATAATTTGTTGACATAAGTGTTTAACTTTGACAATCATCTGACTACCAGTTACAGCATAAAGCCTGAAGGCACACACTGTAGCTGTTTTTTGTTATGAAATATGTGTGGATGGTTTTCTGACCTGAATATGATACTGTTGGTATAAATAAAGTGATGATTATTTCTCTATAGTAAGCATCATTGTGGAACGTTTCCACCAGGCACGGGGAAATGCCGACCTGGTGTCGTGCCAGAACTGGAGCCAGGAAAGTGGGAAATGTAGCCTCTATGGATTAACGAGGTTAAGAGGGCACTGACGGAGAAGGCTGCAGGACAAGAGTAAATCTGGGACTGACTTTTAACTCTGGATCCCACGTCGTGGTCGGGACATTGTTTAGGTCCACTCTCCTCGCAGCTTCATACCTCAGAGAAGCATTTAAGAAGCAGAGCACTTTGTCCATCAAACTTTATTAACTTGCTCAGATTTGGTTATTTTACCACGGTTTATGTGCTTACACCATGAATAGTTTCCCTTTCGCCTGTTTTACAATCAGGGGTCTGCACAAAGCATTTTATTTTGAGATTAACTACTATATACATGTATAACAGTGGTATTACACAGAAAACACATTTGCTGTGTTGCTGTTTGATGAGAATACCACTCTAAACTGTGTACGGTAAATATTACAAAGCTGTGTACTTCAAAAGAAGCTCAGGAAAACTGATCTCAACTCCACCGCTGAAGAACTGTTGTCTGCCCGTCTTTCTTTAAAAGAGAACTGTTGGGTACTCTCCACAATAACATCCAGCATTATCCATGCTGCAATAAAGTGTAACACATGTTGATGAAAGCAGAAGAGGATGACCTCAGCACTTTCTGACAGTCCTGAAGAAACTGGATATAATCAGAATCAGATGCTTAACAACAGAACTGTGTATATTTGTTTGTATTTTAGTGTGCGTGTCAGTTGTTCCCTCATTTATCTCTAAAGGTTATTTCCAAACCGCCATACATCAACTCAAAACACGATGTACAGTCTAATTTGTTTTGGAGCAAAACCTTTTAGTCACGCCATGTAATACTAATTTTGCTTTCACATACAGGACATGTTACGTGGTGTACTGTAACGTTCACACACAGACTGTGTACTGGAGCCAGGTCCGCGTCAGTGAAGTCTCAAGTTTTACTGAGATTTAGGCAGTTTTAAGGGCATTTCACAGCCATGATGACATGCAAGTAGACTGGCACCATTCCTGACTACAGACGCAGCGAGATAATCACACTAAGCGCTGAATTTAAATAGGACAGATGGCAAAAAGCACACTCCAAAGTGGGTGTACATCTCACTTTATTTCTATGGATGTATAAGTAGGAAATTTTATTGATACCAATGCCATTATAAGTTCCACTCAGCAGTCCAATTCCTTATCGATTTGCTTACTGATTCCTGATCAGTTTTCTGCGTGGAAAAGTCCTACACACATTTGCTCTGTTGTTTAACCTTTGTGTCATTTCGAACCGGTTAGCCTGACAGTTAGCTGTAGCAACAGTAATCATCATGTAAAATGAATAAAAACGTTTGTACAGCTTTCCTAAGAACTTGCTAAGCAAACAGTAGATCAAGCCTCAAGGCTGTCAAAAGTGATCTGACACAGATCCAAAATGGGCCACTGTTGCTGAACCACTTTTACAAAACACTAACTCGCCTTGTGTGCAATAAACTTTTGTCTCATACGACTATTCGTTTTAATGAGGTTTTGTCTCAGGACTGGAACGGTTCGTGAACTCCCGTCCTAAATCATCGTTTATCCCATTAACGGGGAGAGGGGGGGGCTTCACTTTCACATGAAAGAGTTTTTCTAATGTTCATTCATGGGGGATTATTTCACAACTCATCCGAACGATGACTCACGGCCTGGTATGCGATCAGGTCCAACGACTTCACAAAGAGCTCAAGGGGAGCAAAAGCCCAATCAGCGAGATCGAAGGCAGCACCGTGAATTACTGGAAATAATCATTCTTTCTTTGATAGCTCACAGCCAGTGGGCGAGGAAAGATAGTACATGATGTGGAAAGTGTAAAAGTGTTAAATGAGAGCTGGACTCAAAGCGAGCTGCCACCTATTCTCCCGAGCCTCTGAAATACTCACACTTCACACTAAGATTCAGCATTGGATCTTTAGCCTTCCAGCTGCATAATAATCAGGTCAGGGAGGGAAGGAATCCCCTTTTTTTGTGTAGGGGCCACAGGGGAGAAAAAAAGACATGTGAGTACAATAGAGTGACGCTCCAACTGATGTCACCCAACTGCAGTGGAAACACAGATGAATTATCCTTTCAAACACTTTGGTTCCACCAAAAAGATGAATTAGGAAAGAAAGTGCTTAAATCTTTCTTTGTGCGGGACATGTTTTGACTTCCAAGTTCCTTTTCGTAGGCAAGTAAGAAGTGAAAGAAGGAGAAACAAGGAAAAAACAATCCTGCAGAGTGAATATTAAACGTGTTAGAGAACTCGAGGTGCAATGATACCATACTTTATATTGATATCAGTCTTGATCCAACAGCCTGAAGTGCTGCACTGGCGATCCGGTATAAAATACTATATAAAACTGCAGTGAAGATCAATAAAGTGACTGTACTTTTTGATCTTTTATGATAGGTTTCCAAACCACAGTACGAATGGAACAGCTTTGTACGCACTAAACAAGACTGTGAAGCAGGTTTTGTTTAAGGTAGATACTCAATGTTGTGGAACTGTGATGGAAATCAAAACGTGGTACAGAGCCATCTCTAAGATCCAGTAACACAAAATCCTGCACAGTTCTCTTTAAATCTTCAGCATGCAAAGGAACCCCCCTCTCTCTCGCTTTTTTTTTTTAAATACAGGGGGAGGTGGGGTCAGAGAAGAAAAGACACTTCATATGACTACAATAGATTCGCATTCCTTTAACTGGTTGCAGTTAAAAAGAAACTGATGAATGGTGTCGTGTGGTGCAAAGACCTCATAAAGGGAGCGATGGGATGAGAGCATCTGGAATGATAAAAAAAATAAATCTTTATGTGTTTTATAATATAAGAAAATCCACTAATAAAAACTGAAGTCATGTGAATCTTTATGATTACATCATGTGTAACTCTTAGCATCTGCATTATTGTTCAAATGAGAGAAAATTGGACCAGTGCCTGATCAAAAAATTGTTTCAACGAAGTGTGTGGCTGTGATGTGCTAGTACCAAAAACTGCAGTTTCTCCAACAGCCACTCAACGCTGGCTACAACGAGTCAGTCTCCATAAGTCCCCATGTTAAAAGCAGTCGTGGTTGCTAATTTCCCCATTCATGACAACTGTACTGAGGGTTTATTTTTAGGCTTTAGTTGCCTCAGGTCCACCGTAGATTCATCTTTAGATTAGCCAGGAGGCGGAAGACTACCAACATGGCGGCGGCCAGCACCACAGATTTTGAGCTTCAAAATGGCTCTTTGGAAACCTACGGATGACGTCACAGATACGCCATCATCATCCGTTCTTTAATTTGTCAGTGGTTTCAACCCAACCCTGAACCACCGCAGCCCTGCTAATGCGCTAATCTTTAAAAGGAGGTATAACCATCAGACATCAGTTAAACATGGGTGTGAACCATCCACAACAAACTTTACTAATACCAAAATATTAGATAAAAGAACTAAGAAAAATATATAAGCAACGGGAACATCAAAATAGAGCCTTGAATCCAACTGTATTCAAGTCTGAGCAAATTCAAAGATCTTGAAATGGCCCAAACCCAGTGGGTCGAACCGAGCCAGCTTTGGGCAGAGAATCACAGCTCAAGTGGTTAAGAACTGATGGAAAACTGCTTTCCATCTGCTGGCCTGTAAATTTCAGTGAAGAAAACTTGAGCTGGATGGAATCTGTACTTTATCCATAACCAGATACACAGGATGGCATCCCCCTTATTAGGAGAATTTAAAGCATGCATTATCCTCCACTTGAAGGGAGTCGTATTATTATTATTACATTTTCGGGTTGGGATCCAAAATGAGTCACATGCCAGTTTCTGGTGGGTCGCCACATAACAAGAGTGCTGGTTATGTTTATATTAGTCATGGTCACATAATGAGGCCAAACTGGCATGGTTTTATTAGATTAATAAGTTTGAGCGGCCTAATTTTGCCCTCCTGGACCGCATGTTGTTTTTTTTATAATAAAGACTGACAAGTTGATTCATCGGAAGAGGCGTTGTGAGAGTACAGGCCGATCTCTCAGGCATGATCGGGGGCTAAAGGGCTGAAACATCTTGGATTCATAAAGTTTTGATCGGACCAGGAGAGTTAATTAATCCTGAAACAACTACCTGGGACACCAGGGAGGAATATGAAGTAATTACCATGGAGACAAACAGGATGAAACATCAACCTGCAATCCTTTGCAGGTTACCTTTCAGCTTCGACACAGCCTGCCAGTAATAAAGCGAGGCGCTGGTTACACTGGGAACTCTCTCACTGCAAACAGAACAGACTTTTCATGCGAGGGACCTGGAGAACATATGGCTTTGATTAGAGGGCAGGGCAGACAGAAACTTCAGTGGAAACTGCACAGAGAGAGAGAGAGGCTCTGTATTTTATGTATGTGTGTGTGTGTGTGTGTGTGTGTGTGTGCATTAGTGTAACAACAGCAGGAGAGGGCTGACTCAAGAAGGGGTGACTGTATTTTCACGGCAGAGTGTGTGTGTGTGTGTGTGTGTGTGTGTGCTTGTTAACAAAGGGAGAGAAAAAAGGATGACTCAGACGGAGGAGATTGCTAAACTTGAATGAAATGAACGCCAGTATTTGTGACTGTGTGCATCGATAACAACAGAAAGAGTGTTCAGGTATGACACTTTACATACTGTATGGTGCTAAGTATTCACTGTGAACCTGTGGCCAGATGTTCTTCTTCGTCTTGTCAGACAAACAGCTCTGTGAAGTCTACTCTGTTTAGTTTCAAGAGTGCATACATACAAAATCTGAAGGGATAGATGAAAGATATGGAAGCATATGGCAATCACAAAAACATATGCCTCAGCCTAATCATAAAGCTTCTTTGTAGTGTTATATTGCAGCACAAAGTGCAAGCCAGACTAAGTTATAGTTGGATACATGAAATAATGTTTAATCCACGAACCACATAACTGTGGAGCAGCAAGACATCAGCAGTAAACAACGTGAACAGACAACTCCACATGGCACCTTTCATTTCCAAACGGAGGTAAACAAAGTGCAGCAGTAGCCTGATAAACATGTGGCGAAGAAGTGACAAACAAAATGCTGCTGCCGTTGATTGAAATCACACAAACTTCTCCGTGACGTCTGCTCTGTTTCAAGAGCACATATCGAATTTGTGCGGATATAAAGATTATGAAAGCATATGGCAATCGCGGAACATATGCCTCAGCCTAACTACAATCAAAATGTCATTAAAAGTATTCATTCAATCAAAAAAAGAAAAAAAAAAAACTCTGGTTGTTGCCAGAAGTCAAAGTAAGTTCACATGAGTCTAGTTCAAGCTAAAGGAAATCTGGTTTCAACACCGACCAGACTCTGTTGCGTGGGAACTGGCTTTTACTGTACATACATGGATGATTACATACAGTAATTGTTTCATTCAATGTTTTCCTCCTTTGCCTACAGACTTGTCCTCTCCTGTTCACACATGTTGTCTGTACTCAAGGCTGCAGGAAGTTCATATGGATATATTACTGTGAAGCTGTGAAGCTAGCTAAAGTGGAAAACTGATAACAGTGGATCAGGGGATTTATTTGTCTCCACAAGTATGCAAATTTAGTGACATAGCAGCTCCAGCCTAAAGTGGCTGAAGGCAAGACAAGGATACGTGCATGCACGATTGCACGACTGCAACTCCACCACAGTACACATTCCTGCCACCATTTTGACGCTTATTGACAGACGGTGGAGGTAAAACTCAGGTAGGCAGCGCACCAGTAAAAGGCAGGGAAGGAGAGACGTGCTAGTGAACATGGACGTCAACAAAGATCAAAGAACTGATTTGTTTTGTTGATATTTAGGCTGTATTCAGACCAATAGGTGTGTTGGGTTATATGGAAGCATGTGAGCGTGAATTTCCCCGATTCATCACTGCTGCCTCTCTTCTATTCACTGTCAATGTCCCGAAGCCGGCTTCTTTGTGTCATTATTTTGCAGCATAGGCTGCAAGCCAGACGCTAACTGCTAGTTGAGTACACAGAATCATCATCATAGTTTAGTCCGTGAAATCCGCCTGTGATATTTCAGGCCAACTGTGGAGCAGCAAGATAAGCAGACCTTAATGTGAGCAGAAAACCCCACAGGGCACCTTAAATTTCACAGGTAATCAGAGTGCAGCAGTGGCTTGATGAACGCGTGGCAAAAATGAATGAGTTCCACAGTTGCTGCATGTTTAGAGTAAAGGTCAAAGGTCAATTATAGTCGCAGTTAACACCAGACATCTGAAAAACTGTGACGTCGTCAAGGGAAAGTCTGGAGATGCTCGAGGGCACTCGGACATCACGGTCATCTGCCATGGTGTTTTGTTTCTACAGCCACATTTGAGGTTGCTGTCAGGATGTAACGTTTATAGACTATATCGTTTATTTCACAAGACCAAGGATGTATAAAAAAATCACATTTTCGTACAAAAGGAAAGAAGGAAACTGAGAATATCTTCTGATCTTGGGGAGGATTACAAACTGTTTTGGTGAGCAAGAAATGTATAAACGGTGCTTTTCCTGCTTGGGTGCCAGTAGATTGTAGTAGTGATTGCAGTCGTAGTTGTTGGACTGAAAGTCCAACTCTTTGCTTGCTGCTATTTCACTGTAAGTGACAGAAACACTCTGGTGTAGCTGAGGCTTTACGTTACAACAGTGTGAATTCAGGTAATCGCTGCATCCCGAGGTGGCTGTTATGTTTTGTTGTGTTTAGTCAAGGCAGATCATTCACTGTATCCACAACAAGTTCAGGCATGTGCAACAAATTCTGTTCAGTTCTGACATAGATGTTATGTAACCGAAAGTGAAAAATAATGTGTGTCTGCAACGTTAACCTGATCCAAAATTAAATGTCTTCTTCCGTGGCCCATGTTTCACCCTGCCACCAAATTTCATGAAAATGGGGACTGTAGTTTTTTCTGTAATCCTGCTGACAGCATCGAAAAGATCATAACCTCTTATGTGGAGGCAAAAAAAACTAGAAGTCCCAACTGGACTTTCTGGAAGTGAGGATGCATTCATTCAAAGAAACAGAAACAGTGCCAGTTTTTTTTTTTTTTTAAAACAACAAGTCCAACCAGTCTCCCATCCCTGCCTGCTCCAAATTTCTATCTCAAGGCACCACCACGCCTTCCTTCTTTCCAACTGCTGCCTCACATTAGATGTTATGACGTTGACGGGAAAGTTGAATAAACACAAACAATATCGAGCTGGGAAAGCAAAAACAGAAATCATCCAGTTTGCAAAAATACTGTAATTTTCTCGACCGCATTAGTGGGTTAATACCCTTTAAAGAATATCTTTCTTTCATGTGGCCTCCCACTTTGCAGTGTAAATAAGGCCCTGTTATCCTATTAGCGTGTGTCAGACTGTATTTGGACTGTATTTTTGCCCCTAAACTGCTCCATGTGTCTTTTGCAAACCTTCTGGTCTGCATTTGATTAATCTGAGCTGGATTTCTCCTTAAGATGCATTTGGAAATGATAAATATCTCAAGTTTGCACCAACTTTGGGTGGAAAAGTGGTAAAAAAAAAAAAAAAAAAAAAAAAAAAAAGGCACAATCCTCCCCAAAAGGATGCCTGGAGGAGTCAGTGCATGTAAACAATAACCTGACATGTCAAGCTACACAAACTAGTGTGAGTGTGCACAGGCAGATTTAAAGTGGATTAAAGTGCTAGCAGCTTAAGCAAAACAAATCTAATTTAACTATTTGGAGACAAACAGCTCTGACAGTGAAGTAGCCTCCGTACGCCTCGAAGCAAGCACAGAAAAGCCCCCCAAAAAAACCCGTTTGTCATGAGTCTGTCCCTGCTAAAAGTTTCACAAACACAGTCGAGCGATTTGAATGCAGAAAACGTTACCGCCAGCCTACCGTTTTTTTTTTAACGGGGTGCCCAAACTTTGGGAACACACTCTGCAACTGTGAGCAAACTTCACAAACAAACCGCACTCCCGGTTTAAAAAACAGACGCCGGCGTCCAAACGTGAAACTGACGAGACAGTTTGAGGATGTGGTGGGCACAAACTTACCGACCAAAAGCTGTCAAATCCAGTCAGCATCCGTCGAAACACCGCGTACTGAAGTGCTTCAACACATGTTCGGCTAAGTCTTTCGTTCACCGGCTGGCAGGCTCGCTCCCCTTCCAGAGCTCGCGCGGACAGACAGACAGTTGGATGCGGCCGGCTCGTGCTGCGGTGAGAAACCGCTCTATTCTCCGGTGCCTTCAGGTGCACCTCGGAAAACTGAGCTCCAATTGGTTTTCTGGTGTTTGTGAAATGTTTCATGGCAGGCTGTTGTTTTATAAATTCAAAAGGCATATATTCAAAAACACATATACAAAAAGACATTATATAAATACATAGCATAGCAACACATATATGCAACTTTATGTTGTTTATTTATGTTTATGCATATAAACTCAAGTGGATGTAGCCCTGACTGAGCTCAACTCAGCGTTGACCAATGCCACAATAACATGACATAACATAACATAACATAACATAACATAACATAACATAACACTGATATTTACAAAGCAGTCTTCTGCCATCGTTACAGGCCACACTAATCATGATGGGGTGTTTTTTTTGGTAGGAGTGTCACCGGTGCCTAAGGATAAGGATGCTTTGTTTAGATACTTTTGCATCTATATTGGAGACATACTGGTTTATTATATATTTGCATATTTAATTAAAATATAGGTATGTAGTTAGGCTAACTGATAGATGGAATAGTCCCAGGTATAGATACACATGTCATGTCCAGCTGATGGGTTATGAATTGGAAGTATTATAGGTCACTGTACAGCAAAGACCATTTTGAAAAATTCCAGTATGTGCTGTTATAAAATGGTAAAGCAATAAATACCACATATATTTATCTTCCAGTTCTCACACAGTGGTGACATGCAAATTAATTGGTGACTGTAAAATGCCCATAGGTGTGAATGTGGGAGTGATTGGTGTGTTTGTGTGTGTGTTAGCCCTGTGATGAACTGGTGACATGGCCAGGGTGTACACGACCTCTCACCCACAGTGAGCCGGGGTCGGTTCCAGCCCCCCACGACACTTATAAGGAGAAACAGTTAAAATGTAAGGTGAAAATGGGTGGTTGGATTTATTTTGCAGGTTTGTAGTTCAAAAACCAAGAGGGGGTTGTACAAAGGGCAATGCAATGGGCCACCCAAAGCCTCAGATTCATTGCGTCTCAATAGATTTGTTGTAGTTTGATCAATTGCAAATGTGTTTAGAATTATACACCACAGAAATACAACATCTACTAATATGGGCCCTGTATTATTATCCAAAGTACCTCTCTCTTGCATATTTTTTCTTGCTCATGTGGTGCATATTTCTAAACTAAAGTACCACAAATTATTCTAGGGAACTGGTCCATGTTCAATCTGCTTTGTGCTCTGCACTGGGTTGAAATTTGTATTTCATTTATATCACTTATAGACATAGTACAGCCTAATACCAATACATCCGACAGCACGTGAATGCAGCATCTCTTTCTCTCACAGTAGCCGGCCGAGCTGAGGACAGGAGGACAATAACTGCGGCTCGACGATACTTTGTGGTACTGTGTGAGTGTGTGCGTGTGTGTCACCGCATTGGAATGTCTGGCTAGTGTTTCACACCAAAGCCAGCCGTCCACTTTATGTAGCCTAGCGTACCCCCCTATACATTGTTTTCTCTGGCAGTGCAGGCTTCAGAGTTGATGATGTGCTCGCTGTTATGTATAGACTTGTTATGCACGCAAGTTTCATTTTTTTTTAATTAAGGGGCAAATAATCACAGGTTGGTTGGCACCCACAACCACAGCCTTAAAGTTGCCATGCCTGGACCGGTCCTGTACGTGCCAGATGTGCTGTAAAACAGGTTCAGTACTATCTATTAGGCTTACATCTTGTTATGTGTGTAGATGTAGACGTTGGCATTGCATGTGGATTCATTGCACATCAGCCTTTATTCACATTACTATAATGAAAGTATGAACTTTAAAAACAAGTAAGTTCCGCCTCTGAACGCACCACCGCCCCGCCCCCCCACGGAGAGAGCGAAAGCACGTGCTTCAGAGAGCGAGTGAGAGAGAGAGATTCCCCCTTTTCCACTTCACAGCCTATAACTTCATTTATTTCAAGTTGGAAAAATGAGGGATTATTTTCCAATTCCCTCCCGCTCCCGCTGATGGGAAGTCTTATGCCATCCAGCAGGAATGTGCAACTCTTCAATTCCTCCACCTCTCCTCCACCCAGGAGCGTGCAAACCCATGGGAATCCCCAGCCAAGGGTGTGTGTGTGTGTGTGTGTGTGTGTGTGTGTGTGTTTTCTAGCATTATCTAGATTATGATTACATTATTACATTGTACCATGTGCTGTAAGTGACACACTTATTGCATCTCCTCCCTACCTAACAAACCTTGCACCATCATGACTGTGACATATTTTATGCATATTTTGCACACACTGATGTGAGATACATGCCTGTCTGAATCATACAGATTGAATGTGAGAGTCAGAATCCTGTTACACCATCTTGCACACACACCTATGACTTTAGTTGAAGTACAAACGTGTATTTCTTACAAAACAAGCCTCTTATCAACCGCAAAATGAGCTACTAATTTCCATTTTTTTAAGTTTATAGGCTTTAAAAGTTACTTCAACTTATGTTTGCTAGGTGACAGACATCAGATGCCCCTTGCCCTCAACTGATTGGCTTGGTAGTGGTCAAAATTGCTTAATTGCAGCTTGTCTTATATATTAATTTGTTATAAATGCACGCGTTAAAGTGTAAAGCAGCACTGATTTGCTGCATTCCTCTCTACGGGTTGAAAGTTGCACTGCAGGCCACACCTCATTGAAAAACAAGGTGTTTTTTATTGCCACGAGTAACGGGCAAGTACTTTGAACTGTGACCTAAATGAGGACCACGCAGCAGCAGCACCAGCAGTAGTAGCATATGTTTGCACCACATTATCCACTGCCAACTTTAAATATTTCTCATCTTGTTATTCACTTCATGACTGTAGAACATTATCAAAACCCACAACTATTTGCACCGCCACAACTATTTGAGTTTCAGGTGAAGTTGCTGATGAGCTGAAGTTGCATTCAAGGCCTTATTTTTGTGGATCCTGCCCTCTGCTGTCAGTAAAGGATCATTACACGTGTGGAAAGCTTCCTCTGGTGCAACAGTACTGACACTTTTGATCATAGCAGAAGCACCATTATGTTGTATGCGTTATCACTGTGAATATAATGTACAGGTGGTTATACATTATATATATGGATGCTGATGAACTGAACACAGAAGAAAAAAAAACACTAAATTTGCATGTGGAAGATAGAAACAACTATTTTTACACACGGCCTCAAGTCAGTTCTACCCTACAACAAAGAGTGTCTCTGTTCTTGTTCAGTCTTTTCACACTTCACTAACTCAGCTGAAGAATTACCCTGCAACCATAGCCTACATCTACAGCAAGGTTTATGCAGTTAGCCCTTTATGGAAGGCACAAATCTTTGTTTTTGGAAGATGTGGGTTACACTGCAACGCAACAAAACGCAGCCATGAATTATTATCATCCTCCATGAATACACAATGCCCCACATCTGCGTTGTTTACCACAAAGCGGAGATAAACAAAGGCGCAATGCCTCAGTGAGACAAATAACCTGCATGCACGCTGCACGCACACAATGACTGGATGACAATCCAGCCAGGTACTATTCTGAGCAACAGCTACCTGACTCAGTGGTTCTATGGTTGTAGCCTTGTTTGAACAATTGTCACCTATTGAGTCATGAGCAGAGAGCTGGGGTAACAACATGGACTCTGGGACAATGGTGTAAGTACAAACAATGCCTGTGCACAGTTTGGGTCTGTTCCACAAGTTTCAGGCATGTCAGAAAGATATAATGAAGAGTGGTTTCTCAAGTGCTTTATGAAAAACAACCCCAGTCTGCAGAAAAAGTTTTTTCTCATGTTGAAAGTCAAAACAACAACAAGACAAAAGTAGTTATAACGTCATATATAATTTATTATGAAATCATAATATACTAAATATAATCAATTGCTATGCAGAAATATACACATCGTATAGAATATGTTGATGTTGTACAATACAGAAATAGTAAAATAAATACTCTTAAAGCATAGTTTAAAAACCCCTAAAAACAGCTTTAGTTGGTTTGTAAGGCTTATAAGGTCTTGAAACAAACGTTTACCTAAACCAAACACATTGTGCGTAACGCTACCAGCATTCAAGTCAACTAAACTAATATTCTGAGAAGTAAAAATCAAAGCAAATAAAACAAGAAGAAGATACGATTAACCTCGGAACATCTGGAGTAACCATCGTACTGTACTATGAACAGTGGATTCAAAAGACTATTCCACTCCACTCGATTTATGATACCGGGATCACATGTGATGGGCTGATTTGACTCCATTTCGCACTTTGACAGATGTTACAGTTAATTATGTCCCAGGGCTCATTGTACAATGAACCCAAATTAATTATTTAACCATATTCTACTCTACTATGAACTGATTTGTAGTGGGTATATATCCTGTTCTAATCAGAATAACTTAACCTCTTCTTGCATAATGTTTGTGCACAGTTGAGATTAATTTAAAACCACAGCAAATTGCATGGCAATGAAACTCAAATGAACCCTCGTAGGAGAGTTCTTTGTCCACCTTAGAAAGGGGAGCACTCCATTTTAAACATTCACATAAACAGTATGTGCCATGCCCTGTGGGACCATTGTAACTCTATGACTGCCTTCGTAAAGATGAGAATTAAGGACACAAAGTCACGTCAGACCGTCTGATTTCACAAAACAATAATGTGCAAACTCAGAGTTCACTTATTAGTCATCAAGAGCTTGCTTTGCAACAGGAAGACCTGTAACTGCATGCAAGTCTGACGATGCAGCGGCGCTGACACAGTTTTCAACAGGTCGAGCGAGAACAGGAAACAGCAGTGTGTGAATAACAGCAGGGAAGAAGCTGCAGGATATTAAATAGCAGTCTAGCAACACTAATGGCCTTCCCTTTCTAGCACCCAATTAAACATTTCTGCAACAGACTGCAGTTGCACTAAAACATCATCAGTCATGACAGAGGGAAACTCCTTGTTAAAAGCTAAAAATACAGGATGATTTATGCCAGACACAAACATAGAACACATGGGTTGCTGTGCCAGAGACCCACGTCCCTTGAAATAGGGGAAATTTGGGGGTTTTCTACAAACAATAACATATGAAGATCACCTTTGTTTCACACTGCAGTTGAGGACAGTGTTAGACAAAGCAGTCTTTTAGTGGACGGACAAAAACACAATATTGCTTTTAGCGCAAGATCCAATATCTTTTGGCTTTGAAATATTTAAATACTTTAGGTTTTAAGACTCAGTTTGTTTTTTTCCTCGTCCACAGCGTCCAAAACTCCTGTTTCGCCAACTGCACAACTGGACCTCAACTTGGCACACGAATCACAGGCAAAACGTCAACAACAGCTTCCTGAATGGAAGCACTGTTGTGATGAAGTTCCACATCTCATCTCCCTTTTCGAGGCTTTTGAATTGAGGATCTAGCGATCCCCGTGTGCAGCTGTTACGGTGATCAGCATCTCTTGAATTATAGTGGCAGGTCACTGACACTTTTCCATACACGAACTGCAAACAACAAACTGCTTTTCAGCATCATAAAAAAGTGTATTTTTAGACTGCTAAGAACACTAATTAGATGCTTCAGCTCTAAGATGACATTTAGTGCTAGCCAACATGAGAGTTGACTTCTCCTGAGAAGAGGAAATCAGCGTGGCCTTTGTGGGTCATGTAGGTGACTCGTTAAAAATGCTGCTAGATCTGACGTGTGGTTTTGTCATTAGAAGCATTTTATAAATCACTGAGTTTTTCTTCTTTTTGCAGGAAGCACCCCACTTCATATTCGTATGCACAATTACACCCGAGAGTTGCCCAGTGCAAGGTGCTGGTTACTGAGCAGCTCCACGAAGGGAAACTGGAGGATAAAGTTCTCCACGTAAGGCACTTGAAATCTGTCGTTAAGAAATGACTAGCCATTATCTTTTAAAATATTAGAAAAGATAGGAGTGACGGAAGAAAATCCGAAATCAAAATATCACAAAAGAAATACGTCGATTTAGATTCAGGCGAAATTCAAATTTGGGGACATTATAAGAAGTTAGGCAAGAGATCCCTGAGAGAATCCGACAGCATGACTCTGTTTTCAAGTAAAAACTTGTAACCAGTTATGGGAGCTTTTATATTTCTTTTTTGTGGACTCAAATATTTGCAGTGTTTGCTAAAAAAAAAACAGTAATAGTTGCATCATCAGCACCACAAATATATATACAGTATATATATGTTGTGCAGATACTCGATAGCACCTACATACCACATTAAAATGAAATACGTAGTGTGCCTTTCCTTTTAGTTTGCTATGTTATCTGACACAGTATGATTGGTCCTTAAACCTTACTATTTTATTCAGGTTAAAGAAAAAGGAAAATGGGACTGAGCACATCTTTCATAAAACTGCTTTGCTGTGGTGAAATTCAACTTTCAGCCCCATCTACACTTTTTCATTAAGCAGAAAACAGGAAATCTCTGTTAATTAGGCAGCTAGTTAGCCACACAGGCTCCAGGGGAGAAGAATATGCTTCGGAGGGCAGCAACACTTCTTCTCTCCTCTTATTTATGTGTTCATTTACACAAAAATAAATGCATAACAAGAAATTACACAGGTTGACTCTCAGGAATCAACGTGTATAGATGTACAGAATTTGAAATAAGCTCATAACTGACCCTTACTAGATTGTCATATCTTTCTGCTTATAACTCTGCACTGTGCTCAAACCTCCTCCCCAGGTTTGCATGTAAATAACAAGTAAAATACAGAATTAATCAAGAACATGTGGTAGTGAAAAAAGAATAAATAGCAATACTAAAGTATACTATGTTGCTTCTCCTTTTCAGCTCTTGCGAGAGGAGCTGCACCACTTCCTAAGTGCTACTCCGCTAGTGCTGGCCACCACGCACAGCGCCCCACCGAGGCTCCACCAGGTCGGTGCGCGGTTAAAGAAGATGAATTGGAAGGTGAATGCCAGCACCACGTCGACAGTTCTCATCAGGGCCACAGGGCCGGCCTTTTCAATCTGCAGGGCCTTTGTGAGGAAGGTCTGGCCAGCGATACCCAGGACTGCAATCAACATCAGCATCCAGCGATCACGGCCACAGAATGGGATTTTCCATTCCCCGAGGATGGATACAGTGATGATGCACTCGATGAAACCGATGACAGCATAGTACCAAACAGAGAGGTAGTAGTGGACGCTTTTCCCAATCTTGCGAAGGACAACAAATGTAAAAGCAGCTCCAATAGCTCCTACGAATGAATGAAAGAATACAGCAATCAGAAAAACAATGAATCAATCAAGATATGTGAGACTTAACGAGTCTTTCACACTGATTCACATGAACAAAAAAATCCTTAATTTGGCTCTAAGGCTAAAACTGGCGGCATCATAACTTCCACCTCTTGCCAATGCCAGGAATGTTGTGGAGGTCAGCGAATTCGGGGGCCAAAGTTCAATTCAGCTGCAGATAAAAAAACAGGAAGAATCAGGGGAATGAACACCACTATGGCTTCTGTAGCTGCCGAGGAGAGCGCAGATGCACTCTCCATTGATAATAACAGCCTTTCTTTGTGCAATGTTGCACGTACATGCTTTGGGGTAGGACAGAATGTCGAATTAATCAGTTATAGATATATAATTAATCAGTTGTAGCTATGTGCTGTAACTATCTCACACTTCGAGATGCTTGGGTGGCACAAAATAAAAAGCTCTTAGCGTCCCAGAGCCAGCACTGGGAAGCCAGTGAGGGATCATGACTTTGACGCTGAACCAGCAAATTCTACTGCAAATCTAAGCAGCTAAAATAGTTTTCTTGCCAAAATGGCCAATGTTACTTTTTTTGGATTGTGCAAGGTGCTTATTAATCTGGAAGGGCCGAAAACTAACACAAGGAGAGGAGCTAAGTGAGCAACACGGCTGGAAGAAGTTCCCCAGAGCAGAGCTGACCTAATTGGAAAGACTGTATCTCCCAGCTGATCCTGATGTGCCAGGGGACATGACTGTGTTGCATCAATGGTTGTCATAGTAATCCTGACCTGGTTAAGTGATATCTGAAAAAGATACTTCCTCCTGACCGGTTGTGGTCAAACAAACTTTCAATTCTATGCAAGTACTGTACGAAACTGTATTCATTGTATCACCAGCAAAGGCAGCGACTGTTCCCTTGATGTGGTTAGTGTAGTCTCCCTCAATGCCACGTAGATGCTGGCCAAAGATGAACGGTGGTCGGGCGATGAGGATGACTCCGGTGATGGTAAAAACAGTGAAGACACAGTCCCAGATCGTGCACCTCTCCTTCAGGAAGATCCAGGCCAGGAGGGAGGTAAAGACCGGATTGCTGAAGGGAAGAATGAAAGAATAATGTAAATAAAACACTGGTTGATTAGACAGATTGTCTCATATGAGGTGTACAGTTCTATTCAGATCCCCCTTACCAGATCTTTAATGAATTAGTGACAGCATATGGGAAAAAGAGATAATGAAGAGGTATGGTTGGAAAGTGAAATAACAAGAGGGAGATCAACAAAACAGGTGACAGCTGTACAATTCAGGGAGGGTAGAGATTATTTGTAGTATTAGTATAATCCCCACTAATCAGTAACAATTAATTAACTTCCTACCTACTCTCACCTGAACATGATGACAGTGGCATCTGCTAGTGGCATCTGCTGAACGGCATAGAAGAGCAGGATCATGGCATTGGAACCGATGAAACCACGAAGCACCAGATATATACGTTTATCTCTGGGACCGAGGAAACCTGTCCTGGAGGAGCAGAGATACGAGGATGATGGATGAAAGAATGACTGGACGGATGGATGATTAGACCGACTGACTGAGGAAGTTATCAAGTGAATTTTGGAAAGAGATTGATGGATAGACATTTCGCAGCGGAGTGAGGTGAGAGATGACAAACGATCAGATGGTTGGATAGAGAGTTAGGTAGATTTAGGTCATGTAGAGATGACAGTAATGGATGGACAGATGGATGGGTGGAGCTGAAAAGAGAGGTGGTTATGAATGAATGTAGACGACGTATGGATAGATGGATGAACGGGTAAATGAATAAATAGCAGTACTGGTGGTCGTCTTTGGGAATTAAGCTTAATTCTGATTCTTGGGTTTAATTGGTTTCCTATCCATCCATGCAGAGATGAAGTCTTATTTCTCATTTCATATCAATATTCGTCTGCTGTTACAGTATACGAAGTGACAATTTAGACTTACATTATTTTAAGATTCTACTTCTGGTGGGGAAAAAATTCCTTAGACATCATCATTAAAACGTGCAGATTTCTCTATTACAATTCAAAATGATTCCTTGCAGAGTATTTCATTTCTAAAGGGATTTATTTAAAGCAACATGATGCAACTTTTCTAGCATAAAATGACAGATTTGAAGGCATTTTGATGCTATACTGACATGTAATTAGGTGAATGCTGCCTCTGTCATTCCCACTCTTTGCCTCGTACGTCTGTTCTCACACTGTGTATTTTTGAGTTGTGGGCTGGGAGGAAAGTGTAGCCCTTTACAGCGCTAAGGCACACACAACCAACAATTTCTTAAACTGATTTTGGTGAAACTTGTTCATAGTTTATGGAGAAAATGTTTCCTGGTTTGCCTGGTTTTGATGTCCTCCAGCTGTTTACCTCTCTACGATCTAAAGAGTTTTCTGAAGGACAGTAAAATTGTAATGTAATGTCAGCTGCTGTTAGCTGATGCTAGTTCCGTTTGTTAGCCCTGCTGTGAGCTCAGAGCAATGGGTGGATGTAGTGTTAGGCATTTTGGACCACTGGGAAGAGGAGGTTTTCGGGCCCGGGGGCTAGGCGAGCAAGCAATATAACTGGGCTTAGCAGAGGAAGAGCATGGTAGAGGTGAAGATACTAACTAATATTAACTGGCTGCTATGTCTTGTGTTGTTGCATTTCATGATGTTTGGCTGTTAGCAAAACTGTCAACTAAATAAATAGGTAAAAGTAATTTCATCTGGGAAGGAATTTTTCAAAACCTTCCCAGCCCTGGATCTACATAGTATATTTTCCATCACACGTTTCTCACAGTATTTTGACAACTTAAACTTACTGTTTGAGCAGTGATTGTGTGCTAAGCTGGGATACTTGCCTATGAAGTAGGAGCAGCAAGAAATGAACGCAAATGCAGGAATCCCCAGAGATAAACAAGTGGTGGGGAAATGCACTAGCTTTAATCTAATCACAACATATAAATTGACAGTTTGAAATAAAGACTGTTTGGGAGTGTTACGACATCACTAATTGTTGTGTAAATCTTAAATTTAAGTGTTGTTTAAGTGTAGAAGTCATCGTGCTTACTTGTGGTAGATGAGTAACGGCACAGTAAAAAGCATCTGGAAGAAGCAGCGTATGGCGCTGATCTCTATAGCGTGGACCCCCTCGATGGTTTTCACCAGGAGGGCGATGATGGAGAAGAAAACTGTGGACAGAAAAGCATAGAACAAACCAAGACCCGGACATCTCTTTGGTTTTTCTGGGCCTGTGAAAGAGAGAGAAAAGGAGTGAGGGTGGGGGAGCGGACTAGAAGAGAGAGGAGGGCCCTATCACCGTTCCACATTTCATTAAAAGAAAAAAAGGTTGCTTCTTTTGTCGTGCTCGTGTGGATACAGTAACGTCAGGATGGAACAATAAGCAGGGTAAATATTCAGTTGAAAAAACTACAAACAACAGATTTGGAAAAGACAGAGGAGTATAGTGTTTGCAAACCCTGCCTGTGGAGCATAAACTGATATGCTTGTGGAGATTAAATATCAAACTGAGGTCACTCAGGTGTTTCTTTGTATGGGTGCACAATGTGTGGTCTACTTACCATTCCATTTATAACATGCGTTATTTGTTTTCCTGACCTAACACCAGGCGGGGGACATGGATGTCCATCCTCCCTAATCTTTAAAGGTCCAGTGTGTAGAATTTAATTTGAATACGCGTCACCTCTCCCTCTGGTTTCAAGCATGAAGGAGAAGCTACAGTGGCCATGAAAGTTGTAAAACAAACAAACAAACAAAAAAAAAAGAAAGAAAGGTCCTATGTAGAGCCAGTGTTTGGTTTGTCCCTTCTGGGCTCCTGTAGTGGTTCAACATGGTGTACTCCATGGAAGAAGACCCCCTCCTACCGTAGATATAAAAGGCTCATTCTAAGGTAACATAAACATAACAGTTCTTATTTCCAGGTGATTACACACTAATAAAAACATAGTTATGAATGTTATATTCAATTTCTGTCAATAGATCCCCTTAGATGTTACACACTGGACCTTTAAGTTGTTATATTAGAGCCTATTTTTTGTTTGTGTACAGTGTATTTTATTTATAGTACCACTATAATGACTAGTAAACACAGGATGGTCATTACAACCTAGCAATACTCTATTTATACTCTAGTATTAGTGTCATTTTTCAACATAACACAACATTCAAACTCGTTTCTCACTTCCTTGTAAATTTTCAAGTAAAGCACTTTCTTCCTCATACAGACATACCACACACCATCTTTGTTGATGGGCACTTAGTACAATTTGAGCTGACTTTCTGTTTTAACATGCAACATATGGGGGTTACACTTGAGCCCGCCTTATGGCTGCATTCCCTTAATTAACGGATTAATAGCAGTGTTTTAAACCTTTAGAAGAAAGGTCTCACGTAGCCAATGGATGTTGACATGCCGTAAAAGTGCACAGTCATGCTCTTTAGTGATGATGCAAATGTTAATCTGACCCACAGCAGTTTATCTACACACATAGCAACAGAGTTGTTATGTTGTAGGCGTAAATATTGTAAGGGTTGTGTAGTTTTATAACCGGTACAATGAGAGATATAAGTATTTTACTGCACCTTGAACAATTAACCGACCATAAAAAAAAAAAAAAAAATTCCATTAGAAGAAATACGAATTTCAGTGTGACGTTGAACTAACGTTTAAATAACGTTGATATAACACCTATGAGAGAGGAAAAAAAGGCGCCTAAACTTTGTAAAGTGAATTTAAGAGTGCTTTACTTCGACTATACCCCCACTTATAGGCTAATATCCTTCACGTGATGTCAGCACTATTATTACTGATACATGACGTTTCACGGTTGTATAACGCGAGCCTACGCATGACGCGGCGCTCTGGTTGTTTAATACTTTATTTCAGCTTTATCACCACAAAGTTCACTAACAAGCCGACATTTGGCGTGAGGTTGCGGGACTGGCCGCACATATTCATTTGAGTTTTATAACTAAATGCGTGCGCTCTTCTAACCTTCACGTGCGCTTTCTTCCCGGGATGCGGGCTGCCGTCTGACGCAAAACGCCGGCGGGCAAAGCGCTTTCTTCTCGCAGCCTTCCGGTGAATTTTCGCTTCCCCTCGCTTCCTCCTGAGTCTCCTGAGCATCATCATCATCATCATCGTAACCACACGACACACGACAGTTGCTTTGCAAGTGAATCCACTCTGTCGCCTGTCGTTCATTATCGCCGCACTCGCTGTCGTCGTTGTCGTCGCCTCTGTTTGTGCCATGGCTGTCAACTTTGTGAAACACTACAGTAATGTCGTCCTCGGATACGGATAAAGCCCGCTCGTGTGTACAGTGGTTACAGTCGCCCATGGTAAGATGTGACGGCTGAGCGACAGCATGCCTCGGACAGAGTGCTGTCCGCCTTTCTTTGGTGCCCTGAGTGACTGAGAAGACAAGGTTAATGACTAACCTTGCTGGCAGGATACAAACTCCCATGCGGTGGTTACTTTATCCACAGGGGGGCAGAACTGAACCTAAACCAACTCTGCTGGACAACTAAAACATTACCAAAACGTTTACGCCCATAGAAGTGGGAGGAAGTGGAGTGTTGAGCCAACCAAAACTCAGCTTAAGCTGCCTTTATGACATATACATTAATATGTCTAAGTCTAAGAAGTATTAAAGCTGGACTTGTGATCCAATACAACAACTCTGCCATGAATTCAACTTTTATGACACTTCTAATGTTTCAGTTTCGATTGACGCTGTCAGAAAAGTATTAATAATGTCATATTAATATGACAAAAACATCAGTTACTTTACCTATATATACCTAGAACACATATCATATCTCATAATTAAGAGATATAATCACAAGGAACACTTTACAATATAACAACTTTGCCATGAATACTTTTATGAAGCGTCTAATGTTTCAGTCTTTTTTGGCCAAAACAAAATTTGAAACTGTTTTCAATCCTGTACAACAACAACAGCACCCACTAAGACCTCAATAATAAACATAAAGTATTATTAATACCTCTCTGACAGTGAAAGCAAACAACAAATAAACATTCTGAGCTTTGTAAAAGTTGAATTTATGGCAGAGTTGTTGTTTTGGATCACAATGGACAATATAAGTCTACCTAATAAAGTGTAAGTCATAACTGTGGGTCATAATTATGATGTAGCAATTTATAATTATGAGATATAATACATGTTTTAGCTAGAATTAGCCTGGGGCATTGATGTATTTCTTGAAAGTAATTTATGGTTTATTATGAGGTCATAGTTCAATCCTTTCTATTTGCTGACTGTTGTAAACATGGAAAACCATGAAGAAGACACAAATTGATCATGAGGACTATCACTGATTGAATCAACAGAAGCAACAAAAGAACTACATCTGTGATTTAGCATTTTAGTATTTTATTACTACTGTACATAAAATACAATGAGCAACATGACAAAGGAATGGCTAACATCCTCTATCCTTACCTAATTACATGAGACTGACACAAGTAAGCCTACAGAAGTAACATGTTACACAGCGTTTAAGGAGTTGATCCTTGTTTTTTTTCTTTATATCTACACTAAATTCTATATCTATGAAAAATAAAACATCGAGTGTGGTCCCCTCAACATACAAAAGCAATATCATATAAATTACTTTACACAGTATTGTAAAAACGTAAACATTATATTTGGCAAATTGTTGTCAGTGAAGTTGTTAGTTCTTTTGTGTCAGAATAAGAGGACCATGTGAAAGCACAGGTACTAGGTGCCGCACAGTGGGTTGGCATTTTTTTTTTTTTTTTTTTTTTTTTAGTTTGCGGAGTAAAGACAACAATGGTTTTGTCAGTGAGGGAGAAAAGGGGCAAGAGTGCAGTGAAAGAGGGAGGGCTAGGTGCACACAGTGGGACGCTTCTAGCGAGTTATTCATCAGGAATCGACACCGTGAGTGTCTGTATCATTCATACAGTCTTGCTTAACTGTTGGTCACAGAGTAAACGGGGGGAGTTTGTTTTTTTCCCGGTTTCTCACAGCGTGCGGTTGATTCCAGATTAAGAGCTCTTATGTCTTGTGAGATTTAAATGCACATAACTCCCCACCAGTCCGTGAAACCGAAGCAGCCTTTTGCATGACGAGGCAAAATGCTTTCCTATATTGATAACCTCACTGCTTGTCCACATACCTCACATCAGGCTTAATACAAATATAAATAATCCCCTATAATCACATTTTACAGACAACGCAATGTCTCCTTTGTCCATAGATTTTCTAGAGAAAATGGACGCTTCAATCTGAACACATTTTGCCCCCTCTCCCTCGCGAAAATGTACCTATTATTTATCATGATCATGATCATTAGCGCTACAGACTACAAACTCCTATCAAATACCTACAATAGGAATAAAAATAATGTATGGGGATGAATGTCAGATATGTCTAATAACTGAAAGTACACCTGTAGGGTTGAATAGCAGACAAAAAGCTGTGATTTCATAGCTTGCTTTTCCTGAAAGATAGTCAGTTCGCATTTTGAGTGGAATTAAGTTTTTCCAAATGGAGAATAAGGCATTCCCAAATAGTAGGAGTTCATCAAAATTAAGCAGTAGTTGCAGTAGGTGGCATCGTAGGCATGGAAATGGTGACAGACCTCTCAAAATATGTGTAAGAATAATACGAATTTCAACCACTTAATCGCAGCTTAATTGTGTTTGAAATATCAGTTTAGATTTTTGAGCTAGGAATTGCTGGTGGACTCTAATGGGACTGACAAGTTCAACAAAAATCACAGATGAAAGCATTTGAATGGTACCAAACTGGACCAAACTGACAGAGGGTTTAATTACTCAAATCGATCATGAGGTGCTCATATATCTGAGTTTTTCCCTTGAAGCTGGATGCGAGCAAGAACACCCGGTCGTCAATAGAAACCAGGGAAAATGCACGAGGCGCCTGGATATTCAGCTCCTGGGATGGGACAAACTGGCCCCTCTTGGTGTCCCATTGGTAGACCTGCGTCAGTGAATAATCGCTGCCCAAGATGGCATACTGCCAGTTGCCGATGGAGACAGGCTGGAACACCATAGAGCCACGGGAAGGAAATGTCTGGACCTCTTTGAACATGGCACCGTCCCAGCGCATCACCTTGGAGTCCCCGATGAATCTTGTCAAGCATATAAACAGGTCACCTTTGAAAAGGACAAAGTATTCAAGGGACTGTTTAGTTTACACATTCAGCCTCTAAATCTAGATGTGAAATAGAAAAGCTCATAGAAACAGTTTATATAATTGGAAAATGATTCATAGCTTGTTAGCTACGTATGAAAGAGTCACTAATAGATGAGCTGTCCTTTTAGAAAGGAAAATTGCATAGAAGATTATACAGTAATGACTTAAGGGCATGTTTCGTAGCAGTGGACAGTTATATTACCACCTTCAAAACGAATGCCGAGCAATGAGCGACTAAAGTGTAATAAATTACAGCTAATAGTGTGAGTCATGAACGTTTTCATTCAAAACCATACTTTTGTAAAAGTATGAATGTATTGTCAGCGAAATACATGTAAAGTAGCAAAAGTAAAAGTGCTCATTATGCAGTAGAATTGTCAGTGTTTTACTATTAAATGTGATATTTTTGGATTAACATTATAGCTGCTGTTACTGCAGTTCCTCAAACGGCCACTTGAGGCTGGCTACACAACAAGTCAATCTCCATAAGCCTCTATGTTAAAATGTCCAACTTCACAGCTGAAATAAACATGTTTACTGCCTGGTACAAAAAGCAGTTTTGGTCTTTGTAGCCAATTTCCCCGTTCATGACAACTGTACTGAGAGTCAATTTTTATTTAACTCACCCATTCAAATTATATTGAGGCGTAATAAACAGATTGACCACTTTGATTGACAGGTGGGTGCCATTACAGGTCACTCATTTGAGTATTCATTCTGCCCGCTTCAGGCCTGCCAATGAGCCCCGTTTTTGGCGACTTTTAGATTAGTCAAGAGGCAGAGGAGGCAGGACTGCCAACATGGTGGCTAATCAAATTGCTATTCTGTAGTTGTAACTCACCTTTGACCCGGAAGTGTTTGACGGAGAAGACGTCCTCCATATCTGGTATGTCGGTCCTGCGGTCAAACTGTTTCTGGCTCCTGTTCCACTGGTAGACAACAGGCCTCTGAGAACTGCTGGACAAGATCAGGTGGGGTTTGTTGGAGATCTCCAAATATTCTACATCTGTGTCCCGGTACCACGGGTGGAGTGACTGATGGGAGTAGAAGCCGTTGCCATTCCATTTGTAGACTGTTGTGGAGCCGGCCTACGAAAGGAACATGTGCAAAATGTCAACGTCTTGTAACAAATAGATGTGTTAGTAAGTGCTGAATAGTGATCTATATATGTGTGTGTGTGTGTGTGTGTGTCTCTGTGTCTGTGAGTGTCCCCAAACATATGTGAGAGCATATGCGAACATTTGGCAATGCCAAGGTAATCAGCAGGAGCAGACACAAACTGACATAGAGAAGGACACCACGGGGACCGACTGGCTGACATGGCCGGTAGTTTAGAGTAGCAGTATGCATGCAGGAGCAGGACTCAGTAACAGAAATGCCTACATTATATAATGTAATCAAAATAAGGCCAACCTTAGAGCTGTCAGCAATGACAAAGAAAGACTCCCCGTCTATCATGAATGTCTCGATGTCATTAGGTTTGCGTATCTTCAGGATGTCGATGTCCTGGATCTTGATGAACTTGTTGGCCGAAGTGTCGCGTTTGTAAATGTGCGAGCCGCCGAACAGCTGGGCCACGATGACGAAGAGGTGGTTGTCGATCACCATCGGCTTGCAGACCACAGTGGAGGTGCCTGAACGTGAAAAGAGAAAACATTATGATACCAGAGTAATGTATAGTTCACCAGCTTTTGTTTTGTTTCCCCCCTAAAGAGCACCTAACTACACTGGCACAATGCAATCAATACATGCTTCTTCATACCTCTAACTCTCATTTATACCCCCATTATAAACTGACTTTCAATGGTGTCGTAGGTTCTGAAGGTCATCTCCACATGATCCCATTCCAGGAAGCTGCACGTCCCGGCAAACGGTTGAGCAAACACAACGTACTGATCTGCACCAAAGGTGAAGGCCTCCACTGAAATCGACTCAAACTTCATTGACTGATAGGAAGCGAACTCTGAAAAACATGAAAGGGCCGTGAATAAGACTTGACAGTGAATGCAGGGGGACAAAAGCATGAAAGGGGAGCGAGCCATTAGTCTCAGAGACAGGAAGATGATACCTGCTGTGATGCAGTCAAAAGAATGTGGCAGCAGGTCATTGAGCTTCTTCCCCTGGTGCATGGGGGGACCGCTGCAGTAGATCTCATCCAGGGTGGCATTAGTGTGGTGCATCCACTCCACCAACCACTTCATCTTACAGTCGCATATCAGGTTGTTGCCACGTAAATCCCTGCATGCATGGTAGGATCGCATCAGTTAAGACATAATATCATTAATATTTAATGTTGAAACATGTATTTTAAACACATGCTGTTTTATTCGTAACCCCTGTTCAGTTTCTCCATACTTGGCTGCACTTTGGCTACAAGCCAGAAAAGCCACAACAACAAGTGTCCTATCTTCTGTGTAGTCTGTGCTCATCGCCTACTCCCAGCCTGAATTGCTGTTGACCTTGGATATGTGTATTGAATCCACGCACACACACACACACACACACACACACACACACACACACACACACACACACACACACATACTAGACTGCATTATTCCAGCTGACTGTAGCAGCCAGGATCCAATTCTTTTCTCTGTAAATGACTTGTTTACCATTCACCCTGACATCCTGGCATCCTAACCCGAGCTTTCCTCTTCTCTCTCCTTTACATCTTTACCTTCTTTTTCTTCAGCAGCAGGGAATAGCTTCCTCTGCAATTATTTATTTCCTGACTCTATTTCTCCTTGTTTCGTCCCCTTCTTACTTTCACATCCTCTGTCTCAGTGTGGGAATTCATCTGTTTTCCTTCCTAGCACAATGGCTTCATAATATTACTGTATTTTATCCTGCAGATTAAGAAAAGAGGGAGGATGACAGAGGAAGATCATGCTCAATATTAAATATATAAATCAGAATTAGTGAATACCAACACATATTGAGTACTGTTGTTCCACTATTCCACTGACTATTTCAGAATAAATACCAATCAAGCAAACTATTCTGTCAACAGACCCAGTAAAAGTTGAACAAGCAATTGTCTTCTTTCCTGTACTTACATATGCTATGTGCTAGCTTGACTATGTTGAAAATACAACCAGATTTTCTCATCTTTTATTGGAACACAGAGAAAAAACAGATGGGACTATTGAATGAGGTCCATTACAAATCAATTCAGAGTTACATGCACATAAATCCACAAAAATATTATGCTATTATGGAACCAATTAATCAATCCGAAAATAGATTAATGAAGCGATTAGTTAATGTTCTGTGTCTCAGTAAAGACCCCGGAGTGAGAGACAGGCTGAACTCACACTTTGGTCAAAGCGTCCATGCCCTTGAAGACATCTTTGGGCAGCGTCTCAAGGTTGTTGTAAGCCAGACTCCTGATCAGTAAAAGAGGAAAAATAAAGCACACAGTGATTGAATCAAAGGCAGACTGCCTCTCTCTGATACACATAATAGAAATGGAGCCACTGCACTGAATCATATGCTTTGCATTTGTTCTTTTAGCCAGCTTGACTTGAGCAAGAGCAGAATGACCTAATTCTCATCCCGAGAAACCAAATGCAAGCGAGGCGCAAGTCAGAATCTCAGTACCTTTGCAATATTTATCGGACAAAAGCTAAGTGGTGAAATGGAGGGAAACTGAATCATTAGTGATTAATTACTTAAGGGTGAGCAATTATATTGAGTGGAGGGAAGGAATACGATTTGTTAGAACAAGGTGACATGCTGTTCTTTATACACAGAGCTTATCCATAACATTTAGATGTAGATGGTAATATTTCATTACCATAACATTGGTCATACATACATACAAAGCAGTGCTTTTAACTAAAACAGCAGTCTTCTTCAAAGCTGTCAAGTGGATGATATCTTTACTATCCAGTTAAAACCAACCGACCAAAACGGTTCAAGGCAGAAAGAGATGTGAATGTTATGAAAAGTCAGCGTAATTCATGAAGGCTGCATTATTTATCTGAGAGTCGGTTTTCTGTTGAGAAGGGAGGCCATTTCACATAAGTTTGTGCAGGAATGCACTCTCCAAACATGCGGGGATAGAGCAGCAGAGAGTGGGCAGGATTCTAGCCGGAGCCCTGTCTGTGCTCTTTAATAATGCATTGACTGTATGTGAAACATTTAAAATGCCCTCTAATAATACATTTATTCATCACCTTCGGTATAAAAGTTTGTTTAGTTCCCTCTAAAACAAGTCCAAGTATCCACAGAGCTGGAAAAGAGCACTTTATCCAACCTTGTGAAATTACTTTCTGTGTCAGGGCAGATGTTAGCAGTAAATCTTAGTTGGCACTTGCAGCTGTTGACACATTATTGGTTAATAACTGCTTAATTGTAAATTGATTTTTTCCTAAACAAATGAGACTAGACTGCAGGTCCCGGCACTCATCGTGGGCTGATCTGTTATCAAGCCTCCCTTTGTAAGTGTTCCTTCCAATTAACAGTAAAGTTGCTTTGCTATGTGGAAACTGTTTGCAACAGAAACATTCTGTGTAACCTTCATGATCCCCAAGGTTTAATTAATTTAATCCTGTACTTCCTTGTCCTGCATACACAGATACAGATGAATACTCATTTTCAGCTTTTTCGGCTTTTCAGACATAACTTTAAGCCTTAATATAATTTGAACAGGTGAATTAAATAAAAAATTCACCCTCAGTACAGTTGGCATGAACAGGGAAATTAGCTATAGAGACCAAAACTGTTTTTTGTACCAGCCTGGAAACATGTTTCTGGTGTGAAGCTGGACATTTTAACATGGGGGCTTATGGAGATTGATTCATTCTGTCGCAGGTGGCCATTTAATGAAGTGCAGTTTTTAGCATTTAACAGCTACAGAGGTTGCCGCTTGGAGCCAGCAGCTGGTTAGCATATTTTAGCATAAAGGCTGAAAACTGTGAGACAACAGCTAGCCTGGCTCTCAGATAAAAAAAAAAAAAAAAGCACCTCTAAAGCTCACTTATTCATTCAAAAACTGAAGACAGAAAACTGACAAGTTATTTCCTGGCCAGGACATGCTGCCAGCCACTTTGACTCTCAAGAGCAGTGACTGGAGTCCTGGCTCGTTGCCTGGTAACCTCACAGCGATATTAATCCTCCAGGAAGTCACCGCTACCTGTACAACTGCAACTTCACTACCTATAAAACTCAGGTTTCTGTACAGATAAAACAGAGCAGGGATAACTTTCCCCAGTCTTTATGCTAAGCTAAGCTATCCGTCTCCTGACTGTAGCTTCATACTGAACAGTGATATCTGTCTTTGACGCTACATTTAACCACCAAGGCTGTCTATACAAGTGTGGGTATAGATCACTAATACCTGATTTTCTGGAGTTACCGAATATTTTTATTAATGTAGACTGTCTGTTTCAACTAGTGCAGCACATGTCGGTCTGAATGTGGTCACTGCTTCGGAGCACTGGTTTGATTACATTTTCTCTTGTGTTGACTGCACCCCCATTAATGTGATGTTTGCTGCAACAGTTGTCCAGGCAACAATTCCTCTGCTTTGGATCGTCACATGCTCTCTGACAGCATCTATGAGACAAGTCACTGTCAATAACATCTCTCAGTGCTCAGGGCATAAGTGAATGTCGACCTTTATGAAGCCTGGGACAGTCTCAAGGATGTGTTCCTCCACCGTTTGTCTCATATTGTACATGTAAGACTGGACAGAGCCGCTAATGTAACGCTAATTTGCAGTTTTAATAATGATCATATGCCTTGTCCTCTCATCTGTCTCATCTTTCATCTGGTACATCCAGTACAAGAGAGAAAATAACATCATCTATTCATGTTTAGTCATACAGGATGAGGAACACCGCGTGCAAGCATTTATCTGCACTGCACTGCATAAGCTAAAAAATTGTTAGGAACGACCTGTCAGAGACTGAGGGCCAGATTATAGGTCACTCGGTTTAAAGTTACAGTACAGATATATTTAGTTGTGACCTGTAGGTCACTCACGTTCTCAACTATCTTTAGTTTTGGCAAGCTTTGCAGTTCAGGAATGTGAATGAACAAGTGTTTACAAAAAACAGTGTTGTTTGGCTGTTGCCCGTATCTATCTATCTATCTATCTATCTATCTATCTATCTATCTATCTATCTATCTATCTATCTATCTATCTATCTATCTATCTATCTATCTATCTATCTATCTACCCACCCTGCCTAATAAAAGGACGTTTTTCCTTGTTCAAGGTGGGAATTGTTGGGTCTCTGTAAATAATTTAAGAAAAGGTACTGTCTTGACCCGTTCTACTGTATATGGAGAGTGTCATGAGCCAACTGTTGCTGTGATTTAGCACTTTATAAATAAAAAATTGTATAACAGAAAAACACAACTCTGCTGGTCTAACATCCAGATCTGCCCTTCAGCAACCTGATCCAGCTGACACCTTCAGCCAGTAACCTTGGACATCACCACTGGCAGCAGCACTTCTGCCTACCTATGCATTTCAGACACTGACAAAGTGATACAGGGAGAGACAACAGGAAGAATAACCCGAATACTAATATCCTATTACTTCTGCCACAGAGAAAATCCTTATAAACAGAGAATTTGAAAGTGGCTGTGCAGATATTTAATGATTAGAGGTAAAGATGAAGTAAAAATATATATATATAAAAACAGAAGAAAGAACAGATACAGTGACACAAGTTATAAGAATAAAGGAGGAAGGAAGGACAGAACCAAAATACTTACAGATGTATCAGTGTTTTCAGGCCCCGGAAAGCATATGGTGATATCGATGCAATTTTGTTATTTTCAATAAATCTGTAAATGAGTAAATGAATTAATTGGCATTTTCATAGATTAACACACACAAATAAACACAAGTATTCAATATACCGTGACACTAAAAACTGAAATGAACTTTCTTTCTTGCACATCTTGAAATCTGTCATGGAGGGTTTTGTATCTTATTGTATTCATGCAGGAAAAAAAATGTCAAAATTAATTTTACTTTAAAGGCCCTGCACAACCAAACAGGTGTTTCCAATTATTCTACTGTAGCTAATTAGACGTGTTGTGGTTGGTGTTGGGTGGAGTTACTACATGAAGCCAGCAGGATTTATGAAGTAACAAGAATCAGAAAGATGTAAGTTGTCCTCCCTGTAGTCAAGCAACCTAAGTGAAACCACCTGCTCGGGCCTTAACATTCTTGACTTGATTTTTTTAGGTGGCGATGATGGATGCAAAAATGAAAAATAAAATAAAATAGAAAGTAATAAATCCTTTGGAGAGATTTTTGCTGGTTACAACAGTAAAGGTGTGTTTGATTGATGTTCATTGGTGTATGACTTGCATCAGTTCCCTTTGGTACAATACAGACATCACGCAGCTGGGAAACATTTTGTGTATTTTATGAGCCTTCACCACACGTACGTATATAAATAAAAGAAAAATACTCACAGATATTCAAGATGTGGTAAACCCAGGAATGCATCCTCATCAATTAAGTCAAATGAATTTGCTGTGAACAATCTGGGGAAAACAACAAAACAATATAATAGTATGTCATTTAAAGTTCCAGTACGATCTTAGATTTTATAATAATCCCCACGGCATCCCTAAATGTAAAACTTTGTTGTTGAGTTTCACAAGTCAAAAGTGCATTGGGTTGAACGTCAGACCATCAGCAGTCAAGTTGGACATTTTAATATGAGATCTTACGGAGATTGACTCATCCTGCAGCCAGCCTCAAGTGGCCGTTGGAAGAACTGCAGTTTTTGGCACTTCTCCCACAGGCTTCACTTCACAGCCGCAGAGGTTGCAGCTTGTTTATTACTGTGTATTACAATACCAACATCAGTTCCTTTAAGTCCAAGGCAGAGGGAAAGAGCGTTGAGGGTGCGATAGTTACTGTTGCAGACAACAGGCTCATTCAGCTTCTCTGCCCACAGTATGTGGTTAAAGAATGAATGAAATGAATGAAACGGAGGAACGGCAGATCACTCCTACGTGATTTTCTTGAAATTAATGAAAGAGAGAAATGGACGCCTCCTCCCACATGTGAGAAAAGCATCCACCAATCTATTCATTAAATCTTACTGAAGTATGAGAACTGAAAAAGGAGAATTGTTGGACCAACTTTAAAAAATTATCTAACGAATGTATTAGGTTTATTTTAAATCAGATTAGCTTAATTAGAAACTTAATTTATTTCTCTGTTAATTGAAGAATTTTTTTTAGAATAGATGTAGTTGCTGATTACAACCCTCTTGTTCAATGACATTTGGATAGTTTTTAGAAGAGCTGCATGATTAAATCATTTTAGCCCCATTCAAGTTAGCAGAGGAAAAAAACGGCCAACAGAAGTCCCTATAGTGTACGTGCTCCATGGGCCACACAATGCGGAAAATCTGGAGCAATTTTATACCACGAAATAGAATTTTTTGGCTTTGCGTGTCACTGGGCAGCCTCCATAAGAATAAACAACCATGAAGGGAACCTGGGGAGATATAAAAGGCTGATTCTAAGGTAACAAGAACAAAACGATTTTTATTTTCAGGTGATTGATGAAGAGCCCTCTAAATCTTACACACTTGACCTTTAACAGTTCTCTTTTTTCGGGGTTTTCCTTTAAAACTCTGTGAATCTAGTAGAACAGTTTGAGCACTATATTGGCTGAATCTAGCCTCAAAATAAGTTAAATATGCAAGCTCAACAAATCATCACCACTGACCCTTTACATCCACAGTGCTGGCCACATTGAGCCCCATTGATTAAGTAGCACTCTAATGGAGGTTAAGATACTCAGGTCACCTTGGCAGTAAATAATGACAGAGGGGGCCGATGCCACTCATTCATTTTACCCAGTTCAATTTATACTCCTTCTGGACACGAGCCTTTGTGCACATCCGGGCTGATTTAGAGTCACCTGAGCATACTGAAGAGCTGATGCCAAGAAAAATGTTTTGTTGAGACAAAATGATGCTTGAAGACAGAGTGCTGTTAAGTATGATTGGAGAGCCTGACCTTGTTGTTAACTGGTGGCTTTGCAATAACAAATAGCGCCATAGACTTTAGTCCTCCCAAGATATATATACTGCATATAATAATGGACGTCATATATCAAAGAATTACGGTTATTCTCTTTGTGTTATCTTTGAGGGGAAAAAAACTAACATGTTCATTATTTATCTCTGCCTCTCTGCCTCCCAGCAGCCTCTCTCCCTGCTGCTATAGTCACTGTAGCCATGTGGTCTATTGCATAATCCTGACACCATTACAGAGAATCCCCCTTTAAATCTGCATATCAGCCTCAATACAAGCCCTCTGGGGAGATCCTGCCTCATTGTTTGGCTCTGTAAGACATATAGACACAGACAGATAGATAGATAGATAGATAGATAGATAGATAGATAGATAGATAGATAGATAGATAGATAGATAGATAGATAGATAGATAGATAGATAGATAGATAGATACTCACAGCAGTTGCAGGGCAGGCGTGTGAACAAAGCTTCCTCCTGTGATTTCATTAAACCCAGACTTGACAAAAGATCTGAATGCATGGAGAAAATATTATTAAAGGAGAATGTATCTGAAAGTACGATAAAGATGAGTCCTGGGTGTACTGAAAAGGCAGAAACAGAGTGCTTCCATAAGCTTTTCTGACATATTATAAGGCACAATAAAAAATCAAGAGTCTGTTCAGGTAGAAGGAACACTCACAGTGAGACGACGTCGGATGGGAAAGTGTGAGGCACGGATCGGACATTCTCGCACAGGGCATTATCTTTGGTGCAGGTACATCCAACGGGGCATCTGGGCTGTCTGACTCTCCGCCCGTCTGCTAAAGCCAAGCTGACAGCGGCGACCCAAACCAGGAGCGTCCATCGCTTCCAGCCTCCTCTCCATCCTCTCACTGCTCTGCCCGGGTGTCCCATTCCTTCTGTCCCGGTCGAGTACTGTCACTCCTGCACATGCAACTTCTCGGCAAAATCCTCCACGATTTGTAACAAGGCAATATTAAGTGTCTCTGATAATGTGTATTTGTTCTCCTGTCTTGTTTGTTTTAATGATAGGTGCTGTTGTTGCGCTCTGATGCAGGCTTGTGTCTATGCTTCTTGCGTCTCAATAGGAAGGCACCAGTCCAGCGGATTCGTTCTGCAAGGCGCAGGATTACAAATGCGGGACAGATCGGGACATGAGAACAGAGAACAGTCTCAGATTTTTTTTTTTTTTTTTTTTTGTCATGAAAAGGAAACTACCCCAACCTCCCAAATACGACAGAATATCATCTATTTCTCATTACTTCTGCTGCGCACATAGAAGTTGCTCTTGTAGACTCGGTGAAAGGGAAAAAATAAAAGCGTAAATTCCCGTAAGAGAGAAAGAGAGGGGAAGAAAGAGAGAGATGGAGGAGGAAAAGGGGGGGTGGAGGCCCCAAGGTGCGCTTTTTTTTTTTTTTAAACCAGCAGTGCCAGCTATTATTTATGCGCGCTTCAGAGCCGCGCATGGTTAATGGGAAGCGGCTATTCATGAGGCTCTGTGCAAATGCACCTGCCTCGGTCATTCAGAGGCTTTTCTGCCCCTGCTTTGGCATAATAATGACATTAACTGTGAAAGGAAGATGAGTTTACACCGCACGGTTAAAAACAAACATGTAATATTAATTCGGTGATATTGTGGAATAAGAAATGCTTGGTGAAGTATGACCTCCAGATGATTAGTAGCAGAAAAACACATTAAAAAAGGAAGAGGATTAATGAAAGCATTATTTATTTTTTCACCCCCAACAAAATCCAGATTATACATTCATGATGGAATAGCATGCATAATACATGGAGTAACACAGCACTGGATTTCATAAATAGTTTTACTTTCTCTTAAGACAACAAAGGATGAGAGTCATTCACACTCTTTATTGCACTTCCTCTCTTTCTTCAGTCCCACATTGAGTCCTTTGTTGAATTCAGTGGGTCGTGGAAAAGTCATGAAACACTGGACTTTTGTTCCCAGTCTGTGGCGAACTTTCACCCGTAACAACCCTTAATAACCCAAAAGGGCTCAATTAGGTCCATAGGGAAACATTCAAACAGGATAATATGCTCTTTATTTTCCATTCACAGATCAAAAGGCTTACATGCATCCCCCTAAACATTGTCCCCCCCAGCGGAAATAAAACAAGATACGATGCCTGATTTGGGAGTTAATCATCGTAATTTGCTCCAGAAATAAAAGTCTTTCAGCAAATTATTCACTGGAGCGTGGTTGGTGATGATTTCCCTTTCGAGAAACATTGAAAATGGGTTGATAGATGAAAGAAATTCTTATATGTGTGTGTGATAAACATGAAGAAAGCACATTTTAGGTTACAAACAAACAACGCGCTTTATTTGGTAACCATGGAGATCTTGCGCAGTCTGTCTTAATAGCAACAAAACAATATTTTTTAAATTATAAACAATAATTCGTGAATAACTAGACATTGCGTCATCATACCGCGCCTCATGCCCTCACGTCATCAACCGGCGACGGTTTTTGAGTTTGTAAACATTGCCCGGAGACTACAGAGAGGGATAAAACATGGATAATCTCGTGAAGGTAGACAATATGTTTTGTTTTGTTTTTTTAATGAAAGGCAAGTTTGAAAGAATATTTCGCGTTTCGCGCATTTGTAACGAGCCGGTTAGCATGTAGCATTAGCCTGGACAGACACACAGGGTGCTAACGTGTTTAAATTAATGAGCAACATCACGACGCGCTCTTAGCTCAAGTGCTAAACACACAAAGATCTGCTTTGGTGGTTTCTGACGGCGGTTAATGTAGTTTTAAGTTTTCAAGCTTCAGGTCGACACGGTGGTGATTTAGAGATACACGGTGTCATGTTTACTTCATGTGTACTCGTTCAATGTTTCAGTGAGCTGTTTGTGTCGTTTACAGTTACTGCAGAAACACTTGGTTTACATCAGGGATGTCCAAAGTACTTCATTTTCATAATGTATTATTTATGGCCTGCAGGGATTGTCAGATACTGTATGGCTGGAAGGTTTGGTTGACATAATGAAGCATTTGAACCTTTAAGGACATAACTGCTGCTGTTATATATCTGTAGATGTGACTCAAAATACTGACTTTCTGCATGATTTTGTTAAAGACAAGAGCAAGAGTGACACGTTTTAAACTTAAATGTTAACAGACTTTGCATTACTCATAATAAGTGATGTTTAAAATGAACACGAGGTTCAGATTTCATGCATGAAATCTGATGCAACGTATTCCACACAGTTTATTCTGTGTTATCTGACTCCAGATGTGAAAGATTTTTTTTTAGATTTGTTCACGCCTGATTGACTTAGATTTGGTCATTTAAAAATAATAATAATAACTGATTGTTAAAGAACAGTCCATTTGTATGTATAACTCTTATTGTTCATTCTTTCATTTTCAAAATGAAAAGTATTGGCCCCCGGCATTTTCACAATGCCCTCGTTAAAAGAAGTTTGGACACTCCCGCCTTAGTCCTTCTGAATCTGCATGTTCTGTCCGTGTCTGTGTGGGTTCTCTGACTTCCTCGTGCAGGTTTACAGGTTAATTGCTGACTCTAAATTGGCCGTAGGTGTCAATGTGAGTGTGAATCGTTGTCTGTCTCTGTGTGTCAGCCCTGTTTGGTTCTCTTCTTTCATTCAAGAGAGTTTGGTTGAGGTTATTGCTGCCAAAGGAGGGTCAACCAGTTATTAAATCCAGAGGTTCACATACTTTTTCCACACTGCACTGTGAATGTTTACATGTTGTGTTCAATAAAAATATGAAAACTTATAATTTTTTGTCCAGTATTAGTTTAAGCAGACTGTGTTTGTCTAGTGGTGTGACTTAGATGAAGATCAGAACATATTTTATGACCAATTTATGCAGAAATCCAAGTAATCCCAAAGGGTTCACATACTTTTTTGTGTCATGTTTCTAAATATGTAATGTAGTGTTTTTTTTTTTTTTTTTTGAATACGCATCATTCTGCGGCACATGACGTGTCAGTGCCTCACATGTGATCCAATGTGATTCCACCAACACAACCGAGTTCCTGTGTTTCCTCAGGTGCACGGAAGTGGAGGCTATGACTCCGACTTCAGCGATGATGACGAGCAGGGAGAGTCCTCAGAGAGAGGCCTTAAAAGGTAAAATGAAAGACTGTAGAATTACATAATAACACATTTACAAACTCAAATAAGTTTAACTGTAGGAAGTCATAAAGTTCACACAAAGGCTAATATATTCTGAGCATATTTCTTCTACCATCTTTGCTTTATTCTCCAGTTGGCTGACTAACACAAGATTTTTGTCTTTGTTTGCACCTTTGTCAGGAAACGTGAGGAGGAAATCTTACAGAAGCCATTCCAGAAAGGCCGACACTCGAAGGTGGCTCACCGGAGTTTGCACTCTAATGAACTGGACAGGTGCTGTACAATTGCATTGAAATATTCCAGCCATTTAGTTTTTACATTTACTTCTATCTACGATCACGGCAGACCTTCCTTCTGTCTTCCGTCGTGTATTTTAATAGCTCATCTTGAAAATAATTCTCGTTCCTCTTCAGTCAAATACATTTTACCTGTTCGCGTCGCCATTAACGTCAGTCCTGATAATGCATATGTGAATTGCCAATAGTGAAATGAAATCATTCAATCAAAGTGAAATTGTATTTGCAATTTGTGTGCTTGTGATGTATGACACAATTAAAATAAGAGAAATCCAATTATAATCTTCACGTTTGAAATCTCATCATTACTGCCAAAATGAAATGAATTTCGCCATTGTCTTTACATTACCATCCAGAGCAGACGTGTGTTTTTATTAATTTATGCTTCTAATAAAAACCAAATGGAGCCATATTTCCTTTGTGTTATAATGGTTTCCTGTCACTCCGTTGTTCTCAGTTTTTGATCCATGTTTCACAAAATTAGGGGGACTTTGGGTGTCGGATGTCTCTATACAATAAAAGCTCTAAAATATCTTTAAATAATTTTGCGAGACCAGGACACTTAAAAGAACACACTGGTGTATACAGTGTCACACATTATGTCTTTGTTTATCTTATAGATGACTGTTCTCATTCTGTTTTTCAGAGAGGAAGCCCGGAACAGAAGAGCCCACCTGATATCAATGAATGCTGTATCCTTTTTTTAAATTAGCCTCACGTCAGTGTTTTCTTTTAATGATTTCAGCGTGACGTGATGAAACTGCATACGTTTACGCCTTATTACAGACGTGTCCACATAGTATGTTCATCTCATGTTGGTCTAAGTGCTTAGTCGCCTTCATTTGAACTAAGGAACGCAGGAAATTTCAGCTGTTTTTGCGCTTCACATGAGGGCACAAGTTAACATTCAAACAGAGACTGACCTTAAGCACATGTCTCCAGTTTGAGCGACATAAGAAGTTTGTTGGGGACTACATACTTTATTATGGAGGACAGATGGCCGACTTCAAACGCGCTACGTAAGTGTTTTGTCTCACAGTCATCTCATCACAGTCAATCTGCTCTCACTCTAGGCTAAAACTAATGACAATATGTTAACCATAACAGAACACGGGTTATGCGTTGTTTCTGTCTAATAACAATTATTAATCACACTAGTTGTCGTTTTCTGCTTATCCGTGCATTTGTGATCGCAAGACTTCTCATCGGAACTTTCCTTTCCCTCAGAGCCAAAGACAAAACAGATGCGGATGTGCTCCGTGAGAACCACCGCTTCCTCTGGAGGGATGAGGACGAGGAAGACATGACATGGTGATCACCCCTAGTCAACTATTATTCATGCAGGCCGCTTTAATATTCAGTGTGCTTTTGATTATCACTCCCATCTCTTCTGGAAATGTTTGCCTCTAAAGGGATTCAAACTAGGTTTGAACTCATCCATAAGTAACTTGTGCCTGGTGACAAAAAAAAAAAAGTCTTCTACATTACTTCTGGACTCATTCTGTTCCAGGGAAAAAGAACTTGCCAAGAAGTATTACGACAAGCTGTTTAAAGAGTACTGCATAGCCGACCTGAGCAGATACAAGGAAAACAAGGTGGGACGAATGGGCGTTTTTAAACAGAAATACAGCCGCGGTAGGCGTTGAGTAAATGTCAAACAACGTGACAGCACGCACAGTAACAGGTGACTCATGTCTCCGGATGATTAGAGACTGTTTTAATATAGTAGCTCAACATTTTGAAGTTGTTACGCCAATAAAATGCTGAAATAAGAAGCCGGTTTCCGACAAGAAAGTAAAGGATATTGTGTGTGCGATGAGGCTGACACTAATAGCAGTATGACAGAACCCAAATGATTGCCTACTTTTACGAGGTGAAAACATAAGGACAAACATAACTACTAGAATATAGAGAAAGGAAATAATGTATAGACTCCTCAGCCTTCACAGACACCATGATCCATTGTTGCACTGGGCTCCAAAATGACACTAATTGTCCCAGCGGTGGTGCCACAAGTAAAGGTTGATATTTCATAAGTCAGACACTAATCTCTGCCGCCACCGGCCCATTTTAGATAAATGTTAACGGTGTGATGTATTTTGGCACTGTGCTCTGTCTCCAGTGACCACTGTGCCCATTCTGGTTTGAGGCCAGGCTTTAAAAACTGACAATATGTTAAACCCAAGGGCAGTGAGCTTATGGCTCCATAGCTGCACTCTTAAGCCTGGTAATGCTTTACTCAGATATCTCTCAAAGCCATGTAATATCTCACACTGTCAAGTTGTCAGATCTCTGACATTATGACAGATGACGTCTACATAACACCCCAACCCGACTTGATAATTACACGAGGCGCTGTGGATGGAATTAAAACCGTCATGACCTAAAACCCAGTTCAGTCCTCAAAACTTACCACACGTGCCCTCACAAATTAGTCATATTTGTCAATGATTGCAAATGCGGGCTTGAGTTTCATCATTCCCAAAAGTTTAGTGAAATTCTCATCAGACGTGTTTGGTAAATGAGGGGTGACGGCACGGGAGTGCGCTATGAGAGCTACGGAGAGGCAAAAATGTGCTAACCAATGTGTCATTGTAACTAATGAAGAGATTATATACACACACATAAATAAAACATCCAATCACAAGAAAAAGAAGAACAAATTAGAGAAAGATACTGACATCGAGTGCTTTTACATCTGGCCTATTTCATGTTAGAGTGCTTAGGGTGCTGCAGCAGCATTTAGACCTTCATTTCTTCCACCGAAGCAAATGCTATTAGATGCTGATGACTATTCAAATACAGAGTTATGGGAGCATTCCTTATATTAAGCTTATAAATCTGACTTTAAGATTAATCGGATTAATTTAAGGGCGCATGTCTGGCTGTTTCATCGTAATTTACTGCTGCTTCACGTGGTTTCTTTTTAAATTTGTGCCCAACAGTTTGGATTTCGTTGGCGGACTGAGAATGAAGTTGTCTCTGGCAAAGGTATGACACGCTAACTTTGAGTTTACATGTTTCTGCATGTTTTATTCATATGCATGTATACATCCGAACACTGTCTTAATAACATATAGATAAAAAGATCCCGAATCCATACTTACAAACTAATTTGAAGCAGATTTTTAGCATGTAGCGTGTTCAAACTGGGAAAATTGGCAAAATGAAATAGGCTCAAACCAGACAGTGCGCATATTGTCTGGTTTGTACTGTTTTTCTGTACGCTATTTACACTGTCCATTGAGGAACACTATTCTCCAACAATGCAAAGGAAATGGAGGAGCTGGTCACAGCCAGGAAACATTAAAATAAATTGTGGCTGGCGGTGAAACGGCCCCTAAGGATATTGGAAAACAAAAATAAGCAATCAGTCTTAAAAAGACATTCTGCATGCAGTTACCTGCAGTGTCATTTCCTGTTAGTAGAAAGCAAAACGTTGTATACTTATTGCTAAAACAGTATACTATGACGCATACTATGTATATATTGAACATAACCAGTATGTAGTATGGGTTTGGACACAGCTCAGGTGTCCTCCTCTTCCTGACAAGCCCACAAAACATTTCACAACCCCGTCCACTAGATGGCGAAAGAGATAAAGGCAATTTCCACAGCAGCACATGACACACTGTGGGTACTCCCTAACACGCCGCATGTAAGATTATTACACAAATATGTGTTTTTCACTTCATTCTGATCTATTTGATCGTCAGACTGGCTTCAGAAACCTTTCCGATATTTGAAATTGCACTTTTTTCTGCGTGTTTTCTTCTTCTTGTTATTCATTTACTGATTGATCTGTCGAATCACACAAACGGTCTCCCAAACCCGATTCATTTTTTGACAGTTTGACAGCGCTCTGATGATTACTGTCCGTTAATTGTTCAGGATTAGTGCGACTCCTGCGCTCTGTCTGCCGCTGCTATAGTGTGACAGTGTCAGATATTTATAGGTTCACCTGGAAGTACAATATCAGCTAACTGAGTGAGGATAAACCTGCCTAAACAGCTCATTGATATGCTCTGAGCCACACAGACACACACACACTCACACTGTTTATCACCGCAAATACACACAGTATGTCTGAGAAAGCTGACTAAGCCAATATATTGTTCCAGATTAAGACTGTGTAATCCCGGTCTCTGACAGTTCACCCCGTGTAGCAATACTCTACAGGAAGTGGGATTAGATCAGGTCAGAGGCACTTCACTTCAGCTGTCTGTGATTTGTGTACATTAACGATTAACAGAGAAATACTTCTTAAGCACTATTTAGAGCATGGGACACTAAACTCGCCAGTGAAATCAATACCAATCTAATCCTGTAAGGTCCTTAGTCCGAGGTGGAGAAAACACTTAAAAGTGTTTGTGTTGCAAGTTAAAGGTGGGAGAAGTGTTTATCACGGACTCAATATGATTGAGTTTGATTTAACTTGAAGGCTGATGAAGTTTAAAAATCAAACACAGGCGTCTGAGCGCAAAATCTGTACATGTACCGTAGATGAGACGAGCTCAGAAAGCGCGGTTTATCGTTTAGCTAGTGGATTAAATGTCGTTAGGCTCAGGTGTAGCGCTGACGCCCATAACAGATAAATTACACAAGACTGAACTTTTCCCCAATCAAACAGCTCCTCCGTCTCCCTCCACTATAAGGGGCGCTGCACTTCCACAAACACCTTTTTAGGAAATCACCTCCTGCTATCTGTGGACTTCAGGGCATGTTGGTATTAGGTAATGCTACTCTTCACCCAATCAGGTGGATTACGAAGAGCGCTGCCCTTTCTTCTCATGGCCACGGCGTGATATATGGGACGAAGGAATGTGCCGTACAAGTAAAAGGTTTTCCCGATGATGATGAAGGAGAGCAAGAAGGGACAGATTGTGTCCTTGTATCAAGCAGAGCAGGAGTCCTGAATTTCCCTCCGTCTTATTGGATGAATTCTTGAAGACTGAGATCTATTTATATAGTTCACGCTCCTCCTCCCTTTTTGTCTAGTCCAGAAATATTCATACCTCTGAAAGATTTACATGAATTCTTCCATTTATGTATGAGGGAAAGAGGATGCCAGAAAGTCTACAAAGAGCAACTGTGAATGGACCTCAAAGTATTTTCTTCTGCACAGAACATTTGCAAAGTTTGCTACCTTACAGTCACCTTCTTTCTTACCTTCATTGGCGCCTTACAGTGCGTTTTTGTGCGTCACTGCCACCAACTGTTCATCAGTGGAACAGCGAGAAAATGGTGGTGAGAATGCGTATCCCATCGTCCATTCACGTGCTCGGAATCAGGGACCGATTGGTCTCCACGTGGTACGTTTAACCGTCCACGTAATTCACATCAGCAACTACTTTGTCAAATGTCGACTTCCAATGAAATGTGAGTCGTGTTTCTGTAGCTAGATAAATCCTTCATTGAATGAGCACATCGGATATTAAAATATCTGTGCTTTACGCTAGAACACATAAACATCTGGGGTGTAAGTCATGCAAGGAGCTGCAATCCAAGCCATGTTTTTCTGTGGGTTTCTCTTCTGGCATAAACTGAGCTTTAGTCTTGCTGTCAGGAGGAGGTGAAAGGCCAAAGGTAGCTGACGTCCAGGGCTTATTTTTGGTGGGCCTCCTGTCAAAGTAAATGGAGTGTGGTCTTGGCTTATGTAACTTTTCAGGCTTTAAAAAATGGTTTGAACATGCTCGCCACCACACTTTTTCTTACAGCGCAGGAATCAGTCGTGACCCACCTCTGCTGCCTGTGTTTGTCTAACACTGTTAGCTGGACCATGAGGCCACTTTAAACCTGCACTGTGACATTACAGTTTTTGTGAGTTACTGACTTATCGGTCTTTTAGTTTTTAGTTGGTTTGCAGTGTTTTTCTTCTGATCCTACCTTGACTCCATCCTCCCAAGACCTGTTTGTCAGGAGCACACGCAGCATATAATCTGCTGACGAAGGATTTAGTTTGAATATTGTCACATCCTATCACAACATTTGCAGTTTCCCTTCATCTGCTTTTATTTTTAAGTAAAATGAAAGTGATGGACCGATTCAAGGTGATTCAGTTGCTTTAGCTTGGCCCGGGTCCCAACATAAACAGGATTTGTTCTTTGTAAGGAATCCTGCTGGGCTCTGTTGTGCCAGACAAAATAAATCAGCCTCAGAGAAGTAACTGAGTGTATTGTAAGTGTTAGAAGTTATAGCCCATTAGCCCGCAAAGCTTTCAGAGTTGCCCCGTCTCACAGTACAGACAGCTACAGAGTCTAGGTGTTTTTCTGTGAGTATATGCGTGACTGTTGTATATTAAAACGAAGAAATATAAGTATTTGTCAACAGATCACAGAAGGGGAAACAGATGGAACGCAGATCTTTGGACACATACGGTAGAAAGCATAAATTCAGTGGTATGTAATGCTCTCGGGTCTACTTGGGTAACAGAATGCTGTCGAATAAATAAAAGTTGCAAAACAGAGTGTTGAACTTGAAGTCAGCGGTCTGGACTGCTTGTCGATGTGAAAGATAGACATAAAAAGGCTAATTTGGATCCAGAGTCAGAGGTGGGAGCGTGTGCTTGGAAAAAAAGAATAAGTCTTTTGGATGCCAGTTACATTCCCAATATTTGAAAAATCTGCCTGGGGGTAGTGAGCGTGGATCGTTCAGTGTTTTCCACAGGCTGAGAATTTATTAAAGGTGGTCGACCCAGAGGAAGGCAGGGGCAGAGGGTGGTGAGTGTCAAGAGTTGACTGGAAAGCAGCTCTGAATTCACAAGCTCAATAAGTATTGCACAAGTGGAGCACTCTGACAGACTTTTAAAGTTTGCACTTTAAGGTTACAAATAATCCCTTGAGTGTGTTAAGGCCATCTAGATAAAGTATTTACAATATAGCTAGCTGACTGATCACTTTTGATGTTAAATTCAGCAAATTTCTCCGCTACCTGTCAGTTTTACGTGCCTGTGCACCGCCCTGGACCTTTAAATGATAAATAAAGTGAATCAAACTGAGCCACACAGCACTAACTTATTATTTCGGCTGGGATTTGTCTGTCAGGCAATTGTTGTTTGCAATATATCATATTTGTCATGGTACTAGATTCCTCCAGAATTTAAGCACTGCACACAAGTTACTCACTGGCCGGCAGTCTCGTGGAAGTTTGTAGAGCTTTGTTCTCCAAAGCTGTGACGTCATAGTAATAGTTTTACTTTTTGGGATGTACGCTTGTTTTGCTGAGAGTTAGATGAGAAAATTGATACCACTCTCAATATGGTGCTGTATAACAGCTGGTTATCTTAGATTAGCACAAAATACATTTTTACAGAGGTTATGTGCCGGACTCTGTTTGGCTGGGTGCTGTGACTTTGTTCTGCACGTTGCCTAGCGACCTCATTGTGACAACAAGACTCCAGGAAGTTGAAATGGTCTTGAACCTGCTCTGGTAGGTGGATTTTGTTACCTTACGACAGAGCTAGTCTCTGGCTCAGGCTCATAGTTCAGCTTTCAACAAAAAAGCCAATAAGTGTGTCTCTTAAAATGTGTAACTGTTCCGTTAAACAAGGTCTCGTGTAATAAGAATATATCCACAGTTGCCTTCTATTCAATAAGAACGTGTCTTGAAAGTAACTTGACTTTCTGTTAGTCACTGTCTATGGAGGACATTTTGTAAAAAAAACAGGCCAAGTTTTATAATAATGTGTCCTTTGTGAACTTTTAATAGCCTTCCACAACTGACTAAAAAGTGAAAGATCACTGGCTCAGGTCACTGCCCTGTGACTTCATCCTTTGAATGTTAATTATACAGCCATCTGTCCTGCGGTGTATCCGTCTTGATCTCAGGCTGCTGGCTAGTGGCATTAGTAACCACTGACGTAGGAACTTTCAGGAGTTTCCTCTCGTTAACGGGTTTACTCAGCTGTCCTGATGCCAGCTCTTTTCATGGATCATGGGAGGCTCACGTGAGGATACCCACTACTTGTCAACAAAGCACACAGCAGAGATCCTTTGTTTCTAAAACTTTACACAGAGAGCCATACGGTCAGAGCTGCTTTGTGTTTTTAAAAATCTGCCTTCTGAAGACAGCGCCAGTAACTAAAGTTGTGCTTATTAGCTTTTTCATGTGGAAGTAAAGTTTCCTGACCTTAATTACATTTTTATGTGACATTTGTTTCAAAGGAAGCTGTCCAGAAACAGCTTAGCATTGACTACACTCTGTTGTGAGTAGCTGGAGGGGCAGACACATTCACACCCTCCATGTTGTAACCTTCGAATATATCACATTCTTTTATATTCGACACCGAGCTGTTTCTCTGCAGCAGCGAGGGGATTCAGTGCCTTGTTCAAGGGCACTCGGTTTTGTGTGGGCAAAGCACAAGCTTTTACCTCCTTTCTAAAGAGATACAAAGCTGCTCTCTGTGTATGCAGTAGGTGTATTTGATTGGGTACTTTGTGTGCGTGATGGAGAGGGTAGGATGTCATGGGAGAATTCCGGTGTGATTGTAATTGACGTCATGGGCGATGGTGGAGACGGGATTCTCCATTAAGGTCTCGGGGCACCCGTCACTGCTCGGAGTGTCATGGGACAGAGTTGAGAAGATGGCATTATCCCAAGTCACACCCAGATAGTGTCGGAAAGGACCTGTCGTCAAGGATTAAAAGAGATGTCCTGACATTTGCAGCTTCTCTTGAGTTTTAACAATTTAATTGGCTTTCTAAAATGTGACAGAAAAACCAAACGCTTCCACCAAATATCTCAACAACTCTCAGATGGATTGCTATGAAATTTAGTCCAGACATTCACAGTCCCTCTTTATTATAATAAATTTGGTGATCCCCTGACTTCCTCTGTAGAGTCACCACCACGCAGGGAAGCATTGGTCCAGACTTTCATGACGAAATGCGATAAATGCACAAGATCAGGGCAGGTTTTGCTTTGGTCCGGTACTTTGGTTTCGCGATGACAATCCTATTTTCCTCAGCTGTAATTTGTATTTTGTGTTATTAAGCAAATGTTAACATGCTTACTTTCAAGAATAAGATGGTAAAAGTTAAGATAGAGCTGCAGGCGTGGTTGTATTCCTGTTTGCTGATGGATAGAAAAGCCCCCATGACAAAAATGACCGACAAACTGCTGGAAGAATTGTGAGTTTTTTATTGTTTACTCCAAGCTAAAGGTTCATGGGAAAGCAGAACGTTAATATAAAATGTTGGCTGTCTTACAAAGCCACTGGTTTAGGTATTGGAAAACAGTAATCAAATAAAAATCTGAACCGTGTGGTGTCTTCTAGTCTAGAAAAATAAATAGAAATACAGCTCAATATTTCGCTTCAGAGCTACACTGGCACATTGACTGTGTCTTTTCAACTATAAACTCTAATTTCTTTCACTTAGCTGCACATAATGTCAAGCCCTCCCAAATGGTTGGGTTTAACCAGCCATCCTCATCACAACCCAGGACCGGAGCCAGAAGCATCTTTTTCCAGCTGACGTCATAGATCCTTTAATCTAATACAGCACGTGAAAGGAAAGTCGGACTTATGTCCCATGTGGCCCGAGGCCATGACGACAAGCGTCACTTCACCTGACTGTTTACAGAGTCTCGATCTTGGCATCACAGGCAGGCATCACTTTCCTCTCGCAGAGTAAGCAGCATTTCTTGCCACTGTGCCAAGAATGGACCACTCTGACGCACTTGCTCCCTCTGCTACAATCTGGAGGAACCCCGGAGACCAGATCAATGCCACCTTAAGCTCCTCTAGGGATAATAGGCAGGCTGTGCAGCGGCTGGAGGGAGGCCTGAGGGGATGAGACGAGGTGAAGAAAGGGAGATGAGAAGAAGCAGAGGGATAAGGAGGACGGGGTGTAGAGATAGGAGGAGGGGGGCGAGAGAGAGCAGCAGGGTTTCGAGGCTGCCTGACTAAATCTGAAGCGTTTGGAGATTTATAGTCGGCATTCCTTAATCCTATAATAAAGCTTTTGCCTTTTTTCTATTGCATTCTCTTCCAATTGCACCAATTCTGTTGTTTTATTATTATATATAGTCTTCCTGTGTCGTAGATCATACATTTTTCCACACAGTATCTGTGCATTCCCTGTCAGGGATCTATGGCTTTTACCTCTTAACTAACTGACTGACTGATATCACATGACTGTAAATTAAATGTACTTTATGGTTGGTATGTATACAGTACATGTGTTCTGTGGTTTTGCAGGTCAGTTCCAGTGTGGAAACAAACGTTGCGAAAAGGACGAAGGCCTAAAAAGCTGGGAGGTGAATTTTGCCTACGTGGAACTGGGCGAGAAGAGAAATGCATTGGTCAAACTCAGTAAATACTCAATATTTTCTCCAGTCATTCTGTATAAAAGTTGTGTGTGTGTGTGTGTGTGTGTGTGTGTGTAAGGCATGTGTGAGCGAGGCTGTGGCCTGGTGGGGGTTCCTGTCTAAGACCCAGCTCATAATAATCCTCCTTCAGGTATCATACTGCAGAAAATCCTGTTAGAATAATTACCGTAATTGGAGGACCCACCAGTCATAGTGAGCTCAGTCAAGCAAGAAATGACAGGCTCTTTTAACAAGCAAGTGCAACAGGTCACATCCATACATGTTGTGTTTCTCCTTATCAACTAAAAATGTAATCCCAGTTTGTGGTAATTCTAAATTCAGTTATAAATGTTTTGACAGGTCTGGTGACCACGGAGCATGAACCTAGTGTAGAAAGGCACATTGGAGACATGTAATGATAATAAATAGCAATTAATATATTAATTCCTCAGTGCACCTAGGCATTTAAATTTTAAAAAGCTTCAGATTTGAGTGTGTTTTTATGAACAGTAAAACAGGAGTTCCTCAGGGCTCTGTGCTCGGTCCGCTTCTCTTTAATTCATACAGACAGTATTTATCACACTGGAGGAGTTTTCCAGATAAATCTTTATAAAATATTGTTATAGAAATATCTGGTAGTACCATTTTCCTTGTTTGCACACATTTGTTGCAGCAATTACATCTGTTAGCAACATGAGTTGAAAGTAAAATTCATGTTTAATAGTTAAACAGAAATGATCTTGCTCAACTTTGACCTAACCCTGCTCTTGTTTTTCTTGCTAGGACTATGTCCCGAGTGCTCTTTCAAACTCAACTACCACCACAAGTAAGCTGACAAACTTTTCACCTTTGAGAGATTTTTTTTTTTTTTTTTTACCTCAAGAGATGTAGATCGTTTTGCCCATGAAGAGTGATTTTTAAAGATGCACTGCTCTGCCAGAAGTAGGACAGGTCGCCACGGACAGGCAGCACACATTATTTTGCAGCATGCAGAGTTTGGGGATTCAAACTGTGATTTATGTGTCCTGTCTGACCTTCTTACCAGTCATGATTATATATCACCTTTTTTTATTTTTACTAGTGGAATCTTGACGCAGCTGAATGTGATAATGTAGCTTTAGATGTGGAGACAAGGCTTTTTACAGTTACTTAGGATATACGTATCTTTCAGTGTTCCAGCAGACTTTGCAACAAAATGTATAGAAAGCTTTCATCCTTTTAAAATTCTACCGAGGATTTATTCATGCACCCGTGAAAGTGCCTTTGGCCCCGATGGATTTCAGGTTGTCTTCCAAAAAGAGCTATAATTGGCTGTTTTTATATTGTGAATACAGTTCATACAAAGTGCGATGCTGTTTGCAGGAGGAAGGAGGTGAAAGCAAAGACAAAGACTAAAAGGTTATCGGAGGAGAACCAGGAACCGCAGAAGAAGAGGAAGAAGAGGAAGAGATCGTCTTCACACTCCAAGAAGCACAAGCACAAACGCAAGAGGCACAGAGGTAAGACTCGACTCCTCTGCTCTGCTCTCCTCTACAAATACACTGTCCCATTAATTAGGGCAGTAATCCCATCAGATAGGAACAGCCTGTGGGAGCAGCCTTGTTTATTTATAGTTCGTTTCCCGGAAATAATATAATTCCCATTTTCTCTTGTGACATTATTGTTTTCCCTTTTGATTAAAACATATCTTATAACTCTCTCTTTTCCTCTACAGATCGCTCCACCTCCTCCAGCAGCTCGGAGGAGTCACGGGACTCGGACAAAGGTAGCGCTCATAAGTCTCTCGCTTTCTCTCTCTCTCACACACACACACACACACATAGAAGTACCTCCTCCATTAAAAAAACACTCACACACATATTGGACAGTTTTTGATCTACTCCCTCAGGCCTCTAGCTGTGACCCTCCCCCAACCTTCTGGAGTGAAAACACCCTGACAGTCCTTACTGGAAATACATCCATTAGTCCTGTTGTGAATAGTAATAGACAGACAGCAGGTCTGCTTTTCCTCAACTGTCCTGCTCTCCCATTCCTCTCCTCTCCTCTCTTTTTTTTCCCTCCCCTTGTCTTTTTGCCCTTCACGGTGAGCAACGTGAAATGAAGTATGTCTTTGCCCCCCCCCCCGTGTTCCTGCTCTGTTTATTCCAGGATCTGTCTGTCTGTCTGGATGGATGGATGGCTGGGTGGGTGAAGTAGTACACAAAAACAAACTTTCTCTGTTCAGAGGTTATGTCGCTGAGTTCAACATGCATCGGAATTTGTACTCAAACACTCTCACACTTAGTTTCTGACTTTGTCTCAGCTGCACATATTTGAAGAACGGCATGTAATTTATGATTGATGTGTCCGGGGAGGGTTAGGAACTTTGAGGTTACGTAAAGGGGGGGACTTGTGTTTATACTAGAGTCACATTGAAGGGTGGGTGGCGAAGCAAAACTGCAGGCTCCGGTCAGGTGGCAAAAATTTGCTGCTGACAATAAAACTGACAAACAGGGTCGACCTAGTTTTTCTTTTACGGAAGTGTGACCGACCGCTCTCTGAAACTCTCCCGCTAGACTCCGAAGGTGGCGCTGAGCCAGATGGCCAATCCGAAGCTGACCATTGGCGAGGACCCGCCCCAGCGGTGGAGGAAAAGTCAAGGTGAGGATAACAGCTAATCTCGGCTTCATATTAAACCACACCCAGTAAGCTGCTGTAAGACCATCAGAGACAGTTTTTACCACTTAGCCTACATAGGTTACAGATCTCTATATAGCACAGTATGTAGACCACTTAGATACCCTGCACAAAGCTGCTCTGAATTGTCAGGAAACTCACTGAACCTCTAACCTTCTCCTGTCACATTTAGTTTCATCCAGAGCTTGACTAAAATGTAATTAAAGTAAAGAAACAAAGCGCTAACACTGCCAGAGTTAGTCAGGGGCCACCCATACAGAGTATTTATCAGTCTGTGTTAGCACCATGCATAACTTCTGTTCTTTTGTTTGCTTTATCTGTCCAGAGAGGAGGAGTTTGATGAATACTTTGAAGACATGTTTCTTTGACAGCTGGTATCGGCGGCGACCCTGCTGTGACTACGCTTCGTTCTGCACGCCGCAGACGTTAGTTAGTTCTTTTTTGAGTCGTGCTCTTGTCATTCTATGTTTAATTACTGCAACAGAAATAAACATAATGTTTTCCCTGCACCTGTCAGCGTTTGATTTACATGTCTGTCAGCATACTGACTCATTGTCTCAGCAGAAAGTAACTGAATAGCTGTTGCTATGGTGTGGCTCTGAGGATGGTTGTGACTTTTGGTCCAGGGTGTCTCCACAACTTTATGGTGGAATAGCATGAAAAATGTACGTCTCTTGATGAATTAAACTTTTTGATATATCCATTATTTTGGTTAATGAACAAATATTTGCAGAACCAATGACCTAGCCTTAGCCGTACATTGCTTTCAGTGCTAATTAGCATCTGCATGCTAATAGGAACATGGCGAATATTAAACATTTTTCATCAGAAAGCTGCACATAAGGGAGATGAGTGTGTCAACCTTTCTTTCGTCTTTTCGTTAGCGTTGTCATTGCAAGCATGCTGACGTTAGCATTTAGCTAAAAGCAACCATGTGCCTAAGTGACAGCCTCACAGAGCAGTTAGCTTGCCTGTAGACTCTTAGCCTTGTTTAAATATGTTAGAGTTACCTAAATCTCTTTATCAGTTGAATTACTACAGTAGTACTCTTCCTGCATACATAGAATTCAGGCTTGGTGATACAAAAAGAAGCGAGCGCTACGCTCTCGAAAAAACAAACACGGATTAAGCTCGAGATGTCCCTCTCATAGCCAAGGACAGATTGAAGCGCTGCCTTCGCTTCAACTTCCAGAGAAGGAAACTGCGTGAGGTTGCTGGGAGATTATAGACCTTGGCTTAAATAAAGACAATTACTTTGCCTCTTAGTGCTTAGTCTGTCTCGGTATAACTTTCTTCTCTGCTTTGTCGTTTACTGTGTGATTCATGGCGATGTAAGCTCACAAGTGGTTAAGTGTAGTGAACGGTACATTAAGTAAAAACAGCCTGTTGTTTTTGAGCAGGCCGGCCACTGGGCCGTGATTTGGCCTATGGCTATAACTTGAACACCTGGATGGATTTAGAGTTGATCAATTGTGCTGTCAACATCTTTTTTTTTCATGGTTAAAAATGTTTGTCTTCACAGTGGCCCTTGTGGATGTCCAGGGGGGAATTTGTTATCCCAAATAACAACAACTATTTCAAATGTTAAAGCTCCCCTTCCTACCATGTTTTAAGACTCCTTGAAAATTTTTGTTTCCTATAGTATGGTAGCAAAAAAGTGGAATAAGTTAATTTAAAATGAAGTACTGGAATCAAAGTTTCAGCCATATGTGTGTAAAATTTCTGCACCACACTTATGTAGGTTGCATGCTGGATCATGACTGGCTTGAGCATAAACATTTCAGAGATGACAGGAACTTCAAATTTTGAGGTGAGGTCCCTCGAACTGAGGCTGATGGTGCAGCCTGTAGAGGGGGCCGGCTCTGCACCCGCTGACCCCTGAGCATCCAAGGGAATGAACAGTCATGTTGATGCAGAAACAGAATGCTAAATTATAGGCCTTGTCTTTGTCAAATATTCCATCTTGTCATAGCAGGCCTGCACTCAAACATATATTATATGCGCTGCTGCAGCGCACGTTGTTGCAAATGGCTATACTTGAAATTAAAATGATGACAAAACCCGACGCAATCTCCAGTTTTCTGCCCGTAGAACCTGCAGACAGGACAGGCAGGACACGGGATGCTGAACAAGATGGCCAGACAACGTTGTATCGAGCAGGGATCAGAACCAAGCCACTGATCCTCTTTCCCTGGAGGCTCATCCAGCTTTGGAGCCTGTAAGATCTCTGCACGATATATGACTAAGAATGAGCGCTGTCACTGCTAAGCCCAGGGTGTCATTCTAAAGAGTTCATTCTCTGTCTCGGTCTAACCTTCGTGTGCATGTGAGTCAAGTGCGGATAAGACAAAGTATCACCTTCCTGTGTGTGTGAGTGTGTGCTTTACTGAGAAAAAAGTGATTCTTTCTATTCTTAAACCTCCATATATTCCTTTATTTGCTTACACATATTACATCTCATGACACATACATACATACAGGTCATTTCATACGTCAAATGATTTCTAATGTCTGAATGACAGCTGATGGGATAAGGACAAAGTATACAGTGGTATCTCACAAAAGGATCCTTGAAGGAAAAGCAAAGAGTCGTTTTTTTTTTTTTTTTATCACTGGAGGCAGAACTGGTGGTGAAACCCTCCATTTAAAATGTGTGCAGCAGGAACAATGAGGTAAATGGTTAAATCATTAAAACATACCACTCAGGGGTTGATTCAATAAATGTTTTTTTTTTTTTGTACAGTTTTGGCTCCAGTAATCAAAACAGCTCCACGCTTCACCCTCAAGCAGCAGAAAAGGAGTTTCCAGGTAGTCCCAAAGCCATTCTGATTGGATTAAGTGCCTCTGATTGATGCTCCGTTGATTAGAGGAGATGACATTGTGTAACAGGAAGCTGAGAGCTTGCCTTTGCACCCGGGAGGGACGTTGCTAAAAGTGTGTACGAAAGTTCGCTGGGGGGGGGGGGGCGTTGCGCTGTCAACTTCAGATGCCTGACCAGATCAAGTTCAATTCAGGTTTATGCGGAGAGGAGTCGTGGGGGAGATTCACACTGAGTTGACATCAAACAAAGTCAGTTATTGCGTGATTCATCACACGGTTGCATCAGCGAAGCGCGAAGCCTGTATCGTCCATACAATCAATGATGCTATAGCTGCATCTGCCACATTTTAAACACAAAGTCGTCGGCACACACACATAAGGCTTTGGTAGCCTGCTTTACCTCCTCTGTAAGAAGGGTATTTAAAGTCTAAAGCTGCGTGGATCTCGAACGCTGGCTGGCAATCAAATTAAATCCCATCAAATCTTCTTACAGGAGAGGTAGATCTACTGTGCTCCGTTTGACTGACTCCAACTGTTGCCTCTTTAGAAGAAGCAAAGGTTGCTTTTTACTGTACATCCTTCAAATCAGTTTTATGCTTCAGATATTCTTAAGTTTACACAATTTACACATTTTACAATTTCTATGTAATAAACTATATACATGTGAAATCATGCATGTTTAAAAGACGTTTTGAATCGATATGGAATCGCAATTTTTGCTCTAAACACTGCTGTAAATATCTTTTAAAATACCTTTTTTTTTTAGTTCTTTTTCCAGGCCGTTGGACATTCAGCTCACAGGTGTTTTCCAAAGCTGACAAAGTTTTCACATTTTCTAGATTCACAACGCCCCCCCACCTCCCTCCTCTCTCCCAAATGCTCGTCTCAAGCGCAACAATCCGCGAAGACAGTTCAAGTACAAAATTCTCAGACAAAGAATCAAAAAAATATATATATACGTATATAGATAGATTGCATATTTAAAATAATTACACCCTTACGCAACTCGTCGGCGTCCTTTGAGGTAAGAGAACGTCAGCCCTTGTTTGATTGAGTGTTACCGCCCGGTTTGCTACACGGATCCTTCACATCGAAGTTTTCCTGCTTGTGTGTTCGAGGAATCGGCTCCACAACTCGTGCTACTTTAACTGTTCGCCAGAAAAGACTGAATTATAACCCAGAGCCCAGTACATGTAAAGGTTATTGTGCTTGCCCTCCCACCTTCCATTCATGGCCTGCCGCTGCCAAAAACAGCAGCAGCTAAGTGCTTTGTGCAACCTACAGTACTGCTATACAGCGTGGTAATGTGACTGCCAATAGGAACACTGTGTGAAAACTATTGCTTTGGCATGTTTACACCCAACATGCAGCACCCTATTTGAGCTATTAGTGCTAAAGATTTACTTAAGCTTGACTTGGAAATTTGCGTACAGCTCATGAGCGTATCCAAGCGTGGTTTCGAACCATGCATGTCGGAGAGGTTTCGATTATTGCTATGCTAAAGGGAAATGTGTGTTGTCCATGTTGGTTTTCAAATGTTCATGGCAGAGGAAGTTTCAAACACATCACATCATCCGAGTCAAACGGCTTCTCTTGCAGTCAGAGTCCCAACATTACTTCTTGGTGATGTTTCTGACTCTTCCCTCCTTGGAAGATAGTTAGGCTGGACCGCAGGCTAGACCCGACTACTCTAGACTAAAGTTAGGCTAGACTGAACCAGACCAGGCCAAGCAGGGCTGGACTAGACTGCACCAGAGCGGACAGCACCTAACCAGAGACAACTACGCTGGTGTAGATCAGACCAGACCAAGCTGGCCTAGTCAAGCTCCAACTAGACTAGTTGCCGGACCAGAATAGGCTAGCGCAGCCTAAGTTGGTCCTAATCAGACCGCATCAGTCCAGATCCTGAAGCATCGGAGGAACTTAGCAGATGGTGCATGTCTTTGATTTCCCGTCGCCTCCACCAGCTAGGTAAACACACAGGATTACAAAAAGGATCAATACAAGTTGATAGTGAATACAGAATTGAAGCAATAAACATAGATTTTATATATATTTTTTACATTTCCTGGCTTCCTCTTCTTCCAACTTCTTCTTCTGATCCTCGATGGCCTTCATCTTTGCGTTGTATACCTCCGCCTGCTCGTTCCAGTGTGACCTGTTGTTGTTCAGACCATCAAACATGGGCTTGATCTCCTGGTGGAACCTGGAGAACTCCTGATAAAAGAAGAAAACACACAGGATGTAAGTGTCGTTCACTGTGGAGGCAAGAAGAACTTTCAGTGTTGCAAAACACATGATCGACCACGGGGGACGACAGACTTTATGTTCATAGCTGTGGATGTGTGTGTTCTTGTCCAGATACCATCCTGACAAACTGACAAACAGCTAGCTGACATTCCTTCTGGGTTCAACAGGTCCATATCCATATATCCTGAAATCCAGCCTACAACAACACACCTGCGAAGCTAATGATGAGACTGGAGGAGAAGTTATTGAGCTCAGTGCTCATTTTGTTGGTTTGTTTGGTCTGTTTTTCTTTAATTAGACTGCATTATAGATCAAGTGTACATTAAGGTTCGGGTAAATACTCATCTGACACAGTCAAATGAGTATTTGTTGCACAGTGTGAGCTTGGAAATAAATGCTATTGCCTTGAAAATAAGTAACAATTTAAACAATGGACTTAAGGTTAATGACTTTGGTTACTTTTATAGTTTGAATTTGCAGAGCTGGTGCTCAAAGCTGATTAAATTGAACTGAATCAAAACAACTCCAGGACAGAATAAAATTTTTCACGGCACGTTGCTGAAAATCAAAATCAAACAGAGGCTGGATTAAATCGCTACACGCTTCTTGGACTGTTTAAATTCCAGCAGATACAGACGAATTGTTGGAACTGACTCCAGAATCCATGTCTGCCTGCTTTGAGATCCACCGTCAAACCATCACCTCCCCCTTCCAATATTTATATTCATCTTTTGTTTTTTGTAGGAAAAATGTCGGCGCTGTGCCGTGCGAAAGCTGTTGGTTACCTTGTATACAAAGGAGCAGACAAAGTCGATGAAACCACACTGCATCTTGGGTAGCTGCTCGGCACAGTTTCTGTCCATCATGGGCTGAGAGAGACAGAAGAGAGAGAGTTTCAAATGAAAAACAACCCTGCTAAAGAAGAAAAAAAGAAATCGCGCGAAGACCCGAAGAGAAGGCACAAGATGTGTACGACACTTACAATTGGTTGTTGGTCCAAAACATTTCTCTCCAAATCTCCCTGTTCCCAGAATTCAGCAGCGACCATCAGAGCCACCTGGAGAGGAACAGAGGGACAAAGCATGATGCAGGGAAATGAAAGACGGATACAAGTAGGAAAGAGTTCAATCTCAGGACATTCTTTGATCATGTGAGGGTTAACTTTGATCCTTTCCAATCAACAGTTTTTACATGTTGGTCGGATGAGTCTCTTCTTCCAGCTCTAAAAAACAAACCCAGTCTTTGCTGTCATGGATTCACACTTTCATGTAAAATTAGCTCCTGTACTTTCTGTGTATTTTATCTGCTTTGCTATATGTTCTTAAATCAGCCCATGTGAAGGTTGTGGTGGCCTCTCACCTTGCTCTGCACCTCCCAGGGTTTGGTGATAGCTGACAAGTCACAACCTGTCATCATCATGGCCCTGGAGGTGAGAGACAGACAAACACAGTCAAGGGAGAGAAGTTGCAGAAATCTCACAAATTCAGTGAGGTGGACAGCTTGAGTCAGTTACATACATGACGATTTCCTTCCTGGTGGGGTTGTTGGAGATGTAGGCAATAGCGTCCTTTTCTTCTGCCATTGGCTCTGTAGCGTTCACAATGTTTTGGAACATGGTTCTCTTTCTGCGCGTGGACAAACAGATAAGCAAATACGTAAACTTTCCGTAAAGCGGCAGCGACTGAGGCAGCCAAAAGGAGGACAAAGGTGGACAAACATTGATGATGCGTTACTGCAGAAAACCTACTTGAAGTAAAGGGCCAGATCAGTGGCGATGATGCAGACGTCAAACAAGTGCTGCACGTGCTCAAACTGGCGCTTCTGGAGGTTGCAGAAGATGTTCAGGGCCTGCGAGAGATGGGTGGAGAGCGGTCAAAAAGGCGCCGCCTTTTCCCATTTATGTCTGGTGTTTCTTCCTTTATTGCATGTTTTAATTACCTCATCACCCATGAGCGTCTTGCTGTACTCCAAATGGTGCCTCTCCATGATGGAGGAGCCATGGAGTTTAGCCAGAGGATGTGCACTCCTGCAGAAAAAAAAAAGGTTGGATTGGAAAATAAATTTCAGGTTAGACACACGCGTGAAATTTCCTCCACGCGCAAAATAAATCCTCTAAATCTTGACTTGCTTTGTCTGGTAGAGGTTGTTGGTCCCTCTGTGGTCGATATCGTGGCAGAAAGCAGCAGCCACCATGGCAAAGGCATCTAGATCAGAGTAGTACTTCCTCAGCCTCCCTGTCTGTGGGCGGAAGAGACAAATCGTGGATTGTGATGTGCAGTAATGGCCGACTGTGACCGAGCGTGATCTGTTCTGTCGTTGTGATGATTGTTGGTAAGCTCTACTGTTGGGGTTCACGGGGCGTTACCTGCAGCAGGCAGAACATGGTGTGCCCTACGTTGAAGCCGTGCCTCCAGTTGTGGTAGGTGATGTCACGGTAGCCCTTCCTCACCGTGTACATCCATCTGGTCAGCGTCTGAGATGGAGAAAGGGAGAGGATTTGTAGCCACAGCATGATGTGTCCTTGAGAGGCTAATAAATGATCACGCCTGCTCTCTTCCCAGCAAAACAGACTGATGGCAGATTGCATGTCACCCGAAAAGATTCACCGATGATGCTATGAACATTCATCCTTAAGGGTCAATGTTTCTTTTCTTTATATATTTTAAACAAGTGGATCGTATGTTTGCATTTAAAGTTCTTCAATCCAGTCAATTCCAAATATATTTTAAATAAATACTGATAAAATCCAACATTTTGGGGGGGGAAATAATGAGCGTCATGCATACAATTATATTGCAGCTGGACAATAGCAGTGCCTGCAGACACAAATTGGGATGTTCTCCGGATACTCAGGACCGCTTGCACAACCGGCACCATTAAGAGCATCCTGTTACATTCAGGTGCCTCACCTCTGCAGGAACTTTAAACTTTTCAACCACTCCGAGCTCAAAGAAAAGGCGAATGCCGGCTTTGATGAGGTCGAACTCTGAGACGGGGAAGTCGCTGAAGCCGAAATTGTACAGATTCTCTCCGTTGACGTTGTTGGCTGGTGGGCAGGTTGCTTTCTGAACAAAAGAAACGCAAAGCAAATCACACACACCCATTCGATACTTAACAATTGCACGATTACAATGTCAGTCTCAAGAAAGCACTGTAATGTAAGATTTTGCTCGGCAGGTGTGAACAAAAACATACCAATAGTTTGTACATCTCTTTCTGGTCGCAGTCTTCGGGGTCTGCGTCAAACTTCTCCTTGGTGTTCTGGTTATAAAAGACAGAACGATCATTTAAACCAGCATTTACATTCGACCTATGAAGACAGAATGTGTTTTCAGACACTTCAGACAAGCGCCCCAAGCTGTAACCTTGTAAACTGTTGTGTCATTTTTTTCTAATGTTAGCTGCTGAATGGATAAGTGATCCTCCAGAGCTTTCATTAGTCCACTAATAGCCTCTATCGAACCTCTGCTACTCACCGAGCATTAACCTTTGACTACTTTTTAATTCCCGCTTGAGTGGCCTTTTGATCAAATGCTGAGAGACATCAAAGGGGGAGAGAAAATGTGGAGGAAAGTCAAGGCGATACTGACCAGAATGGACTGCATCTCATTTTTGGTGCATTTGGTCTGGTACATGAGCATCTCCTGGGCGATGTCTTTCCTGTACTCCATACGGTTCAGCTTGTCGTAGGTGTCGCAGTTCAGCACCGACCAACCCAAGAACTGTGTCAGGGCCTGGTACGAACGGCGAGAGTGAGAAACAAAGAATGAGGGGAGAAATGAAATGCATCCAAACAAGAAGCGACCGAGCCACCCTGATGTATTTCTAATTATTATTACCTCATTAATTAAGCTAATGAATGCGAGTGCCGAATACATTCAGGTACTTTTCATCACTTAACACACGGGTGGTACTACAGCAAACCTTTCCTTCATTAACATGCAAATGTATGCTCCAAAATCAGAACAAATCTTCCCCTTTATGGTTGAAACCTGCGACACGGCGGGCGTCTACACACAGACAGACAGATGACATCATGACGTCCCAAAAAGAGATATATGAGAGCCTGCTGCTGACCTCGGTGATCTGTTCATCGTGTTCGTCAAACGGCTTGCCGTCTTTCCTGTTGAAGAAAGTGGCGATGCCCACGATTTCTTCCTTCTTGTTGACGATGGGGAGCGACAAGACGTTCTTGATGACAAAACCTGTGTCATCCACAGCCTCTTTCTGGAAGACAGTGAAATAATACACCGAACATGAGCATCAAAACAGTTTGATATTGTACAGGGAGGGCCTTAATGTGTCTAAGTATATAAGTATATATACATAATTCAAATAATGTGGGTTGACAGAGAACATCTCCTCACCTGGAAAGTGAAGAAATCGTCTGCAGCCACGTTCATCATGTTGCAAATCTGCAGGCGGTCACATTAAAAACATTAAAGTCAGTCGAGCATTGCAGCCTACATATCATTTGTTTAATGTAAGTCAAGCTGTGTCCTTTGTTTGACTACATTCTTATGCTGCCACATTAGATGCTGGTATGTCTCCACCAGCCGGTTCCCACTCGATTGTCATAATTCTTGGGATTAATTTTAATGATTCTGATAATGCGTCGCCCTGCAGCAGCCGCGAGAGACTTACAAAGCCGTTCTCTGCAACGTAGGTCGGTAGTCCGCTAACCAGGGCCCAGTGATCTGCAGGCGGTCCACTGAAAGAGAGAGAAACATACAGAGAGGTGTGAGCTGGAGGGAGATAATTATTCTCCGAGAAACAAGTTAAGCAGTGCTGACTCTCAAGCATTATGATGCCTCTGCAAAAAAACAACTGCAGACAGGCATGAATGCTTCATGTATTTTAAAATATATACGATGCTTCCATTTTCAAGTGTCAAAACAGATTTGTACAAAAACTAAGTTAGGACTTTGTGGATTTATATCTTACGGTATGACTTTGATCTCTTCTTTGCTTTCCAGGAGGTAGTCAATGATCTTGTAAAAGTTGACTTCCTGCATTAAAAACAAGAAGCCTGTTAGAAATTATTAATCATCTTTAAACTACGTTACACAATAGGGAAGATGAAGAGAGTATGATTTAAAATACTACAAAACCGAATTAATGAGGAGAAAAGCAAGTTTATTACCCTGCCGTCTGGTGTTTTTGGTCCTTTATAGGGTTCCACATCTCCCAGCTTCACCGGCCATTCATCATAGAATTCCTACAGGGGGAGAAAACACAATTAGTTTTAAGTTATACATCGCTGTATCCATGAATGCAATCCATTCAATCCTGTTCTCCCTGCAAAAATCGGATCTACTCCGCAACACCGACCTTCTCTTTGGTCATGTCCAGCAGACCCACTGAGTATCTCTGGCATTGTAGATAGGTCCTCACAGTGTAGAGCGCTTTGTGGAACTGTCTCTCAATGTCTGTCAGCTCCTCAAACACTTTACTGGCCGACCACAGCAGCACCTATGAGCCAAAGAGCAGCGGTGAGTTGCGGGTGTTTAAACATTTAGCTGCGGCGTATATAGCATGAGCTCTCAGAAATACAAAACAGGCAACCAAAGGAAGGTTTACCTGACTCCTTCTGGACTCCACATTGAACATGTAGGCTGTGAAATGCTGCAGGGCAATGACTTGAGCAAAGTTCATGTACTTGTGGAAGAGCTAAGAGCCAAGTAAGAGCAGAGGTTTTGTTAATACAAAGCAGCACGTTTAGCTACATTTCCTGCAGCAAAGGTGTGATTTATTATGTAAAGTGAACTGTACAGGAATAACACCGAGAGAAGGGTACATATCCTTAGAATGTTGCTGACATATGATATGATACATGGATTTGCATGATAATACCCTTTATAGGTCTTTGCAGTTCATTATACTTGCAAATATCAAACCCTCTGTTGACTGATTGAGACAGATGAAGTCAAAACGAGTCTGTTTTACCTAAAAACTGTTTACATTTTGCAGATGCGTGATTTTTACCCAGTATGTCAGGAGATAGAGAGAGAAGTAAACAATCTCTGACTATACCTAACACAAAGAATGCAGAGATATCAGACATTAGAATGCATGCCTCTGCCCTGGGCATCATTTCCATAAATCCCCTCCTTAGATCTTTTTACTCTCAGTTTCTCAGCTATCTTCAGTATAGCTTAAAATCAACCTCAATAGTCTATAAAAACATCATTTCCATCTGACCCAGTTCAGTCTTTATGGAACTGTGCCTCAGTGTGAGTTTATAGCTTCTGAATAATAAGAAACAGCCGTGAATGTGCTCTGATACAGACTACAGAGGGAGCATATTCCAGTTAAATCATTATATCTTTTTCATTTTTCTGTTTTTTTTCTCCAAGTGGAATGCTTCACATGTCAGTCAGTCAGGTCTGATTGGCTCCCACTGACATAACGGGAGTGTTCTGCACCCTACCGATGAGATGTAATTACAGCAATAATGTTTAGTTAGTTGCAAATTTTAAATGGCAGAACGCAGGCTTTATTTTTTTTTTTTATAAAGTAGCAGACAAGCAACTGCTGATATGATAAACAAAGAAGTGCTGCAGAACATGTTTTGTGTGTGTTTTAGCTGCTTGAGACACAGAAAACTACTATGAAGAGTGTCCGCAACATAACCCCGCTCCAGCTCACTCAGTAAATCACATGGGATCAGAGTGAGTGTGTATTCTTACCGTTTCATCCTCTGCAGAGAACACATCAGCTCCTATTTTGTTTAGTGCCATGACAACTCCAAGGCACTCTTTCTCAGCCATCAGAGGGTACGTGAGCATGCATTTAGTCTTGTATCCAGTCTGTTTGTCCACAAAGTCACAGAACTTTTTATTCTGTATCAAGAGAAAGGGGGGGAAAAAAAGGTTTGGTTGATCACTGACATCCAACACATTCATATCTTCTTTTCGTTCTATGCAGCTGAGGGTTGTTTTTATGCAGGCTGCATGTCAGATTCAAAGATTCATATTCACAAATAATCGAACACTGACTTTCTTTCCAATAAAGGGCAGCATGCTGTCTGATCTTTTTTTTTTTTTTTTTTTAAATAAATGAACTCCTATTTGTTATTTATTTGGTTATCAATATTCTACTATTGGCTACGCTTGCTGCATTCACAAGCTGGGTGAGTCTACCATGATACTCTGCAGTGTTTAGCAGGCACGAACACATGACAAGCCCTAATGAGTTATCATAAATGTTGTTGCAAACAAAATGACTTGCAGTCAAAATATATCGAATCACACACAAAGCCAAATAAAACCGCTTTCATTCATATTTGACCAATTTCAACATTTGAAGTTGTTTGACATTTCTTGCAAATGCAGAATTATTTATAAATTCACTTTTTTCTTTTTTTCTTCAGAGCAACAATAGCAAGAACCTCATCATGTCCTCTCTCTGTCTCTCTCTCATGGTGATAACTTATGAACCTGATGCTGAGCACATTTAGGAAGAAACTATTTTGTGCAACCAAATGAAGTTTATAAAATAAAATAAATGGAATTAAACACTTATGAAGGCTACAGGGGTCATTTTCACTCACACACTTTTGACAGCTTTAGAGTCACCCACACACTACTTTCTAGGAGAGCGCGCGCACTACAGCGCGCGGGGATGACTTCTACTACTTCTCACCGCTGAGATGTCCGGAACATTTTGTGGCTTTTTGGACTGAGCGGTGAAACCGACAACACCCATATCAAGAGGGAACACGATTTCACTCTGCGGGTGGACCACGTTTGCCTCGAATTTGGACGTTGGCGTCACGTCAAAGAGGCAAGTGGCGAGCTCAGGTATTCCGTTTCTGGCCCGGCACAGGTAATAACTGACCCTGTCGGCCTGTAAGATCAGGGCAACTCTCTGCAACACTTTGTGAAAGGACTGCTCCATGGAGCCCGGTTTCTGGAGCTCCTGGACCAGCTCGAAGATGATAGCGGACTCTTGGAGAGAGTTAACATCCTTGAAGGAAGCTGTGTCCTTGATGTCGACGGGTGCGCTGAAGGCGGCGCTCAGCGCTTCGGCGCGCAACTTCTTGTCAAAGTATTCTTTGGCGAACTGCGGGTTGTTCTCCAGGTATTTCTCCACGCTGTCCTTGTCTGCCATTTTCAAATCGAGTCGTCTTTCTTTTTTTATATATTCCCGGACTGTTTTTCACAAAAGCATCACCTGCAGGGATGTGTAGAGAGTGCAGGAGAGGGGAGAAGCTGTGCTCTGGCCTACGGGGTTGGATGGATTCAGTAGCATCCGATTGCGCGGACGTGCATTCTCCTCCACGGTCCCCGAGGGAGTCTCTAACACATCCCCGTGTCCACCGACGGACAGAATAGGGCAGAGTGCAGCTTAGAGGCTGAAAGGATCAAAGTGGCCGCTAATTAATGTGACGTCATGACATTAAAACCCCAGCCCTAAGCGTCCTTAACCCGCAAATCCCAACGCTGATCATTTTATATCGGGCAATCCTCCCCCTTCTGAAGGGAGGTGGAGGCAGGAGAGAGGAGAGTGAGAGTGTTGCCAGGTCAAATGCCAGGTGGGATGCATGGTTGGTGAAATGACCAAAAAGATGTCATGAAAGCCTGTACATGAAACTACACACACACCATGACAGCTTGGAAACTCCCAAGTCCAACCACTGGCTGCTCAGTTGGAGCTCGAATTAGAGCAATTTCTGGACTCACACCAGTACCCTAACCTCCCCACAATCACTGGTTACTAGACCTTTTTCACAGCAGCCATTTTGAAATGAAATAGTAGCAGGCATTTCCAGTGATACTAATTATGGTTCCATTCCATTTATTGCAGCAGAGACTTTCCAGTGAACCAACAAGCCCCACAGCAGCAGCCTGACTCTGTTTGACCCGAGTAGAACCTTACATAGTACATTACATTGGTGTGCGGTAACATTGCATTTTCACTGCTCTATCCTTGTTGTTGTTGCCACAGCGGAGGAAGTACCTAAATAGTGTCGGCCGCAGCCACTGTTGTTCATGTTAAGAGCTATAATGGTAGCCTATCCGAGGCTCTAAATATGTGAGCTTAGCTGTGTGCTCTAATTAAATTACCAGCCATCATGGAGGTATCAGTCTGAGATCTGGAAATTGGCCAGTTAAGTGAGACCTGGATGTCTGAGAACAAGGCCCTAAACAAAGATGGCTGGCTATTATTAACTAATGCGCTGTCTGGTTAGCTGCTGGCAGGCTGGCAAGACAAGGAGCTCCCCACTATTTCTGATGTGCGGATTAAGGGAGGCTTATCAAGGGAGAGCTAGAAAAGGTGTATGGATGTGAGGCGTTGGGAGTAGAGCCTCCCATTTCACAGTGATAGACAGACAGACAGACACAGGCAGACAGAGAAATGACCAAATGTAATGATGAACATGATGAATTCTAAATATTTCTGATAGCAAATTCCAGTATTTTTCTGTTTTCTTGAACTGAATTGAATCAAATATTAATCTTAGTCTTTTTAAGTATTTTCCAGATTGTGTTAATCTTAATAAAACTGATTTTTATTTCACTCTCTGTGGTTTGGGATATTAAATTGGGTCTGTTAAACTTTTACTTAACACATTTAATTTGTGTCAGATTTGGGTGGCTCTGTTGGCAGAAAATGTAATGTAATATTCAGTGTTTCCTTAGTGTATTATCACATGAAATTAAGAATTGTGTTTTCATTATCGTAGAGACGAGTCCTGCTTTAAAGGTGCCGTCATCAGGTGACCTTACTGCAGAAAACTAACTAACATTAGCCACAGGAGGTGACTTGGTCATACCCAAGCAGTAACCTCCGTGGCTGTGAGGTGAAACCAATGCAGGCGTGCCAAAAACTGCAGTTCCTCCAACGGCCACTTGAGGGTGGCTACAGAACGAGTTAATCTCCGTAAGTCCCCATGTTAAAATGTCCAACTTCACAGCAGAAATAAACATGTTTACAGCCTGGTACCAAAAACAGTTGTGGTTTCTTTAGATACTTTTCCTGCTCATGACAACTGTACTGAGGGTGAATTTTTACATAACTCACCTGTTCAAATTAGGCCATATATAATATGCCTTATAATATTAAGGCTTAAAGTTATGCAGAATTAAGAGTGTGGCCGCTTTGATTGACAGATGACCATTTTTTGGTCTGCTGGGTGGCGGCAGAGGCCAGAGCCACCATACTCTGAACTTCACAACGGCTCTTCAGAAACCTGTGGGTGATGTCATGAACACCATGTCCATATTTGATGGACATACCAGGCCACACTAGGTTCTATCACCAAAAGTACTTGAGTGCATTGAACTGAGCACTTTGTTTTATTGCTTAAGAATTCAACTTCATTCATTTGTAAGAAGAACAATGTGTGCATCGCTGTTGAGAATGCATGAACATTTCCCAACCTGATCCTTATTTACAGGTCTTCTGTTACTGAAAACTAAATTAATTAGCAAGTAAAAATGCCTGCAGAAATGTAATTTACCTGGGGCGGGCTCCACACTGTTATCTTAATTTGAGAACCGGTGCAATCTATTTCAATCGAGGGCAATCACCCCGCGTCTATACTTTTTGTGACAGTGTTTATTCAACTCTTTGGTACGTTAGGCTGGAGGTAGTGGTCTGATTGGATTGCATTATGTTTAGGTGAAAGGACAAAGCACCCAAATTGCCTTCTTTAAAGCCCCAAAGCTCAGACGAATGTTAAATGCATGCACACACCTGGCAGTGTAATGTACAGTGCTTCATTTCTTGTCCAGTCGTGTCCATTATGAAACGCTGCTCTGCCACTGGACAAATTCCAGCTGCTATTATTTCAGCTGAGAATGAGTAATTGCACTATTTCCACTGGCCCCAGCTTTGGTTATGCAATCTGCAGATGTCTGGCAGTGCTGTGCTCTTTCATTCAAACAGTCTCTCAGATGACCACTTACATGTGCAAAACAACAGCAAAGCACTTATAAAAAAGCACTTAATGCCACAGTAGATTTAAATCTGATGAAACAGAGCTGTGTTAAACAGTAGTTTAAGGCATTTCTATTAACATGCTTATATTATGTATGATGTACATTTTAACCGTGGAATAGTACTAACTTTGTCTAGTGCTATGAACACAAAAATGCTGAAACATACATACAAACATGCTGATTATGACAATGCTGTGAAAGCAAATATGCCTGCATTGATTTCATTATTTGAAACTTCAGACTTTGTGCTCGGATCAAAGATAATTTAGTGATTATCTCTCCTTTACATTGATTATTTTCTGTTGTGAGTGGACTTGAGCACTGTGTCCACCGTTTATACAAACACAGTGCTGGGAGTTACAAAAGTAAATCCTTTGACAGCTGATGCAATAATTCAGATGCTGCCGGGAAGGGTGCACAACAACTTTTTATTATATATAAAAAAAGGAGAGATGACATAAACACACATTTATTGCACGTAGCACTGTATAATGTAATAATTTCCTGTAATAAAATTTGCACTTAACTTGATCGAAAATGTAATAAAAGCTAATATTGTAATAACTTCACCAATATTGTAATAAAATATCCTGACTGATATTGTAATAACATTTTTACCAATAATGTAATATCTTATAACATTATTGGGAATTTATTACATTTTCAGGAGGGTCTTTTTTTTTCCAAAACTGATTATGTAATACTTGACAGATAATGTAATATATATGTTCATTTTCATAACCGCCATATGCACATACCTCTTCACAGATTTCCAACAAATCACTACCTCATGGAAACAACCACAGACAACTTTCAGTAACACTTTCAGGAAATTATTACATTATAGGGTTCTACAGTGCACAAAAAACGAGCTCAGTCTGTGCAGACAAAAACATTTCACTTTTTATTTATGATGTTAAAGTGTAGTTACATGTAGCTGTACGTTTTTGCAAAAATCAATCATCCTCTCTGACAGAGTGTACAACCTTGTTTTCTCTGTTTGTATCTAAACGTGCACTTTTTCCAGATGTTCTCCTTCTTGGTTCTGCTGGTGGTTGTTCTGACAGAAAAGGACATTTTTTTTCCTTTTTTCTTTTCTTAGAACAGAACACACAAATCAATAAGACTGGGGGCCCGCAGTTATGTAAATGTTTGTCCAGTGGAAGGCAAGTTAGCAATGGGCGAGAGCAGGGGAGGTACCGATCTCCAGAAGTCATTACGCAATACTAGCCAGCTGTATATAAGGCTGCAACTCTACAGAAAACCAACCAGGATTTCTGTGAGCTGTCCACATTTTGGTAACCAGGTATGCTTTGACAACGGAGCTCTTGTTGTTGTTTGTGAAACATTTTGAATTGATTTGTGTTTTGGATCTTTCAGTTTTTAGCTCATAGGGCAATAATTTGTGGATACTTTACTTGCCATGAATGGAAATCACCTGGCATCGTGGCTGACACGATGAGTCAGTCTTCTACATCAGTCTTCTCAAACACTTTCCTTTATGTCTGTTTGTCTTGTTTTTTTCTTCCTTCCTCTGGACCAGAATGCTGCGGTACGTTGTGGCCTTCTGCCTCCTGGCTTTTTCCTGGGCACAGGACTGCCAGGTGGCCAACATCCAGGTTGTGCAGAACTTCAACAGGACCAGGGTGAGTTGATTCATCATGAGTTGATGTTCATATTCATATCTGCTTTGCAGAACCACCATCAGTCTTTAGATAGGAACATCTCTTCTGTTTAAAGGACTATGTATGATGCTAATTCGATTGCATGTCTGAGATTTTTTTACATTTTATTTTATAAAGAAAAACCTTGGAGTATTCTGTGTTTTAACCTTTAATTAAAAGGACTGACTGTTTAAGTGAAGTGGACTTAAACATGGATTTCTTTCTTGCAGTATACAGGGACATGGTATGCCGTAGCAAAAAAGGACCCAGAGGGTTTGTTCTTAATTGACAACGTTGTGGCTCATTTTAAAATCGAAGAAGATGGCAGCATGAGTGCCACTGCTAGAGGCAGAGTCATCATCCTCAAGTGAGTTCCCCTCTTTACCGTGAAGTGTTAACTATGCTGAAATCAGTGTGCTCCCTCCCCTCTTTATCGGCTCTATTTTGTCTCCCGTCTTTCATAACGTCCTATTCTTTTTTCCACCTCTAGCAATTGGGAAATGTGCGCCCAAATGTTTGCCACCTTTGAGGATACCCTCGATCCCGCCAAGTTCAGGATGAAATACTGGGGAGCTGCATCTTACTTGCAGAGTGGAAGTGAGTTGTGGGGCATTTACATGAATAGGAACTAACTTGAATTTGTTGGTTTCTGTATGAACTGCATTAAGGTTAACTTTTGGAAACGTCAGCTGGGAGTCACTGATTTTACGTTGACCTTTGGACAACTGTTGATTTCATTTGATCACACACTTGGTCCCCTGACCCAAACGGTTGCGATTATTACCCACAATACCTCATATTATTGCATCAGCTGTTGACTTGATTCATGGATTTCTTTGTAACTTCCAGCATTGTGTTTCTTTAAATTGCAGACAGAGTAATCAATGTGAACAAGAGATAAGCACATTTTTTTCAAGTGCAAAGTCTGTCTTTAAAGCGAATGTTACCAAATTTTTTCATGAACAAGAAAAACTGCCACATAGAAACATCACAGTAACTCTGAGACAAAGGTCCATTGTCATATGTTGGCCTCACACTGCAAGTTTTTAAAAATTACAAAAAGGTTTGGTGAAAATCTGAACTTCTCCATTTTACAATTTCCCCTCTCTCAGATGATGACCACTGGGTGATTGACACCGACTACGACAACTACGCCATCCACTACTCCTGCAGGCTAGTGGATGCTGACGGCACTTGCCTTGACGGCTACTCCTTCATATTCTCTCGTCACCTGACCGGTCTGAGGCCCGAGGACCAGGTCACCGTCACCCAGAAGAAGATGGACATCTGCATGCTGGGCAAATACAGACGTGTTCCACACACCGGTGAGTTGAGCTTAATTAAACGCTCGGTGACTTGTTGATCCATGACGAGTTAAGTTAATTACTGTCTTACTTGATTGACTGATAAAATGGACATTTTTATAATATTAAAATATAATAAGATTTTTACATGTTTGACAAAATGACGTGGTATTTTTTTAGTAAAATATTTTGTCTTCTTTCCACTGCAGGTTTCTGCGACACTGTGGCACAAAATTAATTTTGAAGCACCCTCCTCTGATACTTTTGTTGATTTTGGACTGAGGTATCTCTCCTCTACTGTCTTTGTCCAGCAGCCCATTCTTCTTTAAAAATAAACTTTAAAAGATGGCGAATTATAAACTGTCTACACTGTAAATAGAAAGGGAAGACGATTGTCGATGCTCGCTTGTTGTCACTTCCCTAAATGTGCTCATTAGCAGAGGAGACCTTTTTTTTTAACATTTTATCCTCAGCACCTGTCACGTTTTGTTTTTTGTAAGCTCTTCAGATTAATGTTACACGAGCTTATTTATCAGTTGAACTTTAGTGGTTATCAGATCACTAAAACTTTTCAGGCCAATGTGACACACAAACAGTTGTTTGGATCTCTTTCAGCTCAAGGTGAACTCTCAACGTTACTGCAACTCTGGACTATGACCACCATGTTTACTATAAAAAGACTCAGAGTCACTGGCTTCACTTTTACACTGAAGGACTTACAGGATCTTGTAGCACAAAAGCAGATGTTGTTACCAAACCTTAATACACACATATTAAGATAGTACTTTGGTTGTTTCTTGATTTTATGATGTATGCTTGTATAATGATCCAGTTTTTGGAATAAAACATTATCAACATCAATTTTTGATTGTCCTGAAATATTTATCTGTATTCCTGGATTGCAAATAATGAATTGATGTTGTTTGCCTCCGGACTCAGTCAATCAAATACACCAAAATCCAAGTATATGCAGAAATTTGTGTTTTAAATATTTTATCATTGTGAAAGCTGCATCAGACTAAAATGTGTGAAATAACAACTTCCTTTACTCTAATTATTAACATCAAACCTGTCATTTTTTGGCTGACATGCTATGACGTGTCTGTAAGGTTACAACAGTGCCCATTACAACAACAGCTGGGGCCTTTTTGTGTGGAGCTCCCCCTTGTGTGTGTGTGTGTGTGTGTGTGTTTGTGGATTCTCTCCGGGTACCCCGGCTTCCTCCCACAATCCAAAGACATGCAGGTTTAATAGGTTAATTGCCTCTAAATTTCCCATAGGTGTGAATGTGAGCATGATGTCAGCCCCTATGATGAACTGGCCACTTGTCCAGGGTGTAGCCCGCCTGTCACCCAGTGCCAGCTGGGATTGGATTCAGCCCACCGTGACCCTGATGAGGATAAGTGGTTATGGAAAATGATCCATCCATCCACTGCAAGCTATGATGTTGCGTCCTAGCTACTACTGTATATATCATATTATGTTGCATGATCAAATCGAAACTTGAGATGCACATAATTTTGTCATAGATGGACGTAGCTGTTGGATGAACTCTAGTGCCACCAGCGCACTAGCATTAGTCTTGACAGCTGTTTGATGTTTTTTTGGTGCAGATATTCATGGTGCCTAAGGGATCAATAATGACTTTGTGACCTTTATCTAGCACCACCAGGTGGTCCAAGTTTTCATTTCAAATAGCTCAAAACATGCATGACGATTTCTGCACATTCATGGTTCCCAGATGATGTATCCTAAAGATCTTTGGTGATCTATGACCACGACTTTTGTTGATTTTGAATGAAATGTCTCAACAACCGCTGGGCAGATTGCCCTTGAGTTTGATACAGACGTTAACGTCTTGCCTCAGGATGAATTTTAATCAGTTGATTTCTTAGTTTTTCATGTAGTGCCAGTATCATGTCAAAATTTTAATTTGTCCGATACATGCCCTACAAGACTATTGACATTCCCATCAGCCTCTGCTGCACTTTATGTTCAGGCCTAATTAGCAAGTGTTAGCACACTAACTCAGATGAATGAACATAGTAAACATTATATTAGCTAAATAGCAGCATATTAGCATGCTGACATTAGCATTTAGCCCGAAGCACCACTGTGTGGGTGTAGACTTGAGTTTTTATTACTGATCTTTTAGCATCACAGAATCTGATGGGTCAGCAAGGGATTATGAAGATTGATTAAATGTTTTCATCATGAATACTTTGTTACTTGGTAGATTAAGTTAAAAATCAATTACAGAATGAAATATCAGAGTGTGTTACATCAGCTCTGTGGTAAATGGCGATGTCTAATCCTTTCACTATCAAAGTACAGAAGCACACAAGCTTAACATTGTCAGCATTTATCCGTCCCATCACTTCTCCACTGCGAATCTTCTATAACAACTATGCTTTTAAATGTCTGGCCACACTTGTTTTACAGAAAAATGTTTGGGTACAATGTCAAACTGATTTTACAGCAGTTTAATTATTTTATTTTAGTATATTTAATAACCAAAAAACAGAGTGTTGTGTTAAAAGATTTATATCTTTATTGCACATTTTGTACAGTACAGTGCATGGCAAAACAACTTTGGAGCACATGATTGGGATAAAACAAAGATAGCTTTAAAAAAATTGACAAAGTCTTGCAATTCTTGGATTGTATTGTTTAAAAATACACGTTAAAACTGACAGTATAGCAGTGTCTGTCTGTCCTAAGTCCATCTTGTCACATTGCACAAGGCAGCAGGAATAAGGACAGCTTTTAACCCCTTTCCCCTACCAAGAGGACCTTTACTAATCCCCTGCCTTAAATAGTTTAGTACAAGGAATTAACTCATACAATCTCATTCCAGCCTCACAGGGTTGGAGGCTTGAAATGTCAAGGTGGAGACGGAAGTGAGCTTCACTCGAAGTGGGAAGAATACACAGACAACCTGAAGCCGTGTGACCAATTCTAAGCTCCAGGGGGAAGCATGTTTGCAAAACACTAGACAGAAACACTGCTACACTTGGTAATGAACACAACTAGGAGTTGAATAGGCAATGAAGGGCGGGCTAATTACATGTTTTGTCTAAACTTATGACTCAGAATGTCTAAGAACACACAAAAAAAATCTGGAACATTGTAATATTCTTTCACTATTATTTTGTCCCTCACCTCAATACTGTTAAAATGACAGATGACCAATGTTGCCTAGGGGTGAGAACAATACGACAACAAAAATATGCCTTCAATATCACATTACAAAGAAAATGTTACACAAAACCACCAAAAAGGTATTAATTACTGGAGTGGAGAAACAGTGTGGAACATATGAGGCAGGTCTGTAAATGCTTTTAAAAAAATACAATAAAGTTACCCTCCATGATGACACAAAAAAGGCCTCTTAAAAGCACAACACATAATTATAATTGCTTACATTTACCCATGGAAAATAAAAGCTTTCATTAAAATGACAGTAGTCCACAAAAAAAAACAAGAAAAAAACAACCCAAGAATAAATAATTTCATCAAACGCACAGAAAAAATAAAACAGAATTATTTAAGAGCTTCATGAAAGGAAAAAGTGAAAAATATAAATGTATTCAAACACCGCAAAAGTAAACATATGGCAGGAATATGATTCTCTCGATCTTGGGTCTGATGTTACTTGAAAGGTCAAAAAGAACTAAAAAATGGTCATAATCATTTAGCATGAAACAGACTTAAACACTTTTAAGGTGATTTGAACATGAAATATGCAGCATTTTAAGATTTCTATGATTCCCTTGATTCCTATTTATAAATAAAAAATCTTCATGTATTTCATCTGTTTGGATCTTAATCTACTCTGAGGCAAAATAACCGTTTGAATCTCTTGGAGTGAAGACAAAAAGATGACTGACCACAGCCTGTTTCAGTAACGAACTAAACAATGTTAATGGGAACAGCACACACTAATATGCTTATTGAATGTATTATAAATGAATATCCAGTAATCATTATGGGAATGTTTAAAAACTCTTTTACTCACAAGAGAGTGCTGTGTCTGTGGAGCCTGTGTTCTGTTTCAGATTTGAACATGTCAAATAATCTAAAACCATTTTCAGATTTTCCTTTCTATCTCGTCAGGAGTCTTAAATAGGTTTTCATTTGGTGCTTTTAGGTGTGACACATTAAAAGTGTGTAGTTGTTACATACTGAGAGAAAGGAAGACGACAAAAGAATCGCACGTTGCATAAACGTTTTTTTCTCGACACCCGGCGTAGACCATCTTTTAGCTCAGGCGAGGCAGTAGTCAATGTGTGCCAGGAGCTCCCTGTGGCGGCTGGTGGGATAATGCGCCCGGCACTTTGGGCACTCCAGGAAACTCTCATCCAGGAGGTTGGTGACTTTCGAGGGAGATGTGGGACCGTAAGGGTCGTTGATGTTCAGACGCTCAAACTCCAAGCTGGTGTAGGAGCTGGGCTCTGAGAACCGGGTGTTTGGCTGTTTCTGAAACACAGAAAAATACCATTGAAACTGCTCTGGAGATCAAAGTGAAAGCATTAACTGAATACATGATGTGCTCTGTACTAAGAGCCATTGTTTGTGACCGACTTAACCATGAACGTGGATAAAAAAGTGCAGTAACACTTACAGCAGTCTCCAGTTTAGCGATCTGATCTCGGGCCCTGCGAAGCTCCTTCAGCACCTTATGTAATTGGTGCTGCATGCTCTGGCGATCAATCTTTTCATTCTCAAAGTCCTTGGCGGAAAGTTGGATCTTAGGCGGAGAGGGGAGAAATATGAGAGGGAAAGAGGCAAGCACTGCCGGTACTTAAAATGCACAAGTGGGATCAGTATGGATTCTGCTACTTTTATAAAATAAGTCTCTATTTTTTAATGTGCAATCAGTAAAGCCCATCATCTGATGAGTCCTCACTTCAAATGATGCAAAAACACAGCACTGGATGAAGATCTGATACAGATTTCTGCTTGTGTGAGCTGGTGTTACCTGTTGCTCCAGTGCTGCGATCCTCCTCTGTTCTTCATTTTGGCTCAGAAGAGACTTCTGCAGCATGTTCACCTGTGAAGGCCGCATTACCAGTAAAATGCAATGCTTTAATTCAAGAGATCCCAAGTTGCTAACTTTTTTAGAAATTAATGAGTGAAGCGTGACTACAAGTGACGTGACAGTGAACGCGAGTGTTACCTGCAGCAGGAGCTCAGCAGACCTCTTCCTCTCCTCCTCCAATCTCATGTCCATACTCTCCAGTTCTGCTCTCATCCTGTCTGCCCGCTCAAACGACACCTTCCTCTCCTCGCTCACGTCATGTCTGGATGCAGCGTTGATGTAATACACATAAATATTCAGAATAATCCTGTTTTCTTATATAGTACTTGAAAAAAACAGTTATTGTTGCACTTTCATAAAAGAGGTTTGTCAGTGAAACATTTCACTATTTTTGGCACAAGTCAACCTGCGGTCTGGCCTTTTCCCCCAATCATACGCCCGTGTGGTTCCGCCGCAACTGAGTTGATCCGAGAGCCGCCGCTATTTGATTCCAAGAGCGGACTCGCTTTTACCTGTTGCTGAGCCGCTCCGCCTGCAGCTGCACCTTGACCTCCTCCAGTTCGTTGCTCTTCTCTTTGTACTTCCTCAAAAAGGACGTCAGCTCGCCGCACTTGTCCTCGTAGCTCCTCTGCAGGGACGACATCTCCTCCTGGAGCCTGGTGACCCGCTCCTTCTGAGACTGCAGCTCGGCCTGAGCGTTCAAGGTCTGCAGAGCCACAGAAAAACACAAATTTAGCTGTCGTCTATCCAATTTCTCAGCTAGAGTTGTACAAATTGATTATAAAGATGCCTGAATGTGTGTGAATAGAGTCGTCGTATAAGCATACGAATTAATTAGGGAGTCAATCTTTATTACACAGCAGCGGGACGACCTGGAAAAGAACTAAATGAGTCAACAGTGATGAAATGAAACGCTCGTAAATCACATTTACCTGTTCCCTCTGCACGTTGAGCTCCTGCTGGGCTCTGATGACTTTTTCTTTCTGGCTCTCAAGGTCTTTCTGTACCCCCGACAGCAACTGGTCATAGTGGTTCTTCAGCTGAACATCCTTTTCTGGAGCGGCTGAGTTAGCAGGACCCGAGATGAGACGTGTTAGTAAGCAAATTAAAAAAACTAATCTTGAAAGCCTAATAGTTCCCAGTGCTGCTGTTGTTGCTAATATTTTTAATTCCAGGATTATTACCGTTCTCATCTCCCTTTCCAGCTCAAAGCTTGTCACCTTTTTAATGTCCAATGTGGTGGATAAAAAAAACATCAGAATCAAACTACACACAACTAACTATTCCTCCTACGTGTCCTCACCATCTGACGCGGCCTCTTGCTTAGTTTGTTCCTGTCTCGCCTGGGCCAGCTGCTGCTCCATCTCCAGCGTTCGGGCAAGGACGGACTGGACGTAGGCCTCTCTCTGCTGGTCGTACGTCAGCCACTGCTGGTTTTTCTCAAGAGCCTGGTGGTGAGACGCACAAGCCCTACAATGACGCTCTGTATTCGGTGGACATTAGACCTGTTCAAGGACAGCTAAGTTTGCTTTTGTGACAGGCGATTTTTTTTTTTTTTTTTTTCCCATGAGAAACAACTGAAGCGGGAGATAAAAAAGAAATACTGCTTTCACTTTCATGTAGAGAGAAAAAAAAAAGTGTTTTTCTTTGCTGAGAGTACCCATCGACATCGAAATGGGCCCTACAAATTTTGGAAATATTGATTGATGAACTTGAAATGATTATTATTGTTATTCCACTTTGCTGGCCCTGAACAGAGTGTAATGGCTTCAAATAAAAGCCTCACATATTTGGCTGATAGGCAAGATATTTCAGTTGTAAAGCCAGTGAGCAAAAACTCCTTTCAATAGTAAGAAAGTGTGTGCTTAAATGACAAACAGGCACACAGTGAATCATTGACTAGACTCACGTCTCTCAGTTGATCTTGTACCAAAGCCAAGTCTGCAGGAGGAACTTGTCCATTCTGTAGAGAGAAAAACAAATTTTAGATGAACCCGAACCTGAAATATAGAAACCATCAACGTCTGATTCAGCTGCCACACCAGAAACATTTTAGCTTGGATTGAAGTCCCAATAATCAGAAATGTGTTATACCCCATAAAACAGCATGCACTGCTGCACTCTGTTATCGTACGTAGTTATTCTAGACATGCTGCTGTTGTGGAGGTGATTTAAGAATAAGAAGTGAAATTACACACACAACTGATAATCCACGATACAATGTGGGACTTCTTTCACTTCAATCCAAAACAAATGAAGCTTTTTGAAGGAAGAAAATAATACACCCTGTCCTTTTGAAGAACCTCATGTTCATATTATTTTTGTCTGTTGATTGCTGGCCAAAATCTCAACAGACACTAAAAACAGTACTTTTGCCACAGGCTTAAAAATCACTTGCAGCTTTGCTGGCTGCAATTCTTTGTAATCTTTTAATAATGCGAAAAGAAGCTGCTGCAAATGATCAATCTATACACTGTGGCTTTCAGAGACTTGGCCTCATGACCTAGGGAACCGTCCCCAAGGTCAAATCCTCGACATCTATCCCTAGAAGACAGTCTCATAATTCTGTCGCCCTGACCCCGAGGTCTACATGTCTGATCCCACCCAACGCCTAAGCGCAACAGTAGACACCTAAACGATCATCTCTGTGCTAAGGCTCAGTGAGCATCATGAGCTTGTCAACTTTTTCCAGATGGATTTAAACGTATGTCCCATAAGCTAAGCCTACTAATAGCTTTCGTGTATCCAAGAACGAGGGGGAAAGGATGGGTCAGTGGTCTGCTGGTCAGATTATTGCTGCTAGTAATGCGAATGGAGCTAAGCCGAGGGGCTTGGAGAGTGGAGAGCGCTCCTGGAAAATTACCATTCAGGCATAAAGATAAAGAAAACCACTTGCAGCGGCGGCGGAAAGATGCTGATTTCAAAAAGCAGTCCTGTTCATTTGTATACAGACTGCGCATTTTCCAACCTCCAGTCGAAAAGTAGCGACTTTAAAACCAGAGCAGGATTTATGCAAAACAACCTGAGAACATTTACATTCAGATGACCTTCATGAGCCGCACAAACTGCCTCTGTGCGTAAAAATCCTTCGTCAAACTCTCCTGTTCTTTTGTCATCTTTGATGTCAACATTAACCTCACAGCGGAGTCGCAGATTTTGAAGAACCTGGAAAGATGATACGTGAAGCATATGGCTATAATAAGAGCTTCTAATTAGGCGCCGCATCTAACATTTCTACATGAAACATGCCTTCAGAGCAAACACGCTGATGCAGAGACTGCTTCACCTTTACTGCTTTTGAAGATAGAGGAGGCTTTATACTGAGGGAGAGCTCCTGGAAAAAAAAAAAAAAAGAACTAGGCAAGAAATCAAGAATATTAAGGCAGATTTTCAGGAACTTACAAATTCCCCAAACCCATACTTTCATACTGATTTTGCCGCCTAAGCCTCTCCAGAAGCCAAAGAGAATCCTGATGACCGCTCTTTAAGGGTGTAGTGAGGGCCTTCTGTGCTCAAAGCATCAAAAGAGCTGACTAGAAATAAGTGCTGCCTTTTGATAAAGAATGAAATGATTGTGTAGGACCGAGTGGCAAATATGGATTTACCTGCGAAGGACGATTTAGTTGATAATGTTAAATCATTAAAGACTCACGTGGACATCGCTGTTATTTCCTCAGATCTGCTGTGACAGTTACATCGTTTAGATTTGACACACTTGAGCCTAATTACAACAAAGTAGTAAGGCTGCTCCAGACAGGAGGTTACTGTCAGCAGCCGAGGAGAACAATCAGAGGTCACACAGTGACCCCCAGTGGACAGAGGAGTAACTGCATCTGTAAACAAATCTGCCATGCAGTAGAATCACTGAAAAACGGGTTTAAATTCATAATAAACACGATATAAATCTAATAAAATCACTAGCGACAGGTGCCGTGGTGATTCAAAACCTCATCAGGGGCACATTTTAAGTATATTTGTGACTCTAACTTGTCAGCTAAATCACTAATAATTGAATTTCAATTTTCGGAAATATTATAATCCAGCAAAGAGATTTGCTACTGCATCAGGACAACAGATGAGCAAAAAGAAATAAATAATACAAAAAAAAAAAAAAAAAGACAGAGAGAGAGAGAGAGAGAGATGGAGGATATTAGAATGGGAGGCAGAGCACACAAAGCTGCTGCAGGATTCAATCCTAGGCCGGAGGGTGGAAACATGCTGTCAGAGAAGAGGATAAAACCACTCAACCAACTTTGTTTATCAGTGATTTCTGACAACTTTTCCCTCAGGACTTCTAATAAACATCTACACTTTCTCACCATGTATTCACAGTTTTGTTACCAAGAGCCTGGAAAAAAATATATATTTATAACATCCTTGGGCTCATCATCAATAACCAAAGATAGGTTACTGAATGAGCACTTAAATTATCAGCACCGTGCCATTAACACTTTTTATGATCCGCACCAGCAGAAGCAGTGAGTCAGAAACACTTTAAAGCCAGCTACATCATTACGCAACAGATTCCCGGTAAGATAATTGGTGGTGTGGAAGAGGAGACGAACTTTAACGGCTTTTCTCACTCATGAGTGCATCTAGACAGGTATGTTTGTAACATGGTCGCCGTACCACCACCTGTGTTTCCAGGGTCTGGCATCGGGTAGAAACGGTGACCAGCTGGTTTTTCAGGTTCTCCGTCTCCTGTGACAAGTTCTGGAACATCAAGTCTCTCTGCTCAGCTGTCTTCCTCCGCTGCTCCAGCTGGGCCTGCAGCGATGCTACCACCTGACAAAACGAAACAAACCAACCATGTCAACCTGATTTATTTATTTCTTTATTTTTGTCCGCCTCCAAACCTTTTGTTTACACGGGGACAGTTTGCCCAGGATATCTGCAATTATCTGCTTCACACAAATGACATTACGTGGCTGGCAGTCCGCTGGCGTTGCCCACCGAGCAGCTCCGGTTTAAGCATTTTTGTTGATGAAAGTTAATGAGGAAGCGGCGTGTGTGATTAAATCACGTTACGTGTTCACAATGTCACAATTTAACAGCGTGCCATTTCATTACAAGTTTTAGCCCAACGCCGTCCTGACCGGCCTAAATTAGAAAACGATTTCCGCAACAATAGAAAAGGAGATTCCACGAGGATAAACACCTCAGACAGATAGCATCAGCTCCTGCAGCAGCGTCATCACAGCAGCAGTAAAAGGGCATGAATGCTAATACACACACAGACCCGCTCCAGTCAACGATAGCTGGTTTATACATATCAAGTGAACAGCATACGCACTGAGTGTTAGTATGCAGTTTTTGCTGGCTGTCTAAACGTCACTTAGCTGAGCTGCTGTCAAAATGGGATAGAAGCTATTTCCCCCCAACTGTTTTTGTGACAGCTCAGAGGAATTCTGGTATGATTTGTTTTTTCTCTCTTTCTTTCTTTCTGGCAGTTGTCTGCTGCCAGCAATACATATACCACCGATATAATGCCAAAAGACTGCAACAAATGTTCACAAGTTGAGGAGTACACTCAAAAGATACAGCTGTAGGTAAATCTCCTCAACCTGGACAGAAAACTGCAACCTCGGGGTGTCCAAAACTCTGTGTTTTTGTGTATCCGTGTTTGCAGAGGACTACTAGGATTTCAAGATGGATACATCCATACTGGTTAACTGCGAATGTGTTCAAAGCGTATCTTTCTGTGGAGATGTGCCATGTGTACGTACCTCTCCTCCTCTAGCTGTCAGCTGCTGTCTCAGGGTTTCTAGTTCCTGCTCTTTAACAAGCAGCTGCTGATTGTTTCTCTCCCGCAACGTCTCGAGGGAAAGAATCCTCTGAGGAAAAAAAAAGAAAAAAGAAAACACAAGACACAGTATGCACATTAAAAAACAGAAAAAACACAGTTAGATATGCATGAGATTCTCAACTTAGACCTGAATTTCCTGAATGCCACAGACAGATAAACACTTTATTCACCTCCAGCAGCTTGCTTTTGTCAGAATCGGGTGGTTTGATGTGTCGTTTGGCCAGCTCGTCAATCTTCCTTCTGAGGTGAGCGTTCTCCTTCCTGACTTTCTCCAGCTCCGCCTCGGCTTTGGACGCAGAGCTGCTGGATTTGAAACCCAACCTGGTGACGATGGTCTCTTTGGCACCTTTAGATGTCATGGCTGATTTGTCGACGCTGAAGAAATATCCTGAACTTCTGTGGAGAAACGAGAAATCCATGTAAAATTCACCAGATATTTACTTTTAATCTGACTGAAATCCTTCAGGCAGTAAATGATCAAACTTACAGTAAAGGTAAAACACTAAACATCCCAGAATAAATGCAAAACAAGCCGACATGCTGTTGAATATTAAAACATACTTTGCATGTTATCAGTCTTAGCTGATGGAAAAATAAACACCCTAAATGACACGTTCACGCTTTCCACAAACTTAACGCTTTTACATTTATCAGCATGCACATTAATTTATCATTATTTTATTAAACCTTTATTTAACCAGGAAAGGTCCCATTGAGATTAAAAATCTCCTTTTCAAGGAAGTCCTGGCCAGCAGCACAAACAACACCTCGATGACTCATTCTCTAAGTCTTTCATTATGGATTTATTTATTTATAGTTTCAGTACGAACATTTGGTACAAATAAAATATAAAAGCCACTTGAACGCAGCCAATATTGTCCATCACACTTCCTAGAAATAAAAGAATAGAGATATGATGGAAGCAACCCGAGAATCGCCTTGTATATGAAATATTTCACCATCATTTCTCCTCATTTTTAGCCGTAATTCAATGTAAACTCAAAATAATCACCAATTAAACAGATACGAGTATTGAAACTGACAGTCCGTGAACGTTACATCCACGCTGGCACCTGTCTTTACCTGACTAAGCTGACAGCTTTTAATAAACTAACGTTACGTCGTCTTAATTGAAGGCTTGTCTATTTCGATACTATCAAAATAAAGATTTCTGGCAGACAAAGATAAAATATTTAACACTTACCGGTGAAAACAAGCTGAAGACTTCCGCTGAAACTCTCTGTCAGTTTGTGGCAACAAACCGTTTTCTTTCGCTTCCCGAAGTTTGAATTACAGCGCGTTGACGTCACGTCCGCGACGTGCGGCGGGGGTGCGTATGTTTACGCAAACCCGGGTGTCGCGAAAGTAACGACATGTTAGGCGGTGCAGTATAGAATATATAGCGATTTTTAAACTTCTCCGTCGAGTTAACTCAGAATACTATCATTATATACATTTTTATTTACTTTCTATAGCGTTTATAATCAAATTAATTAGGAAGTTGCTGTTTTTCGGTCTTCAGCGGCTGTTTGAGCCGTTGCACCGGGCTGTCCGTTGCACCAGATGGAGCGAACCCACACAGAGCTGCATTGCCCACCCAAACTGGTTTGTCGTGTGTCTGTATCTGACTTAGTGATGGGAAGTTCGGTTCTTTTTAGGGAGCCAGGTCATTAGTGATGGGAATTTCGGCTCTTTTTGGAGAGCCGGTTCTTTTGGCTCTGCTTACTATAAGGAGCCGGCTCTTTCGGCTCCCAAACAGCTCCTCACATTTTATTTATTGTTTTTTATTCATTATTATTACTATTATTATTATTATTATTAGTAGTAGTAGTATTGTTGTTGTTATTATTATTGCTGTTATTATTATTGTTATTATTATTATTTTATATTTTTAAATGTTATTATATTTTATTTTATTTTGACATTGTAAAGCACTTTGGTCAGTGCATGCTGTGTAAAAATGTGCTATATAAATAAAACTTACTAACTATTTAATTAATTTATCACCCAAAATAATCCAAAACTGCCTGAAAAAATGAATTACTAATGTAAAATACATACATGACATCAAATGTTTATCCTTTATGGCTGTATTTTACAAACACACTCAACCTTGAAAAAATGCTACAAAATAAATTATAAAGCATAAAAATAAAGACCTAATTAGGCAAACTTTTAACTATTTTAAACACTAGAGCGTCTCTCTCCTGTCGTGTTTGTCCTCCGTGACCGCTGTGTGTGTGTGTGTCTGTCACCCCTGCCGTGGATGCTGCTATACATCTTGACCAATTATGTGCGACTTTCACACAAAAAAAGTGGAGAAAAAAAAGTTTTTCCCACTAGTTTTTCTTTCCCTCCACTTTTTTAATTGAAAGCCAAGCGTGATTGGTCAAGACGTGTGAGAACAGGCATGGCACGAGGGAGAGTATCAGGGAGAGGAGACAGTGAGGCACCGAAGGAAAAAAAAAAAAACACATCGGCTCTGCAGCATCTGCAGAGCACACGCACGACACACGGTGGAGACGAGACAGTGCACCTAAGTGAAAAAAAAAACGGCTCCCTAAATCGGCTCCCAACCAGGATCCGGCTCCCGTCGTTCACTTCAAAGAGCCGGCTCTTAGAACTGGATCGTTTGCGACCGACACATCACTACAGGTCATTTAAGATCACTTAAATTATTCAATACAACATTTGTATGTAAAAACTGCATTGTCTAATATCAATAAATTGCTGTAGCCAATTGTTTTCATTGCATTTACAGCACTTAACAGCTCACCTGGCTCTTTGAACCGGCTCGTTTACGATCGACACATCACTAGTATCTGGGTAACAACAGTGTAAGGGCATAACAGTTACCAAGTCTTTCCTATCCTGCCCTATATTTACAGGCATATCACCATTTTGTGGAAATTGCACTGCCAGGAAAATGCTTAATGCAAGTGTATTTCCTGTGTGGTATTTGATAATAGCCGCCTATTATCAAGAGACATCATAAGAGATGGTTGCTGAGGTTTTATTGCAAAGCCTACAACAGGAAATTGGCCACCATGGACCCATTTACAATAATGTCTGAAACCGAAATGTATATTAACATTACGTTTATTTTTTTCCTGCGTGTGCATCAAGCATGGTTTCTGGGTCAAAGCGTTACCCTTTGTAAGTGACTGACTTTGTATTTCTGTTAAAGTTCCAGTAGGTGTAGCAATGTGTTTGAGACACTATATGTAGCCGCCATAAATCACAGGTTGTCTGAGGCCTATAAGCACAGAGGTAAAGAGACAGGTGTAGAGGAAAAAGCACTGAGACTCAAGTAAAGATAGTGGTAGGATAAAGCAAATGACATAAGGCTGGGCCTACATTTCAACACACAACTGGAGTTCACTTTTGGCATTATTTCTTACAATTGAGAAACCAGTGACTCTCCGTTCCTACTAAAGGAATCTGAAAAATACAGAAGCACCTCAGGACACAACCTTGGCCTCATACTTTACGCTGGCATAGTAATTACATGTTGTCTGCTGTTGTTACTGCAGTTGCTAGTGGTAGGCTATCTCACCCTCTCATATCCTCTAATATGTCTGTGCGTTTCATGTAATAACAGAGTGGAAGCCAAGAAATCAATACTAGCTCCTATCTGTCTCTAATTCCATATACAGTGCCTATTGCTGATGTATGCCCACTAATCACGACCAAAAGTCAGTTTATGAAGCTGACAAACATGATGAATTTATCAAAATTGCTCAGTAAACCAATGTTGCTAACTCAGCTTTGGGAATTTACTTTTAGTCTGGAAGAAGTTTTGCTGCAGGTAGAGTTGGTTTTCTTTAGTGCATGTTCTGTCCAGACATCGAAATTTTTAGTTTTCACCCCCCTCCCCTGTTAGAGAAACATTGTCCTTTCTTTCATTAGAGGCCAGCGTCTCACTGTTATGGATTTGTTTTGATCTGACAAAGGTTGAAAACTACGAGTAAATTCTTTGACTTACGGGCTGCATTAGATATTCTCTAGACCTCTCCGAGGCTTTGTTGTAAACACAATCAAACCGTTGTACCAAAGTAACCCCCTGTTGGAAACTTTTTTTTTTTTTTTAAGATATTCTGACCTTGCCTCAAAAGCTTCGGCGGAGGAACAAATTCTTTTCAATCCGTCAAAGTGGCAAAGAGGCAGACCATATTTAATACGTCTCAGATGAAAACTTCTTGTGGTCAATAGAGTTTTCTTGTCAGTGTCCTTGTGTAAATACTGTAGTGGTTGACAATTGTGTGTGTGTGTGTGTGTCTGTGAATACTGAAACATTATTATTATTATTATTACATTCAGAACTGCATTTCATATCAAAAGTAAAAATTGGCTCCAAGTTGCTAAAATACCCTTTGAATTTGACCATGCTTTTTGTATTTCGGAAAATAAACTGCGATAAATTGGAGACACTGAAGTTTCAACTATGAAGCTTTAGAACGAGGTTCAGGGACAAATACCACGCAGTATGTTCACTCCCTCTTTGACTCAGTTTTTGCATCCGTTCATCCTCTACCTCTCTACCTTTTCTCTTCTCTCTCTTTCGTTCAAATACAAGAACCTCTGGGGCTCTAATCCTGTAGAGCGACGAAGAGACAGCTCCACCATTCAGAGTCTCGACTCCCTCCTGGTTACCTGTTGTCTTCCCACTGTCCTCCATCCATCTACGACCCTGATATCTCCCCTCATCCCTTACCCTCCATCCACCTACCCTTCATGCCTTCATCCATCACTCGCTTTACGTCATCCTTCATACCTCCTATACTATATCATTTTGGTTCACCTTCATCCACAATATGCAATAAACCATCTACATCCATATTGATGTGGCCTTTGTTAGCGAAAGTCTAGTGTGTGTGTGTGTGTGGAATTTACTGTGAATACTGTCTGGCCAGTATAATTTGTTTAATTGAATGGCTAAATCTACAGTTACAGAGTAAAACAAGCTTCTTTGTAGCTGTTACTTTTGATTTTATGGTCGTTCAATCTTCCAGCATGCTCCATAATTACAGCTGTAAACCTCCACTAGCTAACTATTCCTAAAGGTGAACATGGTCTCATTGCTTTCAGTGGTTTCACTCCATTTGTTTTCCATTTGGAAGTGACTCAAAAATGAGTAAATTCATATTATGTTATTTTATTTTAATAAGTCTGGTTGGCTGCCAGGTGAGGCAACAATAACTGAACGTGGATCAGTGTGTGGGCCTTCTCATGGCTGAGCCAGTAATGACCTGCATTTTGATGCATTTTGTTCTTTGCAAAGCTAGCTAGCTTTTAACTTTGCTCCCTGGAGAAATGGAGACATGAAGAGTGTTCCTCAATATGGAGCACCAAAGCTCCAGAGCCAGCTCTTACATGCTAAAGCTGGAAATCTCTTCCCACCAGGGTTGTCCGGTCAGCTAATTAAAGACTGCAGGGAGACAACAGCTCGACAAGTAACATGTCGCCGATTGAAATGAGGTATGAAACCTATAGGAAGATAATTTATCTGGATAGTATGGAGTTAAAAATGTCTCTTTGATATCTAGCAGAGCCGCCAGACTCGGCCTAGCACCCAGGGGGTTTTCTCACCAGGGCCAGGGAGGAGCTTGGCTCACGGATCAGTCTCCTGTTGAGCCATGTCGGCATCATCAGCAGAGCAAAAGCAGCTCTGCCACTTAGCAGGAGACCTCATGCTGACCTACGTCACCGACGGGCTGTGCTCCCATCGCCTGGAGCTGGGTCGCTGACCTGTGAGAGGCTCGCTTCTGTCATGGCTTACATTAGCACTGCACTGTACCGGCAAAGCACACAATCTATCAGCGCAAGAGATTTTGTGCTCCGCAGAGAGCCATAATGTATAAACCTAGATTAGATCAGATCAGATCAGATGAAACTTTAATGACATTGGGCTACAGTTGGTAAACACTGGTGATTTGCATGCTCTCCTGTGTTCCTATATTTTCCTCTTGCATTCAAAACACACAGAGGTCAAGTGGGCTGGGGATTCTAAATAGTTCATGGTATTAATGTAAGTATCAGTCTAGACAGGATGCCCCACAGTGTGCTGAGATAGGCTGATGTCCCCTGTGACCCTAAAAAAGACTGGGTAAGAGAAAATAGACTTCACTTTGTAAATGCAAAACAGAGATTTCACATTCAGGTGCACCACAGTCATCAGCAGGAGCAAACAAAGCAGGATTCATAATCCATTAATATTACATCACGATTCCTACAAATTTCCAGATGTTTACATACGCTTTGAAGTGTCATATCAGCTGTTCACCAGAGATACACACAGACAGCGCGACAACCTACTGAACAAAAAACTAAATTGTGTTTTTTCACGCTTTAACGAGTGAAAGAATGAGATGGCAGACACCGGCCTGGCGTTCTGGAAATAGACTTCACCGACTCTATTGACTGTTTCAAGTTCATTTTACCGCTGAAATTCGCCTACAGATCAGTGGTCTGACTTCCCACTCTGGAAATGAAAGGGCATGTTAAGTTTTGCAGCTGCACATTTCTATTAGTTTGCTGCCTTTTTTCCCTGTCTGCATGACTGAGCGTCCCAACATCTCTCTTCGTATATTAATTACTTAAGATATCTGTTTGTTTCCTGGCTTGATCAGGCAGGCTAGAGGAAAGAAAGGAGATAATAGTGCATGGAGAGTTCTGCAAGCTTATTTTCCTAAACAGCTTCTTTCTATGAGTTCCATTAAAATCTAAATGTGAAATTAAATAGTGCAAAAACTATACAGCGTGACGTCTCAACATCTGGTTAGCTGCACACTGAAAGACATGAAGCCATGCATAAACACTGACGCAAATATGCAACAAAACTGATTTTAATACATTTAATACTGCCTGTTTGTTTAACACAGGTCTTCCACAACAGAACGATCTTATTGCTATAATGCCATTAAAACTCTTTGACTCTTAAACTGTGACTAAAGAAGACAAAATGTTGACATAAACAATGTCAAATGTACAATTTCAAACCGACTGATTTGGACTACAATATTTTTATATATTCATTTGTACATTTCACAAGGTGCTGGTATTATTCTTGCTACTGATAACAAAAATAATGTTACTAATAACAATCAACAAAAAAATAAGCAAACAAACTTGGCTCATGGAACATCTGATCTTGGGTTCACATTTAAACACTTAATTAGTGTGGCAAATAATGTTTTCTATATGCAAAAAAGAAAACATTACCAAAAAAAAAAAAAACTACAAATCAGAACACTGGCAGTAAACAAAGGCACGAATTAATTGAGCAAATCAGGTCACCGGTACTCATTTACATCAATTAATGCATTCATTATCCTATTACTTAGGTACAGCACATCTTCAGGGCTATTAAACACAAGATCTACCATAAATGCAATACAAAATAATTAAATCTCCAATGAATATTAATTAAACAAAACGTTATAAAACAGCCCTAGTAGAAGTATACTCCGTGTTCATGCCGCGTCTCCAACTTTCTCTCCCTTGTCTCTCTTCCCCTCATCATCTCACACTCTGTCCCTTTTTTATTTTGCTTCTCTCTGTCATTTTCTTCCATCTCCATCCAGCTCATAACAGAAATGCTCGCTGAGCTAATAAACACTGCAGCTTGGATCCAGAGTTTTTACCATGCTAGATATTATGCACTTTTTTCAACGTCTGAAATGAATGCACATCATTTATATCACCGCTTTAAATATCCATCCATCCATTTTCTGTAACCGCTCGTCCTTAAGCCTATCCCGGCTGACTTTGGGCGAGAGACAGAGTACAGCCTGGACAAGTCGCCAGTTCATCACAGGACTCATAGAGACAAACAACCATTCATTCTCACTTTCACACCTACGGCCAGTTTTAAAGTCACCAATTAACCTATAAACCCAGACTGTGGGAGGAAGCCAGAGTACCCGGAGAGAACCCACACAGACACAGGGAGAACACGCAGACACCACACAGAAAGACCCTGCGAGCGCATGTATGACATTTGTTAATCCTTTTCCAAGATACATTTCTGTCCACACCCCACATTTCGCGTGTGACCTTGTGAACTCTACCGGTCTAATTTTAAACCTTCTTGGTCTGATGATTAAATCATTGCTCGTCACCCTCCACAAAATCAGCCACAGCCACAGCCATGCATGTTATGACCTCCTCACTGTACACACCAAGGAGCCAGAGTGGAAAAGAGCAGAGTGAGAGAAAGCTGCAAAGATTGAGATGTGACTCAGACCGTGAGTATGCAATCTATTAACGGTCTAATAGAAATTCCCTGGGCCTCTATGTTTCAAGGAGAAAGAGAAAAAAAAGTTATTTTCAAAGCGTTGAAAGCTTGATTAAATATTTCACCCGATGACATTAGGAAAGGACTGGGATGGATATTTTTGTTTTGCTGTAAAATAAACAGCCATTATCCCACCAGTGTAATAATCATGTTCAACAGATATACTCATTACAAAATGTAATTAATGAACAACCAAATCCTGCCAAGCCCAACTCAGACGGATTCCAGGCTTGATTTCCCTATGCTGCGCCATGGTGGGCAAATTTAACAGAGATAAGCCTAATGAACTGCTTTGCTTTCTACCACAGAAAAATCAAACGCACACTGTTTGAGAGTTTATTACACTCTTGTCAGCAGGAAAGTGAATTAAAGTAAGTTGTATTGTGTCACTGTGTGTGTGTGTGTGTGTTAATGCCGCGTGCACCCCGCTGATGCATCAGGGGCGAGTCAAGTCAAATATTCAAGTACAAATCCGAGTCTGAGTAATCAGTGCTCAAGATATCCCTGATGGAACAAATTAAAAACACTGCACAGAATTATATAAGCACAATTTCAGAAAAGTGTTGCGTGAAATGTAAAATAAAGACAGAATGCAACTCCTTCAATTTATATTCAACTGAATACAGTACAAAGACAAGATATTTAATGTTCAAACTGATGGATTTTATTGTTTGTTTTTTTTGTACATATACACTCATTCTGAATCTTATTCTTGCAACAAAACACTGGGAGAGTTGTTGAATCACCTGTTTGGAAAGCACTACAGGTAAACAGCTTAATTGATAACAGCTGATAGAATCATGATTGAGGGAATCAGGAATCTTGTTGTGATTTTTGGTTTCTGGTTTAGCATTTCCTGTTTTGTGTTAAGAGTTTTTCCGGGTGTCGGTTAGCTCAGTTGGTAGAGCATCTGCCCCATGTACAAAGACGTAGTGGCCCAGGGTTTGAATCCGACCTGTGGCTCTTTGCTACATGTTATTCCCCATCTCCTTCTCCCCACATTCCTGACACTCTTCAGCTGTCTCTATCCAATAAACTAGTGTCCTAGTGTCTCTTGTGTTACTTTACTTCCTGCTTTGTCCGTGTTTAGGTTATTAGTTTTCTTGTGTTTAGTCCACTGGTTTTCTTTCTTTCCCTTGTCAGGTCGTCTGTGGCAGTTCCCCAATTCTCCATTGTTGAGTCTTTGTGCTTCTCCCCATGTTCTTACTGCCCATAGTGCATCCCAGTTCTGTATTTTTTTATTGTTGAACTTCTGTTTGGATTTATATTGGATTGTTGGATTTAGTGTTTTGCCTCGACTTCTCAGCCATCTTTAAAGTAATTAAAGTAACCTTTTGTTCACTCAACCAAGCCGGTCTGCATTCGGTGTTCACTTCTTGAACTAAACCAAATCACATACGCAATTCAAAGGCTCAGTCGTTCACAAGCAAGGATGGGGCGAGGTTCAGAACTCTGTGAAAAGCTGCAAATAATCCAGCAGTTTAAGAAGATTTCTTAGCGCACAATTGCAAGAAATTTATGGATTTCACCATCTATGATTCATGATGTTATTAAAAGATTCATAAGATCCATAGAAATGTCGACACATAAGAGAGTCCATTTCGAACTGGTTTTGGAAATCATAGATTTTGTGTCCTCTGGGCTAAACTTCCATCTTGTAAATTTGCATCTGTTACATTAGCATCTATAAAATGTCCATTTAATAATTTATTAATTAGTTAAAAAAATACTCTAAAATGCACACTTTACTTTATATTGTTGTGTACAAACCAAATAATCAGATGTGTTTAAAGTCCACATTGAGAAAACAGTCATCAAACTTTTAGGGACATTGATGTTTTTGAAAACAAAAATGATATATTGACTGCTATTTGATTTTTTTTTTTCATGCACTGGTCATTTTTTAGATTTGGGGCTATTTTCTGCTCCCATCACATGTTATCTTTCAGAGAAAAAAAGCCCAAAATATATAAACATATAGTATATTTAGGTGTTTATTTTACTACACTACTAGATTTGTCTGTTGATTTCTCTTAAATTCACTAATAGTTAACTTGAAACACGTGCCTGATTTGTACATTTAAACATAAAATGCATATAAAATTTCAGAAAACTCGTAATAGAAAAAATAACCGTCTGTCAGTTATCAAGTGGGGAAGATTTATGATGATATGTGTTACCATATTCAGCTGTAGTGTCTTTTTTCCAGTGAAAAGTGAGTCAGTGAAGTTTTATGTGTCTTTCCTATTGAGCAGGCAACCATTGGTTTTTATTTAATTCCATACAGCATGAAAATCATCTTGAACAGCCTTGAAACTTTCTCCAGCTATTCATTAGTGAATGTATGTATTGATCTGTCAGTATGTGGTAATATATTTTGAATTACTGGCATTCAATTCAAAATGCACAGAGAGGTTTCAGGGTCGGCTGCGATGCTGTCAGCATTGCATTTATGAGATTTGATCAAACCCACAACACAGACAGTAAACACACACACATCGACTTTAAGAAGTTATTGTTCATTTAAATAGCTTTCGGTATCTTCCTTTGCCCTCACTATGTTTGCATTCAGTAATTCAAATCATAAAACTGAGACTTCAAGAGTAAAAGTAAACATAAATTTGTTCATAACTCAGAAACTATTCAAAAAAATATAAACAAATTTAGAGGTCCAGTGAGTAACATTTAGCAAGATCTATTGGCAGAAATAGAATAATATTCATATACATTTTCATTAATGTACTGAGAAAACAAGAATTGTGTTTTTATCAAATTAGAGTAAATGTTTTATATCTACAGACAGATAGTGGTCCTCTTACACAGAGTCTGCCACGTTTCTACAGTAGCCCAGCATGGACAAACCAAACACTGGCTGTAGATGGACCCCATCATTTTTGTGTTTGACAAAGACTTTAGACTTGCTGTACGTAATTCCACTTATTACACAGCTACTCACTAAACAAACCTACAATTTGCCACAAAATACTGATGACTGAATGATTTTATTGCATCCACTGCGGTCCTCCAGAGTCTATGATGAGAACTGTTTCCATAGTAATGGTGTGGTCATTCATAGCAGCAGCCTGCTGTACAGAAATAATACATTGTAGCAAACTGCAATAATCAGAATCAAGTATTCAACAAAGCCATGTAGTAAGTCATAACTCTACCTGCTATACAATGGTGTTAGTACAGGTTGCTACTAGCAACAGGATGTTAAAAATGAGCAGTATTCTCAGCTCAAGGACTGCGAGGGCCTGTCTGCTGAATGTGCTGAAGCCACGCCCACTTGTGGGAGCAGTCAAGCAGCCATTTTGAAGCGACTGAAAGGTGTCAGATGAGTTCAGAAAATGACATGACTAACTTTGAAACACTCTGAGTAAGATGAATGAATCTCTATCTGTCTGCTAGAGGTGCTGGGGTATGCTCAGGGTGGCCTTAGCGTGTCATTGAGCCACCCTTCAAGGACCGCCCCAAAAAATCCTGAACTGAAACTCCACATTTCAGAAATATATCTTTCAAAGTCTTTTCACATGTTTTCAGCAACTATTTTCCAACATATTTAATGTATTTTGAAAGAAATCTCAGAATTGCCTTCACACAGACTTTAAAATCAATTCTGCATTATGTTGGGGTATTGCAGGCAAAAAATCCAAACACTAACTTATGGCACCTGGAATGTTAAAGTACCCGTGTTGTTATGTGAAGAGTAAGACGTAAAGACGTGACCCTGTGGTTTGTACTGCTCCTTAACAGCTCTGCAGAATGTCTAATAAGCAGCAAACATAAAGAGAAAAAATGGCATCTATGATCAACGGTTCTGTCAGCCGTCAGAAAAGAAGAGTTCACATTGGCACAATTGGCTGGCCCTTACTACTGAGAAAAGTGGTGTTACTGTTGAAACCTTGCACAGACAATCACATTCTGCACTGACACAAATTGGAGTTAAATAACTTGAAATGTGACAAAAGACAAAAAAAAAATCAAAAATTAAAAAAAAATAATTTTGCGAAAAACATTACAGCGGTAAGATTTTCCGTCACCCTTTTTTCCTTTCTGTCCGAGGTGAGTGAACTCACATCACATGAAAGGTGAACTAATGAACCTTTCTTCATTTCCATTTTCCTTGCCTGAAAATCTTTTCACTTTTTCCCCTCAGCAAAGTTGTTGTGGGTAATCTCACATCATACGAATGGTGATCTATCATCGGAACTCTCTCTGGCAAACTTTTTTGTCTCTTAAGAGGATGAAAGATCGTTGCATGGTTCTTTCCATAGTCAGGAGAGAGCTTAAGCAGTCGACATCATTAGTGTAAAGAATGAAAATCATCTACAGCAGACTGTGATGTCTGCCGCGTCTCCTTCCACAATCACTGAGTTCCCTGCCAAACCTCCTTAACTCAGAGCAGTGCAGTAAAAATGTTGGTCATCCAATTTGGCCATAATCCTAATGACAGACAAAACTGAACTCCTAGGTTTGCAGGTACAGACAAAGTAACAAACCCACTATGTACATGCAACATGGTGCCCAATTACCAACACCTGTCATGCAAATGAGGTCATTGCAATTTTGATGCTCTCCGAGGCTGAACTGTACTCAAAGCACCTCATTAAATGGAAGAACAAAGACGGCTCATCATCAGGACACAAAAACAACCATCATGCCATGTTACGTTTTTTCTTGTACACCTTTTACAGCCTCATACTAATCTATTTTGCCATACAAATGAATGTATTTTCCATATATATCTGTCTTTGTTTGTCTTTTGTCTTTGAAGTGAAGCCAATGCTGAAGTACCTGGCTACCGAACAAATCAGTCTCCATAAGTCCCCATATTAAAACTTCACAGCAGAAATAAACATGTACAAACAAACTGGTACGACAGTTTTGGTCTCTATAGCTAATTCCAACTCACCCATTCAGATTATATTAAGGTTTTAAGTTATGCATAATTAACAGCATGGCCACCATAGATTGACAGGCTTGTTTGAGCACCCAGGTGTCACTCGGCCTGCCACAAGTCTACAGATGATCCACGTCTTTGCCGATCTTTAGATTAGCCCGGAAGAGGCAGGACTGCCAACATGGCAGCGCCCAAAGCCACCACACTCTGAGCTTCAAAACGGCTCTTTAGAAACCTGTGGGCGACGTCGCGGATACGACATCCAGTCCTTATACTGTCAGTGATCCCTACGCATGAAGTACACAGTGCAGCTGGAAGTCCTACAGTTAGTGATACTGAGGTGTTTTGTTGACGGGTTGCATGAAATAAAGACGCTGGATTAATTGCAGCCTCTCTGCAGACGCTGTAATGTTTACCACGTTTGATACGAACCTGAGGGGCTGGCACTAAATTGCCTGCAATCTCACTGACACACCATTATGGAAATCAGTATGTAGTTATAAGTTCATTTCTGCGTATCTTTCACCAGGCCAGCTGAATTTGTGATGGGAGTAAATCTTTGCATCCTTGAATTGTAGTTTGATTCGATGTGGTGTGTGTGTGTGTGTGTGTAGACTTACAATTGCTAATTGGGCAGCTGCCAGGAATGCACAGATGCAGAGCGCCTTGACTACATCACCATGAATATGTGCTGGGTTTTCTAAATACTGAATCAAACATAGGTCGTATAATATACATGCACCAAAGCTGCAAAATATTTCTCACTTACTGAAGCAGCTTGGGTGAACTGTGAGGGTAGGTGCTTAATGCTGCATTTGTAAAACTAGCACATGGCAAGCATTAACACACGCTATCTTGTCAGTCCTGCAGCTAGTGTAAAATGCAACAGTGCAGACAGACAGCCACACTGATTAGACATGAAAGGAATAACAAAAATATATTTTACTCAATCTTCTCTTTTTCGGTTCCTCCCCCACTCTTCAGTGACTGAGGTAGTCTTCTCAGTGCACAGGACATGTTTAAAACATTAGCGAAGTCGTCTGCGCTGACACACTTTGAAACTCGAAAAAACTCAATGCACTCGGATTAAATGTTTATGGTTGTGCGTCCCCGCTGTCAGCTTCATTTAGTTGTCTTACCCAAATGGTTACATGAACGTGTGTGGTAGAAGTAAACGTGAATTTAAAAGCAGTTAGCTAACTGAAAAAGGCACAAAAAAGAACAATTAGATGTTGCCTTGGCACGTGTTTTTTAAGCTTTAAGCATAAAAAAGAAGCATGTGCTCAGGGGAAATGATTCTTTGAATTTTGATTGTCCATTGTATTGTTCAGGTGTTCTTGGCTGAAAGCTAAAATTGCTTGTTATTGCTCTGGACGTTTAATTTTTAGGAGGCAGAGTAGTGGATGTGAATTTAAACTCATCTATTAAATTTAGTCGCTCTGGGAAATATGGTCTCTCGGTGTCAGTTCCTTTCTTTGACAAAGAACAAGTCCTAAAAATGTTAGAAAATGTAGTTTCAACAAGTGTCAATTACACAGGATGAAGAAATCTCATTATTATCTTTAATTAACACTGTTACCCCTGAACAACACAGCTAAATTGTTACATATTCTTCGATGTTATTCATAATTGTTAGGAACTTTTACATGAACTTCTATCATGTAGAACTTTTGCAGCTTGGACAGCATTATGTGGTCTGAATCCACACTGTCTGAATCACTTAGAGTCATTCATCACATTTCCATAGCAATCTGTCAACAGCTGGCCGAAGCACCTGCCACTATCGGTCAACAGCTATTGCCAAAAGAGGCACGGATAACCAGACAAGACCAGAATTTGGGCAGTTTCGTATTTAAATTTTGGGATAACAAAAATCACTTTTGACAAAAATAAATAAATACATTGGATTGCTTTGTCAGGAAAATACCAACAAAGTCTGATGTTGCATATAACCAATATATTGCAGTGTTATAAAGATAACCAAGCCAAAAAAGCTTAGCACCTGTGTTTTGTGTATTAAAGCACAATGGGCCTGTGTTATCATTCTTCTTGTGCTTTCCACTCAGTTAGAGGCCTTCCAACCAGGACTGCAACTTCAGAGAAGTCAGAAAAGAGTGAAGAATTCCTATTACAAGCCCAAGGTCTTCAATTTTATTTTGCTTGACCAAAATTCTCAAACCCAAAGATATTCAATTTATTGCGCAGGAGTATAAAATAGAGAAAAGCAGCAAATTCTCTCATTTAAAAGGCTGGAATCCATAAATCGTTGACCTTTTTTTTTTTGCTCAATGACTTAAAAGGTGTGCAGTCAATTATTTTTTAGTTAACGGGCTCATTAATTAATCAACTAATAGTTTGAGCACTGGCATCTAGTGTATTCATGGCTTACCTGAATAGTCTGGACATACTGTTTGGAAACTTTACTGTCTCTAGATGCAGACATTAATCTTAAGATCATGTTTTCACTTCCCAAATTAAATATTTTCCACCAGCTCAGTCTCAAACATTTGGTGAGATTTCATTGATTACATACCCGACTGGCGATGATAAGTAGAAATATGACATGTGGAGAGCAGCACCACCAGAAGCACCAAAGTAGTCATTTCTTAGTAAATCACTACAGTTTTGCTACATTTCTCTCCACTTTTAACAGCACAATCCTCTTCCTGGGCTCCTCTAATCGGGTTACGATATGACTTTTAAGGTCTCCTGTGGGTTAAATGTCTAATTATGTTCCACACAACACAAAACCCCTTTTGTGAAAAATGCCTGACACGTTTTGCAGAAAGAACGAAACACTGAAAAGGTGAACAGACTGGTTAAGCAGTCGTTATTTGGCAGCACTTTAGAGTTTTACATTCTCCGAAAGAACATGCTGTTAAATTGTGCCTTGCTACACAATGTGCCAGTGTTATCTTTGATCCAGTAAAAAGCAGAATTAAATCCCGAGCAAGGCAAACCATTTTCATCATTAACACTCCTTCTGGCAGGGTCTACTCCTACCTCACGGCACCGGTGGCATATTCTTCATCAGCGTGACTTTTCCACTGCCTCTGCATCAATTTTAAATTCCATTTTGTCGATACAGAACCTTGTCAGGATGGAAAAGATCATCAAAGAGATTAACACCACTGAGTGCAATTCTGTTGTGGGTACAAAAATCTAATATTTGTTGAGATTGATGGACTTGATTTTATTCTGCAAATTTGTTAATATTTCCTGTCTTGTATTGAAAGCCAGCGTGAAGCCAGCAAAGAGAGAAAGGCCATTATAAGTACTGAAATGAAGCAGTGATGGATCATGAGAATCTTATTGTTTTCCTTAAAAACTGAAAACAGTTTATAATGATTTTTGTTCAGTAATAAAATCCCCTGTGGTACATGTTCTGGAGGCCATTAGATCTCCACACAACATGAACTCCAAAAGATGAAGGATTGTGAATCGATACAACAACAAAAAAAAAATGTCCTGGATATCAATTTTCAATGTTTCAATTGAAAGTTTAATGTCTGTCTTTTCTTTTAGCTTGTTTCTCTGCAACAAGCTGGTCCCATTGAGGGGTAATGTGAGACAGTGACACCTGAAGTGTGGTCCTTATATTCCTTACTCTGTAATTGTTGCTTTTGTTTTGCCAAATAATTCTCCAAAGACATTTATCTTTGTACTCAGTTTTTGCTAACTTGTGGGCTCAATTTTTGGGGTGTCATGTGACCGACACAAGCGTCTTGACGGGTCAAGAGGCACAGATGGATGTATCTGGTTGGGGACTGCTGGATAATTGGACTCTGCAAACAGTCTAATTATAACACTAAAGAACCCTGCACATAGTTTGGTCAGGTTTTTATCCAGTATGTGGAAACGTGGTCATTTTAGCCTATATGTACATATCTAATCTTATCAAACTGTTTTTTTGTTGTTGTATGTTTGCATCTGTCTCTGTGGCCATAATAAAGCTTTGATTGATTGAGGTAGTTAGTTGCATATAAAAGTCCTGAATAGTCCTAAAAAACAATGCCATGACCATGACTGTGCAGTGTTTTCTTTTTTTTTTTTTTACCTGTTTCTCTACTTCCACCTGTCTCCTGTCTTACCCCTGTCAGCTTCTGTGTCTGTCTCTGTGTGGGTGTGGTCTCCCTTCCTCACTTTGGCTCCTGGCTCTGCACTCTCCACATCTGCCCATCATCAGCAATCAGCCCACCTGTCTGCCATCAAGTCATCACCCCTGCCTACACAGCTCTGTACAAACTACCAGTCCTCACCTGATCATAGTTGGTCTGTGCTGCACGCTTGTATGAAGCTAGTTTACTTTTGCATTGGGTGAGGTGGTTTGCCTGCCAGTCTGTTAGTGCCTCTGTCTCAGGATGATCTGCCTGCCTGCCCACCCACCATCGTGGATAGTGATCCACCAAGCCCGTCAGCCAGCTCTCATGCCTGGGATACTCTCTGCCAAGCCTCCACCTGGATTTCTTCTGCCTCTCCCCAGCCAGCATATGTATTAAAAGATGTGTTTTCTTCTTACCTGCCTGTTCTCTGTCTGTATTTGGGTTCAGACGTGACATTTAAACAACTTTTCTACCTTTTTAAATAATAGCTTCCAAATCATTTTAAAGATTTTTTTGTCCTTTTTAAGCTTTATTTGACAGAGACAGCTTGAAGAGTGTCAGGAATGTGGGGAGAGAGAGAGAGATGGGGAATGACACACAGGAAAGAGCCACAGGTCGGATCAACCCCCTGCATGTGGGGTGGATGCTCTACCAAATGAGCTAAACGACACCCCCCAAATCATTTTAATGCTAGAATGACTTGTAATGGAGTGAATGGTTGCACACCTACAACTACTTCAATGATTTAGTTAAAAACTGGATCACTTTTTTTTTTTGGAGAAAATATTTTCTGGTTTTCCCTCTTGTGCTCTCCAGCTGCTACGTATCCACTTTTGCTGATTAGTTTCCTGATGGGGAGTAATGTAAGAGAGCGACAGGGCTGAGCAGGCAACATAAATGGGCTCAGCTGCATGGCGGTGAGGAAGAAAAGCAGACCGGACATTGACAAAGGAAGCTAAGAACAGAAAAGCAAAGACCAAGCAAGAGCCTGGTGTTCAGTTGCTGGTGAGAGTTTTGCAAATTAAAAGGCTGAAAGATAGATGCTGGGGTTCTTGCTGTTGGACCAGTAAGTAATATTAGCTGGCTGCCATGTCTCGTGTTGTTGCCTGTTTTGTTGTTATAAATTGTTGACGTGCAGGTTTTTAGTCCAAATTTATGACAGATTTGCACAGCAACTGAAACTGAAATGACTAAATCTTACATAAAGTTGCTTTAAGACTTTAATTCTCCCTGTATATCCCTCCCTCTAGGTTACATTATAACATTAACGTTCGCTATTACGCTGATGACTCACAGCTCTACCTTACTATTAACCACAGTGACTCCAGCCATAATTTTCTAGCACTTGCCTGGATGCTGCGAAAGGATGATTGACTTAACATCTTAGAACTAAATAATAAATCGTCTCTTTGCGTTTCAGGCCAGTGACTTTCAATTGTGATGTCTTCTCTTCTTAATTTCTGCTTGTCTTCTTTCAAAGGATTACTTTTCCTTTGCCCTACTTATTTCGAGAGAACAAAATCCTATTATCATGGAATATACTGTACATTGTGCTCTGTTAAGTTGTAGGTTACTGACACAACATACATATTTTGCTGGCACACAGCACATTTCAATTGAAAAAACAACAATAACTATGTGGTTAAGAGGCTTATTTTCATGCTTCATTTTTATATTAACAATGGATCACATTTCTATGTGAAAGGTGTCGCTTGTAGTGATGATCCCACAGAGAATTATCATCAGACTACGCAGATCCCTTCAGCTCTATAGAGCGTTTTAACATCTTTCAGCTCTCAAACTTATTGGTTCACTCTCATCAGTGTTATTTTCAGCCACAGCTGGCAGTGGAAAAAACTCCAAAAAACCTACTGTGCAGTAGCTGCTCGGCACCAAACAGCAGACAGACAAAGTTAAAGACTAACGGATGAATAAAGTGAAGCATTTAGCTACTAAAGAGCCAGATATTTCCCTCAGGGGTTGGTAAAGAGCAAAACAGAGCTAGAGAGAGAGAGAGGGAGAGAATATTGGACTTAATTCAGCTGGGACACAAAAACGACTCTAAATGAATGCTAATGTTGCTCCTTATCTGCTGAATGTGTAGCTAACTGTTTGCTGACAAGATCACAATATCAACTTAAGAGGTGGCAATGTGTCAGCATTACGTTTACGGCTTCTTTTCTTCTGGCCAAAAAAAACATGTTCATATTCATAACTGGGCAAACACAGCAGGAATCATAGACCTCAGATGTACAGTAGGTGTAAAACATTGGGATGTTTAGGATGTCAGGTCTTTGGGTGACCTGAGATGCTTTCCACACTATAGATCATAAGAACTTAGTCAACATTCTCTTTAGTCAAATTATCAAGCAGAAAAATTAATACTGAACATGTCTTGCCATTTACAATTTTCTTGACAACTTCATCTAAGAACATAGATCAAGATCTAACGTTTTACCCCAAAGAGGTACTATCTCAGTGCTGTCTTCAATCATTAGTACTCACATGTGGTCACTGTCATGTGGGAAACCATACCTTCACCTGCAGAGAGAGCTCAGAATAGAGGCAGACGTGTCAGCTCTTTTATATAGGGGATTCTCACCACCGGCTCGTCTCTCATCTTGTCATCCCTGCTGCCCGGATTTCTGCTCTACCTTGGCAGGCATTTTCCAAGCCTGTAAAAAATTCTCTGTGAAAAATGACCAGCAAGAGGAAATTAAAGGGAAAAAGAAATGACAGAAAGAGGTGAGACAAGTGCCTGAGGGGGGTAGATTCATTTGAATTGAAGATTAAGCTGACTGGAGTTTAAGCAAGCAAGGCACACCTGAATTGTAAAATAGGCCCCATGTGCAAGCATCTATGCATGCAGTGCCCCCCCCCCCACACACACACACGCACACACACATAGATGCATTTCCAACCCCAACCCTCCCTGTCTTTCTTGCCAATTTTCTAGTTAAGTACCTTCCTATCTGAACATTTTGTCCTTTTATATCTAAGATGAAAGGATTTTTATATTTCCCTTTGGACATTTTCATAAACCATTCAGTCATGCGATGGAATAATTCCTATGAGCCCAGTTAAAAGAACACTGAGCAAACGTTAGAGAAAACACACCGACGGTAAAAAAAAAAAAAAGACACAGACCTACATTTTTATGGTTAAGTATCTGTGCAGTGCATTGTGCTTCAGCCCCGATTCAGTAAGTGTAACACTCACACTAAAGTCAGAACCCAGCAGAGTTCCCGCGCTGCCCTTCAAGACATTTTCCTTCCACCGTCCTTCCACAGGTGACTTTCCTCATATCAGCCCCCAGCTGACTTGACAGGAAGCAGACAATGTCATTAAAAACACTGCATCTGCTGAGGGGGTGGGGAGGAATGTTAAGTGTCCTGAGATCTGCCACTTAATGTGACAAGGGCATTTCAACACCTGACACAGAAAAGGAGACTTCACCCTAAATAGAAATGCTGCACTCTAGGCCATGCTGTGAGCTTTACCTCTAAATGCTCTTCAGTTGTCTTTTAATTTTTTTTTCTTACATCTTGTACTCAGGCAAATGAGTTCAAACCATCTTTTTCAGGTTCCATGAGAGCCTTTCATTAGTTAGGAGTTAATCACAAAGCCATGGCCTATATACCTAAAGAAGACCAAGTTCAAGTTCTAGTGTTTTCAGGATGTCTAGCAATTGATTTTTCCATTATCTTCAGTGACATCACCCATGTGATAACGTATCATGGTCTGTCACACCACTTCAAACTATCACACAGGAGGGAATTGGCTAGTTTACAGAACCACATACAATCTCTGTATGATGAGCAGGACCACAAAACTTCATTGTAGCTTGCTGCTAAGCTTCACCGTCGCTTGAAAATTCCTCCACAGCGCTCAGCTTATGGGTGTCAGTATAAGTCAGTAATACGGATGTCAGTTTGAACTCTTCATTTGAATTTGACTTGCAAATAAAGCATGTAAAATAATAAAACAAATATGTGTTGGAGATTTACTTGAACGCTTTTATGGCTTCATATCTCGACTGCTGTAACTCTCTTCAAGTAGGAGTCAGTCGGTCTTCCACAACTTGCCTGCAGTTAGTTCAAAACGCAGCAGCGAGAATCCTCCCTCACTGTGAGATCTTCTCCATCTGTTGCCACTTTTAAATCCCTTTTTAAAAAAAAAAAAAAAAAAGAGTTCCTTTAATTAAAGCACTTAAACTTTTTACTAGTTCAAATATGGAAGCAGCAGCAAACGTATACAATCTGTACTCTGTGGAATGGACATTTTCAGGGTAGGGTCTTATTTACTCATGGGTAGTCAGTAACAGACTTCAGACACACTAATGGGTATATATTTCCGTCTGAATGTGATGAGATGTTTCCCATAAAGGGGATCAGAAGTAGTAGAAAATAACGTAAGGAACAGAAATACCTCACAATTGTATTAAGGTATGTTGCTCGAGTAGGTGTACTTTACACGTCTTGTTGCCATGGTGATCTGTATCAGTACATCTAAAGGCGTTGCAGTCAGACTGCTGATATGAACAGATTTATTGAGAGTGAATGACAGCATATATACCATGTTGACATTTGGTGTTTAGGATCTGAACGTATCACTCCCGGCAAACAGAAAGTTTAAAGCTTAGCTTTAGAAGGAGACCAGTGTTATTTTTCCCCACGTCTGATCAGAGCACCACATACTTCTTTCAGTACATCATCTACTGATGCTGAATACTGATCGGAGTATGAATTAGTCACGCTGCTGTCAGACACGTGAGCAAATTTACTGAGGGTGAATGCTTGTATGGTTCAGAAGATGACACTCCCTGTGAGCACAGCTTACCTTAAAGTGGCGATCCTTTAGAAGCCAATCTGGTTTAATACTATTCATCTAACTGTGGCTGCTCCTTAGAGCTCCTTTACTTTCTGCAACATTTCAAACCGAGCTCTGTCAAGATATGCCAAGAAATTACTGTTATACACGGTTTGTGTCAAGTTTGAAGCATTGCATTTCCTGTGACTTCTTCATAATAAACGTCAACTCGTGTTTCAACCAGTTAAATATCTTTAATGGGAAGCTAGAGGAGTAGGAGAGGTTTGGTTTGCATTAGCAGGAACTTACGTCCATCATTTTACCTGGTAATGTCGCCACAAACACCCAGTTTGTAATACTGCAAATATATAATCATCATTCAGTGATTCTGATTTAACACATTTATTTAAATGAAAATCTTTGAGATTCCCACTTTAAATCTTATGTATCAGTACGTGTGACGATGGACATGCATTGACGGCCTGATGAATTAGTTACATTAGAATTGTGCACACAGTAATTTACATAGAAATTTGATGTCGTTTTATCTTGGTTGACTCTACGTAGTCGTGCAATCTGAGAGAATATTGATAAAGAGCTGTTCCAGCTTTTCTATTTTCTATGAGCGTCCGCCACTTGGCCTTGCTGATATATTCCAAATGCAAGCCATGCATGGAGGATAAAGCAAGGTCACTCTAACAACACATGGAATTATCTATGTGTGGGCCATCATGTGGCCATTCCCCTGTGTCCATTAAGCGCAGCGTACTATCAAGTGAAATCTATTTCTGGCCATTTCTCTGATAAGCAACGTCCAATTGGACACAATATACATGTTTATGTTGCATTGCAGTTTGCCTACTGTAGCACACAGTAGTAAGAACAGCAAAGCAGATCCGCTTTCAGCATGTGAGCATGAAGAGGCTTTTTAATTGATCATAATCAATGCAGTAAGATGTGATGGGTGTAGTAGCCTAGCCTCTGCCAGCTGACACAGCTCAGCATGACTTAATGTTCTGCAGCTCGCTCAGTATTTGGCTCTCCTGACTTCTCCCTGAATCAGGATTAACCACGCTACCTAAGTGAAATATAGTACTGGCAGTCATTTTGCATACCACACATGCTTTGATGCCCTTCTCATCTGTAGCACTGCAGGACAGGAATTGAGTTTCCTCTGGAAAACAGACCCATGCTGCTCGCTTTCATGTTTGTCAACAACCCCTACGGATATTGTAATGGCAGTATACTGCCAGCGTTGGACAGAAAAAAAGGATTTCCTTCCTCAATGCTTAAGACTTCATCCTTAATATGATCAGTAACTTAATCTGTCACAAGACTAAAAAGTTTTCAGAATACATTCAGATCATCTTCGACAAGGTAGGAAAGATGCATTTAGCAAAAAGTCGATCAGATTTCTGGATCTGAACAGCAGTGTGTGAATAAAAAACTAAAGAAACAAACAAGAAATGAAATCTGTCAATAAAAACATTACAGTATGTCCATATTATCTTAGCCTTAACTGGTTACAATCTTTCATTGCTGGTGCTAGCAGAGTGCAACTTCTCTACCAATAACTAATAATAATACATTTTAAAATAGTTTTTTAATGCAACGCAGATGTGTAATCAGATTTGCCTCTGTCATTTTCACTATGCACCCTGTATGCCTCTTCTTGAAATATTTACTTTGTTGCTCCAGGTACAGTCACCTGTGAGAAGCATGTAATGCTTTACTGCACTAAGTCATACTCAGACTACGGGCTCAGAGGGGGACGCTGATGGAAGAAGCTAAGAAGAGAAGAGGAGAAAGTGGCCGAGCTAAAAGCTGTCTAACAAGAGTAAATCTGGGACTGACTTTCAGTCGTCAAGCTTTTTTAAAATAAAAGACTGAAAGATGCTGAACTGGGCTAGTTGGTAATATTAGCTGGCTGCTATGTTTCATGATGTTGCCCTTGCTTGATGTTTGGCTGTTAGCACTCGATAATGTTTAAACATAAGTAACATAATTGCAACAAATACATGTGTACAGTTGTCCATATTTACAATAGTGGCATTGCACTCTGCAACTGCACTAAATCGCACCAATTACCAAGTACCAATTTTTATGTAATTTAACTTTAATGTCTATTGTCTAAACTTAGACAGACTTTATTGTCATCCAACTGCACATTTCCAAACTACATTTGAGCGAAATTTCATTGTAAAGGCTCAGAATAGTCTAACCTTTTGATTTGAATATTCTGGTGCACTGGAATTCTCAGTAGACTTCAACTTTTTTTTTTAAAGATATTTTCTTGGCCTTTTTCAAGCTTTATTTTTGACAGAGACAGCTGAAGAGTGATAGGAATGTGAGGAGACAGAGAGAGAGAGATGGGGAATGACATGCAGCAAAGGGCCGGATTCGAACCGTGGCCCACTGCTGATCCTTCGTACATGGGGACGGATGCTCTACCAACTGATCTGAGCTAATCGACACCCCTAGACTTTCTTGAAGAGAAATTTGTTTTTAACTGACCAAAGTTGCAAACTCACCTTTCAGCTTAAGTTTTTTGAGGTTTAGCTGGAGTTGTGAATTTAAAACATTGCACCTATGTGATCTTTAATGTATTAAAAAAAAGAGACACACACCTGCACTTGATGCAAGACCATGCTTGAACACTGAAATGTTGCTACAGAGCTACAGAACGCGAGCTTGTCTTGCGAACTTTAACTTCTCTGTTTGGCCCAGCACCAAACAATTAAAGGCAGTCTGTGGAGCAGCGTAGCTCATAATTGCAGTTCATTTTCTAATGGACTCAAGCGGTTCACTTCTTAAGGCATTGTAGCTGACCTGTGATGTACGTCAAAACACCCACGTTCTTTTCTATGTGAGGACGTATGTACCAGCAACGTCTTGACACATGTTAATTCTGCAGAAAAACCCACTTGAATTTGAAGCTGTGATTGACATGCCCCCAAATTATTACACTTGCAGCCCACACAAAAGCAAATGTACAGACGTTTTTTTTTTTTCATAAGACACCTTGGACATTTAAACCTCAACTCCTTAAATCATTTTACAGTCCTAAAAATGTGTGCCTATATGCAGAAAATAAACATCACCTCAAGCGTTTTAGGGTGAATTTAATATGCAAGTTTCTCATGTCACATGTCTGACTAAATAGGTTTTAAAGCTGCATTTCTGGGTCTGTAAACCTTGAATTGATTCAAGAGAATATTTTTTAACAGTTTCCCCCTCTTGTGTTATCAATTTATTTATTTCAAAGTCTAGGCCAGTAGCCAGACTACTTCAAAGACAGCAGAGGGTCTCTTATGAATTCATCCAAAACATAAAATGTAGATCTTACTAGGCTTCATTTACTGCTGCATCATCAGTTTAACTCGAATAAAACACACAACCGTGCTTCTAATTACTGGTTGATATATAAATAATCTGCATTTGGTATAGTATTTATATTATTAGGCAAAGCCGGTGTGTAAGTGATCACGTACGGGAATAAAAAGAAGCTTTCTTCTGTGTCTAATCTGACGTCATGTGTCGTCTGTAAAATCTCGGCATGAGTTCAGTTTCCAAGTCGGAAAGAATCAATTTTGGATTTGTCAAGAAAAAATGGGAATCTTTGAGATCAAGGAGCCAGAGAACATCTTTGAACAGAGACAAGTGTTACTCCTCCACCTCTGCCTGGTGTCATGTGACTGAAACTATACTCCACCTGCCGAGGAAAGCTGCTGTTTTCTATGTCTGAAATAACAAGGTTATGAAAATACCACATGATATATATTAATGTGTCGTGATTTAAATACTGCAGCTGAAAAAGGAGGAGGTAATTTTCATTTATATGCTGCTGAGCAGCTTGTGATTTCCCCCCCTTTGGTGTTCAATAAAGTTTTATCTCAGCCTATAACAATACATCAAAATGTATTTGTTGATTATGTCTTGTATTATTAAATGAATGTGCAAAGTAGCTGGAAACAAAAGCTGTCAGATCGAGTAAAAAGTGCAATATTTCCCTCTGGAGTATAGTCGGAAGTATAACGTAAGAAAAAAATAGAAACATTCAAGTTAAAAGTAGAAATACCTCAAAAGCTGTGATCGCTGTGACACTTCTGTACTGAGAAAAGGAGGAACAAAATTTCCATGGTGTTCACTGGAGGGAAGAGGCATCTACAGACCCATGAGGGGGACGGCCAGCATAACCATACTGTATGAATGGACTCTGTAGCTCTGCGACCACATCAGCTCTCACAAGGCTCACATTGCACTGGTGGCAGGATTTACCAGGCTTCAGAAGGAAAACAGGATCCCATCTGGGGTGACTGCTGAGGAAATGACAGACATGCTGGTGGAGCAAAGCAAAAATAGCTCAGGCAGTTCGAACTTGAAGACTTTGATGATGCTGATGGCAGGCCTCTTCTGGTGTAGGAGGTGAATACCAGCGTGGAGATGAGAGAGGCTGAATTACGAAGCCGGGAGGTTTGTGAACTCAGCGGAGGCCAGCCCTTCTTGTTTTACACATCCAAAGATCGTTAATTGGGCTCAGAAAAATGCCAGGAGCTTGATAGAGAAGCAAACCTGAACACCAAAGAGGTGGAAAGTAAACAGCCAGCAGATGTGCTGGATGGTGCAGAGGCTGTAACCACAATTTCTGAAAATGTGATTGAAGAGGAACCAAGCAGCAACCAGTTCCTCAAACAGCCACTTGGGGCTGGCTACAGAACGAGTCAATCTCCATAAGCCCCCATAATAAAGTCACAGCAGAAATAAACATGTTTACAGCCTGGTACAAAAAGCAGTTTTTGGTCTCTCTAGCTAACTTGCTTTGATTGAGTGGGTGGGTGCAGTCACAGATGGCTTGTTTGAGCACCCAGGCGTCATTCAGGCTGCCTCTGCTCCACCGATGATCCACATCTTTGCCGATTTTTAGATTAGAGGTGGAGGCGACAGGGTTGCCAATGGGGCAGCGGCACTCTGAGCTTCAAAACAGCTCCGTGGGTGATACCACAGATACGAACGAACCAGAGAACTAGACTCTGCTGTTTATCTTCCCCTGGCTCCTCTGACCTCTAGTGATGAACCTTTGGTCAAAACTGCCAGCCAATATGCCTGAAGCAGAGGAAGACCCAGAGCTTTTCACATCTTACCTGATTGTCGCCCTGCCATCACTGCAGTGCAGGATGATGTGACCATCGGCCAGGATGACACAGAGCAGCAGGCAGACGGGAAAAAACAACTGAAGTTGACAGCACAACAGGGGTCAAAAGAAAGACGCTTCTTCGATTGGCATGCCTGCGAGATTGTTGTCTTTTATTTCATTGTTGCATTGAAACGATTGGAACGCCATTTTTTGAGTTTTTCTCAAATTGCAGGATATGTTGACGGTGAAGTACCCCAAGAGTACAGACCACACACATTACTCACATGCTACAAAAACATACAGCTACATAGATAGCATTTTCATATCAGGCACAGGGCTTGGCATCATAATCGACCTTTTTTCACAGCAGCCATTTTGACATGAAATAGTAGGGTCAACGCAGGTGTTTCCAGTGATACTAATTAAGGTTCTGTTCCATTTATCGTAGCAGAGACTTTCCAGTGAACCAACATGCAGCACAGCAGCACCCTGACTCCGAATGGAACTGAACATTTAGCATCATTGGTAACACCTGTGCAAACCCTACTATTACGTGTAAAAATGGCTGCTGTGAAAAAGGTCTGCACAATTCACGAGGACCTGATTTCTAGCACTCCCATAAGAGATAATTGACTAATTAACAGTTAGCATTATAGTGTTAAATGTATATAACTCTGAGAGAATTATGATCCAGTGACCGTTCTGAAGGAACTGAAGCTTAAATGTTTATCTACCAAACAAAAAGAGGAGCTAAGAGAGTAAACTACTGTATCAGAAATGAAATGTGCAACGGAGTCTTACAGACCTGTCCTCGAGATAATACGTCACATTACAACGTTCAGCCAGATAATGGTTCATAAAACTACTAGCAGTTCGGCTGGGTTCGTGAAGGATTGTGCATGTCATATTATCAGCCGTACAAAGTGGCATGACTTGTGCTGCTGTGTTGCTGTGTGTGAGCCTCATCCTGCAGTAAAGGAGGGGACTCCATGGGAGACAGTGCTGCAGCCTGTATTTCATTGTGCCATCTGGGTTATACCTGATTGCTCTCAGTTCATGCACAGTGGCATCCCCTGTTCCCTCTCCTGGACTGATTGATTTGCCGTGGCAGTGGCTTTGTTAGTCTGAAAAAAAGCGAGAGAGAGAGAGAGAGAGAGAGAGAGAGAGAGAGAGAGAGAGAGAGAGAGAGAGAGAGAGTGAACAGCTCAGGTTGTACACACTACAGGATTTGGGTTTGGCTCTTGCCTTATTTATGAAGGCAACATATCCAGCTGGTACATGACTCTTATGGTGTCATGTTTCATTTGAACATCACTTCTGTCCAAGTAATATGAGGATACATACTGGTAAATTAAAGGAGGGCATCTGAGGACATTGTGACACAGCATGTGTCATATGTACTGTAAAATTACTTTCATCCATGTGGGAGTCCACACAGCAGGGCTTTTATATCCATCAATATGGCCAGTATTTAATCATTTCTTTTGATTGTTCTCTCTGGAAGTGATCCTACCATTTATCTTCACTAATATTACCTGCTCTAAAAAGGAGCAACATCGGTCATATTGATCTCTCATGGAGGGACTGAGTAAGAGGCTCGTTTCATGGAATTATACCTTCCATGCAATGGCATACAATAAGAAATCAAAAGTGGCTTTTCCCTCCTGCAGACCTATAGTAATAAGAATGCAGACGCAAGAACCTTCACTACTTCTTGAGCTTTTTTTACTCACTGATCCGGCATGATTTTCCTTCTCAGCTCTCTTGGGCTTGACCCAGCATAAAACAGGCCACTCCACCACCAAGCTGAAAAGGTGGCAGAAACATGTTCTTGCACTCACTTTCTCTTTTTCGAGTTCCACATAGTGGGAATGAGATGATCCCTCTTGAGACCTCTCTAGACCTTTGTCTGACCTACATTAAGCATCATGAGTGTAATCGACCACCCAGCCAACATAAAACCAATTTTCAGCCACAGAGTCCACATTTTTCTAAAAGAACTCGAAAAATCTGCTCGTCATTGCTGAACTCAGAGAAGAATCAGTTTTTTCTTCAGCTAAGGCAAAAGTGTGTTTAATGTGGTACAAACAGTTTAATGCAGTCTTATCATATTCATCACTTTTATCATGCTTATCTCACTACATTTTACTTATTGCTGTACATCATATTCATATGCAGCACATAATGTATCTATAGTGTGTATACATGCTGTAGGACGTTTTTTCACTCATCAAATTAAAAAATATTCTAGTCTAATCTAGTTAGTAAGCCCACCACTGATTATAGATTAAAATGTGATTAACACAAGATGTCACCTTATTTATCTCTTAGGTTCGGTCTCTCCTATACTATTTAAGTGTGTAGAAAACTGGAATGTAACCTGAATACAAACGACCCAGCTTTCATTCTCCTTTTCAGAATATAGGTTTGAACCCAGCCGTCTTTCTCTGACATCTCTACTTATGTTAAGACCTCACCTGCACCCGAGCCAGACCAAAATACAGTACTGACACAGTTTTATGATATGATTTTTATGATTTTTAAATTGGCAGCCAAAATGTAATTATGGCATCTTTTACATTATTATGTTGGCATTCTCTTTTGTTGTTAAAAAAGAAACAACACTGGCTAAAATTGTTGCAGTATATCCCATAGCCCATTCATCTTCAAGGTTACAAGTTCCATTGCTGGCAAGTGTTTCTTTTTTTGATATTACTACCAAAAGTCGCCAAAGTCAGAACTGTTCCCAAAGTCCCACAGGCTTCAAGGCAGATAAGCACACTGGAAAATTGAAGATCGTCAGGCAGCAGTTGAGGATGGACTGAAGAGATTGGGGGTACTAGCTAAGTGCAGATGAGAACTGAGGAAAACAGATGACCCTTGACTGGAGACCGGAGAAAACTGGCTGAAGGCGAGAGCAAGAGCAGGCAGTTGATGGAAATTAGGTTGCAGGATGGTTATCGGAAACAGAGCAGGAAAATCTTGCCTAATCGCTCCCCCTTCCCAGTTAGAATGACAGGACGACTCGACAGACTGACAAGAGGTGTCAAGAGATTCTGCTGAGAACGGAGCAATTATCAGAAGCTGGTGAGTGATCAGGACAATGCAGGGCATTTGTGATTTTAATAATACAAGAAAACTCAGGAACTATCATTGGGTCATCATATAATGTTAACTAAAGCAGGGCAGTTGCATTGGTACTTTGTAAAGTAGTAGCTCAACATTTTGGGAAACACTCTTTCTGCCCTGGTGTCTCCTACCAGTTGGACCTGACCGGTATACCTCCAAAGGAAGGTGCCGAGGAGATTCAGCAGAGCTAAACATGTTCTAATTAGTTTGTAAGAAAACCATACTCTGGTGGTTTCACATGGGTGGACTATTTCTGGACTGGAAATAGTCCAGAAGACATCTTAAGGTTGCCAGGAAACCAGCAGATACTTCTGGAAGTTATTTTTTCCAGTTTGTACTGAGGTACGTTAAGCTAACTTTATTTAACCAGGCAGATGACTACAATGTATTTCCCAGAATGTTGGGAACTATTGCTTTAAAAACGACAAAGATAACATTACGCAAACACATTGGATGTTTTGGGCAAAGATGTTGTTGTACTCATATTCCAGAGTTGTTGAATAGAAGACATCAGTTGTTGTTTTAGTCTCCTGGAAATGTATGAAACTCCAGCCTTGACCTTAAAATGCTTCCTTAAAAAAACTGGAGAAATGTTTTCTCCTCTTTCTTCTCAACAGTCATGAACGTATCCCACTTTGAACTCGGCAGAATACCTAAGTGTGCATCTTGACAGCCTGTGCATAGGGAACATCCTGATTATAGCAGAAACCAAAACAGAGTCTGAGGTCAGGACCGCAATCTGTCTTGCAGCCTGACTTGGGAGTCCCAGAGGATCAAGGGGCTTTGGCCTGTGGATGCCCCAGCAATCATAACCACCCTTAGGGTTGATATGTGTTGTGGGAAATCCTTATAAAAACATGCAGCATGCCTGTCATTCCTGCTTGTCAGCAGTTTAGCAGAGTTTAGAGGAGGATTGTTCTGTGGGGAAGTCTTGAAGGATTTGAGATTTTTGCCTCACTATACAGAAAATGTGTCGTTTATGTGTTTATAGAGTGTGCTCTATGGGGAAAATGCATGCAGCCTAAACTCAACTTGTTATAAGTTTGAAAAAAAGTTGTGCTTTATTTAAGTACTGTATGACCATAAATACTTCCTAAACATTAACTAATGGAAAGTAGTAAAGATAAAGTATTCTGCTGCCAGAGCGTTCCTCTGTGTACCTATTCTCATTTAGAAAAGATGTATTGTATTGATTTAACCTGTCTTCAGAGACCTTCATATACGTACCATCATTTCCTAAGTCTTTAGTTAAGTCTGTCTCTTATTCTCCTTTCTACATTATTAAGGCATTATGTGACACTGTTGGAGGTAGCATAGCCTCTGACTCTTCACCTATTCGGTCCACCACTTGCACTGGGTTATTACTATATACCAGGCAGAGCCCTTTTGACTGCAATTCTTGTGAGGCTTCTGGTTCTCATTATACTGTATGTCTTTGGCCTGTTGGGTCAAGATGGTGAGGAGAGAGGGTATATGGATTTCATTGACACAAACACCCAGATTCAGCATTGCATCACATTGCACTAGCTGGGTTCATGCACGTAACCCAATGTGTCATTAGGTATGGGGCAAGTTTAGCCACAAGCCACGCAGTTAACTTTCCATATCCTCATTCCACTTGATGATGTGCATCAGTACATGTTAATGATTCAGAAACGGCTCAATTTGACATTGATGTGAATGTGTGAGGTATCATATTTTGCGAGCAGGAAATTTAAACTGTCAACCTCAAGAAAGTATGCCCGCACAACCACATAATTTTACAGGACTTTGAAAGCATTAATTAGGCTAGTTCTCTCTTGTCCATATGTCCTAGCTGGCCATTAAGCCAGAGTGATGTCAAACGCTGTTAAAAATATGGAAATGTGCTTCTTAACGGTGTGCTTAATGATCTGAGTATGTTCCAAGATGCACACAGCTTTTGCGCCGTGGTTTTCGACTTGAAAAATCCGGATGCTGATTCTTGACTGACACCCCAGAGCTCACATCAGGTTTGACTCACTACTGGACGCCAATAGTGCCAGTATGATGCCGAAAATCACACATCTTTGACTCGTCCAGTCTATTTCTGCCTAAAGCTTAAATTGGTGTTGTAAGGAGTGTCTGATAAAAAGTGGAAGCATTAATACGTTTGTTGTTCTGAGCAAGAGAACCAAAAGATCAGATAAATTTCTGTGATATTATTTCTGTGTCACACCGGAGAGTGTGTGTGTGTGCCAACGATTCCGGCATTGTGAGCAATTCATATTCTTTGTTGTTAGCAAACATTTGTTTATTGATTCCAGCCCACAATGTCTGGGCAACATTGTAACAAGGGGGAACAGATGGACTATTGTTGTTAGGTGATGTTGAATCACTCCATTGATAAACTAACAACATGCTAACTATTGTACGTTGTCCTACTAATTCCTCTAAATCTAAATACAAAAGTGTATGAGCTGATATACTGCAAAGTGTTCCCTAATGGAAAAATGAGCCCTTGCCTTTTTCGCATAGACAATTGACTATAAGTGTGATGGGATGTCAATGTGAGGTATTTCCAGGGGAGCTACATTAGTGTTTAATAGAGAAAAAGTCAGCTGTCAAGATCATCATTGTTCAAGAGTCGTACAGGGAGGGACCTCATCTGTTAGAAGCGGTAGCCATTAAAGCCCAGACAATGGCTTAAATTTTGTGGCCTCTCTTGACCTGTGTGAAAGCCATTTCTGCTGTCTGCTCTCTCTGCCTGACGTGAAAAGCTAAAACCTCTGATGTTGTGTGATTTAGTATACGCACACGATAGATTTTACCCATCACTCTCATGATAACACAGTATTATCTGAACATGAAAAAAAAAAAAACAAGGCTAAGAGTCTACCATCATGCTAGCAGCAATGTGAGGCTCCACAGTGATAACATTTAATGATAAGTACACTGTACTTACATACCGCTTTTCAAGTTTTCCAATCACAAAACTCATCCAAAGACTGATGGCACTGGCTGCCATGCAAGGTGCAAACTGCTATTGAGTTTTTTGGGGAGCTGTTCACACACCGATGGCGCAGCCTTCGGGAGCAATTTGAGGTTCAGTATCTTGCTCAAGGACACTTTGAAATGCAGAGTTAGTCACACCGACCATCTGACAACCCACAGCCGCCCCTTATAGATATTATAACACGGTATTACCTAAACAAAATGACAACACACTGTTGTTTAGCAGGATGATTACCATATCCATCATGCTAGTTTAGCAACCTACCACGCTAACATTTGCTAATGAGCCCCGTCACTGTCATCGGGTTGCAGGTATTTATTCATAAATTTATTCAGAATTTTATTCATTTATTCATCAAATTCTGACCTGCTGATGTAACTTAAAACAGTGTTAAGTAAGAAATTGATGTCTATATCAAGTTTTATGGTAACATTTTACACAAAAGTCCACATGTGAACCTCATAGTGGCATTAGAGGAAGAACCATGGGATCAGCAAAGTCATAAGGCTTCATTGTTTGGGGATCATAAATGATTGAACAAACTTTAATGCTGAGATATTAGTTTGGACCAAAGTGGCCGATAAACCGACAAACAAACCAACATTACCGTCCCAAGAGCCACGCTGCTAGCATAGCTAAAAACATTAAAACTGTTGCTCTTTTGCAGTTATTTTAAAATATTTAATATCAGCGGATCCAAAAGCTTTATGAGAACTACATATTCTGTACATGCCCACAGAATTCCACCTCTCCTCCCACACTGAACAGTACAGCTGGTAGAGTCGGTGCAAACTTCTATTTTTGCTCAAGATGAGACACAGTGGACAAGGCAGACCGGAAGAAAAAAAACAAAATAACAAACATTAAACATTTATTAGTGTTGGAAAGAAGTCACGTCCATGAAATGTGCACATGCGGGATAGCCTGCCATGTTGTTTTTGGCGTTGTTGGGTTGTACCTGCTTGAACTAATGTAATGTGCTGTACTGCCGTGTCAGTTCTGCACAGCGGTTGTCACCCAGAAACAAACAAATCATATTTCATTTCAGGAAGGAAATTGCCACTTGTATTAACACGGCCACTGGATATGTTAAATATCACTTGATATCCCACGTCAAGGGGAGCTGGTGAGAGACGTTAGCAGACATCCACACTGGTTGTGCCGCATTACAAATGCTGGCCTGCTGTCCTCATAATCTCCATGCCATCTGGTGGGGAACCTCACCGTCCCCCCGCACCTCTGGCACATTAGTATTCCTCTCACACTGAGCGACGGAGAGCGGTGTGTGTGAGTGTTACATTCCCCTCAAATATAAAAAAGTCAACACCAGTGAAGATTAATCTACAGGTCCCACCCCCTACAAACCTGGCTCATTTCAGGTAATGAGAACACTTGCTTTTTAATCTCCTTCATTGTTGTCCTTGCTTGTGTGTGTGTGTGTGTGTGTGTGTGTGTGTTGCAGCCCCTCACAATGTCAGCATTCTCAGAAGTTGTGACTCCATGCCTCTGTTAAACGAGGGCTAAGATGTTCTGTTGATACTCATATAAAAGTGTAAATCCCGTCAGGTTTTTGAAAAGGCTTTTGGAAAATGTCTAAAACAACGCCTAATAAAGGCCGACGCGGAACAGTGCGTCATACCGTCACCGACTGAACTTTATCCCTCTCCTTTTTCTGTGTCTTGATTACGGGAAACAGCCATAGTTCGCCGAGTCGCTCTAGCTTCAGGCGGGGCTTCTCTTTGGTTTCCTCGGCTCGCTTATTTCAGCAGGAGAACTCAGTCAGCAAAGAGCGAGCTTGGGTTGTCTTCGCTTCAAACAGTGTTTCCGGCGTTTAGTGCGAGCTGTGATCAAAGGTTGAACCCTTCCTTTTCAAATCCACACGGCCTCTCATTAGTGCCACACCAGGAGGAGAATTCTCCGACGGGAATCTATCATAGTGTCATCGTTTCCGAGATTTAAATTTGACTGCACTTCAGTGCCGTTTAGGGTGAATGTGTCAAAGTAGGAAGGTCAATTAAGACGACTGATTAAAGCAATTACTGTTTTTTTTTTTTGGCCACTTGGGTCCAGTTAACTTAAGACGATATGGTGAACTTGTTAGCAAACAGTTGCTTACACAGACACACACAGTTGTGTTTCAGCTGTAACTGGCGATTTGCTCTTTTAGCCGGCTCCTCGGCTAAATGGGCTAGCAGTTAGTCTCCAACTGTCTGTTTGGTGAGCAGTTAGAGGTTGTGTACAGTGAGGTTTTAATACCTTTTTCACAGAGCTGCCTGTTGTGGTTAAAAAAAAGGAGAAGAAAACGACACAATGAGAGTGGTGAGTGTGAACCAAAGCACTGGTGCTGTAAAGGGAAGGCGAGCTGCTGATTCAGGTGATAGTTCTCTGCAGATTATCAGCGTCACGTCGTGAATTGATACATTGCTATTGTAAAAATATTGATCAAAGTCATTTCTAAGGAGAGTAATGATGTGGTTTGAAGCTTTTAGTTGCCTAGCAACATGTTTTGAACATAATTGGACGTTTTTCATGAAAGGGGATGAGTGATTTTTGTCTCTCTATCGAAGCCTCATTTCTTGTTAAAAGGTGTCTACAAATAACAGCCACTTATCCAACATATATCCTCTTGGTCCTCCTTCTAATAATTATACAAAAAAAAAAAATCATTTTTCATTATCAGAAACAAAATTACACAGCAGAAAATTGACGTGTGGAATATCTTAAATGCAATATTTATAACTGATATAAATGATTTGGACCGTTTGTTAATGGTGGATAAAGAAGTGTTCAAATATTAACTCCTGGTCCAAGACATGAGGCCATTCAATTTATATTATATTAGTTTTTTTTGTGTGTGCTCTTAGTGTTTGCATTTTATCTTCAGTTAATGATAACATTGCATGAAAAGTAGCTGTTAGCATAAACAGTGCTGGTAATTTCTGTGCCATCCCTTTCCACCATGACTAACTTCCTGCACAGATTTCTGCACATATTGTGCCCATTTATTAATGCCAGGAACAGCCAATGATGCAAATAAGTCTGAATCATAAATATGATACTGTGAATGGACAGTGATGGATGTCTTAGTAAAGTGGAGGGCTACCATGTGGACTCCATGGATAGATTTTACCCATCTGGAACTCCTGGAACGAACATCAATCCTTTTAAAGAGATCCCCCCCCCCCCTTTTTTTGATGTTTTGTTGACAGTGGTGGAGAGAGCTGTGAAATACATCTGTGCAAAACCTCTGATAGGTGTGCAATAGGATTGAGATCCACTCATCGTACGACTCAGGGAGCCCTTGTGCTTTGTGTGTGGAAGTATTACATTTGTTTTTCCAGATTTTTCTTTCAATTTGGCACACAATCTGTTATTTGCACACCTTTTGTGGTCTTGCACTGCAAAACGAACACAGAAGAAATGAAATTCAGTGAAGTTTGTGGTGAATTCTGTCACTGTGCATATTTATAACCTTAAATATTTTCTATTTATGCTAATTTTAGCTTTCCTTTATAGCTTCCTTTGGCTCCTAAGTTCATAATCATCTTTGTAAAAAAACTTCTTATACACTGAAGATAGTTTTATCATGCACAGGAGTGATGAAGACCATGAACACCTCTTTGTCTCTTTGTAAATCCTATACAGCTTACCTTGCCAGTAGTCACTGCGAACCTGAAAGGGAGGAAACTCAGATAGACTGAACGTAAATGAGGCATAAATAAAGAACTGTACTCGGCTCGTATGCCGCTGTGCTCCATTTCCATCCAAGAACCTCGTGGCCATTGTTACAATAATTCAACACAGTGAAGTTGATCTTCTTTTGTGTTTATAGCCCATGGATACAGTATAAAGTGCATCATGGGAAATAATGAGTATAGACTGAAATACTGAATTTTTTTTTTTACACATGCTGTTAATGCTTCATCACCAAACCTTTGACCATTATCCTCTGCTCACTTTTCTACCTTGATGTGTGTAGAAACTTAGTTTCTCTCTCTTTTTTAAAAGAGAGAAGATAATTTCAGGGGAATACTTTTATCCTCCTTTCACATTCTCATTAAATCCAGTGAACCCCCCCCTCCCATCCAACACACACACATGCACCTAAAGAACAGCTATCTATATCTGAAGCAAAAATAATGAGCTGTACTTAATTAGTGTGGCTGTTTTTTTATGATCGGGGTTATATGGATAGCTAAACAGGTGCGTGATTAAAACCACCCTGAAAAAAGGAAGGCGTGCATGCTACAGGTGTCTGTTTCCATGGTGATTAAAGAGTAAACCTGAATTAAAATTGTCCTAACCTTGGCATATTTTATGTTAGATGTGATTTGAACGCCTTTGGTATTCATATTGATAACTCTTGTGCATAAAAGAGAAAGATTCACAGGCACATTCTTCAAATCGCGTAGTAAAAATGGATTGAGATGAACAAAGCTCTTATTTAACACTGTTATCTTAGTCTTTATTTTGTCACAATTGTAGTCAAATATATATACGTCTATATGACATATATTATATGACATATATAATTTCATTTCTTTACAATAGAGAAACAACATAGAGATGACACACTATTTTGGTTTCTAAGTAGAAGCTCCTTTTAAATAGTGGTATTTTTTCAATACACTGTTTAAGTCAAGCTCCCACTCAAGTCACGGTTTTGTTTTCCTTATTGAGTCACATTTATTCACAATGTGTGTTTGCTTGTCTCTTTTTTCTTGATAATTTGATGTCTTTTGTTATGTCAACATTTTTTTTTTTTCCATGGCAGTTCAATCTGTTCATATTTCTTCAAAATCGACGGCCATCTGTCATTGGTCCGTGTGGCCACACAGATGGTCCCACCTGCTAACCATCCCGCGCCACCAGCAAAGGTATACAGTTATAGGAAACACTGTCTGTGAAGCTTTACAGAGTTAATCCAATCAGCTTGGAGACGGCTTGGCATAAGCGTTTCCATTTCCTCTGCAGCTGGGTCCTTTGGTGGCCAAGGAGCAGTTTGCGCCTCCGTATACCAGGGATGTCTGACCTTGGCACTGTCCCTGGGCTTCTCTTTGGCCTGCTGCCTTCAAACCTCTGCTTCCACTGCCAGTATGCAGAACTCGGGTTGGATATTGGACACTTCTCCCGTCTGACTCCTGCACAGTCCCAGCCTGGAGAGTGTTTGTGCCACTGCGGTGGATGTTGCTCTGAGAGCCAGATATTTTCATGGGCCTGGAAATGCTTTTCTGTTTCAATTCCTGTGCAAGTTCCACTGTAATTTCAGTGGAGCTGGATGTTTGTGCAGGGCTGAGATTCTTCTCTGACCTCGGTGTAACGTTGGTGGCGGCAGGAGGGCTAAAACTGCCGGGCATAACACCAGACGCCAGCGCAACAGTCTCACAGGGGGGAGAGGGAGAATTGTTAATGGGCAACGCTCTCTTTCCAACCACCATGGGGTGCCACTTTAGGAGCCCTCCTTGGTTCCGGTCGCTCGTGTCCGCATTCCCAGCCTCGAGGTCACACGCTTGGAGTGAAGGTATGATAGGTACAGATTGGGTACGCAGGGAGGGTGGAAGGAAGGTTGTTGCTTTATCCAGACGGGTGCAGGGGACCTCGGTCCATCCCTTTCTGGCCACGAAGTGAGAGAGTGAGGTCCTGCTGAGGAGGGCGCCGACTCTTCCGCTGGCAGAATCACACCTTTAGGCAGAGGAAAGAATAGAAATGGCGGGTTGAGAATGAGAGTCATTTACATCGTGACCTTTTTGTCCTGGACACCTATTTTCTCTGAGGAATAAAAGAGAGTGTGTAATGTAGAATATAGAGATAAAGCTGCCAGTCTTTGGCTTTTTACCATTTCATTCCCCCCATTGTTCAGCACAGTCCCACAAAAAAATCATGTCACAGCAACAAAATTATTATTATTTAGGTATTGTTCTTTCATAAGCTTGTGTAATTATTTATAATCCTCGGCATGAGCAGTCTGTATTGTTGCTGTGTCAATGTTTAATTGAGAAATCCCTTCTCTCATGACTGCCTTACTGAAGATTTAAGGCTTTAGCAACACAGCTTCTGCATGCCTGACCCCGTCCGGCGTGAGCATGTGGGCTAATTATCTATCGCATCCTTGAACGTGCACGTCTTCCACGTTTCTATTATTGTTTCTAATGAGACTGGCTGCACAATCTCGCAGACAACACCTTGTCTGGCATGGTTATAATGTGATATGTGGGGTGAATTTAGGGGCGTCTGTGGGTGTGAGAGTCTCGGCGTGTTGCATGTTTGCACGATGCCGCATGAGTGAAGGATCAGGAGATGGTGTCGACAAGCTTGAAAAGCATCAGCGTGAAAACGATACAGCAGGGCAGGGGAAACTTATTCAGAGTCAAGTGGGTAAGTTTGTATGTGTGTTGAATTTGCACAAGAGTTAATATTGTTACTAAAGACTCAATTCACATTTAGAAGCACCCCGGCATAGCCTTAGGAGACAGCCAGTGTTATTGTCAGCCTTCAGAGACTGTTTGTGGCATAACCAAGTTTAAATAATTGAATTACTTTCCCACTCCTCCCTCTGCATTAGAAGGGGCGAATGCAAGCTGGAGGTAAATCCGGCAGATCAGAACGCATCTAAAAATAACTCCCATAGCAAATTTGCCTTCAATTCTGTCCTCATCTGCAACGGGTAAATATATGTTTTGACACTGGGTAATGGAACCGACAATACTCTACAGGGATTTGTTGTCACAAAATGGAAAACACGCGAGTGTACTCTCGTGTTTGTTTGCTGTTCTCGCCCCTTTTCTAACACTTCCTGCCACACCGTGTGCTGCGCGCCTCCATCTTTCCCTCGCTGCACTCTCGTCATCTCTGCAAAAAAAATAAAAAATCTTCCGTCTTTCCTCACTTTCCCCCCCGTCTCTGTCTCTCTCTTTCTCTCTCTGTCTCTCTCGTTCTCTCACTCTCCTTTCCACCTCCCGTTTCTCATTTCCAGAGATGAGAGGGTGTATCCATGGCAACAAGGGAGAGGTGTGGGGGGGGGGGGGGTGGCTGGAGCTGGAGCAGGAGGAGAGGAGGAGGAAGAGGAGGAGGAGGGGGGGGGGCTGTAAGCTTGGTAGCTTGTTGTTGCATGGCTGGTAAGTCGAGAAAAATACGTCATTCCAACCTCCTGAAGGCCAGCGAAATATACTCCACTGATGGATCTGCAAGGGAATTATCAATGGCTAATGAGATCTAAATTGTTTAACTGTACAAATGCAATCTTATCCCCAAGAAGATGAGGAGCCCTCTTATTTCTTCTCTTAAAGACTGTTAGATTTAATAGCGTATAGCTTACGGATTTCGCCTTTAAAAAGAATTCTCATTAGCTTCTTTATTAGTTAGTTAGTTTGTTGTTCTGTCTGCGCGTGTGCACATGGTAAAGTGTGTGGTGTGTGTGTGTGTGTGTGTGTGTGTGTGTGTGTGTGTGTGTTGTGCTCCTGCGAGGATCTCTCTGTTCAACCATTTTGAAAGAAGTGCTGAGCTCCGTGGAGCTTTGTTTAAAAATGTAAATTATGGAAATAGGTCACATAAAGAGTTTGGCAGCTTGCAGTGTGTGTGTCTTACAAGTCACTGTAATGCTCAATCAGGTTGGCATGCTAATAGGAACATTGCTAGGCACTTTTAAGTGCGCGGCAATGCGCAAGAGACACTTCTGCTTTAATGACAGACGTTTCTGATAACACTGCCGTCGCTCAAGTTGCAAACGCTGACAGCAAATTAGGCTGTTTCTGAGTCATATGCTAAATAGGACTGCCTAGTCTTAAGGATGCTTCTTCTGCATCTGTGAGTAAAAGTTTAAATAATTAAATGTTTTCAGTTGTTTGAGAGGAAATGCCAGGTCAGCCGACGCTTTGCCCTGTGCTACTTCGGAAAACAAGCATCTCGATGAACGGTGCAAGATAAATATTTTCCAGGTTTAATAGATGTTGTGTAACAATAAATCTTATTATAATCTGCCGAACTGATGTGAAACAATAAGCAACTTTGTTTCTACATGGATCATCTCCTCCCTCCCTCGCTGCATGATCACTCTTTGATAACGACTGTGCCAGCGAGGGTTTCACATCAGGCTACCTTTTTTGTACCCGCGCCAGCGAGGATCATCAGACTGTACTTCTCAAACGTGTAAGTTATTTTAAGCCCTCAGATAGCCAACTGGCGAGACATGGCTGTGCCAAAAAACCCTCCCTTGCTTTTAGTGCCTCCTGAAACAGAGCCAGTAGCTGTGCTTCGCTTATGATAGCCATGAAAATAGGGCAACTCTCTGTCCTCACTCGACATCAGGATGAGCGTGAGGAGAATTCAAGATGTGTAAGTGCATGAAATTAATCCTCAGCAATTTGTAGTCTTGTTCTAGAAGGCTGCAGACACCCAATATGGCTCCATATTTAGCTTATGAAAATTTCATTATTTATTTGATATGCGAACCATGAAGCTTCCACATAATGCCTGCACATTCGCCAAAATCAAACCATTCTGCCATCTTGAAATTCGTGTGAACTTGTGTATCATCTGGTAATTAGCTTTGGCGTTGTCGTTATATTTTTAACCCTGATAAAACCACCCATAGTCAACACATTTTCATTCACAAAAACAGCCCAGTGGCAAGTGTATGGAGGATTACACACAGGCTCATATCTTGGACTTCTCCAGCACCATCATACTGTTGAGCTGGTGGGATCAAGTATGTTCTCCAAATTAATTGTGACAGTCCCACTTGAAGGAGGGCACAGCAGATCTCATTTATTTCCCTGGATCAGATTTCATAAGCCAGTTCACGGATTTAAACTGAGAGCATTTCAGCCATAAACTCATTTCTTCCAAAATTATCCTTCTGCCACTCCAACTTAACCCTGGTTAGTCCGGGGGTCCGTATCACCGGACTGGCTGTTTGACCTCAGCGTGAAGTGGTGGCAAAGAGAATTTCCTCTTTCAGGATCAAACAAACATAATATATATATAAAAAAACACAAAAATACAGAAAAAGTTTTACCTTTTTATTGACTCTATATCTGTTGACTCGTCCTCCTGCAAATGTTTGTAGACGTGGCCAGCTGCTCTCGATCCATCGATGAGATTTGTTGTTATTTTGTGCTTTCCTCTGGAAATGGGTGGAGTCCTGAAGTACGTATTCTCCCTCCGTTGTTGGGCAGGACTGAGTGAGAGGGAACTACTCCTGTAACCAGAGAGGAAAGGGAGTAAATAAGTCAACACATGCATGCATAGATTCAAACAGGACTCGCTAATTAAATCATTGTATAAAATGCATCTTGTCTCCTGTGTTCATGGCTGTAAAATGGATTGACCTCTCTGTTTTGATGTTTGACTGGAAAAAAGGATTATATTCCACTAATTTACCAGTAAGCAATTCAATTTACATAAACATTAAATCATTTGTCATGGTTCAATCAAACAGAGGAGAGAAGAAAGTGTCTACAGCCATGCTAGCAGCCCTGTGAGGCTGTGCTTTGAGCTAAATGCTAACATGAGAATGCTACTGTAGGATTAGGAGGATTGCTGAGGCTGATGGGGATGCAATTATGTGGTCATAAACCAAAGTCCTGAGGAAAATGGAAGATTTGACCTGATTAAAAGTCAGAGGATCGCTAAAGTCACCGGTTTATCCTCTGTGGATCCTGAATAACATTTGTGACAATCCATCCGATATTTGTCAAGATATCTCTCTTGGAAACTACACATGCCTTCATGATGACTCTAGAGGAAAAGTAGATCACCAAAACTAATATGATTCATCATCTGGGGACCACGAATGACCATGAACAACTGAAACCATAGAGCTACAAAGCCTGCATGGATAAACTGCAAATACTTCTGGAACAACTTAAAAGTTTCTTTGTGTATTTGCTGACGTTAAGAGCATCCTCTTGTAGCTATATTCCGGTATATATTGTATACACAGGCATATTTCTTATATCCACATGAAAATGAACAGTACATATTGATATACTGCTGCCGTTAGGGGTGGAAATGGCAGTTTTTAGAGGCTATGCTTCCTGCCTGGGCACACTGTTTTCAAATTGTTCTGTGTGCAGCGGGTGGTCGACTTCAAAGCAGAGCCCTGCACGTCTGCAGCAATAAAGCAATGACATGAAATGTGACTGAAAGTTATACAGCACTATATTGCAAGCTGATGTGTAAGTGTATCACCAACTTCCATGGCACATGTGAGATTATGAAATACAGACCTACACAGACTAAGTTTATTTGAATACATTTCAACACTGTGTCTCTCTCTTGCTCTCTCCTGCTTTGTGATTGGTGGGTCATTTGATTGTGTTAGATAAGACATATTATTACTGCTGGGTGCTTTGTATTGAAGCACCAAACACAAATCAGTGACAACATTCTCCCAGCTTGATTGACTCTTGAATAATTTTGGCACTGCAGCAGCCACACATGACAAAAATAGGATATGCATGTCCGCAAGTAGTGGACTGGGTTTAAATAGTAATCAAGATGTCCAAACTTTAAGATTTTCCAGCTTGTCCTTAAACTGACCTCCTTTGCTCCTTTTTAATTCATGCAGTGAACTAAATAGTCCAGTAGTCGTTTGCTTATTAATTAATAGCTGACTGGAGCATTGTACAAAATAAATATTCAGCTATAATAATTTCTAAATGTCCGTCACATGGAACAATAAGCATGGCTAATGTTGGTTCTAGTCTTTGCCAGCATTAGCTTTTGTATTGTATTGATGTTGTAAAAACTTGATATGAATAAAGCTGAATTATGTCAGTTTTGCGGGCTATTAGCATGCTGATTTTTTAATTAGGATTAACAGAAAGCTGGAAAAATTAAAATATGTTTTTTTATGGGAAAAAAAAAACAGACTGTTGTAATTATTGAATGTTAAATGTTAAAGGTCTGAAACTGAAAGGCAGCTGCTTATCTCTGCAATTCACCGAAAACGCACGGCCTCCTGATGTTAAATGGGTAAGCCTGGCTGCGAGAGTAATCCAGCACACATTTTAATCGGTTCTTCTCTCTTTATGCTTTTATTGCACATACTGTAGCAGAAAGAGTCAGAAAAGACTGGAGGATGTCATGTGATGAAGAACAAGAGCTAGGTCTCAAACAGTATATCACATAAAGAGAGTAAACATAACTCTTCACAGAAGCAGCAGGATAACCCTTTACAGCACTCTTGATGTATCTGTCTCCGGAGCATATGAAAAACTCGCGCTCACTGACTCGACTTGAGCATATTGATTAGTCTATGGTACAACAGTTTCCTCATAATCCAATCATCACAATGGAATCTTGATGATTGATCAAATTTCACAATAGCCCAAATGAAAACAATGATTGACGATGATTATGCATCGACTTAGACGGTGTTATTTCCATCACATTGTGCTGGCAGCGCAACTTGGAAATATGCTTGAGAAGAAGCAGAACAGAATGAGCTGTGCTGGTCAGTTTATTCAGAATGTATAAAATTGGAAATGATTGGCTCAAAATGATTGATTTGTTCATTTTTCCCCAGTGACGTGTACAACAGGCGCTGTGCTGCATACAGAAAAAGGTGTTAGTCTGACTATTTAGAATGTAAATTCATAAGAACTAGCCACATCAGCCCTAGGGAAATCTGCCTTTTGTTCCAGAATATCTCCACAATATTTTGTACAGTCATTCATATCCTGCTGATTTTGGTGATTCATTTAACGCCACCATAGTATTCTATTTATTATTTATGACCATTCACCGACTTAATACTTAATGTTTAGTACCAGGTAGCTTAAACAAAGTTAGTTTGATAACTTGCTAAATGTTCAGCCTTTATGGCTGTGAAGTGAAGCTGATGCGAAAGTACCAAAACCTGCAGTTCCTCAAACGTCCACTTGAGGCTGGCTACAGAACATGTCAATCACCATAAGCCCCCATGTTAAAAGTTTTAAGTTTTAAGCTGGTTTTGTTCTCTATAGCGAATTTCCTTGTTCATGACAAGTACTGAGTCTGAATTTCTATTAAAGTCACCTGTTCAAATTATATTATAGTTATGCATAATTAACAACGTGGCCACTTTGATTGACAGGTGGGTGCTTGTTTGAGCAGACGTCATTCGGCTTGTCTGCAGGTCTATCCGTGTTTACCACATTCGACATGTGGTAAACATGCTAAACATTACACCTAACAATTGCATCGTCATTGTGAGCGCGTTAGCATTTAGCTCAAATGCTCAAGCACAGCCTCACAGACCTGCTAGCATGGCTGTAGACTGTCATATATGGTTGAAGAGCAAGCTTTTTCAATCTTATGTCTATATTTTCAATGATTTATGTGACACCCACAGTGTCACAATCCCAGTTTAACAGATATATTCTGCATTCAAGCACGTGAATCAATCTGCACATGCTCATGCAGCCATAAAGCCCTGTGATGCGCAGGTAACCTTTTGCAGCAATATTGATGGTCCATATTGACATGTTTTTATGGGACATTTCTCCTGATAGCTCACAGTGTAGTCCAGTTTCTCAGGTCAATAGCTGAAAGCATCTCAACATCATCCATCACAGTCTAGTTCTCCCCCTGCCTCCTCCTACTCTGAGAACAAGCTGAACAGATGATTGACTGTCAGCTGCCCTCCATGAAACACCTGCATGACACTGTGGAGAATAAAAAGCCAGGACAAGTTGGCACCCTCCCCGCAGCCACACATGACAAGCTTTTTGGAAAAAAAAAAAAAACTTTTCTCTGTGACACAGCACTGGTCCATTAAAACAGAGAGCAACTGCCACCTCAGTGGGATTTTCAGTAAAGTTGTCATCACAGTAAACCAGACATCTAAAAAACCCCTCTGGCTGTATACACACAACCTTTCCCCCCCTTATCTCTGCAAATATAGCTGTCTCTAATCATTGTACATCCTGTACTCCATGTCCTCACTACATAACAATGGGAGCTTGTCTAATGCACAAAGCAACGTAATGAGACTTGAAATAAATGTCCCTTATGCACAGCCTGTTCTCTTTAGCTTCCCTTTACACAGAGCAGTTGCAACACGATGCTGCTCAACGCCATCAGATCAAGTGAAAGGTAGACTTTTATCAGCATTCCAACGTTTTTAGTGAACTGCCAACGATAAGTGTAATAGGTGCTGCGGAAAACAAATTCTTAAAATTCTTGCACGTCGTGCGGCTGGATGTCATAAATTGTCAGTGTGCCTCCAAACCAAATTATCAAAGCAAATGAAGCTTTTCTGTAAACATCCCAGCTAGGGACACTGTAGCATTGCTCTATACCCACATTCCTGTGCTCTTCTGAGGATTTCAAATGGCAGCATTTTGATACTGACTGCAGTGATCACAAAAGCACAAGCACTTCTGAGATCCCTTGTAGCTAAATGTTGTTAATTTTGTTGAATCTTCTGTCCTTTGAAGGATGACATGAAAAGGAAGTTTGTTCAATCGGTGTTTAAGTCTGCGCATTAAAATTCACTCCTTGGAGGACGTCTCCTCTTCCTTATATGCTCTTCCCTATCAGCGTGCGAGGAGTCGTTTCACAATCTGCCTGAGCACACATTTAATAACTGCGCGATTTTCTGGACATGCCGTGTAAATAAAGACATATGCTTTCTCAACTATTTTGAGAGAATATAATTTTCATTTTATTAAACTAGCTAAACCAATAATCCTCCAATAAAACCTCTGATTCTGATCCCATTTGCACTCACACTTGGGAAGCTTGTGTAAGACAAGGCAGTGTATCCAAGATATATATTAACATTCTCCCACTTACAATCACCATAAATCCTCCTAACAATCATTCAAATGATCTGTTTATTATTTTGAGGTCTATATATTCTACCATATTGCGAGATGATTATATTTCTTACTTGGCCGCTTCTTGAATCTGGACATAATCAAAGTGGAAGAGTGCTGGAAATGAAAGGATAGCGAGTTTTCACCTGAAGCGTTTCCCTTTAGACGCTCTGCTGAGAACAGGTGGGGCCACTGGTGATGCGCCTGGTGCCACGCTGCTGCCCTTAACGGCCGATCCATGGGAACCGCAGCTCTGCGAAAATGAAGAAGAGTAGTGCACGCATCAAGCGGTGAAACACGGCATCGGAATGTGTCCTCGTGATACGTGAAAGTAAAAGACATTCAGGTGTAAGCGATTACAAGTCAACGCAGGAAACAAGCACGGGGTATAATATATAACGCTGAGGATGCTGTTTGTGCCTTAGCAGCAAGTCCCCATACATCAGTGAGAGGATGTTCTCTCCGGAAGAGTCTCTTTAATTACACTTTACATTTTAAACTGCAGATTACGAGTGGACGCTTTGTGAATAAACTCCACCATGGCCCTCACTGCAAACTTGCCGCACTAAAGAATTAATCCCACGCAAGATTACATTAATGGCTTCCTAAAGAATCCCACCACCCTCAATTCTTTCCTTTTTAGTCTTATCAAAATGAACACCATTATCTTACAACAGGCCCCAGAGAGGACAGACTTCTGGCACAGCGGCCATGAATGCCCCTAGTTACCCCCCTGTGAAACACTAAGTCATGAGATAATTTTGTCATTCCAGTTACAGTACTTCCTGCTCTGCCCTTTCTTTTGGTCTGATTGTACATCATTAAAGCAATTGCATGTGACTTAGAGCTGGTTCAGGGTTCTCACGCCTGATAAGCCTCTTTTTTCTCCCTTACACTCCTGACTCCCAGAGGGAGCTGTTACTGCTGTTCCCTAGTTGTGCAAGAAAACAGGATCATTTTGGCCACCCTCTCATATACCCTGCGGGTGAAGAATGCCTCGCTTTCTGGAACAATTGCTGTAGCAAACTTTCCTGGAGGATGATATCTATGTCAGGGGATAAAATAAATAGCTTGTGGCAGACAATGGCAGACCTGCATGGCGTAACCTATTTCACTTGTTCCCTCCTATCTCACTTTTGCCTCGTTTTATGCCACTTGTGGCTAAACACGATGCAACGTGGATTTATTTCAAGGGGAAAATACAGGAGTCTGATGGAATAATAAAGACATCTGCATAGCAAGACGAAAGGCAAAACCTATGCATTCGGAGCAGCATTAATCCTCCTTGGATTACAAGGTCCTGAACTGTGCATAATGGGATATTTGACCATTCTTTATGAAGGACAATCATTGGACAAGCAGCACAACAAACCACCACCAGATGTAGATTACTGCTCAAACTGTGTCAGCTCTCTGAGCCGAGACGTGACCGCTGCTGATAGCAAACACAAAATTGGCTCTAAGTCATCCGTTGTTTTAGGGTTGCTCACCGACATGCACATTAGCATAGATTTTTGTAACTGTAATGACGGTATTATTCATTTTTAAGCCTCACCGGCCTGTCCCTTAATTAATCATAAATACATGAACACACCTACAAAAGCTTTCAAGTCATCCCCACTGCTGTCACAACACTTCATGAACAAGTGACTAAAATTCTTCCTCCCCGGTTAATTCTCCGATGGCACTGTGCCCTCAGTTTTTTTAAAAAACTACCTACCTTCATGGACATTTTAAACGTTCTATTAATATGAAAATGCTCATAAAAGATGCAGGAAACCAATTCAGTGATTGCGTCCAACGCCAGTTTATTTAAACATTCCCAGCTGGAGTTTCAGATATTTCAATTAAACAAATATCCACTCGGATTGGTTGTTCGTCTTCTGCTCAGCCACTTCTGCAGTTATTTTTTGGGGGGGAAAAGAATCAGAAATCGTATTTAAAAAGCATTCGGGGTCCAAGAATCTGTGCTTGCAAGGTGTAAGTCTTGTCTTGTAGAAAGCAGACACTGTGTCTTTGAGAACATTATGACCTCAGAGTATTGTGGAATTGACTTTGGTGTAACAGAACACAGCCTTGTGTCACACCAGAGCTTTTATTAAAATATTCTGAGGTCATATTTCTGTGGAGTTTGGTACACAAGGCTCTGCTCTGTGGCTTTTACCATTCTCTATCCCCATGAAGTATTCATGCTGTATGCTCAGCCGTAGCTTTGGCTCATTCCTGAGGGTGACTCAGTATCTTCTTAGTCTGAGGCTAGACTAGTTAGCTACCACCACCACCAGCTTCTGGCTGATGGGAATTCAGTTTTTGTGTCTCATCTTCCCAGTCTGCGTGCCCCTATTCCTTCATGTTGGTGCATGTCTGTTTCAGAGCAGCGCGTCTCTGAGGCGTATACCCTATCTCTTTTTATTTGAGACACAATTTTATCGCAAGAGAGAGGTGTTGATTCAAGTCTCGGAGGAGGTGGGTGGTGTTTAAGTATGCAATTACATTTCCTTCTGTCTTTTGGTCTCCCTTCCATTAAAAAGTCCCTTGAAACGAGTGACATTATCATATATGATTCCTAGTATTTACAGTTAAGCGCAGGAGCGTGCGCAATTCACATGGCCATTCAAACTGAGAATTACAGATGGAGGGAACATATGCACATGAATGTTTCCAGATGTGCAAATATGCATGTATTTGCATTCACAGATGGGGGAAAAAACACAGATACATATACAAATACTGCACGCGCCATCACAGGTGCACACAGAAGGGAGATTTAATAGTTCAAGGCTGTAAAGTACACATACGATATAGAGGCAGTACAGGTGGCCAGGTGCCTATTTTAAAAAAGAGGCTCGAGAATCACTGTGTAACAGTGATGTCAGCATATACTGCATCCGTCTTTGCGTTACTCAGCACGCCTTGAGGGGGAAATGAGTTGAGGGAGTAGACATATTTTTGAGGGAGGTTAAAGACACTGGAGTGGTGCATGACTTTATCATAGACACAGTATGGAAGACACTAATAAGAGTGGACTTCAGCTCCGTCCTCCCCTCTGCACCTGCCTCGACAGAGCCAGCCTTTTGTTTCCAGCTCACTGCCCTCATCCTCCACCTCGCTGCCTCAGATGCACACAGTGGAAGCCGCCGTGCTCTGATGCCAAGCAGTTATGCAGCATACACCAAAATGTTTGGAGCCTCTTTTAAGAACATTCTGCTGCTTCTTGCGGAGTGTTTGCCGTTTTGTCAGTCTAACTACTCCTTTAAAGAAAAGAAACCCAGCGAACTCGCGAAGGACTGCACCACCACCCACGGCACATGTCGTCTCCCTCGATGGTTGCAAGCTGAGGGAGTGGGTGGAGGGAAGCGGTGGTCTTGGTTTGCGGCGTCAAATCTGTGGAAAAGGTTTCACCTGTTAATCTTTCCTTGGTCTTTACAGCTCATGCCCCCTCCTGGCTGCTCATAGACAGAGATCTTTCACATCCCACCTTAAGCTTCCTTCACATTGTTCTATTATAGCTTGCCTTTCTGTGTTGTTGTTGTGTTTATTTTTGTCCTTCCCTTCCTCTTGATTTCCTCCCCGTGTCCAGCTCTGAGAGCATTTTGTGGCCAGATCCGGGGCTTCACTACATCCTGAGCACTCATACGTTCCTGTCACCACATTCTCACAGTCCTGGTGTTAATATAATGGCCTTCTGTTGTGCTCGGGGACAACATGCCTGCATCTGACTGGCCTCCAATGTGCTGAGGCTGGTTTTTCGTTCGGTGTAAACTTTGCGCACCAGTGAAATCATGCTCTTATATGAAATTCCTCTTTTATCTAATTAATACAGCCTCTTAACAGCTGCAACGTTAAATGCGTCAAATGTTGTACAACTTCTTTGCTGTCGACCGCTCAAAGCCATAATTTCCAACGACACCCCTCGAAAAGCTTTCAGATCGTGCCAACTGCAGTTCCGTGGGTGGGGCTAGCTCGAGGGGTGTTTGTTTCAGCGTGTGACACTAGACACTGATGCATTATTAAAGAGCCTCAGCGCGGGCTACATTTGGCAGTGTACTAACACAGAAATGACAGAAGAAGGCTGAAGCTGAATGAGGAATTTTAAGCAACAACAAATAACACGCGCGTCTAGAACAAACGCTATCAAACAGGTGCGCCGCCCTCTTGTTTGTCAGGAGCAAAAATGCGCTCGCTAACTCCCCGCACGTGTACATATTTGAGCGAGAATCAACAATTTCCAACCTTGAGATGGAAAAGGAAGCACATGCACGTTAGCACAGGTGTACGATAGGAAAGCAGTGATGGGTATTACTTCCTCAAACAATGCTAGAGAGCTGCATGCTGAACAAATTAAAAAGTAATAATATTCCCAACCATTTTTCTAACACCAAGGGGAAGTGCACTCTACTGATGAGACCTTTACAAGTGTGCATTAGGCTGCAATTATCTTGGGACTCTGTGGAGGCATCAGCCATATCAGCACCATCTACATCTGAATGTCTGGGTCAGCTCTCTCTCTCCTGCAGTGTCACGGTGGCTTGTAATTCATTTTTAAGCTGCTCTTTTCATGAGGTGACGTGTCACGTCATGTCTACCCTCTGCCATTTCTATGTCTTTTGTAGTCGTTTGCGGTGTTCCTTCTCCAAAATGTTTTGGTGTTTCTCCATTAATCAATAATTTACACGCAATGTTTTGTTTTTCTTTTCATTTCCCGAGCGTCCCATTTCAACTTCTCAATCTCGCTGCAGCTGCTCAAGCTCAAAAAAAAAAAAAAAAAATCTACGAAATAAAAGCCACAAGACGCCAGTTCCAGTTGCAAAATCATAATTTTCACTCCAGTGGGTGAATACCATTTTTGGCAAAACACCATTTCAAATGATTTGTCTGCTGCACACTATTGTTGCTGTGCTTGCATGGTGAGTTCAGAGTCCGTGACATGCAACAGATTAGAATTTCCAATCTGCAGTTTGTCACGGGAATCTGTCACTGTGAACATGACAAGCGGATTTTTCCTTGATAGCGCATGATGCATTTATTTTAAACTATAATTCCCCGCTGCCTTTCAGCCCATGTCAAATATGAATGTGAACAAAAGGCTTCAGCCAGTAGAGAGATTATTATGATGTACATCATATATCTTCCTGTCAAGCACTGTTTTTAGAGAAGTACTACACATATTAAGATGAAATAGATTTTAATGATGATAAAAGCATGACTGGATATAAATCAGTAGTAGATTTAAGACTTACCTTTTGGAGTTGAAGGCTGTACTGAAGCCTGGGAGTAGACTTGGACATCAGGCCGGAGGCGTTGACGCTGCAGTCCCTCAGGCTGCGGCTATCAGAGAAATGAGCCTGCAGTTTTTCCCTGTGTCTTCTGTGGAGGAGAGAAAGAGATGGATGCTATATTACGGCTAGAATATCCAGATGAAGAGACAGTTTGCTGACAATACAGACTGAAATTACAAAAATAAATAAATAAATAAAAATAAAACTGGCAGAAACAGGCCACAACTTAGAAAAAAAAGAAAGAAACATGACCACGGTGGTGTACTTCATTATGAAGGCTCTACTTGCTGTAGTCAGGGTGTTTCCCGCCTTCTCTCTAATGATAGCACACAGTTTTTTTAGCCCGTTCATTGATTTCTGTGACCCACTTGGCCAGCTCTTTATGAACACATGTAACAGCAAGGTGGGTGATCATATTTATTGACCTGATATCCTTTAATCCTGACATTTTACTGTATGTGTGTAAAAAGCAGGCACATACATCGCAGATAAGGCACAAAAACACAAGCCCAGTGTGTTGAGGGAAGGAGTTCACATTACAACTCTTCACTGCAGGCAGTTCTGTATATGGAAAGTGTGACAATGAACGAATACATATTATTTATGACTTTTGATTTGTCCGTGAGATCTGACAACATCTGTCAAACGCTTGCAAATGCACGAGCGACTTGAAAGGTCAAAGTGACAAAATGAGCAGTAGTCAATTTGCAACTCAAATGTGGGATTTTTTTTTTTTTTTTCCGGAGCTGTACCAGACGGTTTGACGGAGGTGAAAAAAAAAAAAAAAAAAAACTCAAACTGGCCTCAGAAATAGCATTAGGAGAGAAGATGTCTTGCACAAGTGAAAATTTAATCAAGGTAATGTGCCGTGAAACGTCCATTACATGCCTCTGTGATAATATTCTGGGAAAAGAAAGAAAGGCAGAGATTTTCCAGAAATACCTCCAGAGACTCCAGAGTTTGGATTCTTACTTCACAGAGGTGGAATCGAAGGACAATGTCTGGTTGGTAAAATGTTTTAATGTATAGATAATGTGCTCCATGTATAATCGAAGACTATGAAGTGGATATGTCACCCTGACAGGGTCGGCTAGGTGTTGATTTATACATGTGAGAGCAGACTTTTAAGTTTGCCTGCTTCATAAATATCTTACATTTTTTTGTCACCTACCACAGTACAATCTCCTTGCCAATCGGTCCAATCTTTACCGTTAAAAAACCCCCTCGGACATAATGTGTGAGAGAAAAATAAAATGGCATCTTTTAGCTATGCTAAATATAAAACATGAGAGTGTTCCTTCATTTTGGATTAAACTTTGATTGGATTAAAAATTAATTGATGCTTAAGACTTTTGGATTAAATGTTTAATTCACCATTAAATTTTCATTTTTAAATACTGGCTTGCTTAATTCTCTCTGCAGCTGAAGCCGTTTAAATGTTTCCCGAGTAAAAGGACAAAGTTTAGATTCAAGAAGCAAATGACTCAAGGTGTTCAAGAACAACAAACTAAACTGCGACTAAGTGATGTTATGAAGGCGATATCACCGGACGCTCCAAAACTAACAACTCAAAGAGCAGTATGCAACAATGACAAGTGTGAAATTTACAATAACCGGTGTGTTTTAATTCAGATGTGCTGAATTATATAAGCCTTCTATATCACACTGTACAATATGGAACAGTACTTACTGCTCAATAAAGTTAATTTCATAGTCCAATCCATGATAATCAGCCACTGCTGGTAGATATTTGGCTTCCATATCCTGCCTAATTACTCAATTTTATAACCACATTTAATTAACTAGGCTTGCGTTAAGACGTATAACTAACTCCCTTATCTCAAACTCCTCTGTAGAGTCTTCAAACATTAGCAAGAATGAAACTTTGGTGCTGGTTAATCTTCTCTGTGACGGGACTGCGAAGAACAAATGAAATGTTTAGGTCTTTACGGAAGAGCAGGATAAATCTGAAGTATTAGCAGGAGAAGCGATCGATCTAAGCGCTCCTGTCAAACAACATTTGGTGGTGAAGAGATTCAATTTAACGGGAGGAGTCTGGGTTTGGATCCTTTCTGGTACGTTAATTCTACTGTTGTGCCAGGACTCTCTGGTCACGCTGACCGATACACGTTATTTAGAGTGCTACCATAGTGAAAATAAAACTACTTTTGTTTATCCAGACTGATTCAATCAACACAGCCTACATTAACCCCCCCCGTCTGCTACACCCTGCCATTACTTTGCTTTGTCTACATTCCTTTTCTTTCTTCTTCCCTGCAGTTAGTAATTGACTTTGGCGGTCTGCTTTCATGCTGTCGGCTACCCTCTTATTCAGTCACACATATGCACTTGCACGTTTTAGGGTCTAATGTTTTTTTTTTTTTTTTTTATCTGAGCACTTTGTTGCCCGAGAAGCATTTTGTGACACACCTGCTTGCTAAAACAACTTTATAAATAAATCTTACAGGAGTATCTGTCCCAAATGCATCCTGCACAATTCAGATTTGATGCCCTGCTAAAACATCCTCTCGCTGACTCACACTTAGAATTTCATTGGGCACCACGCCATGATAGTAAAGTGCTCTTTCTGCACAGCCGGGGGCATACTCTACTAATGTGGTGCTGGCTGGCATCACTCACTTGTTGTGGCGGTAGAGAGCCATACATGCCACTCCAAGAAGACAGATCCCTGAGGCGATGCTGAAGATGGACAGCACCTGCCTCTGGTAGGTGTCACCACTCTCTGAGGAGGAGAGAATACAGTTGAGGCCACTGAATTTATACTGTGACACAAAAGATATGGGTTATGGCTACGACTGAGCGGGGAGGAAGAAATGTAGCACAAATTAACATGCCAAACTCACACAAACGGCAGATGGACACACACACAACCACGCGTGGACATCCACCCACAATCTGAATTAGCATGAAGCGACCAATGCTACTGTCAGTAAATGTCAGTGTTTGAGCATGGGATAGGGACATGGCAGACTCAGGCAGGGCTCAGTGACATGTGCTAACTGAAGTGTGATAATCATTTCGTTCAGACGAACCCAGCAGGCAACACCGATGGACTCTCCGCACAGCGGGGGCCACAGTGAGTGTGTGTGCGTACGTACGTGTACTGTATGTGTGTCAGCATTCAGAGACTGATGGCGACAGGGAATTAGCAGCAAATGAATGTTCCTGGAGCTTCTTGTCAGACCCCTGCACATCAGCAGCAGGAGCAGAGAGAGAGAGAGACTCCTCTGTCCACCAATTCATGACCTTGAACACAACCTCCTGTGACACTCACTCCTGTGACAATCACTCAAAAACAATAAATCCCCCCTCGTTTCTGTTCTCACCAACCTCGACAGCTGCAGGGTAAAGTGCAAAAAAACATCACAGCAACCTGTTCATGACCTTTAAGGGCTTGTCTGCGGCTTTTGATGCTGTCAGCAGAGAACTGTCCTGGGAGGTCTTCTTCATCTGTGCTTGTCTACGCAGGTTTATCAACTTACTATTCTGTTTTAAGGGCACGGCGACTGTCGGAGAGCTTCTTGTGTTCAAAGCCTAGGCCTGAGCGCAGCCAAGCAGTCCGTTTGCACCCCATTTTTCTTCCTCTGCGTTCCATCAGTGCTGCATCAACACATTTGATAGGATAGTATGGTATAGTTCAAACTGGAGGGAAACCTTTTTAATATGAGAATGCTCCTGGCAAAATATAAAGATAACATCAGAGCACATCCTGGGGGTTACAATATGTGGATATATATATACTGTATATTTATATATATTATATATTTATACATCAGAGGTCTAAGATGCCCACTCAGCTCCTGTGAAAAGGAGTGGATTTAAATTAAAGTCCACAGAAATGCTGCAGGGGTGACACACTGTTGCAATAATAAATACTGGCAAACAGACAAATTTCTATGTGCATGACTTTGGTCATATTTTTGGTTTTGCATCAGTATTACAATATGACGTTACATTTACACATTACATTACATTTTTAAATTGAATTTGCTGGCATTTTATAGAATATTTGCAATTTAGTCTCGACCAAACACACACATTATAGTCTGACTGGTACTGAATTTGTGATATTCCAACCAATATTTTATTCTTCTTTTATATATTCAATACATTGGATAATATCTAAATATATGCACATATATTTATTTTTTCCCATGGACCAAAACAAAAATTATGTCTAGGATCCATCTGATATGATTATAAAAGAGTTTTTGGGGGAGCATATTTTCCAAGGGAAACTAAACTCTATAAGCAAAAATGAAAGTAACTTTAAATATAAGATATGAGCCAATTTCATACAGAAATCCTCACAGGAAATTAGATCTAAATCTAAATCTATAAATATTTAACTTAAGCAAAATATATAAACAGGAATTAAGAGAAAAATGGTGGTAAAATTGTACACAACGCAGCTTATGAACATTTTCTGCTGCTTTAGTATACTAAAACTTCTTCTGTTAACATATGGTGATATATTAATTATTAAAAGCCAATATGGCAGATAATATCAGGCCAAAGTTACATTTGTCAAGCTCTTTTGTCTCCTGTAGAACAGTAGAAGTCACATATTTGACTCTAGTATTATAATACTAGAGGAACTGTCAGCAAGTTCTTCACTTGCAGATTCTTGACCAACCCTGTAATTTGTCACTGGCACAGCAGTGAATTCCTTCAAGCTGCACTTTACAAATGAACAACAGATGTAATGTTTCACTTGTATATCTGTGACTCTGTAAACCCTCCGGCCTTTACCATCAGTGAAATGACCTTTCTAATGGTTGAATCTTTGAAATGTTTGGGGAATATCTTCGCTTTGCTGCTGCATCATCAGGGCTCATGTGGAGCACCACCTGAGACAGCCTGTACCACTTTTGAATAGATGAAATGGGCTTTTCCGAAACGTGAACATAAAAACTGCTGTCTGCAGAGCTCTGCTGAATGGCTGCAAGGAAAAACCAACATGCAGTCTGTACATAAAACCATTACAGGCCTTTCATGCCTGATGCCTACAAGGCATTCTCGAAATTAGATGCAAGAGCATTGTGGAAACAGTTCAAACTGAACAGCTTCCGCTACACTGCATAAGCTATGTCATGTTGACACAAGAACAACACAATCCCATATGGCCAGCTCTGCCATAGCAACCACTTTACAGACGACTGGAAAGTAACGCTGTATTGAAAACCATGCTAAGTATCCATGACAAAATGAGGTATTCAGCCTAAAATACATCAGGACAAACTTGTGGAGACACACAGCGCTCCAGCTACCGGGGCTGAAGAATACAAAAATATCAGAAGATCATATTTAGAGCACCGAATCCCACTTCAAACGGAGCTTTGTTGCATCCTGACTGACTGTCTCAGACTCCGACTGCCTCATATTTGGACTTATATAACAGCCACGGAAAGATACAAGCAGGAGAGGAAGTCATAATGGAGCACAATGAATAAGGAAGCTAGAATGCACTGAGCTTACCTCAGAGCCAGTCTCCCACCCCCCCAAAAAACTATCTGGGCTTCTGTCTGTCTGTCTGTCTGACTGTCATCTGTCCGGCTATCAATCGATCAATCCTGTTCTCATTTTCTCTAATACATCCGCCCACCTGCAGGAGCATTCTGAACTAATTTAGTCCCCAGATTAAAATCACTGAAGTGAGGAATGCTTGTGTGCAGGGCGGGCTCCTCTTTCAGAGCATCTTTCTGCTCCCCTTCCATTTCCTGGAGCAAGTGTGTGACGTGATGTTAATGGGAAACTTCACAGCATGCAGTGTTGGTTTTTTATGTATGCACAAAACGGAGCCAGAGAGTGAGGAAAAGACGGCAGAGAGAGTGTGTGTATATATATGTGTGTGTGTGCACAGGGGTGTAAGAGTGTATATTCCCTCTGGACAAAGAACAGAGTGTCATTATTAAGAGGGCTAGATAATGCAGTTTTTAAAGATCTGTTAACCACCTGGAAGGTGGAAGGTGCCTAAAGTGATATCAATAGAATTTCAAGGAGGTTTTTATTGTATTTTCATTGAGGCGTATTACATCGGGAGACTTTTCAGAGGAAATACATTTTTTACACATTATATAATGTGAGTTTCAGAAACTGGAAACTGGAAAGTAGACACACATTCATGTCTGAACTGATCTGTCTTCATTGCTCTATCCTCATTACAACAACCCCCGTCTAACAGTACTGTTCTTCATGCAGACAGAATACACCTAATTCACCACCACGGTGTTTCCATGGCGACTGGCCCACATTAATTTTCCAAGGTGAGTGGCCTTGTTGTGCTGGATTGTGCATTCTTCTATGTGCTGTGTTTCACAGATGTAAGGGGACATGAAAGATTGAGCAGTGCGCACGCAGTCAATGGAAAGTTATCTTACCCATGAACTCGATCCCAAGTTCATCCGCTGCTCCATTCAAGACCGGAGAGCATGAGAAAAGGAGGGGGAGGGAATGGGTAAACAGAGACAGAGAGAGAGAGAGAGAGAGGGAGAGGGAGAGAGAAAAGAGGGTACAACATTTACAACATGATGTGACTCTATCTTACTCAGAAGCCACCTTAGGGAGACAAACATGCCGCAACCAGACCATAAAGTTGGGTTTGATGGCTTTCTCTGACATGGCTCTCCCTCGTGCACCAGGTAATGAGCCAGCCAGCCCTCGATGCTTGGTATGCTTTTTCTGAACTGACTTTTCTGAATTCACACAGCCCTCAGTGTCTTTGAATAAAGAGGGAAAACAACAAAGATATGAAGGCTGAGAGGATTAGAGGAAGGATCATGAAAATAAAAGTTGAAAATGAAAAATCATATGCCTTTATGTCACTGATGTTGCTTTGCACGGGCCTTTTATATTGATTTGAGCCTGAGGCATTGCAGTAATTGTTCTCCTCTGTCTCCAAGCATAGCTTTTCAATATTCACAAGCCGGTCACTTTAAGATGTGCCACATGCAAGCGCGCACACATAGACATACAGTATGCTACACTCTTGCCTGTATGTCTATGTGTGTCTCTCACACACGCACACTTTGACATACTCTTTTTTTTTCTCTCTCTCTCTCTCTCTCACACACACACACACAGCTTTTCTTCATGCAGTTAAGTTAAGTCTTTTCTCCCCAATCCCAGTGCTGGGGAAACAGATAAAAAGGAGCACTCGTGTTCCTTCCATCCTGACAGTGCCCCTTTTTCATGTCACTGTAATGTAATCTCATTTAAATTAAAATGAAACCCTCACTAGTAATTGCTTTTCTGACAGAGGTGGTCTGATTTTTAAATAGAATGCGACTTGCCAAGCTCCTGACAGATTATGTGGTGGGCACTCTCACCAAAAAGAAAAAAAGAAGAAGAAGAAAAAGAAAACATCTGTTCCTGGATGCGTTTTGATTGCAGCATGGGAAAAATCTGTCAATCCTGTAGTTTTTATAAACTTGAGGAAAAATACCCCCGGAGAGCTGGAGTGAGATTGAGATAGGCAAAAGACAAATGAACATTTGGATGAGTGAATGGTAATAATTGCGCAGGGTTATCTCGCTCTATTAAAGGGTGTGATATGAGAAAATGGGTTTTTTAAATGTGAATGATCAAGTCCGAAATACAGTTGGCAAACTTGTGACATTGAAGGAAAGTTTCAGAGAGCTTTTCGACCTGTGGGTGTTAAAATGACTTCTCAAATACAAAGACCTCACTCATCGATTACCTGTCAGATTCTTAAAGTGGAAATGGTAAGTTCATGATTACGGCGAGCCGGCCTGATATTCCCAGATTTATCAATTAACTAATGAGTTCATGTTTGTGTTCAAAAAGTAAGCAGGTGTCATTGTGTTTTTCAGCCCAGAGGATTATTTAACAAATGTCAACATTTATTACACGCTCCCACTGAATCATCGTCAGCCTCAGCAACTCACAAACGGATGATTAAAACAGTTAACAGCTAATCAATGCTGCTCGGTGGACATTATGCTTTCTGCCACGGGGAAGCTTGAGATATCGCTGCATGATTAAGATATGGTTGACACTTTTGTTACTTACAAAACTGTCACCCTGGCAAAAAATACTTGGAAAGGACAAAAGAAGTGAAGCAGTATCTTACTGATGTCGTCTGATCTGTGTTATCCATTCAAGCCTTTCCCCATGATTGCCCATGGCAACAGCCACACGTTCCCACTCTAAATCGCCCAGACTGTCACAGCCTGTGCAGATGATGTCATTACAGCCCTGATACATATCCCATCCTCTGGAATTGCCGTGTCTGGAGACATTCACCAATCATAATACGCGCAGGCGTCCCAATCCTTTGCAACTGGCAACTCAGAGCACCCCAGGGAATCACTTACGGTGTCTTGTGGGAGCCTTGAGCAAGCTTCAAGAATACCTGTGCATCATGTCAGATGCTCTTGGCTCGATTAAGTGGCAGAAATCTGGCGAGTGGAAGAGACAATGGCAGGAGTGAATCAAATCCTTAATCCCCTCCTTCACTTGGGTGAGCAGAGAACTGGGGAGGCAATATGCCTGTGTGTGTTGGAGCAAATATCCTGCAGCTACTTTCTACAGGCCTAATATCTACCAGAGATGAATTGTTCAAATTAGAGGCTTGCCTTCTTCCTCCTTGTAAATCAGGTGGGTATAACCAAAAGCTGGCTCACCTCCCTCTTCAATCTTCCATCAAACACCATCTCTGTAATCTCAAAGGTGCAACTTAACACCATCAGTGGCATGCCCTAAACTCTCTAACAGTTATAGAAAAAAAACCCATTCTGGTTCTTTACCAGGTATAAAGTGCAGCCTTCCCATACTCCCTTGGTTCCAATTAAAGACCCCACTACTTTCCTACTGTGCACCAATATGTAAGATCCAAGCAACTTCTCCCCACCTTATTTTCAAAAGCAGAGCTCACAGCAGTGTAGCTGGAGTACCTGGTATGGAGCCTCTTTTTCCTTTTGTCCCTGGGCTTTTGAATGTGCACGACAGTCTCCGCTTCTTTGTCTATCTCTGTATGGACACGTATGACAAAGTGGCACTGTGTGGACCACTCTTTTGAGTGGCTGCTCTATGGCCAATCAATACGAAGACAAAGGATGATGGGCGGTGGATGATTTGTGACTGTAACTTGCGCAGGGATCGATTTCAGTAAAAAGGTGAAAGGTGAAAAGAGAAAAGCGTGCACGGAAGATGAAACTTTCACCCCCCAGGCTGTGATTTGTGTCTACGTCAGTGAATAAAGACGTAGAATTAAACTCGTGTATGTGCAAGTAAAACAAACACAAACTCGCTGACACGCAAGAGAACGTTCCGCTTGTACTTGTTTTTGTTGCATGCATGTATGTGTGCATATAACTACATGATTTGGCTCTTGGAGGATGGATAATCTTCAAAACCCTTTGTAATCTTGGCAAATTTTAGATTTACTTTGTATCAACAGAGATCAAAATAGGCTTTATTCTACTCTCAAATCTTCCAAGGTACACTTATCTCTTGTCTCGTGGTTGAGGTTGATTGTGGCCAAAACATAATTTTCTGTGGTGAACAGGTGTGAAGTGTTGAAACAGATTTGTATTAGGTTTTCAATATTTTTAAGATCATAGCACAAAATTTTGTTAAACATATTCTGACAAAGACATTCCACATCCAGTCTGTGATACCAGGAGTCAGCACACCTAGGTGCCGGCCTTTGCCTGCTGCCCAACTTGCAAAGGACCTGACCCTTGTGCCTATCCCTCCAGGTGGTGGGCCAGTAGGGCATGGTTCTGTCTAGTTCTTTTGGCTGTGCTCAGCTGTGCCCCATGGCCTCGGCACTGGACACTCGTCAGCAAGCCCCCCTTCCAGGTCTGGCTCTAGGATATGGCCCCGGTTTCCCTTTTCCAGGCAAGGTGCTGCAGCTCCTTCACTCCCCCGTAAGGGCTTTGTAAATCACTCTTAGTCTGATCCCTGCCCTTCCCTATTTGCCTTAGGAGACCATACCAATGGCTATTTTCACAGATAGCGCAGATCCCAGGGGTTTAACTATCTCAGGGTCTTTTCTCATGAGTGACAGGAAAATGAAGCGCAAGATGGACAGGCAGTGTCAGCATAATGGGGACGTTGTACTGGACTGTTGAAGAAGGTGCTGGGATGGAAGACAAAGCCCTTGATTTTTGCGGTCTATCTACGTCCCAGCCCTCACCTATGGTCATGAGCTCTGGGTAGTAACTTCTGGTGACATCTTGGACATCCGTAGGGAGCTCGGAGTAGAGCTGCTGCTCCTTCACGTTGTGAGACAGCCAGGTGAGGTGGTTCGGTCATCCGATCAGGATGCCTGCCGGGGGCCTTCCTCTGGGTCCATATCTAACTGACAGGAGACTATGGGGCAGACATAGAACTTGCTGGAGGGACTATATATATGGCTTGGGAATGCCTCGGGATCCCCCAGAAGGAGCAGGAATTTGTTGCAAAGAAGAGGGACGTCTGGATGCTGCCGTTGTTACCCGAACCCAGATACTTGGAAAGATATAGATGGATGTTTTGACAAAGCATTTAATAGTCATGTCTATATGACATTTGATGGATACTGTATATTTCTATACCATTTACTCATCCATCCATACAACAGAACTGAATCTACTTTTGGCAGTGACAGTGAAAAGTAGTCATGAACTCAAGACTAGTGTTTTATCATGGCCACGGGTGTGTCATCACTTGTTTGCTCACTCTGTCCTGTCACTCTCTATGTGTGAAGTGGGAGTGGCACTCTCCTGGCTCCGTGATTATAACATTCAACTCACCTGCTCGTATCTGCACACCTGCCAATCATCAGTTTTTCTACTGAGAGAAATATCTGCCCTGGGTTTCCATCCACTCATCACCGGTTCGTTGTTTCACGCCTGTCGGTAGTATTACAGTCTCATGTGCTCAGCATTGTTCATTTCCACTTTTTCACCTGTGCTTTTTTGTGCTTTGTTTTCAGGATCATCACCTCCCAGTCTGCCTTCCAGCCCCGCATGCTCCACCCAGAACTCTTCCCAGCCAGCCACGTTCACACCATCCCTCGTTCCTCCTGCTTCATCTCTACTCAGCCATCTGCCATCATCATTTCCCCCTGAACATGCAATAAACCTTTTTTGCTATATCCTCCTTGTCTGAGTCTGTGCTTTGGTCTGCCATCACTGATTGTAACATGTTTTCCTTCAAGTTCACAAATCCTTCAGCTGGATGAAAACAAAAGCTAATGGTGTATAACCATAATGATGAATAACGGAGAGTATCCTTGCTGTCCATTTTTATATTTTTATTTTTATATTTTTATATTCATGACATGCCTAACAAGGCTATACTTTACATATCATATTGTTCTATATATATATATGCATCTAGTGTATATGTGGTGCATACAATGGGGGTGGATGGAGATGATTCTGGGCCACAAAAGTTCGCTGTAGGGTCAAATTTAATGAACCATCCATGATGGGAGGTGTCTTGGATACAGTATTATGTCACATTCTCATCCACCTTCTTCCAGTAGCACCCCAGCAAGTTTTCCACCTACAGCATATTTTCTCGCTCTCAAAATAGTACTAGCAGATTGTGTACAAGTGCACATTCAGTAATGACTGTGACAACGTTATTTCATATTTATTTGTATGCAAGCTTCCCTGACTATTCTCAAATTTGCATCCGCATTTTGTATTTTTAAACTTTAAACTTTTTTTTTTTAATCTAACTTTGATATGACAATAATCCTTTTAACCAAAGCGAAATTACTCTTGAGCTCATCGTCAAGGCATGCGCAATCTCTGACGGAGGGCTTGTCGAAGTTTTGTCTCAGGAACTCATGAGATGAATAGGTTTGTGTCACTGCATTAAACTACTCTGGTGACAACACATGAGCAGTAGGAAGAACAGAAACCGAGCAAATATAGATTTGTTGCTTAGGAGGTAATGCTGTTGTCTGGGAGATTCCTACTCTGAAGGGGTGTGTTTTTCGCCACATGCTGTTTTATGGGCTTACCTTCAGCAGATGTGAATGACGCATGCTGAGTCATCCATAAGGTGTATGGTACTGTATGTTTAATTCTCGAGTCTGTGTACTTTAATATCCTGTTCCAATCCTGCTATGTTTTGAAATGAGGTATTCATAGTGATCTTTCGCCAAGAATAATATTGCTGCAAGTGCTTCCAGTACACTCGTACATTATTTTTTAATGTATATATATACTTTAATTCGTAAATAATAACAAATGCATATAGAGAATATTTTACTGCACAGTCTTTAAAGTCAAAGGACATGTGCATAAAGTAACACATAAAAAATGCATATAACACATTAAACAAAGCCCCTCTTACATTTTGCTTTCTGAGACGTACTGTCTTATGCATTTTTAATAGATGAAGATATAAAATAAATGCGTTGTAATCTACTGTATTCGTTTCTCCGGGTGTCCATTTTTGTGCAAAACACGCTGAGATGCAGCTTCATCTTAAAGAACAAACATAATAATCTCCCAATCTGGAAACACAGGGTAATTGATCTCAGTCTATAGAAGATAAAATAAATCGCACTGCGAAAACTGGGCGCCACGAGGGAGCGTGAAACATACTTTGTGACACTGGCTTGTGACCCCATTAATGGACTCTCAGTGGGCCTGGTGGCATCAAACAGAAGGCAATAGGAGTTAAGTTTTCTTTCTGACTCTTGGCGCAGAGGAGCCAAGTCACTCCATAAAACAGTGTGAATTTGTAAAGCCGCAGTCTCATGGGAAAGGCTCGAGGCCTCCAATTTCTCTTCCTTGTACCTCTGACTTTTACTTTATTTTTTAACTACACTACACAGCTGTCATGGGGATCCAAAGACTCCAGGGGAATTGTTTTTCATGAACAATAGGAGACTGAAGATTTTTCTTCCTTTTTAGCTCGACTAAAGCAAAGCGAGATTAAAAAACTTAATATAAGATACAGGAGGTTTTATATTAATTCTAATATCTATGTGGTACGGCTGTGCCTATGGAGGCCAATAAAGAAGGAGTTCCCATGATACACATTGTGTGTCTAATAACTAAATAATGTTTTTTTTTATTGCTCTAATAATTGGCACACTAAGATTCACATGAGAATCTCCCCATTATGATGTTATTAATCAGTGTATGACCACCGCTAGTGAAACAAATGGACACAAAATGGAACTTTATGTGTAGTTTTATGTTATGTTAATAAGATTAAGTTAGAGAAATTATTTTTTATAACTTTCTACATCACCAGTACTTCTTTTTAATCTTACGCAGTATGTAAGTACTTTATATTCTACGCTAATAATGAGAAAATCATGACTATAGAAAAACATCTTGGGATGATGATGTTTTATGGCTTTATTAATGAGTTGATGGTAGAAAACTGAGAGGAAATAAGGGGAGAAAGATGGAGGATGGGAAATGCAAGAAAGGCCCCCGAGGTGCACTTGAACTGGGGACATTGTTGTCATTGATAATTCCTTAACCCCTTGACCCAAAAAGCCATTTTTTAATGCAGTCTTAGGTCCCAGAGTACTACGCCATCCTGTGCTGTGTACATTTATTATCTTGACTGATAGTATGAGATTCGCTTATAGGCATGTAACACATACTGGTTATCAATTTGTTTCATGCTGTAGATCAATACACCAATACTGTCGGATAGAAAAAAAACAGAAGAGAAAGCGTACTTGGGTCTGACAAGATAGCATCTGTCTTGGGTACAAACTGGTCACAGCGCAGTCCATGGTAGCCCTCCTTACACCTGTGTAGGAGAGAGAGAGAGAGAAAAACAGACAGAAACAGGAGATTAGAAGTAAGACAAACCAAGCAAGAAGTACCAAAATCAGCAGAAGAGACAGATAAGGGAAGTTAAAAACAGGAAACCTAGAGAGAAGAGTGAATGGACGGTAAAAAGCTGAGTGCTCACTGAGGACTGAGGTGGTGGAGGGAGATACACAGAAGCTGTCGAGAGGGGTGGGGTGAGAAGAAAGAGAGAAGGGGGAAGATAGTTGGGCAGGCCTAAGCAGCGCCTGCAGCCTCACTGATAGCACATGACTGACAGGAATGCCAGGTCCCAGTGGAAGAAATGGGGAACTGGGATGGGAGAGGACTTGGCGTGATGCAGACAACGCAAGATCTACAGTGGAAGGGAGGCTGCCATAGCTGGAACACTCATATAAACAAAGTCCTGGCACGGTCCAGATATTTTCCGTCGTCATCAAATAAATATCCCCACGCTGTTGATGCCTGTAGATCCCTTAGCAACAGTGATAAATATATCCACTGAAATGATGACATCTGAAGTTGGCTGCGTAATTAATATGCAAAAATACTGCATAGTCGTTATACATGTATCATTCTGCGCTGATGACTTGGAAAAATGTGCCAGTGCTGTGAGAATAAAAGAATATTTTACAAAAACTTGTCAAATTCAGGGCACAAATATAAAGTTTTGGGGCTGTTACTAAGCACCCTCAATAGCTTTTGTCTCAAAGAGGACTTAGGCATTTTTTATTCCCATCTTCCGCAGTGGCCGTACTGTGAGGACATTCAGTGGGCTGATCCATCCCTCTGCTCTTTCACAGCTTAGGGGAGACAATTGCTGGATTTGCTTTGATGTGTCTATTTCAACATAAACTTGTACATGAGTGAGCGATATGTCAGGGTTGTCTATATTTTCTCTATCCCATCAGTCGATGACATATCGGAGGTAAACCGGGAGGATTTACACACACGCACATTATCCATCAATATCTGTCCGCCACATTTCCACCAGTGTCACCCAACCCACGTTTAGTATAATGTAGTGGATGAGTGACAGACACAAGTGGACTATTCAGTCTTACTCAGCTTGCCTTGACCTGATAGCTTGAAGAAAACACAACAAAGAGACAGCCAATAACAAGTGAGCAGCAGCGGAGATCGCATGCTGTTGGTTAAGGCCGGCATAAGAGTGAAAACTGTGATAGATATTTGTCATCTTTCTTTGTTTCTACATCTCGAGCTGTAGTTTCAGCTCCATTTGCTCAGTGCGTCTCGGCTCAGCGTGTGCACTTCCTTACCTCCCATGTTTTCTCTATAACGCAGCAGAGGATTGCGCGTGATGAAAATAAAATACAGTCCATGGTCTTCTAATTTCACGCTGGCTCAAAGCTGATGGTAGTGCTAATGCAGCTGTATCACTCGGTATCCATTCTTTGAGTTTAGGTCTGTTTGACGATTTGGGGGGGCTCCAAATGGAAATGCTCCTGCCACGGTAGGCCGAGTGGCACATTAGGTGCAGATTAGGTGGCATGGTGCAATTTTGATACTTGTTTTGGCAAAAGATCGCGTTTGCATTTCCACCAACAGAAACCTCTTAGCACAAGATTAAAAAAAAAAACACTCAACAGGGTATCCAACATTTCTTGATGCTTTTTTTAACCTGCATGAGTGAACTTTTGGCCAGAGGAAGCCATCTGTGAAAATCGTTTGCATATTGGTGCTGGGAAGGTTTTTAAAGGATTTTTAGAGTTTTTTAAGAGAAGTGAAGTTGCAGGCCAGAAAACAGTGATTCTCTGTGGGTTCTTTACTACAAGGGATCCCTTTCACACCCCCTTACAAACAGCCATTTGATCCCTTGCCATTATAAAAATACTGACTATGGCTGCTTAAAAAAAAAAATCTAATTGAAAGATGTACAAAACATTATAAATGATTGGTGGGCTTGAAAGTGACGTTGGAAAGATTTTGCCATCTCAGCGCCGTCCATAGTTATCAGCACCTCTGTCAAGCTGCAGGGTGTGATCGTTGAAACGACCATTTCGTGTTATGTGGCACTAAAAACTCTCTAACTGCATCTTTAAATAGTGGGACTCATTACCGTTCAAGTGATGTGTGAAAAATACCCTTGGATTAAACCCTCTAAATCTTAAACCTCAAACTCTTTGTGTCATTTCATTTCCAAAGTAATAAGCAAAACACACAAAAACCTCTATAGTTTTAGGCTCAGGCAACCAAAAAGGAGGTATAAAGAACTTGATTCTCTCCTGTCATTGTCTCTCCCACAGCCAGACTTCTACCTCTTAATCAGCCTGAAAAAAAAGGCAAATACAATATCCTCCACTTTGTATTTTATGCACACACACACACACACACACACACACACACACATACATGAGATTATGTTAGGTTGTGGTTCAGAGCATCCAGAGCATAGAGAATATACTCTAGCTGAACAAAGACAAAATTATATACTAATAATAATACGACAATATATCTGGTCTGACTGCTTCCTGAATATACTGTATTTTGAGGAAATGCTTATTAGTAATACAGATGATGACCAAACAGAGTCATTCATTGTTTGCAATTTCCCTAATCTATATGTCACTGTAATGCTAATGCTGAATCCATGCAACATGTTGCCCAGCGCGTGACCTTCAGTTAATTATCTGCAAAATGCCGTTATCTAGCATAATAACATGCTGTGTTGTATAGCATGTCAGTTGGACGCTTGCGGTCATTGTTCGTAATGTGCTCAGTGTGCTTTGGAATACTGACAACATGATTTAAGTGATCTGGATAAAGGAAAAAGAAAAAAAAAATCTATGAAAAAGCACATCCATATAAAAATGATCATCATTAATCACTGTGGAGATAGACCATTAAAGCAGAACATTTTTACAGTGAAATGAAATATGCAAAAGAACATGCCATATGATGCGTAAAGCACCAGTCCAAATGACTAATGCAAAGATATCAGATTAATTACCAAATTAAAACAGCTTTTGTATGAGAGAAATTAAGTCAGGGCCGCAGTGGGAGAGATTTAAAATAAGAGACAGTCCCCCCGGAGAAGCTGGAGATTTCTGACACGTACATTCATCTTATGTCCAATGTTAAAATGACACCTCTGTGTTAGCGTTTTGTTGTTGGCTTTGACTAATGTTCAAGCTGCCGATGCTGACACTATCAGGGTGGCCAGATACAAACTTCACGTGTGTTCTTTGTTAAATCCGATTCCCTGATTTGCTGAATGAAACACAAGCAACGTCCCTTTTTTGCCAATCAAACAGCCAGTCATTGTACGGAAAAATTCAGGGAGGCACTCACAGCGACCACTCATATTTCAAGGGTACATCGTCCCTCCCCTCCCATAGCTTGGCTCTGCCCTACATCACACCTTCTGTCCCTGGGTGTGAGCTGAGACGCCTAGTTAGTATTCTGAATCACAAACCTGACGGCACAATGCCTGTCTGGCTATCTGTTTACGTCTGGGCTTTTTTTTTTCTGTTTGCCTATGTCTCCCATCTCTCCCCTCCTACCATCTTTGTAGCACTGTGAAACACGCTCAGCTATCCCTCAATGAGCTGCAAACAATGCTTTGTAAATGTATTTGTGTGAACGTGGCGTCGAACGCCTGAATGGATGATAAACAGCATGAGATAATGACGTGCTTTGAAGGAGGTGTTTGGGTGTGGATCTTCAATGAGGAGAACGGGAGAACGAGAGCTCGTATTTATTTATGTGTGCTCTGGTATCTTTAAAAAAAAAAAAATGGGGGGAAAAATCTCAGAGAGAACCCAGATGTGTTTGTGGATTGGGGCACATATGACAGCTTTCTCTAGTGGGTGTGTGTGTGTTTTTCTATTCTGCAGCCACTGTGTCTATGAGTAGCAGCTATAGACTTGGAACATGTTTTCCCCCCACTGCTCCAGCGCTGTCTGTGACTACCCAGCTGCTTTTAACACATGTTCCAGTCACAGAGAAAACACACCTCTGAGTCTGGAGGATGACGGAGGGGTGGGGAGCGCTGCCTCATGACTAATCACCATCCTGCCTAGTTAATTAGCGTGAAGAAAAATGGAGAATAGTTTGAGTGCAAGGGGCGGGAAACGAGGTTCAAGGAGGAGAGGAGGGATGGGGATGCTATCATGTCAACCAAACTTTTCATTTACCTTCTGACGCCCATGCATATTAGCTTCCACATGTCCTATAATATAACTGCATAGGAGCTATTACTGATGAGGCAGATGGGAAGTACCGTGGCTTACTGGAAATGAGAACTGCTCCCAGAGTGATGAGCACTTACTGACTAGATGAACTCAGGCTTGTAATTTACTTTTGGATGCACAATATCTGGCGGTCACTGAACTTTAACAAGATAAATGGTGAATTTAAAAGGAGATTAATCCCTCAATTTTACCAGCATCTGTTGACATCAAATCACACAGCTTACAGTCAAAGTTTCACAAGAGACTTAACTAATTTAAGCTGGAGGTCAAAGTTTATTCTTGACCTTGGAAACAGTAGCTCCAGTTCGCTTTTTTTTTTTTTCTGAGCGCTTCCAAAGCAGCAGTTTGACGTTTCAGGAAAATCGGCGTCTTTGCTTTTATGCTCAGACGAGAAGCTCAGTCCCACTCATGTGCCTTAAGAAAGCTAAATGTTAGCTTAGCCTAGCCTAAAGACTGAAAACAGAAGTTTCCAGTCTTATTTTCAGCAACTATTTTCCAACACATTTAATGTATTTTGAAAGAAATCTCTTTGAAAGAATTGCCTTTACATGGACTGTAAGGAGCAGTGTCATTTTCTTTTTGTTATCGTCTCTCGGCAAGAAAGAAAATAAGTGTATAAAAAATGGACTTCTCTTTCGTGCTGGTTTGGTCTTGACCTCAGAAAAACTGAACATGTTCCATAACAGATGTAACAAACTGATAAAATTGTAAAAGGGTAAATAAATACATGTGTACTTTGATCAAATTGTTAAAACTTACTATTCCAACAAATGGACACATACTTTATTTAACGCATAACAACTGTTTATTTTAACGGCATCTAAATTCTGAGCTGCAGTTATCAGGAATAAATTCTTCTGCTTGTGGTCAAGTGCTTTTCTAAGGAGACACACGGCTGTCTGGAAAATTCCATCTCTGAAGAGAACATTCGGCTTTCTGCAGGGTTACAGCCGGTTCAATAGAAAAGGTGAAGCACATTAATAACCTCTCTGTCTCCATGTGAAAAGATTTCCACTTTATACGGGCTACATATGTACCACTAAAGATGGCTGACCCTGAACTGCAAGACATCGCTGTCATCAACTTTTACATGTTAACTCCGTCTGTCAGAATTTAGTTTTATATGCTGGCATTAACACGTACTAGTAAAACTGAGAGGAGAAGAGCCTGTATGCTTCAAAAACTTGGCCCGATCCAATCTATGCACCGTGATTGGGAAGTCGGGAACAGAAAGTATCTACAAATAATTTGAAACACGGATAATGTTGGACTGGATCCGTTTTCCCTTAATTACCTGAGTTGTTGGAAATGACTTTCTTCAGTCTCACTATCAAAGGCAATCATTATTTGGCAGCAGGGGTTCTCACCACACTCAATAGACACATTTATCGCACTGCACCAAGTCTTTTGAGTCACTGCCACATTTCATTTCGCACACCAACTGGTGCAGTTGATGTTGTCAAGTATTACTGAATTGGGCGTTACCCCCTCATTTCCATAACTTGACCTACAAGTCATGCATAACAAAATCAACATTTGCATATGCATTGGAAGCGCAGATGCAATATGGTTTTATGTTAATTGCTAAATATTGAAATAAATTATTGAAATTCCAATTCACTGTGTGGGGTTGGCGAGAACTGTGCTGTTTTAATGTGCTCATTTTTTGAAAAATAGCACCTGCTGCGGTACATGATACACACCTATTTTATCCAGTATATAAATACAGACTGGGAGGAAGCTGAGGGCACACAGTTGATTTAAGCTGCATTTGCTTTCCACCACAGCCTAATTTTCACCGCTGGGAAGGTCGGGATGACTGACTAAAATCCATTTTTTATGAGAAGAAAAAAAAAAAAAGAAGAAGTAGACCTCCAGTGATTTAATTTCTTTTATAATAAGAAATACACACATAAACATATCACACACACACACACACACACACACATGCAATCACATGCACATGCAGCCATCCCTGCCTCATTTTCAATATCAAAGCCTAATCAGTGGCTGACACTTCTCTCATTGTTATTGATGGGGTATGAGGGAAGAATGGGCTATGAGTTGGCTGCAATCTACCAGGATTGTTCCATAGTGAAAAAAACAATAACAACAACAACAAAAAAGTCCAAAATACCTCCAGTGAAGACTCTCTCTGCCTTTATCGCGTAAGCCGTACATATTTCTATCTGGGTTTTGCAGCAGTGCAGCGTGGCAGGCGGGGGGAAGACGGGATTTATACCCCGTGTGAGTTTTATAGATGTATATTACTGCGCGTGGGCTGTTTACATGCGAGTGCGATATGCAGCTGCCGGCATGTGTCCGCGTTCAAAACTTTAATGCCATGCTGAGAGAGGTAAAGCCGGACAGATGGCTGTCACTGTCTTGTTAAAAAACTAACTGAGAATGTGTGGATATAAACGTAATGCGGGCATGGTGCTTAAATAATTGGTAACATAAATTTGGGGGCGACTTAATTACGTTGATGACAAAAAGCGAGCATTAATGAAGCCCTTCCATTTGCTGACGACAGGAAAAGTGTGATGTATTATATAAAGCTCTACAATACTGTGATTAAAATTTAGATTGTCAGTCAAACAACTACTGTATTCTGTTATTGCACATGCAAGCACAGTTAATTGGAGCTTCATTAGGCTCGTGACTAATGAGTCTATTCAGTATTGTTGTAAATACATAGCGAGTGAAGTTAAGTAAGGTTATACTGTCCTTATACCTTTTATAAGGATTCACGACTTTTAGGATGTTATCCTGAGTACATTGTGCCTCCGTGGTAAATACTGTTTATAGCATACTGCACTTTCTTGAGCTGTACCCTGGTATAATTGCTGCTGCAATGTCCCTATTTTGCTGCAGGGATCATTACATTTTCATCAGCTTAGACAGTAAACAAGGCTGCTGCAGCCATTGCATTCATCAAGATAAACACACACACACATACACACGCTTACACAATTTCACTATCAAATGCCATCTGACCTAACTACCAAAATAAAATATTTCAATAGGGGCATGGCACAAAGAGCAGCACAGCACACACTGTTCTGGCCTGGCGTGCCCTATCTACAATGCTCCAAGAAGTCATTAAGCTCTTGGAGGATGAAGACGTCCCGGCTTGTTTGCCTTGCACCTCGGCAGGGCTGAATGTGAGACTAGGAGCTGGCACTGTATCACGCAGGAGTGCACACTACATCATGACGGAGCTCCCAAGCCGCGAGTCTGTAACAGGTGCTGTTTCAAAGGGCTAGAGATAACAGAGGGAAAGAAAGGGGTGAGGGGAGACGGACACAGAGAGAGAGGGAGAGAGAGAGGGAGAAGGGGGAATGCTGCTGAAGGGGATGTATTCCTCTTCATCTTCAGAGATTTCTTTTCGCTTTCTCTCTCCAGATATGTGTGTGCGTGCGCGCATGCACAAATACTGGCAGACTGGGAAATTCTATTCTGGTTTGAATAATACTTTAAGCTACACTCTTGAAGAACGAGGATGAATTTAACCAGTCCGTATAAGTTCGTCTGTATAAGTTAAATATTCATAAGATTTGCACTTTCAACCTGGTATTACACTAGACATTTGAATTTTGTACTATTAACCCCTGCGAGTGACCTTCTGCTAGCACATTTTATTGTTTCGCTTTCTGGCGATTCATAATTTAGAAGTTTAATGGGATAAAACGCCGCGTTCTCCCACACTTGACTGAAACCAAACAAACAAAAAGAGTGGATTGCCTTTGTTTGGAACAAAACACATCTTCTGATTTATTTTGCTTTCTCGTCTGAACAAGTTGAACACAGCACCTGGGGGGGGGGGGGTGGGGGGGTAAGGTTATCATCTGTCAGCTCTGCTCATGATGATCATCTGGTGTGTTTGCAGAAGACTTGCAAAACACAATCAATTAACAAGGTCTGTATACAGGTGCCACAGCTAAATAATCAACAGCTCATATTCCACGCCGCGCAGATAAGAGGCTATCACCTTGTTTTACTCCAGCTGTGCTGTAATCTGCATTATGCTTCTGTTAACAATGTTATATGAGTCATGTCACACAGCCGTGAGTAATATCTGCAGGTTCTGACGTCTTTATTAAAAGTTATCAACATTTTTACTGCGGGCTGTTTTCTGATTTAGGTTTGTCATCCGTTTAGCCTGCAGGGGTTTTTAATTTTACATAAATCTTACATGCTCAATGGACACGCTAAGGAGACAAGAAGACACGCTGGGATGCCTATAAATAAGAGGAACAAATCTCTCAATGAAGTGGCTTCATCAAGGGAGCATTACCTCAGACTGAACTGTGATGGATATATCCTACTTGTTCATCATTCGGTATGGTGCGCTACTAGCTAAAAATGGCCAGGATTTGAGTGCAGGGGAACAGATATGGACTTACGACATCATGCTATATAGAAAATTCACTTTTAGACAAACGGCATACACTGCAGTGGCTATATAAAGTCTTATAACAGAGTTGATAATGTCTATACTTGTTCATAATGTACATTTCTAAGCTGATAAGAGATAACTGCCTGAATATTTTGACAGAGATCACACCGACTATTTTAAAGACACCGGGGAGCTCATGAGAGCCATCAAAACAATATCTTCCTGAATCACCAGAGACATTTCTGTGACTTTTATTATTCATTAGACTTCTCCTTTTGTGAGCGACTGCCAGCAACAACACAGACTGCTGGGCTGCCTCCGCTATGATGCAGTACATTACGAATTTAGCAGGGGTGTTTGAACTGTGCCTTGAGAGAACATAATGCGATTATTAAACAGTAATAAAGAAAGATGGCAAGACGGGGGGGGGGGGGGGGGGCCGACTCACTAGAGCACCCAATGCTTGTCAACAAGGTGTGTAAAAGCTTGTCCTCTTTGATATCATCTACATGCCCCTTTAGGACCGGTGCCAATGAAGTAAGTAAGTAAGTAATTAAGTTTAAGTATGCTGTTTGGAACGGTGACAGTAGATAGATAGATACGGCCCTGACAAAACTCTTTAAGTGATTGAGTTTATTTTTTTATTTGCTAACAGCATGTCTGACTCGACTTTACTTAAGGTGCCAAGACTCGTAGTAGGTGCGGCAGATTACATCACCACAGCCGGAGAGCGAGGGTGACCTGAATAATTCACCTCCTTCTGGTGGGTAAGTGGAGATGCATGTAAGATCATAGTCTTGTCTGGACACATTGTGTAAAAAGGGGCTTTTGTCTTTGAGACGGCGATCGTCTCGGAGTAATGCGGGGCACCTGCGTGTTACACAGACAGAATGTGACTTGAGTGCATTTAAAACTTGAATGTGTTTCAAACATGTACCAACTTACAGGGCCGAAAGAGAACTCATGCACACTCTACATGCATTTGCTTTACATGGTTTCAGATATGCAGAATATAAGGGACAAATCACCTTTCAGAAAGTAACTCTGTGTGCGTGCATGTATGTTAAATAAATGTTAAAAGAAAGAACACACTTGTCCTTTATGTAAGCGTGTAACAGAGCTCATTATTTGCTCTGTATTTATTGACATCTAACGTGCATTAACATCTTTATTCAAATCTTTATCAACACCCCCATTCTATTTATGAGTAGTAGTGGTGTAGTGGACAGATAATTTAGAAGATCCTATATAAGCAAGTGCTTCATTTTATGAAAAAGGTGCAGTATTACATGCAGACGTTTCTTGAATATCATAGGGTGAGAGGGATGTTTAGCTGCAGACTAGTAATTTAGCCTTAAAGGAGACGGCATTGTCATTAAAACAAGATTATGCTGTGATTATAGGATGAGCGACTGCTGTTTTTACAGTGCACTTCACTGACACTTGGCGCAACGTATCAACATATCTCGAAACACTGTCATTATCCATCTCCCGAGGAGCAAAAACACCAACCTCCGGCATCTCACCTTATCTGAGAGCGTACCTTTGCTTTATGAGTCTCACAGTAACCCAGTTACTTCCCACAAATCGCTCTTCCCACAAACATAAGTGTGCACAGACTGGCTGCCTCTCTCTCTCTGTGTATTATATACGCACATTATCTTCTTGTTTTGTGCTGTCTGCCAGACAAAACAAACAATTTGGGGCTACTTTGACTCCATGGTGAGCATTTCTCATTATTTTTTTTTTTACATTTTACAGACAGAACTACAAAAAAAAGGGAAATAATCTGCAATTGATCTGCTTATTAAGAAGCAGTTGCAGCCGTAGGTGAAATCATCGTCAAGATATTATATTTTCACTACTGGCATAATATAATAAACATAAAAATATAAAATAATAATCAGCTTGTTTAGCCCAAGAACTGTTATAAATCACATGCGACCAAATTCTCTATATGGGCCAGTTTTTATTTCAATTTTAATGAGATAAACAATGACATTTAATAATCCAGCCTCAGGCTATATGCTCGTATTGTTCTTGTATTTTTGCCTCATTTAATGACAAGATTACATGGAAACATGGGGAAGGACAGAGGTGTCCCTGAAATAAACCACTGCACAACCTAAACCTCTCCAAGATAAATGATAGTTTATTAATAAATGCACTTATTGAAATGAATGATTGCAACAAAAATGGTGAAACAAGAAAAGCAGAAAAACATTATACTGTATGTACAGTATACATATACGAGCGTGCGTACACACCCACATGTGTATGTATGAACATATGTTAGCAAGTTAAATCAGCATATTTATAAACTAGGATGCTCGTGGTCAACATGTGGCGTACCACATGAATATTCACACTGACGGTTGCATTCTCAGGCATCAACATGAACACAACGACTGGCCGAAAAAGACTCGCGCTCAGTGACTTTTACATCCGAAAGAGACTGTAAATGGCCTCAAGAGCAGCAAGTAAACACTACTATCATGTGCGCAGGATTAAGCTGCGGTTTCCTCCACAAACATCAATGATATTAGTTATGCCCATTTCCCGGCTTCTCGTCTTGCCCTACATAGTACAAATCTGGCTGTTTTTTTATGTATCTTGGGGATCATTTTGCTCTGTGATGCATGAGGGAGGTTGAGTTGGGTAAACTTTCCGCCTGCCAATGGCTGAGCTGTGCAGGCCCACCCACTGTTGACTCGAAACACTGCATTTTTTAATTCTTCATTTTCATTTTTTTTTTTTTTTTTTGCTTTTAAACATGATTTTCTGTAAAGAAAAAACCCGCTGCCTTTTGTGCCTAATGTTTTGGATGCTGCTGACATCTGCCTCCACAACCTTAATCCTGTGTGCTACATTCAGCATGATTGAGTTCATATCACCGCAAATGTTAATGGGCTCCAAAGGACCTATACATACGGCAGCACAAACGCGCACACAGGCACACAAACATGCGGCGTAGAGCACAGTCAAGACAGAGCTTTGTCTGAAGATGAACTGTCTCGAAGCCAAACCCTGTGGCTCAGCTACAGTATCATCTGTAAAAGATGGATTAGGGTCCTCTATAACTACTCTCACACTGAGGCGCAATGTAATAAGGTGAATGTGTGTGTTTGTGTGTGTGTGTGTGTGTGTGTGTGTGCTGGAAGAAGAGAAGGCCCCATCTTAAAGTGACTGGCTGCACACAGCTACTGTGCCTCCAGTGTGTCGAATGCCGTGTGTTTACTTCTGCGAGCTGCCTACAAGTGCTGGAGGTTTAGAGGAGTGTGCTCTGATAGAGACGACTGGAACAGCTTACACAGAACCCAAACAAGTGTCTGGGGGAAAAAAGAGATTGCTCCCATTGTGATCAATCTGACTGCCTTAGCCAACTAGCCTTGAATAGATGGTCACATTTCTTCCCCCTGCAGGCAGATGCCACTATGCAGTACACGGTCATACACAATCAATGATAAATTAAACTCATGCAGTGTCTGGAGCCTTTATAATTATGTTTGTACAATATCTCAAAGTACAAAGTGGGACGAATGCATCCTAAATGCTTCCAATCGCGAGCGGCTGTGAGTAAAGATCACACCTAATGGGAAACACTGTCAAACTCAAATGATGGATTGCTGCGACCCTATAGTGAGAGCTGCGGCTGTCACAAACAGAAATATTTCAAGGGCATCATAGAGGCTTTAAGAACCTTAGCAACACGAACATTACTGACAGTTTGAAACAGCCACGAGGAGGGAAGGCAGGTAATTTTGCAGCTTTAACCCACTAATCGTCGATATTTTATTGTACGCTCATTAATTTCTTGTCATGGACAGTATAACCGGCACTTTGGACACAGATTTCTGCAGTTATTGCCACATTAAATTCTCCACAAGACAAATCAACAAAACAAAAGAGAGGAGCGCTGCATACCCCCAAGTGGTTAGCAACTGGAACATACTAACCACGTTGTAGCTACCATCTGGATCTAATTGTAACAATATGAATCAGTCTAGTCAGTATGTTAACAATGTTTTCAAAAGGAGAGGCTGTGATGAACCGCCACATTTAACACACAAACTAATATCTGCTGTCGGACCCACTTCACCTGCACTTTTAAACTTCCTAGCCAACCTAGAAAATCATGTCGGCCGTGAGTTCTTTGAGCATTTTCTATCCTATTTGTAAAAGCAGGAGCCCCTTAAAGATATAATATTGAAGCTTGGTGCAGTCAAACGGTTAATATTAACCACATTTTAAGCAGGTCAGTGCCTTGACACAGAACAAATTTGAGTCCTGAGACCCAAAACAAATATAGTCTTTAGGCGCTGAGAAAACAAAATCCTCCCTAAAAGATTTAAGGAATGGATTTCACATTTATAAATGAAAAATGAGGCGGCAGAGCAAAGTTATAGCTGCGATGCTAATTGGAAGAGAATTGAGCTGAAGAAATAACCTCACAGTCTCACTGCAGACGTCAACCGTATAGATTTTTGTGTGGACAGTGATCTATATTTACTATACACTCTGTAAATACACCAATATTTTATGATTTACGTATCGGTGAGTTTTTCGTGTGAGTAAAGGCTATTTTTTAACTTGTGGACAGCTATGAATTGGTATTGATTAAATTCTAATTCAATTCCTCTCGTTTTGCTGTTATTGCCAGCAGAAGCTGAGATGCACCGCCTGTCTAGGCAAATGTAGCTCCAGCACAGAAATAGATGACCTCTGTTGCTTTAATTACCCTTGATCCTATGCAGCTTGGTCAGTGTGGTCTTTTTGACTTGCTGGACTGTCTTATTTACATTCAGCGGCGTACAGGATGTGGAAATGTTATATTTAACTGCCAAAAAAAAAAAACTCTTATGAATGCGGCTTAGCACCTGGCCGATGTTTCATAGCTGACTTGAGCCAGTTTCCAGTGAAATAACATTTTAAATGAATGCAAAATCCTGCGCAAGATCAAGATAATTCCCTCTACGTTTGTTTTGCTGTCCAAAAGTGCAAACCCAAATCATGCATCTGTTGGAGGCAAGCAGTGTGCCAGCCATGCAGTTGTCAGCGGTGCTGGTGCTTCCACATTTAGCTGTTGGTTAAATTCAGTATTTCTATCTCTGTCACAGTTTAGAATCACGGCTAAACGGATGAACATGAAAGTGATGAGCAAAAGAAAAGAAAATGAAGGGTGGGTGAGTCTGAGAATTCTAACATGGAAACCGTCAACGTGGAGTGCATCAATGTCAGTCAAGCACCATCCCGAACGACGGTGGCTAATTAGATTTTCCCATGCTCAACAAATCATGCTGATAGGGAGAAACAGTTTGCAACTCAATAGCCAGCTGACACATACTGATAGCATTGTCAACAGAGTCAGCTGTGCTGCCTGCTAACATGGTTGGAGTGGAGAGTTATGGTTGATATTACAGATGCATGTCCTGTGACATGTACTGTGGAGGAGAAAATCGCCCATAATTAGGGAGGAGTGAGTAATTGATCTCAAATTAAATGTACATAAATAATCGGACAGAAATGATAACCGTCTGTATAGAGAAAATTATTCTTTTTCTTTGTTAATTTCACTTATGATCCTAAAAATTTTCATTAAATCCAACCCCATTTTTACATATTTTTTTGTAGCAGTAGCAGTGACGGAGTCTGCCATCCCCGCACTGGATTCAGCTTGCCTGTCTGTGTACGAGGGATTCACAGGAAGTGATGCAAAATATAATCAAGCACAGTTTTATTTATTTATTGAAAACGGCCTCACAGTTCGCTGTACTGTTCACTCTCTTTAAACTGTATTTAATTTCCCATTTAAAGCATTCGACTAGCGAAACAGAGGCTCTTTTTTTATTGTGAACCAGCCAAAACAAACACAATGTATCTGTCACAGCGGTTGTCAATTTGGTCATTTGTCAAATGGCTTTTTTTTAAAATTATTATTAATTGGGTATTTATAATTCATGCAACGGAGTAATGGAACAAAGGGGGAGCAGTCACAGTGAGTTATTGGATGAAGAGCTGCACACATCCTCAGCAAGCTAACAAACTTTGCTGGTTTCCGTTTTTGAGTGACTTCTGTCAAACAACCTATATTTGTTCAGCTGCACCGTATACATGGATTTATGGATACAACAGTTGCCATTCAGTTGTAAAGTAGCCGCTCAAGTGGTGTTTCCTGTTGCATTAAATCACATTTGCTGTTTCCACGGTTACCATGAGTGCTGCCGAATGAACCAGGACTGAAATCTAAAGCACTAAAGGACAACCTTAGTGACTGTAGTCACCTTGCTAAAATAATAAGGTTCCCTTATTCACACGTATGTGCTCGGTCGGCGACATTTCTTGATGGTTTTACTTTGGCTGTCAGCAAAACTTTTTTTTTTACTGAAACAAAATGTCAAGCAGCAGAATTACAACAATTCTCCTGATTACCTGCTCGTCATTGTAGCCAGAGAACTCCGGGTTTGATTGCTGTGCCTGAGTGTCAGTCACGACACCCGCATAAAAAAGAAATGATTTAGCATCTTGTGCGGCAGCAAATACAAAGACACAAATTAATAAGTAAACGTATTTTTGTATCTTTCTATCATTTCCATCTCCTCACTAATCACACCCTTGTTTAATGCTTCAAACAGTGTTTTTTAATGAATTTAGTCAAAAATGAGCTCCAGAGCTTTTAATAATCTGTCATGTTGGATGCACTACATGCTGTTGCTCACAGCCTCTCTGGCACGTTCCAACCAATCACAATCTCCGCATTGTGGAGTGGTAAAAATCTTCAATTGTAGTCCTCTTGGCACAGACTTAACTCTCATTTGGAATCCAAGATTTGGCGATTCACAGCAGATATTTGGCTGGCTCTTTATAGTTACATTAATGAGGACAAATAAAAATAACACACTGGAATGGTAAAACTCAAACGGGCTAAATGAACAGGAAACTGTGGAAGGAGGATAAATTCTTTATATAACCAAATACACGTATTTGTGTTTTACAGTGGCGGCACTCATTGCATTTTTGATTTTTTGATTGTAATATGTACATATGTACAATATATGTACATATTTTCTCCCCCAGCTGGTTCATCTTGCACATGAGGTGCTGCTGTGTCAATTAATTGCTTTCTTACACACTGCTGATTAGCTTTGCCTTGAAATGCAAAGCTCCTAGTGTGTGTGTGTGTATGTGTGTGTGCGTATATGCAAGGACCCTAATCATTTCTGTTGCCAGTGAAATAACAACACGTCTGCAAAATCAATTTGATTGCACCCAGAAAATAAAATAAAATTAAAAAATCATAAAGAAAAGAAAAGAAAAGATAAATAAAAAGGTTTGTTTTGCGGTTATGAAGCCAGCAATCCTCGATGCATGACCATGTGTGATTTCAACACTGATCACGCATCTTGCTGAATTAGCAAGAGGTGGCTCACGATCTCTCACTCTATCCTTTCGCTTTGAAGTGGCGCTGATGATGAGATTACATCGTGGAGTGATCAAGGATACCCTTCAGAGTTTTATCTCTATAGATCCCCCCGTTTGTCCGCATCTCTGGCACTGACATGCTGGAACAGAGCACCGTCAGATGTCTGATGTCTTATTAGCAGTAATACCACTTCAGGAGAGGACTCCTTTTCTGGTTTTTAGTTTATATTAGACATTTATTCTTATACATTTCTCAGCCAAGCATTTTCCCTGGTTTAGAACTGGCAGTGAATTTGCTACAGCGAAGTTTAAATTTAAGAGTAGAGTCAAGCGCATTACAGCGTCCTTGCAAACTAACTTACTTGTGTGGAGGACAGCCAAATAATGCTTCTGGTGAAGTAAAATCACTGACATATGTGTTCAAATCTTTGAAACTTGATAAAATCCTGGAAAAAGATAACTGCATTTCAGATCGGTGGTAGTTTGGGAACCAGATGCTGTTGCAGTTCAGTCTGTTGAATAGGCGCAACATGAATGAACCAGGGTCTTTTCTTTTCATATTTACATCTACAGTTGGTGAAAAGTATGAAATCACTTCCTAGTATAGATATAAGTGCTGAAATTGGCTTCACTTCCTTGTTTCTGCGGCTCCACAGACAAACTGTCAAATTCCAATAACAGAAATTCAAAAAAGTGCAGTGATGCATAAAGAAAACTTTCAACACCAGGCACAGATATAGAGCACAGAAATATCCGTTGTATTGAATCAAAGTTTTACAGCCCCGAAATTCTGTCGAGGACTTCTGAAAAATGCCGTCACTTCAAAATAACGTCTATACGCTCATGAAAATGGGGAAAATCATGAAGTATTAAACTGACGGAATAATGTCAAGTATGTTTCTGTGTAAAGGATGAACATCAGACAAAGGAAACATCAAATTTAGGTTGGGAAAGTATTCAAAACAGGAACATTTTTTGGGGAAAAAAAAGCAAGCAAACAAAAAAAATCTCTATCACTGAAACCCATGATTATAACTGAGAGCATCCAACCATGATATTCCTTGCATGGCAGCTTCAGTTAAACAGGTAAGCAGAATAACAAAGAATGAGTTTTATCAAGGCAATTATCTGAGCAGAACTGCGCCGGCGAATGTATTCCACTCTTGACTTCTCTTTGATGAAAGCAGCAGGAGCCTTCTCACTCCCTCCTTCTTATCACACTGTCAAGCCAGCTTGCCTGCTCCCACACTGCGTTTGCCAGCAGAAAGGGCACTGCTCATTAATGCCAGTGAGCTGGAAATGAGTCACAGCACCTTGTCACGTGGCTGATCTGTACCCTGACGGCGCCCTCTGCTCGGGAACTAAAGAACATGGTTTTCCCCGCTCGTTGACATTCAGTGCTGCTATCATGACTGCTGTTCTCATCAAATTGAGGGAAAAGAGCAAATGCGCACAGAGTAAGATGTGGGGTATTGAACTGCAGGTCTCGCCTTGTGGATACTAGATCCTCTGCTAGTTGTCGGGTTTGATGTTTATTTTATATGCTACAGTCTCTTCTATAGGTGTATTGAACGTTGAGCTCATAGCTGATTTAAAATGGCTATAATTAACAACAGAGCCATGGAAATAAAAAAAAGACTGCCTCGTAGCTTTAAAGTCTTCAAAGATCCAGTGAATCCCATAAGAACTGATTGATTTCTCTACTTCTCTTACTCTATAGTATACTATACTATATATTGCCATTTAAGCCACCATGGCTTGAAAGGTGTGACAATAATGTGCCAAGTATGAAAAAACAAAAAAACACTTTCTAGTATATGCGCACTGTGATCACCGGGGAGTCGTGCAGCACAACTTTAGTTTTGCGTTGGTGTTTGGAGATTATGTAAACATGCATTGTCTCACAGTTGATTTGCTTCAGCTGGCTCTGTGTTTTCAACGGTGAAGGGAGGGGTGGGCAACATATTTGATATAATGAGGTTATATTCCACATTTTTCCCGGTGCATTGTGTGGAAAATTTCTATAGTCATCGAAAGTGACTTCAAACTGTCACATTAGCGGTATAGAAAGGTCAGGCTCCGAGAAAAATAAACTGCTTGGATACTCTCACAATCTAATTAGCTGCATAATAGTTGCTAATTAATAAATGGCTATTTACACGGTGATGCTTTGTATCACCAATTTGTGATTTGTGTTCAAAGCTTTCCAGAAGATAATTTGTGGTGAAATGTATTCATTTAGTCTTCTGGTGTACCCACTTCCCCCTTAGTCTAACTGATTTCTTTCTACTTCATTTAGTTTGTATTCAGCATTGAGATAAGCACTTAACTTCAGCTGAGTCAATGCACCAAAGCTGTTGTTAAGCACCACTCGAGCACATATTTATACGGGCGGAGATTACCCCAGAGGAGCTGACATCACTGAGGTTCAGACCTCAACAATATTCCTGCTCCATTCTGCTGTGTTTGCTCTGAGAAACAGGCAGCCTAAATACAGAGCGACAGTGTCATATGCAGCTGAGTGTGACGTATGTTTTGATAAGTTGTAGCAGGCTAACTGTTAAGAGAACATGTGACAGTGATTTGGTGCCTGATGTGCGGTCACTTCATCTCTTGATAGGATCAGTTTTAGACTAATACATTGATATTAAACAGGGCTAGGGTTAACGTGTATTTCCTTTTACGTATCTTCTCCCTTAAAATTTGCCTGATGCCCTTAAAATAAAACACACAAGTATGCCACATTTACAAAAAGGTCATGGACGGTAGGTGATTTGTTCACTTTCAACAGAGGTGATGATCCCAACTCTGGAGAAAAAATGATATCTGTAGTCATGTCTCCGTTAAAATAGTTTGTTACAGAGGTGACATGGTGTGTGAGTGTATTTTTAGCAGCACAGAAGGTACTGAATGGTCATAGAAATGTTATAGGAACATTACAGGTATACTACAGGCAGTAGACTCTCCGTCTCTATGATCCCTTCGCTTCTCAGCCACGTGTAGTTACTTTTTACTTTGATCACAAAGGTGACACTACTCTAAAGTATACAGGGAACAATATCATAAAAAGAATTGAGGATTTATAGTATATAGTTTAGAGATTATTATAGATCCAAGAAAAAAAACTGGCAGAAGATGTGTTTGTGCTACTTCAGCACCACGGACAGCGCCATGGATTTATGAACACTGTCAGGTTACTGATGTTTCCGAGCCACAGATTCTAATCTGTACAAACCATATAAAATATGGAGGTAATGTAATCTGTGATGTCACCCACAGGTTTCTGAAGTTCACACTGTGGTGGCTCTAGCCGCTGCCATCTTGGCACTCTCACCTCAGCCTACTCCAAAAATAGACAAAGATGTGGAACATGGGTGGAGCTGAATGAAGCCTGGGTGCAGAAAAAAGGCCACTGTAACAGCACCCACCTGACCACTAAAGTGCCATACTCTTAATTATACATAACTTTAAGCCTCAACATAATTTACACAGGGTAACTATATAAGAAGTCGCCTTCAGTACAGTAGTCATGACTGGGGGAATTAGCAAAACTGTGTTTTTTGTACCAGGCTATAAATGTTTTGGGTATATTTCTGCTGTGAACCAGCATCATAAGGCTTCATCCTCAGGGAACCATGAATGTCTGTGGAAAACTTCGTCTTAATCAATATAGTTGTTGAGATATTTTGGTCTGGAGCAAAATGGTGGACAACTGACCAACAATGTCATCCCCCAAGCCACACTAGCGGCATTACTAAACATCCAGATTTTTCACAGCCTAGGCATCAGTAGCCAAGTCAAAACCATAACTTTCAAGGCTCCTTGGTTGTCTATCTAGTCTGGGTCCTTAGAAATGTACAATGAGCACCGGCTGGGCTGTTTCTGCTTTTCAGGGTTGACTGGCTGTGATCATTCCTCTCCTTTCCCTTTGAAATCAACTTTCTACCTGCACCAGATAAAATATGGACAGCACAGTGGGCTTACTGTCAGTAAATACTCCCTCTAGAATAGCTTATTCTTCAAGGCCAGAAAATATCACTTTTTAAATTAAAGATTCAGTACTGTCTGGAAAATGTAATGTAATTCTATGGTAATAAACACGATAAACATAATTTTCTGCCTGTCTAAGTACAAGCTAAGTATGAAAGACATTACAAGATGGAGCTGAATCAAAACCATTCTGTAAGCACTGAGAAAACCAATCGGAAATCTTTTATCTGTTTTCTTAATGTCCACTTGAGACAACACCAAGTGCTGCTTAAAGGATAAGCCCAAAAGAGGTCATTTGGCATGCCTTGTCTTCCAAATTGATTTCACATAGTGGCATTATTCAAAGGAGCAGCCCTAATGAAGTTGTGCATCCTCAGCCAGGTCAAATGGAACGACTGAATGATGAAGACTTTGAAATATTAAGTGTTTGCTTGTTGGAAACAAATTCACCATTCATGGTCAAAGTGAGATACTTGGCTCAGTTCATTATGGCTTCCTCTTAAAATCTGTAAACAGCTTGCAAAACACGGAACGCTGCCGTGCACTGAAAACTCAAAAAAGCGCACAATGATTGGTTGCGTTGAAACTCGTATGTGATAATACTATATTCAGTGCCACTACTTTTGAGTGCTGCTGTCAGGAAAATTAAAGCTATCACACATTTGAGATAGCGTCTGGTAGTCAGAGCCTTTTCAGTGATTCATCCATTTTGCGTCAGAATCTCTAAGTGAGTCAGTGTTTTTCTGTTTTCGAGTCCTGCCATGAGAATGAGTTCTCCGCTCCTCATAAAGTCACTTTGACATCCCTGATCTGTTCATATTTTAGCTTGTATATAAAGCAATAATCACTTGTGTGAGTGAACAAGCACAGTCTTGCAGTGATTCAACTGCCGACAGTAGCGGCAGCTCACGGTGGTTTTCAAGGCACAGAAGAAAACCGCACAAGCTCACTTCTCCCGCCTACATTACATTTTCCCACCTGTACAACTGGAGACAGTCTCAAAGTGTGAACACATTTCTTTAATCATTGTGTTTTCAGCCAAGAGGTCAGAAAACTGAGAAAAGGAGAGAAATAGCATTAGCAGAAATACAGGGACATGTAACCATGGTGTTATCACAAAACAAACACGGCTCTATATGTATTCTGTCTCCGTGCTCTTACTGGCCAAAGGATGCTGAGATAACAAGCCAAAAAATAAACTTGTTAATATGCACTGCTTATGCGTCGCCACATAAAAATGACATGGATTGTACCGAAATTATTAACAGTGATAGCATGGACATGTCTCTTCTTGCTGCTTTGGTGTAATGCAACAAAGTTACAAACAATACACACACACACACACACGCTGCACACATCATTAACACCGCTGTGCCGCTAAGAGATAGCCTACAACACTGTTTACACAGATAAAATGTAAATCCCCGAGGCATGTAAAACTGCCTTCACCCGTCCAAGAGAAAGTGTTTCAAAAGCCTAATTGGTCAGTAAACAAAAATAGATCTGTGTTGAGTAATGAAAGCAGGTATGCTTCTTTCACTGTGCCAATGACAAGTTCATTAATGCAGTTTTATCCTTTTTCTTCGCAGAGATTGAAAAAAAAACTGCAAGAGCGCGACCGACAATGCATATCTAGATGCTAAAAGGCCACTTGAACTGTACAGTAATCACATCAGAGCCGTGTGAGAGAGACATCAGAGATCATGAGCAGGTTACCGATGGGGAAAAAAGTGAACCGTGTGATCAACATTAAATGTCAGAAAATGTAAAGGAGCTTTGAGCAAATGAGTCATCCTAAGTTTTCTGAGCTGCTAATGATCAGATTAATAGATGCAAACGAGGGATTCCTCTGGCGCGATTTGAAACCTCCGGATTGGTGGCATGAAAGTAGATTACACCTTATTTAAAGCAGCAAGGTAATTATTCATGGGTCATCTTAGCTTAATGTAATGCAGTAAATAATACTCGTACCTTCAGCTAATTCAGATGACCCGAAATATCCGACTACACACGGGAGAGAGAGCACAGTTCAAACAAACTAGGCTAAACAGCACGCTGCCAAAAAACTAACTCAGAAACAAGATGTCACTACAGCGATTTTTTGGTTTTTGTGTGTATCAGGAGTACACAAAAAAGCCTCACAAACACACAGCTACGGTATCTTTCTGTGGTGTTTTAGCTGGAGCACTTGTTCAGGTGTGCATGTTTATAACAGGGAAGTGAGCATCTCTGTCTGAATCTCAGGAGTCTCACTTTAACTCCACGAAAACTTTATCTCTGACTTTATTTTTTCTGATTACAAAAACATTTTTTTTTCCCCATGGAAAGCACGGAAGTTATATCCAACACACATTTAATACACCCCTCCAGATCTCATTACGGCAGACCGATTGTGCAAACAACACACTCAATCCTCTATAACAATCACACCAAGAAAGGTGTAGGCGATATGTACAGTGTGTAAATAAAACGATATACATTTTCCAGGATGCGATGAAGCAAAAGTGTGAGGATGGGTGGTGCATTCAAAGAGACATCATGTGGTAAATGGAATGCCCTTTTAGTCTTTGGACCACTCAAAGCACTTTTACACTACTTTACCTCATACACACATTCATACACTGATGGATGCATGGTGCCAACAGCTGATTGGTTTTTGGGAGCGAACCATTCATACGCTTACACACACCAATGGTGCAGCCTTCGGGAGGTTCAGTATCTTGCCCTTCGACATGGCGGGATTCAAACTGCCGATCATCTGATTAGAGGACGACCCGCTCTACCTCCTGAGCCACAGCCGCCCCCAATATGCCTGACCCTAACCCTCACTGAGGACCTTAACTGGAGCTACAGAAAGAAAGAGAACCCAGGCAGGTTATATGTACGTCGGATATGTAAGCCTCTGTCACTCCAGAAAGGAAACAATGAGGAGAAGTTATCAGCGAAAAGTAAGTAGTTATTAAAAATTGGGCTATTTAAATGTCAAATTAGTTTTATTTGTGAAAGTCAGGAGTTATAAACAGTACGTAATTTGACATCTTAATTTTGAATCTACTCCACTTATTTGAAATCAGATAATTAGGCCTCTTTTAACTGAATAATTAACTGCCTGTAGACTTAATTCTGGTTATATTGGATTGAGATTGAGTGAGAAGTAGCCTGATTGATGACATTCTACCTGTGTTTAATGAACCTGTGAGGCAAACATAGACATAGCCTATAAATCAGTTACTAAGAATACTAGGTAGTCTTGTGTCTTAGGTGCATGTGTTTGTTCAGGCTGAAAATAATAAGGGCAGGAGTGTTGATATATTGCATATTTTGGACTATGGAACAAACCCTGTTCAGTCCACTTACAAAGACTCTCTAACATCTCCACGCTACATAGAATCACTCAATGAAGCCACCAGCTACATTGACTTTTGGGGTAATTTCAGTCATTTTGTTGAAGCTGCACTGATCAATATTTTTATATGAACAATGGGTCAAATGACGGTGTGAAAGGCGAGCTAATGGTGACAAACTCACGGAGAATTAGAGCATCTTTCAGCTCATTAGGTCTCACTCCTCTCCTCAACGCCGATTCCAGCTAGAGCAGAAAGCTATAGCTCACAGTGAGAGAGCTCTGATAAAGACTGATGCACGCTACCAGCTCAATGTCAAATGGCAGATGGACAATGTAGCATGCCAATTACTTTTCTCAGTATTTGGAGAAGAAGGCGGAGACCAAACGAATATTGGACTTACATTTATCTGGTCACAAGAAAAATGATTCCAAAGCCAAATGCTAATGTGGTTGCTTGCAAACATGCAATGCTTGGTTAACATGTTAGCTCTATCAGCTTTACAAGGCCAGTATATGAGAAATGCGTGTTTCCTTTTTGCCTTGTGTTCTGCCCCCAGGTGAAACATTAAAAAAACGATGCATTTTAATGTAGCTTTAATGAATAAATAAGTTCTTGATGTCTTCCTCACACGAACAAAACAAGCCTTGCCTCTCATCCAAGTGAATCAGTGCCACAAACCTTCTGACGTCTAAACTGGAAAACCACGAACGAGTTTTCCCCGTGTCTGAGACGCATCTATTATGCTAATGACAATGGCGACATTCATGAATCACAACTATAACAGCATCCCATCGTGGCAAATCTGCGACCTGTTAATTAAAAACCGATGCGTGAAGTTGCCGTGCGTGGCATCTCTGTGATCCACATCAGGTACCTTTCAGAAGCACAGCACAGGTGATCGGCAATCAAATCATTATGCAAATTCAGCATTGCATATTTAACACCCACTGAACTGACTGCCTCTGCACCTGATGAAGTCAAGCGGACTGTATTCTGGCCATAACAGACCAGCGGAGAAAACTAATCTTGGCACAAAAGTCATTTGTGAGAACAGATGCTTGGGAAATAGCTTGAAAAAGACATGGAAAAACTGAAATTGAGCATAACGTCCTATATTGCTCCGATGGAAAAAAAAAGGAAAAAAAAAACTGTAATGCAATTTGAGACACAAAAACAGAGTCCGTTTTGCCTGGAAAGATAAAGAAAGCTTCCAACTACAATCAGGACTCCCTCCGCATGTAGGCTGGAGAATGTGAAAGGAAATGAACGAGATAAGAACCTTATTAAGTACAACACCAGTGGAGAATGTCAAGGGACTGTGCGGTATCTCTGCAAAATATTTGTTCAACGTCTTCAGGTCAAAGAATGTGAATGTTTAGTTTTGTCCTCACAGAGTGATAGCAGTGATGTGATGTCCATATTTTGGAGCAAAGGCTCATTTAGCTAATTTTGTGCCTGTGAGAACACGAGCAAGGCCCCGAGATAACTCATCTTATCTTGCAGGCGACACAAATGCCTCCCTACATCAACTCAATGTGCAGAGGATGTCCCAGGTAGCTCTTATCAGCACTCCAACACATCCCCCCTGCCAGCCTCCACTACGGATACACAAACCCCTCAGTCACCCCACGCATGGCACACTGCCCACAGTGTCAGTGAGCGACCCGAGGAGCATTCATCCCCGAAAGCAAATCAACAGTGAGAGTGCAAGAACCAATTATTTGTCTAACTGACTGATTAATACATAGAAGGTGGTCTGATTAAAGGGGGGATGTGTAAGATGGCCAAAATGATACTTTATGGATGTTTAAACATTCAAAAAATGATCCACAGAACATGAAGAGGAAAACAGCTACTGTATGACGAGCTTCGGCCTGTACTTTCTTGTTATATCGCTTGCGCCTCAAGGGGCGACAGTGAGTCAGTGTAGCGTTTTAGTCTGTCCTCAGTCCAGCATGAGGGAGATGAACCAGGTGGAGTGGAGGGACAGAGCTGCTGCTAGCCGACCCCCTCCTGCAGCATGGGGAAGGTGTAGAGGAGAGACCAGAAGGTGGAGGTGGAGTTTCTTGTTGTCACACTTGATTGTGCTCTTGATCCGGAGGAGAGCTCAGAGTTTAGTTTTTAAACTTTTGGGATTAAAAAGGGGATTTATCTTTGCTCTCACTTCTAAACCTGTCTGCTAAAACGGTCGGCAGCGATACTACTTGATACATATAAAGGGTCTAGACAAAAAAGGAGATTGCTTGGAGAAAAAAAAAAGCGAGGAGGTTGAACTACTTGGTAGGTGCTGCACTTATGTGTGTTCCAGTGATCGGTATTTTATCGGTATTTTTCTATGAACTGAATTAGAATAAACCTGATCGATCCAAACTCAAACAACCAAAGGTCTGTCATCTCCTGACAAACTACAAATCACCACCATGATGTAGTTATTTTGACATCTATACTATACTACACAAGATTTATTATGTGTGTGTATCTGTAATCACTGCATCCAGGATGGGAGGATGTGAAATGCTGCCCCGTTTTTGTTGTCAAGTTCTCATATATAAACTCAACAATAGCACCATTCACTATTGATGAAAACTGAAGCAGAAGGGAAGAAGGTATTTGTGAGCTAATTATCAATTTGCGGTGTTGACAATTTGAAGATAATAGGACAGTACAAAAATAAACTCAGTGTTACTTTATTACAAAGCATCTTCCAAATGTTGTGAATACACATGCATGCATGTACAACCTGACTTTTAATGATCTATTTCTCCGAAACACAAAATTCTCTGATACTCAAAATTGTCAACCAGTCTCGCCCCTGCTAACAAGTCCTTAATTACAATGAACATGGGCGCTGTAGTTTGTTTTGAGTTGATCCCACATACACGTTCCTGCTGCTGTAAATACTCTCTAGAGCACCAAATGCGTGTTAATCCACTGCTGAAAATAGTCCCCAACTAATGCATGATTTGCTCCTGTTTGAGTAATGTCTGCTGCAAACTACACTGCCCGACTGTTTAGGGAAATTAAAAAAGTCCAAAGACTTTTGTTATCAGTAAGAAGACTTGGTTGAGTGGCAAAGACACATTGTTGGTCTCGATCTTTGTTGTGAAAAAGCAAAAATACAGAACAACACCAGGCTTACCCTTTAAGATCACCGATAATATCAAATTGAAATGAATAAATTATATTCACATATGAATAATAATTAGGATAAACTGCATAAAACCAATTATTTATTAATGACACATGCCACGAACCACAGAATAATTACTAAACACAAGATTGACTGCTTGATTTATAATTCATTCACCTCACCTGACACATCAGAAATCATCCGAAGCCAGGTATTAACGCTGTGTGATTTATGGTGCAGCCCTGCATTCTAGCTTTATTGTGGATCCCTTCCTGCTTTGGGTTAAATCGTATGAATATAAGTCACTTTCTTCATGTTTACTACTGTGTGCTAATGTGCCCATGCCTATAATGACTGATCTCTTCCTTCCTTGCAACCTTCCTTTCACTGACAACCTGCTAATGAATATTTTACGCTGCTCCTAACGTCCTCAGATTAGAGAGAGAAAATTGTTTCGGGAACACATGAATGTTTAAAGACGAGTCACTGAACCTCTGTGGCGTCTAGAGGGGCCTCACTGGTGTCATTAATTTGTGCCCAAACTGCTATCAGAGGGTTGAAGTGACAGCACGAGGCTCCATGCAAATTCAGCAGAAAAAAAAAAAAAAAAAACCCCAACAAAACAAAAACCCCCTTTAACTTGGTGCGAGGAATCATTTGCTTCCATGCTGATGTCTTCCCAGACTAATACAAATGACAGAGAAGCTTTACATTTTCAGTGCGAAATGCCAGACTGCTGTCATCTTTAGAAGGGAGGGGCGGGTAGGCGGGCGGATTTTAAGCCACCTCTTAGCATTGTTGGCAGCGTATCTGCATGTTTTGGCAATATTCCCTGTAAGCTCTGCATACAAAGATTCACTGTGCATGTCCACACTGTGCACGTGCACACCGACACACGCTCTTATCTCCGTCCCAGTCCCGCGCTGGGTATTTACATCCAAATTAAACCAAGTGAAAAATGAAATTAGAAAAAATAAATGTCTCGGAATGTTTTCATCCCTCGTGTGCTGACATGCTGCGTACAATCCTTTGATGATGAATCAGTGCTTTTTTTTTTTTAGGCAGTTTATTTTTAAGGTAGGCTGCCTTTTATTGCAAAGTTTCATTCACATCGTATGTTTCATTAAAGATGGGGAACGCGGCTCTGTTTCTCTTTTACATAAACGAGGACGAGGAAGGAGCAGTGATCCGTGCGCTCAACTTCCAGTTGTCCATTTCTCAGATGAGCTCCCGTTCAAGGGCTTTACTATTACAGCTCCATCAAACACCACTGCTCAATCAATTTACCCTCACGTTGGGTCTGTATTTTTCTAACAACATGTGTAAACACACTATTTAAATTCTATCCGTGGCATTACCTCTTTTAACAGCAGGGGCCGAATAAGATTTCTCAATTATTGGAAAAGCTTTGGTCTCATCTTCTTTTTTTGATTCTGTCCAAATATTTGAGCTTTTATAGCTTGCCTTTGAATTCTAGAGAAAGGAGCAGACCTTTTTTTTGCAATTTTCTTACCACAAAGCCAGCCAAACTTCACCAGGGCACCACTTCCTGAAATCATCCCGAAGCTCAGATGATTGTAAATCCTTGCACATCTTCTGAGATTTTCATTGTGTTCTCAGGAGTGGCTCCTACTAACTCACAGAAGGTTAAAACATCTTGGGAAAAGATCAAACTCCTGCTGGAGGGCAGGACATATTTTATTTAGAAACTTTACTATTCGTGTTCATATCGCTGCATAGCTTAGTTTATACTTCTTAACTGACCACTGATGCCCTCTGTGCATGTTGTTTGCGTCCAAGAAAAACATATCTGACATAACCCGAGACACAAATAGTCCAGCAGAGACCAAAAATATGGAGAAGTGAAACCAAACACAGGAAAAAGGTTTTGATTCTTTTAAAATATATATATATTGTTGTGCTCTAGTCACGGTATGTGTGGCAATTTCTCTTGCCATCCTCCTCTTCCTTCATCATGTAAGGGTGCATACAGCCACCACAGTAATGACTTCACAGCACTTTGATTGAAAGAAGAATGAAGTACTGCGACTTTAGGGAAAAGTTATCTTTATATAAGCGCAGCAAATATTAATCCCCTGGGTGAAGGGCTGCTTTTCCTGATCTTTGCAATTTCATATCTTCATTTTATTCTAGTGTCTGTAAGTAGTTCTTTTACTTCACTGACTGTGACCCCAAGAGTGTTTCTTAGAAAAGCTCCTAAGAAACATCATTGACATCTGAACGCTCTTAACCTCACGGATCAAACTGTAACGGTCTGATCTAAAGCGCTACAGGCCACCATTGCTCAGATGTGAGTGTTTATCTGCCTTGTCCACGCCCACTGATTTTCCATTGAGTGAGCACAGTTGAAATTATTTTCAAATATATGCTTACTGGACTACCTGTTGAGCGGCATTAAGCCTGCCACTTTTCTCTCATTTCACACTGCTTATTTGATATTATGTAATACACATTACGTCAGGGGAAATGCGAAGTGACTGAATCAAGAAAACAACAAGAATCCAGAATTTCAAAATGATTACAAAATTCTAATTATTTTAATCATATGAGAGTAGCCCCTCTCATATTTTAAAAATAAACATATACGGACAGTGATTTTGTTGAGCTGTAATTATTTCGGGGATGGAGAATTGCAGTAAAACATTTTCCATCTTTGTGCAGAAGATTATTAAAATCTCTGCTGTAACACTGTGTACTATGCTGTGGTCTAGTCCAGACAATAATGGAAAGTAATTCCATCTGAACACGGTCGCCTCCTAAAAACTAATTCGCTCTATATTCCATTTGGTTTCTGTTAAAATATTCATTCTTAGTGAACATCCCAATATTTTTTCTGGCTCTGATTTTTCAACAACAGTCAACCATAATAAATCACTGAAATAGCAACTTTCTCTGTGAAACACATAGCCACATACTATGCATATATATTACCGCACTGTTGCTGAATACTCTATGTTCCACGGCTTCAACCTCATGTTTAAAATAACCTATTTTGTGATTCAATATATTGTCGTTTCCTGTAAAACTGATGTATATTTTTTCGTTTGTATGATTTGAATGGTAAAAGCCTTTTTGACTGATGTTTGGATTGAGAAAAATAAAAAGGACGGCAACAAAACAGCGGGCACACATTTCCTGCTCGGAAGATGATTCTGCACACACTTCTGTTGACATACATTTATGTTTAGTCTTTTATGTGTAAAACAGATACAGGAAACATTGTGCGAAATAAAAAGAAGCAACTCAAAGTGGCACAAAACGAAACAGATTCGTCTGGTCACAATGCAGCGTCACATTATTTAGAAAGCAGAATCTGTCAGACTGAGAATTCATCTTCAAGACCATCTGTGTTTAACTCACTCAAAGGGTTTCATACAATAAGAGCATTAATGTTTAAGCATAAATCTAGCATGATAGGACCTTAAGCTCACCATTTAAACAAACTCAGTCTTAAATAATTAAAAGCCATTCAGAAAATAAATTGATGAGCGCCTAAAGCTTAAAGTGACAGTTAAACTGCAATTATCATGTCAGGGCAAAGCTTCGCTCATCCGTCTCTGGGGTAATGGTGTAGTTATGAGTTATTCAAGTTTCTTTTGTTCTTAATATTGAGTCTATTCATCGGTCTTGATTGCGTTTCAGTGCAGCGCCGCAGATGGCTTCAAAGAAAGGGCAAGTTAAAAAACAAAATCATCGTCGCTGCCTTTAAAAACAAAATTCACCGAGCAGGTACAAAGCTGTAATGATTGCTGAGACAACATGGGGCTGTTTGCAAGTCAAAGTGTTGAAAGGCTTTCAGTGATCAGTTCAAGGTTTGTTTATCGAGTGCAAATTTGATAAGAGAAAACTGGTTCCCAAACAGTGAGAGAGTTATTGCTGTTTCTTTCTGTGAGTGTGTGTGTGCTTCACTGTCTTTTTTAATATATTGTGTACAACCAGTCCACTGTAGTGCTGCACACTTTAGTCTATTTATTTCGATCTGAGCTTTCTCTGGTATCAACAGACAGAAACAGTAATCAGCAGCTTACAGAGCACGACTCAAAGTTGCGCAGATGTTTGGCTTAATCGTCGCATGTAATCATACGTGTACGTACAATCACGGTGAAATGATAGTGCGAGTTCTGAAGAGTGGATTTTCATAGCACGGTGGTAATGTGCTGCTCATTTTTGCCGCCTCTGCAGCTTTGCGAAGGTGACGTGGGATGTGTATCGCAAAAGAATGAATAAAGCAGATTTACAAAATGAACCATGAATTGACTGGGAAAGATCTGAAGTTTGAACAAACATCTGAGCAGAGTTTATTACATTTTTACACACTGGACTACTCTTTTTTTTTTTTATCAACAGTAATGCTAAAAATGCTAATTAAGCTTCTACTTCTGATGTTTTAAAGAAATGCTTTGTTTGGCTGGAAACGCCACATTACAAACTAGGCTTGGATGCCAAAATCATGTTTTTACTTCATTAAATTGGCATTTATGTCAAAAATGTCAATTTATGAGATAAAAGTGGCTTTAATTAAGTACACAACACAACTTCACATCAACAACTTGTGATTTTTTTGAGCAATGTTCCAGTAAAGGAGGAGAAGAAAAAGAAAATACCACGATCTGATATGAACAATGCAGGTTTCCAACTTAAAAAAAACAAACAGTTTTGCATTTTTACTGAGGAAGAAAGTACATTTAACATATGCGATAGGGTAGATGTGTAAATAACAAACCGTTGTACACCTTTAAATCAAAATGAAGTGCAAAATCAACCTCTCATCGCTCAACAGTATGCATCGTGTCTCAGTTTGGAAATTGCAGAGATGACCATCTGCTTCCAAAGACAGTCCAAAAACATGTTTTTGTGGCGTAGACAAGCTGTCAACCGAAGGGGGTAAATATAATTGGAAGAACTATTTCCTTGTCTGGCTTTTGAAAATCTACAGTAGCAACTCCGGTTTCCGCAGTAAGTGGGTCAAGGAAAAGTCATGGAGGGACATTCTGAAAGATGAGATGTTTCATAAAATCCAACCAGCCGTCAGGTGCAGGTGGCTTGTGATTTCTAGTCTGACATCAAAAGGCAAAATACACAGAAGTGCCAATAATTAAACAAACAGAGCACAATCAGTCTTCATTGAATTATTGTGGACTGCAAAGCCATAATTCGCCTATTTTGTTACAATATTTCCGACGACTACTGCTCATGAAGGACAACAAAGTGTCGTTAAACCTCACCGAAACTCAACAAATCTTTCAAGTGACACACATAGAAGACCTCTCCACCTGGAAATAGCACTTCCAGCTGCAGTCTGCACTCCATGCTACATTAACAGCAGAGTGTATCGTCAGTCCCATTCCCAGGCAGAGGCAGGCTGAGAGAGGCAGACTATAGGACAAGGATAAGTGGATTCCAGGAGGCAGGCTCCTGCCAGACTACATAACAATAGAGGATGAACTCAAGGGCGTTACGTGAAGAGATTCAGCCCTGATTAAAACTTTTCTTCGGCACGTGTGTGAGATTTTTTTGTTTTGGTTTGGTGTCCAAGTCCCTGTGATCCATCTCACATCATTACTAGTCACGGAAAGTAACTGTTGCAATGACGTGTCACCGAGTTATTCTGCTCCGTTGTACTACAAAGGGATCCTGTCACAAATGTGACTTTGGAGCTATAGATTTTTGGGTCAATTTTCAATGCACTCGGAAACGCTGCTCTACTTTAATACTTCCTTGGAGCAGATTAAGATAAGTATCTCCCTTCCTGTCCTAAATTCAATGATATGACAACCCCTGCCGCGCCCATGATTTTGACAAGAGAGAAAAGCCGTGCCGTGATATGTCTCGCTTAAACAAACTGACGCTGAACTTTCAATAGGTTTGACCGGGGTCAGACTTATCTGAGCCTAACCTCAATCCCAGACTCTCAGGCAAAGAGGAGAAAACCTTTCCGAACAACATCACAAAGGATGAGGATAATTAGGACGACTGGAAGTGTTTTCATGAGGCTGCGTTTAGCCTGCGGTTATTTCGTCTCTCGTTGTCATGCCAGGATACGCTCAAGGACATACCTACACATATAAAAATCCACAGGAACAAATGTCACCAAGCTGAAATTGTGATTAGAATTCTGTATTGTCTGCTTCAATGCAAGAAAAACACACAGGCAGGTATAATACATGTTGAGATATTGTGAAGGAGAGCAGGAAAAAAATAACAAAGGCACAGACCTAAAGGTGCACAGTCATGCCTTTAACAATAGCAGCCATCTGTAGGCCACATAATGTACAATCACAATATCTTATCTTCAGAAATAGTTATCCATACTCACACATAAACGACCGAACACAATGTGAACCGATGTGATATTGCGTTTACTGTATCCATCGCGAGCACAAAGGGTCAGCAGGTGGGCTGTCGGAGTTACAGTTTGGTTGCTTATTTTGCTGCTTGAAATATTTTTCAGCGGTTTTGGAGGCCACAGTGAACGGTGTCAACCTCTCCACGTCACACAGATTTTATAGGAAGAATCAAGGAGCTCTCAGCGGCCAATTCAAACTCCCCTGCATCGTATTGATCTGTCACTGACACGGCTGTAATGCAGGACACTGGTGCTAATGGAGGGTGATAAAGTAACTATAAACCCACTGCAACTCGCCAGTGCATCACTGTAAAGACTGATAACAGTAAACAAGAGCTGAAGAAGCAAGAAGACTAACAAAAAGGATTTTTTTTTTTTAAACATTTTTTTTTAATACTCCCTCCATAAACGAAATGAGACTTTTTATGGGTTCTTAGTGGGGATGACAGTAAGAAAACATTTCACCATAGAGAGCAACCAATGTAAACTGAACAATTTGAGTTCACTTCATAGTCTTCGGAGACTGTGAGCTCAATGTACTGCTTGGTTTCCACTTGAGCCTTAAATATGCATGCGCTGAGAGCTCGGTGGGGAGAAATAGTTGGCCTTTTTGTTTGTTTACGATGTCTCAAGGGAATTTTTATAAAATGGCTGAAGAAAGCTAATTGCCTTTTTTGTTCCGTCTAACCTTTCACATTTGGATGCATGTAACTTCCTGCAATTACACAGCGCGCGCGTGCCAAAGGATATATGATTTTCCCCATTAGATTTCAGTAATCTGTTCCCTTTGGAGTAGACCTGCAGTAATGTGCGGCACACAGGCCCAACAGTATTAAACAACACAGTAATCTGAAAAGTTCCTTTGTCTTTACCAGGGCTTATTGCTGTGACGGTTCAGTTACCGCCACCCATCAAGCATGTCACTTGTGAAATAGTAGTGTGATAATTATTGATCGCTCTGGAAGAAGTCAAATTTCAAATTTTCTCTCTTTGCTGCAGGGGTTCAGTCTTGCTTGAGGACACCGACGCTCTGGTTTGTCCAGTTCAACGATCATCACTCTAACCCTCTGGCTATCCTATATAAATGTCAGCATGTATTTACTGCTTATATGATTATGGCTGTGGGAAACAGCCATGGAAGAGAAAACACGTGTATGTTTACTATGATACACGTCATGAATTTCAATTTTTTTCCCGAACAGTCATTAAATTAGAAAATAGTCATATAGTTTATGTGACCGTCGTCCTGTCTTAAAAAAAAAAATATTTTCACAGCGCTGGTAAAACGTCCAGTTTAGTTTGGCTCCTTTCTGCACATGGGCAGCTTTGCATTTGCTACAGTGCTATACGATGGGCTCGATGCTCAAGTTGAAGCTTAATAGAGAGTTAAATGTTTGTGTATTGTGTTCACTGAAGGAAATAAAGTTCCTATTTATGATCGCCACCAGTAACCATCCTTCATGAACAGAGCGTCTTGACAGTCTGGACCTCCACCAGGTTCAAAGAATGGTTGAATAGTTCCCAGTGGAATATTGTTATTGCTTGAAATGCCCATCCCTGAACCCTTATTGTTTTTGTTCTCTCAAGGTAAGATGTTGAGTTGGCTCTTGGTTCATTTTTATCTTTAGATTTATAGAAAATGCATGGAAACGTTCTCTTTTGAGCGTGTGGAACTTTATTTTATGATTTCCATATCACGCAGATAAACATCTCAATCAATCAGTCAATGCGTGTCATGTCCATAAAGCCGTGGAAGTCGCACGAAACAGATTAAAAGAGGAGTTAATTAAAACAACAGAAGCGAAAATGTCCTGATTTTCCCCAGGTCCACTGCTTTCTCATTATGCAACTCAATAGCATTTTCCACAAGGCCCCCTCTGCCTCCTTAAATGCCAACTTCTTTCAAAGTCCACACCTCCATGTTGTAACACAAGCTTTCAGCTACAGCCATAACCCTGATGATGATATCGTTATTAAACTGATCCACGGGGTGAGTAGTACTCTTCATGACGAATAAACTGAACCTAATGTAAACAATACGCGCGAAACATAACCTGTGCAGAGTAATACAACAACAAACTGACACAAAGTTATTCCTCAGAGATAATTACTCCACATCAGCAGGTATGTACTATACAGTATGTGCCAGCAGGCTCATTAGCCAACATTTGGATGCAAATGCATCACGGTTCTGTCAGTGGGGCAGGGACAGCGAATGGATCAAGTGATGATTACAAACAGGAAGTAGTGAGACCACAGGGTAAGCTTTACAGTACAGAATGTAGCAAACGAGATTTAAGATTCACAAGATTTATAAGCTTCTTTTTAACCTTGTGAGCTGAGTTTAATTGAACAAAGAGCTTTAATTAGTTCGATGTTGCTTCCAGTTATTTAAAAGGTTATAGCCATTCATAGAGGATTAATCAAGGGAAAACAATTGCATCTCTGAATTGTAGTTCTTTAACAGAAACTGCTGTGTAGCACCCGTTCCATCATTTTGAGTGACAGCTCAGTTAGTGCTGTCACTGGCTGGATACGGTCACAGCGGATGCCGTAGCGCTCTGATATACGTCTCACAGTGAGGAGACGACATCTGACTGTAACATATGTTCGGTATGTATAATACGCATATGGTATGGATAAATACTGTATGGGTGTGTGCAGCACGCCTGTGGACAGAGCAATGAAGTGACAAAGACAGACTGCACGAGTGACGCTTTTCAGACGAACTGCAAACGCCTTTAATTTGCGTTTGATAAGCCACAGTTTCATTTATTACAGGAAAGTCAGCTGTTGAGTCTTTATTTGGAGATATCTGACAGTTTTCTCTGCACAGGAAGTTTCAGAACATGGCAACACTGCAAATGATGCTGCCTGAAAAAAGCTTTTGAAACCCAAACATTGACTGAGCTGTACTTGAGCATAGAAATAACATATAAATCCTTAAATTGGCTGCTATTCCCTCTTTTCAGCAGCGCTATCGATAGTTCTCATTTCTCATAGACTTTCTGCAGTGTTAAATGGATGGCTGATATAGATTTCTATTAAGATGGTGTAGCAAATTTTATTTTTCCTCTGCACTGTTCTGTCAGACTCTTTCACAGCATAGTAACATTCAATATAGTGTCCATTTTTTGCTCCATTTAACTCCCAAGATGCTTAGGTTCAATATACATCATGCCTCACACTATCAACACCTGGCAGAATAGCCAGTAGCATCTTTCCAACCTTCTTACCGCTTGTCCATCTTACTCTCACTTCCTCTGCTTCGCACCCTTTCTCTGTGAAATGACTCAACTAAATCCATATATCTATCTGCCCCTCCTCCCCCTTTGACCTTTTCTATTCACTTTCTTCTAGACTTCCCTGTCAATCCCCCTGCCTCTTTGCTGTCTGAAGCCGTGCAAATTGAGCGAACACGAGTTCAGGTTCCTGGAAGAAAGTGGCTCAAATCTGGCTTACCTGATGACCTCTCTCACTTTAGGTTGTTCCCCACCCTCTTATCGACATTTATTTCAGCTGCTACCTCAACCCTCCTCGTCTAATTCCAATCCTATGCCCCTAACCTCAGCGAATAATTCTCTGTACATCTCTCCTCACCCCAATCCTCTCATGCCTACCTGCTCTCTTCCCACTGAGGGCTCTGTCACCTGCCTTGACGAGAAGTTCGACATTATTTGAAGCTCTTTCTTTTAACTACCCACTGGCCTTGTCCTCAATTCCCCCACTACTTCCTCTGCTGACCTTACTGACTTTGGTTTAAATTATCTCCCTCTTTTCTGCACAGATGAGGTCCTGAAACTGATCCACAGTCTTGCCACTTTTCCTGATTGCTATCATCAGCACCTCTCTGACGGCAGACCGATTACAATCTGCCTTCAAGTCAGATGGAGTGCTACTATGGGAACACTTCACGATAATGAAACTTTACAAGCTTTAAGAAACTTAGAGGACACCAATATCATGCTTATAATAATATAACATTTATGGTGTCAAAACATCAAAGGTATTTACAGTTTATATGAGTCATCAGAGCAGGAAAAGCATCGATGGTGCATCATTTATACTGTGTGTCATCATCTAGTTTTACTTCTATATCAGTTAGGCCTACATATTGTTGTCACATATAACATCTGGGTTGCCACAGGCAACAAAGCAGTAATGTGCTGTGGTGATGATACTCTTCAAAGTCTTATTCAAAGTGTTCGATCAACCGCTGATCACTATTGGCCAATATTCAATAAAAACATATCAGGAGACTGAGATTAATATGGTATTTGTCTGCTGGCGCCTCTTGACCTCTCCGATATGCACAGGGCCGGTCACGTAGCTAATGAAAGCAGGGATTTGTTTACCTCGTATTGTGTCTAATTTTAGTAGATCATAACATATCAGGTACAGAATTAAACTACAGATGCTTCAGTTCAAGTTAAGACCAAAGAATCTATGCATGAGCTAAAATAATGACCGAAATGTGGCCTGTAACAGACAGATAAGGTTTGTTTTTCAGCCCAGCAGTTGCTGATGCTTTGCAGCACCTATCGGCCAGTTAGGAGGACTGAGCAGTCAACGGTCAACAGAGCAGTCTAAAGCTAATCGCTATAAGATTAATTTCCAGCCATGTTGGCTTAAATTCATCAAGGCTAGGAGGAAAGGAAAAAGAGAGATGGTGAGCAAAGCAAAAAACAAAATGGCAGTGGTCCTGTATCAAACCGCGCTGGCTGATATGTGCAGCAGATCAGGCGTTTGCATGATGATCTTCGTCTATATGGATTAATATTAGACACGATGGCCACGCAGAGAACTGTCATTCCACTCTGCCGTTCTACGAATGTTTAGCAGCTCATTTGTTTTGGTTTTTCTGTTTGCTGTTTTAGACCATCCTCACGGCTCTCGTCAACCTCAGACAAACCTGGCACCGGCTTTTCAGCGGGAAAAGCTCTGATTAACCTATGGCACAGTTTCTGGTGAAAATAGTGGAGCATTTATCCCATAAAGAGGCAGATTCCCTCATTTGGAGACCAAAACTGTTATGAGTAAATATTGAACTTGCCAAGTGGTCACAAAACACAACGCAAAATGAATGCTAATGTTGCTGTTGGATGTGTAAATAGACTGTGAGGAGCATGATGTGGAATTTATTTTGTGGCTTGATGCACTGCATTATATCGTAAAGGGCTATTATTATCTTATTTTTCTTACAGCTTCAGAAATCAACATATAGTTAAGATGACTTTCAGAAGGAATCACAACCTTCAAAGATTGTCAGCGTCATTAAGGCGGTGTTTATTGCACAGCTGTTGCATTAGATTGCATTATATCTTTCAGGTGTTCATGTTCTTCAGTCCACTCTCCGCTGTCATTCAATGTTAATGGACTCCCTCTGCGGAAGACTGATGAAAGAAAACAGTACACCTGCAGATATGATTTTAGCGTTTGAAAAGGCCGGGATTATAGTAAACATTGGTGCGATTGTCTTTGTTATTATAACGGAGGATCAAATATTTCGAGAATAACCTTTAACAGCTGCTCGTCAAAAATGCATGGAACAATGTCAGACTGAGGTGTTTTTATCAGTCTATCAAACACAAACAACTGATCTCAGCAGGGAAACACCCTCGAGAGAGAAAGAGAGAGAGACATTGCTTATATAAGACATGATAAGCAAGTCATACACCCATTCAAGCAGAAGTCTACTGGGAATGTCAGTGGCCTAGGGTAACCATGGACCAAACCATAACCAACCAACCTTAACAGTAAGCACCAGAAGGAACTGGTGTGGAGGGGGATGACTTTGGATTCTTGGAGGAGGGATTACATGCCTGTAAATGCATCCATGCAAACACCATACTCCCAGTCTTGAAGACAAGAAACCTGAACAGAGTTGACATTTACTAGAAACTGAACTGAGGTCACTGCAAGATCAGTCAGTCAGTGCAAGACTCACACAACTGTTGCGGACTGCACATGTATGTAAAATACAATGAATCCCACTTAAAATACTATAATGCTTTTCCTGCCAAGATGCCTTAAGCATAATTACTAGTAACACACATAACTCTGAAAGGATTTACACTTGCTCTAATTTACTATCTGATAAAATTAAAGATGAAAACATATTATTATTGCATATACGATCTGTACGTGTGTGTTTTTTTTTATTTATAAAGCTGTTAATTTGACACTGGAGACAAGTCTGATTACTGCTGAGACTCATTTTCATCCCTGAGGAAAAGAAACGATTTCAACATTTTTGTTGTTAAATATACAAAAGTCACATCACACTGCGTCACCTCCCTGACATGCCGCTCAGCACTGACAACTTCTGGCTTTGTGAAAATAAAAACCGCATCCGAAATTAAACAAAAACAGCACCTTGTCAGTAGTTACTGGAAAGCACTGCACGGCTTAAAATGGAGTGTAAAGTCACCTCACCTTGTGATAAACACCACTAGCTGATTTTCCACTTCTTCTTCTTCTTCTTCCCTCTGCCAACTCCATCTCCTCTCAGAGACAGACCATACTTTCATAAGAGGCATAATTCTGTCAGTTTAATATCTCGAACGCCTTCTTTGTTGGTGATATCTGCTCCCTGATGTGACAGAGTCACTTTTTTTCCCCCCGTGTGTGATTAATTTGATGATGTATTTTTATTTTTAGGTGTGATCACAAAAACATTTCAACTGCCATCAGACATGTTCCTAACGTCTCACCCGCCCTGTACTGATGGAAAAACAAGCATTAGCAAACAATCTGGTAAGAGAGGCTACAGCCATTTAGAGATATGAACCATACTGCCTAAACACATTGATGTATTCATTCAAATTCATGCTGATTATCACGTTCGTAAAACAAAAAAATGGCTTTATTTTTCATTAACACAGTTTGTCATACTCCCTTTCTTCTTTTATCACCGTTGCTCCACACATTCCCGTCCTCTTCTGTTCATTTTAATGTCATTTATTTTACCAATCACATGCTGTTATCCAATTTAGCTGTGCCTTTTTCATGTAATTGGTTCAAGAGACAGATGCTTTAGGAAGTCATCTGGGTTTTTGTTATGCCACCTGCATAAGTGTGAATTCAACCTCCTCCTATAACAAACATGACTGTGCATAAAATTAAAAAAAAAAATGGGACGTAACAAATGTATAACAAGCTCCGACAAATTGGGCCAGAGCAAGTGTCTGTGCATATAACCATGGAAACTGTACATGTGCACTGCTCTGTGCAATACTGGGACCATCTGTAGAGGGAAGTGGAAGATACACGGCATGGCAGTAGATAAAAGAGACTGGCTGACAAGGTGGGAGTTAAGGTAGGTTGTATGCTGTGCTGAATAAATGGAGTCTGGACTTAAATACCGAGACAGCGTCTGCTTCCTTAACATTTGTGGGAAGCTCGTCCACGTAGAGGGGTTCCTATTGTCAGAGCTTTTCTTTGTTCCCAAGCTGTTTTCTATCTTTCGAGTGCTGGCATTAGTAATCCTGCAAGTCCATAATCGATACGTGCATTTGCAGAAAGTCAGCGAAGAGAGACTAAGAGAGACTGGATTATGTTTGTGTTTTCTGGCTTGGGTAGATATTAGGGCTGCATGTTTGTGGACAGCTGATTGTGTGTGCATGCGTTTGGAGTTGAGGAGGTCTTAGCTTTGCGGCAGTCGATTCTCTCTGCTTTTCTCAGCTTTTCAAGAGAGAATAAGTAATCCAGACATGATTTAAGATGTAAATAGATTTTTTTTGGGATAATACCACAGTGCATTTGCAAACTATCAACCTCCGGGGTAACATAATTGAGAAGGAATATCTTCTATAACAGAATAAAACAAAAAACTTTTGGAGTTGTTGAAAAGAATCTGATTTTTTAACTGAAAATAAAGTATAAAAAAATGATTTATTAGTCAGGTCAAAGCCAGCTGAGGACATGAGGAGAGATGCCAACAAGCCGAAGGATACAGAGACCAACAGCATCAAAGGCTGCACTTGAGTCAAAGAAAACAAGGACTAATGCAGAGCCCTGGTCAAAATAGCAGGTCATTTGTTACTTTCATTAGAGCTGTCTCAGTGCTGTACTGTACATTGCAGTCTGAGGCAGATTCGTGGAGGTGATAGATACAGAGAAAGTAAGTGGGCTCAAAATTGAATATTGGGCTGTCATTTTTTCCGGCTTGCTGATGAGCTTTTTTAATAGTGGCTTGAAAACTGCAACTTTTTCAATTTGGGTACAGAAACTAAAAGAGAAAGTAAAACTATTCTGAATATTAATTAAGAGTTTTTTGCCCAGCGTGGACAATTGTTCTTCTCGTAACTTTCTGGGAACCGTGTCTAATAAAGCAGTGGCATCATTTTCATACCACGATTTTTCCTGACTGAAATGGAAGCAAATCAAATACACCCTCAGTGTGTTGGCTAAGAATGATTTGTTCATGAAGTTATTTTACTCTGGCCTGGCAGAGACAAAAAATCAGACAAATTAATCCCTTTGCATCGACACATTGCGCAATTTCAGGTATTTTCTGTAACGAGGCAACAAAAGATATTGAACGGCTTTGGCCCTTTTAAACATTTCAATTATAGCTAAAGGACTACTATACTGAAGTATTAGCTGTCGTGTGGTCTACCTTGTGTCAGAAAGAAAAGTGCCAAAATGGGTTTGTGTCTGTCAAGCTGATTATCATTTGAAAGTGATGCCACGGTGTTCGTCTTTGTTGTTGATTTGTCACCTCAGCAGAAAGTGAAGTGGCAGCATGTGGTGACATTTAGAGGGTTTTGTTAGAAACAATGACAGAGTAGTTCATATTGCTGCAGGTAAGCAATACAAATTTGTCTGTTGGAAGCATTCTCACAGGATTTTTATGGACACATTTCGACATTAAACAGACTTTATAGCCAAGGATATATTTCCTTAACACTGACAAGGACACGATTTAACTTGTATTTATCTGTTAAAGCTCTCTGACATATCTGATATTGACGAGTCAAATGTGAAGGGTGCCAGTGCTGCGCTCATTCTGTAGCTTGTTGCAAATTGAAGTTTCAGCTCATTGGTTCATTGACTCCCAGTGGTTCTCATCAACACCCCCATATATTCTCAGTATAGCATGCAATATAACACCGTGGCCAACTGCTTCTTGCACATCCTGATGGTATGCTACTTGGATGGCTCGAAATGGCACAAAGCCAAGGTAAACAAGAGTTGAGGATCGAGCAATCAGAGAGACGGATAACTTTAGTTAATGCCAGCGAACACTTGACTTACATTTATCACCCTGATGCTCATATAATTTGTTGCTAGATATAGCAATAAGGACCTGAAAGGCAGATAGTATATCAAGGCTCTGTTGCTGTAAGTTTATTTCTGTGTTTTTTCCCCCCTCGACAATCTACTGACTGCGCAGATTTATAAAAACTAAGCTCCTGTTTTCAAAAAAAATATAATGTATAGCAATGTTATCTAAATTAGTACGAAGCAGAAATGTTTTCTGGAGAGAATGGCCAAGTTTAGCAATAAGTATTATACACAGTGTTAAGCTGAAGAAGCATTCTTTAATTTATTTTACAGACTATCTTGTTAGGATGCAAGCGGCTAAGCTTCAAGGCAGCTCATTCCTCTCATGGTCTACTCATTGCTGCTGTGACGGCACTACTCATCCTGCATCCTGTGTTCCCCCGCTTCTTTCTATTACATACAGAAGTGGAAGTAATGTAACCACAGCTACTGTATAAGGGCCTGGCCTATATGATCCATCAAAGGTGCTTGTCGGATGATCGAACAGCCTCAGAGACCCCAGGCTGTGTCCGTCCATTTGTGTGACTTTCTGAAATGGTTGAGCTGTCATTTACACACCTATTTGTGTCACTTTACATGTGAACAAGCAGAGTGGATTACTATCATTGACTTCCAGGAGTAGCTGCGCTAAAATATGCGCCATTATCTTTCCGCCCTCTACGATAGCTGACTTCTAACGCCGCGTTCGAGTGTGGCCGTTCAGAAGACACTTGATTGACCTCTGATGTCGTCTGACAACACGTTGTACATGCTTGTTCTGAGTCAGTATGCCCTGGTCCCCTTTTTTTTTGTGCCATTTCCACCAGATTTATCCATCCCAACAATCAAATGTGAAATCCCCATTAGAGGCTTGGTTGGGAGTGACGGTTAGGACAGATTATCTGCTAGTGTGAAGGCTTTACAGATTTATCCATCCATCTTAATCACCCTAATTGACTTGTGGACTGTTCTGAGCCATCCTGATAATATGAGCCGTGACTGCAGCAGTCCTTTAAAAGGGATCAATGTTTCTCACCTGTCACAGCAAATTCTGTTTCGTAGGTTTTCCTTTTATCGCTGCATATTAATGCACACAGCATCAATGTGCATATTAATGCATCTGTGATCACACGGGAGGCTGGGAGATTAGAGGTCTTGACATCAGTGACATGTTAGGAGTCAGGAGGATCATCTCAGTTGCATCTTTGCGTGATGCTGCTTTTCCCTAATCGTCTATGTGAGGAGCGAGACAAAAATATCTGTGAAGTTTGCGATGCGAGTCACATTAAAAAAACGTCTAAGGGTTTTAAAAGTGTTCTCATGTGGCCCCTTCTACTTGAAAAGCAACTGCTGTTCCCAATCTACCATGACGTTACGCTTCTACTCCCCCCCCCCTCTTTTTGTCTGGAGCCATCACTCACCGCATCTCTCATTTTTGCCACACAGTTGCTAATTGTTTTATTTTACAAGAAAACTTTTATTAAACTTATTAACTGCGGCAAAAATTGATTAGCGTGCCATCTTTCTCCACACTGTCTATGGATTTGGGTGTCAGCTGAGGTAATTGGATCATTGATCTGTTCTTTCATCCCTTTATTTGTCTTCTCACATGTAGTAAAACTGCTCTCTCCCTCCAAAGATGAGCTGCATTACACAGTTGGTGTTTTGTGTAATTAAGTTCAGCCTCATCGGGTTTACCTCTGCGCTCATATATAGATCAGTATAAGTTAATGTCAACTTCACTCCTCCTGACGTGTTACTATTAACTTCACAAATGCACTCATGCGTCAGATATTTCACCGATGACGCGGTGATCACCAAAACGTTTCGCTTATTTGATATTAATCTAAAAACTGAACATTTGTTTACACAAGAGGAAAGATGAATAGTGCCTCACATGTTTGTGCACAGCTATACTTTCCATTGATCTGAACCAATGCTAACATGGTTAAACACACTCTAACTTTCCAAAACTTTCACTATTTATAGACAAACACAAGCCCAGAATTTCACTCAGCTTAAAGTATTCAACGAGAGTTTTAGGGGGTGGGTGCACGCTCATTTGCACACATTTGCATGTCATTAGCACTTCAAACCTACAAACTTGAAAGGCTTTCCTTGTCAAGACACTCTAATCTTGCTCTCTCTCCCCGTCTCCCTCTCCTTCTCTCTGTCGTACTTGTTCCCAGGTCTCTGCACTCTCATACATGCAGTGATTAAGGAAGCTCAAGACATCAATTAGAAATTTTAACCTTCTGTTTAGAATTATGGCAGCTTCTGGGGTATTAAAATCTATGATATGCCCGTGTTTGAGTTCGCCGCACACAACATTACAGAAAATGCCTAAATGCACTGAAACACGCACACAAAAAAAAAGTTAAACTTTCTAAAAGTTTCTTAAGAAAACAAAAACATTTGAATCTCAAAACAGGCCAGTTTTGAGATTTTTTGGTAATTTAACTAACGTGTACGTGGTCAAAAAAGTGTATCCGTAAAAAAAGTTCCTCCATCCCAATGTTGTGATTTTGCCTTCCTTGAGAACTTAATCCTCTTTTTTATTAGTGTTTGTAACCTACCATGCAAGTTAATAGTTTGGATTCAATTATTTATTTTAAGATGGCTTTCAAAAACTCTTTCAAATAATCTTTCAAAAATTCTTTCAAATAATCTTTCAAATAATCTCTCTCTCTCTCTCTCTGTAGTATTACTTTACAATAAATCATTCAAGGCTGCATAATTATTTTTAATTTGCTGTATCCAGCAGGCTCATGCACTGATTAACTCCTTCAACAATGTTAACACAAATTCAATTATCAATACTCCATTCAATTATTCAAAAAGAAAACATTTAAATCAACGGTGGGTAACATTAAATCCGTGCAGACATACTGCAGTTTTGATTCATTATACAACAATATGACTGCACTGTGATTTTATTAGGTTGGAAAAATAAGATGAGTAAGTTGGAACATTTTTTTTTTTTTTTTAAATATCATAATATTATACAAGCTTTGGTTTTCGACACAATGACAACATCTAATTAGAGATGGCAGGACCTTTCATAGGCCGAGCTCTGCTAAGATTAATAGAAACAGCGGTGACAAGCGTTAGATTGGCACACTCGCGAAAAATATCAACAAAGCTTCAATGCCATCAAAATCCAAAAACCCCAAAGGCATTTCAAAACATGTAATCACTGTCATGCTTCCCCTGTAAAATCTTCATATCCACTGAACTGTTTGGAAATGGGGACTTTGACAACAATCGCTCCATATTCCAACACAAGTTTAGACAGCTTCCTCGGCTCAAAAACTTCTTAGAGCAGACAAAAAGAGAATATAGCAGTGCCTTGTGACATCTATCAAGGACTCTCTGTGTCATCGGCTAGAAAAACAGAAGCATGGTTTCCTTATATTGTGTTTTATTAATCACAGATATAACTTGCCTTTTGTAAACACCGAGCCTTTTGAAGAATTCTGAATCTTGATTTTTAACGTCTTCTCCTGCTTACTTTGATTTTATTTCTGAGTAGGCAATCAAAAAAAAAATGATACTATGTAAATATCAGTAAGCATTTTAATGCTGTTAAACTGTGTTCACATAAAATGATGGGATTGTCTTTCTGTTATGTTACTGCAAGGGCAAACAGAACTCGAATGAAACCCAAATTCTCTGATTAAGACTTGATGTACTTTGGTTAAAAGAGCCAGAGACATCTTTATTTGTGTTGAGATGACATGACATGAGTGCCAACGACGAGGACTTCGGTGTCTCTCCGCATTGAGCTCGAGGACATTTTGAAGACATTCAGTTCGACAGTGATAGATATGCCAGTATTTTCCATAGCAATGAAAGCATGTGGCTCACCGCACATAGCAAATTAAGCAGAAGTAAGACAATCACCAATAAGAAACAAAAACATACTGACAGATAACCAGTCCGGGGGAGTCCCAGAGATGCCAAGGCAATTCCTCATTTCATTATTTACCATGCCAAAGACTGCCCAGAGGTCAGGGCAGAGCATGGGACATTAACTACAGTGTCCATCTCATCTAAGATCATTTGTAACGGGAGTTTCTCCATATCACTGGAGGTCAAGCTCACAATGTCCGAGTCGCAACAAGTAAAATTCAAGCAAAACTGCACATTGAGTTCAAGCTGACGAGGTGTGTTTTCTCTTTATCCAGTTAATAATGCAAAGTCGAACATACAGGTCTTCCCACATACAGTCAATACTAAACAAACAAGCATTACTTCAACAGTTTAAAAAAAAAAAACACTCCTACATGTATTATCCATGTCATGTCATGTCATGTTTATTATTATTTCATTCTCAATGTCAGTTCAGTAAAGTTAGTCTACGAACGCTGCTTTATTGTATAATAAACAATTTCACTGTTCATTTATCGGAGACAGTGTTGTCAAAGATATTGACAAAATAAGGATACTGCATGTATATATGCATACTATATATACTGTAATATGAGCGTTAACTAACTCTACACTGCAATATTACAACAATGCTTGTGCTTTTAGTGCTAAATGTCTGGGGGGCATGCATCTTAGCCTTAGACTTTAAGGACAATATCACATATGTAGCGACAAAGTGCGTGTTTAAGAACCCTTTGACAAGATTTTAAAGCAGCTCAGCTAGCGACAAAGCTAATGGTAGCTTTGTTAGCTAGCTAGCTACAGGGTACAGTAAAATGTACGGTCGCTAGCTAGAAATGAGGAGCCCACTTTCATCTTCATCTGTCTGAAATCAACGTTTTCGTAAGTTAGCCTTGAGAATGGAAAACTTGACAGGCAACAGTGAACAACGGTGGCGGAGCGTAGCAAACAGTCGATTAATTGCTGCTGTCCTTGTTTTTTCCAACCATGGCAGCTACGGCACACGAAGCCACCATACAATCGTGGTTTTGGCTTAGTTTTAACTTTACATATAAATGCATCATTGCAGCATAAAATATCCCAGTTTAGTCAACATGCCTTCACATAAACTCTCCACATAAAGCACCGCATCTGTCAACTACTTTGTCATGTCACACAGGCAGAAACATACATACATTGTACAGCCTCCTTAAATTCCTGAACTGGGATTTGCATATAGATAAGGTAGCTTTTCCTCGAACTGGGACCATACATGACAGACTGCTTAATTCAAATTCGCTACGGTTCCATCAGATGCATGTGTCTGCTTTTTGTAATGTCCATGTAATTATTAGGTTTGTGAGGAGATGAAAGGAGAATATGATGAAATCTTTAAGTTAAATTAATAATTAAAGATAATCAGTCTAAAAATACTAAAGAGGACGGTGCCTGTTTTTGTTCATGCCTGTCAATGCGATAATACATCGAGCCAAGTACATACAAGCGTGTTTCAGTGCCACTGTGCAGCATCCACAACACCATTAAATTGTGATTTTAAGACATGTATTAAATGAGAAAGAATTTAATTAGTTAAATTAGGTTTCTTAAGGCTATCATTTCTCATTTCTAACTATAATTAGTGCTGATGAAGCTGGATGTTTTCTCTGAACGTTTCAATCATCTTTTTGGCTTTTGCCATTTTTCCAGGTAAAAGAAGAATCTTATCTTATTTAAAGAAGAATTCAAATTAGCTCTAATGTTTCTAACTGCTCTTGCAGCAGTCAGACTCACACTCTCCCGCCCTCGCTCTATTAGTCGACATCTACCTGTATTGACAAATGAATATTTATCCCCAGTTTGCTTGTTGTTTTCCAGAGAACATGGATTAAACTAGTCTGTCACCTAGTAATTGATCTCAGCCCGAGACAGGTTGAGGTGGAACAATGGGATTTCTTGCTGCCTCCCTCTGTCTCCTTTCATTTGCTACTTTACTTAATTAAATTCTAATTCAATTCAAGAGCCGTTCTATCAGTAAACATGGACAGTTCTCCTGGTGTAATAGCATAGCAGACCCTCTTGTGAAAACATGTCAAGTAGAACGAAGATATCAGGAAAAATAAAGAATCACGTCAGAAGATTTGATGATGAAATATCACCTTGTTAAAGGACCGCCAACTGCACCTATTCTCTCTATTTCTTCTTACATTTTCTATTTCTTTTTCGAGCGGTCTCTTCTTTCCTGATTTTGCTCAATCCGCTGGCTTCTGTTTCCCACCTAACTGATCTGTTTATCTTATTCGACACCCTTCAGAGGATAAAATGTACAATCTGCGGCTCAGATAAAGCCAGTGAAGATGCTGCAAAGAAGGCCCGAGTCTTACTGTACTTCACTCCTGACAGAGAGAAGAAATCAGGAAGACAAGTGAAAGTATGCTGAGAATATAAAGGTGGAGTGTGGCCATATCACGGAAGGAGAACAGAGGTTCATTAATTTCATTTTTTTTTCCTGCTGAACACTAATTAGGCATGTTTGATTCCAGAGCAAGTCAGTGGAAAAACATCTTCACGTGTAAACAGAAGCTGCTACACGGAAGAATTAACATAGTCGCTTTAACGACCAAAAAAAAAAAAAAAAACTCCGAGTACAAAGGTGCTGAATGTCAAAATGGCTCTTTTCTCATGATGTTTCTACCTGTAATAATGAAATCAGTGGAGCTCCCTCTGGTGGATTACAGATGACAGTCCTTAACCCAGAGTCCATTTCAAGGTCCACACCGCACTTGAACTCCTGATCTGAGAGATTCAACCAAATGTGGCAAAATGTGGCAAAGCTACATCCGTATCCTGTATTGTCTCCCTATTAGCAAAAAAAATTACATCTAATTGTTACAACCCACCTAGAACCTGTCCCTCTTCTGCCTGATCCTCTCATCCTAATGACAGAGTAGCAGACGCAGCAGGCAGTCCTTGAGAAAACCTCCAGAGATCCCATCTGCATATGGCAGCTACAGAGATAGGACTATCAAAGTCTGCTGTCTAAGTGTTTTCTGTGCTCAAACATAATGATGTAGCTATACGGTCTCTATTCTGTGTCCACTGTTGAAAATAATTTACTATAAACATCAGTAACGAGAGGCAGCTGCTATCCTTCACCAGCTGAGCTCGCGCTGAAATGACAAGGGAAGTGCTGCAGGCAACTAACTAAGGCGGTGCTGCTGCCTTCAAAATCCAAGGCGGCGTCTTCGCGGTTACCCTCAAAATGCTGTGTCATTACTTTATCGGAAAGTCTCAGCGTGCATTTGATGTCGGGAAGAGAAAGTGGAGAGAGAGAGACGCTGCGCCGTGTGTACAGTAAGCATGGGTGTGTCTGTCATCTTGTTTGTGATCTTCTTCGGCACTGTAAATTTGATTGTGCACAGTTCTTTCCAGAAATGTGACTTTGTAAATGTGGAAACATACAGTGATACGGTTGTTAAGGAAGAAAGTGACAAAGGTACATGCATTTGAGTCTTTTGATGAAGTCAAACTGAAATATGAGTTCTCTCTCTTTCTTCGTGTGAGGAAACATTTCTGTGATGCCGCAGCTATTGAGCATATTTTTTTCAAAGCAGACCGTTTGTGAACATATTTGTGGAAACAGTTTTTACCTTCAGGTCTCTGGGTGAACATTTCCCATGGCAGAGTTTGACTGACATTTAAGAGCCAGCTTTGCTAGATCATGATTGCATTAAAAGAGCTGGATATGCTGCCACCGTTCAGCCTTATTGCCAATTTGCCCCAGTGGGGCTCCAGTCTTGCAACACAAGCTCTCCCTGAGACTCCCCTGAGACCCAAAAAGCATTTTCTCCATAGACCACCCTAATGAGAGAGACATCTGGATCTGGAAATAAGGCCAGCTATTACTCTTTATATTGCGCATGAATGAAATGAGGTTTAATACAGATAAAAAGTGGTGCAGCCATGAGTAATGTACTGAAGAGTACAGAATAATGCCACACAAAGACCAGAGAAATGTAATCTTTCACTTAACCTCTGTACTACTGTGCCTTATAGTACAGTGTTAAACAAATATACATCGCTTGTTAGTGAAATCAGAGGAGTGACTTAATGTTCTTTTTTTAAAAAAATAAATAAGTTGTTAAATAAAACAGTAAAGCATCAACACCAACACTGTGTGAAAGCTTTAATTGTCTGCGGGGATGGCAGATTTTCTTGACAACATGTCTGTCCCATGCTCATTAAGACTTGAAAAACAAGGCAGCCTTTGTTAGCAGAATATGGACACGTGAGTCTTTTATATGCAGTGTTTGTGACGAGCCTGCAGAATGTAAAGTATAATGCTGAAGGAGCCAGAATGGAAGCATAGATGGAGAAATTGTTCCTTTCTTTACAGCAGTATGCACGTTTTAGTAGCAGGTATCGAAGAAGGAATAATGTTTGACTTGTGGATGTTTAAAAGAACCAAATGTCTGAGAAGAAATGGCTCTTATATTTGTAAAAAAAAGGGGAGAAGATGTACTATAATTTATAATTTGGGACACCACTGAATTGTCTTTTAATTAATTAACTTGAATTAGATAGTTGCCAACTGCAATCCAATGGTGGGCTTGTCATGGTGTGCTGCCAACAGGTAAGTCTGCTCCCACGTTTATAATTGTGTTGCTTTCATACAGCAGCCGGGTGGGGTAGTGGGGGGACATGGCCCATTGGCTTTAAGCCTGGAGAACGTCCTCCCTAGGAGGATGGATCAGCAGAGGAGCGACAGCATCGTGGATTAGTGCAGCCTGTCAAGGTCTGACGCTGCAGTGACAATTTAATCGCTGAACTGGCTCCCCGTACAAAAAAAAAAAAAAGGAAGACGAGAGAAGAAAAAGGGGGAAAGGAAAGTTAAGAGGTTGTGGTCTTCATTTATATGATTCATTTTGTCATATCAGATTCTGTTAATACCACTGTCAACGTCTCGTGGGAAAAAAACAAAACATAAACAGGCTCACAGTGACACAGACAAATGCACACAGGCACTCTCAGCCTATCCTTAAGCTTAACCCTGCAGCACACTACCAATAGAAATATCTCTTTGTCACAGGGACCAGACAATTGCAGAAGGTTTTTTAATTCCTTTTGTGACATTTCATGTGGTTCCTCATCAGGATAGATGAACATGTCCCTTAAGGCATTCACACACACACACGCGCACGCACAGTGTAAGCTCTTTGCTTATGAAATAATGCTTTCACTAGTTATCCATCTGCACAGATGGGTTTTGAGGGAAGAGACATAAAACAAATCAATGTTCATTTAAATATGATCTAATATCTTATGTCAGCATAGCTTTAGTTGAAGCAATCAAATGTGCAAATTTCGTCATGAATTATTCATGACAGCAGTCATTAATACCATTAGGTGGCAATTATTTTAATGTCTAATCAATCAGAATCAATGCACAAAATATAATGCATGGGGTAAGTGATGATGAGAGAGGATTTGAAAGTAACTACCATAGCAGGCATAAGTGAGTCAACAACTATTTTCTGCTTTTGGCCTCACACTAATGAGGGATGAAGTTACCATGGTAATAGTAGACATGAGCTACCTTGAGCTTTGCCAGGCTTTTAATGCACACACAAGCACAAAGACACACACACACACACACACACACACACACACACACACACACACACACAGAGCATAGTGATTTCAGCCTCCATGCTGAGGAGACTAAATGTGAAAGCCATAAAATTGAAATATCTGTACATTAGAGAATGTACAGACATTTAAAGGTGTTGTCAAGCATGAGGAAACCACCGGGATGTTTTGATCTGACCGACTTTAATCATCGTGATTTAAGGCAGCAACAAATGTGTTCTGCAGGTTTAACGTCTCTTTTTATCTGCAAATAAACCTGTAATTAATGCCAAATTTCCACTCACAATATTTCTCATTTCACAGGTCCCCGTTTAAACTGTCTTATGATGGTTGCATATTCTTTTAAGATGTTACCAGTTGCGTGTACAGCCCACTAAATGTTTGATGCTTAGAAGTACATCCAAATTTAAGGCGTTCAAATACACTACCAGTGGAAGTTAAGATGGTAAAACTGTGTTTGTCACTTCTTAAAATGCAAAATTCATCTTGTGTAATTCTCATGCAACCCTCTTCTCAACTTAGGTCTGAAGTCAGAATTTTTTATTTCTATCTATTATAATTATGGACTTACTCATCAAGCTGAACAAATTAATGAAATGAGTAATGAATTACTGGGTATAAAAAAGCCAATTCATACAATGCAAGGTCTAATTACTGTTTTCCTTCTTTATATTTCTCTCCAGCAGGGTGGAATCAAACCGTTTTAACTATAAAGCTGACTTACAGCAGCTTTGCATCATCTGCTTCAACATCAGCAAGCCTCCGTGTTTTTTGTGTTGTTGATACAATGTTGGGAAACACTGAGCTGAAAGCAGGCAAAGGTTTTCAGTGAAGTCAAACCATTTTTCCTACTGATTTTTGCAAGAGAAAACGTTTTTCATCTGAGTCAAGAAAAAAAAAAGAATTGGCAGCATGGGATGATGCTACAGGAAAAAAAAAAAAAACAACTGGTTTGATAAAACTGTTGTAATGTAGGATTACAGATCACCCATATCATATATGCCACAAGAATTCCCATGCACGCCCTGACTGAAGCATGCACAGCTTCTCAACGCCTGAATGTGCCTGAATGTTATGACCATTTGTTGTGTGTCACCAAAACACAACCCAGTGCGGCAGGTGGTGGCCAGAGCTGCAGTGCACCTCCATTCCAACTAATACATCCTATAACGCCCTCCAACCGTGGCTAAGTGCTTTTGGCTTGCTGAGCACATGCCAGACTGACACTACTGAGCCCTCACATCAAAGACAAAACGTGCATTGCTGAACAGCTCCAGAATATTCAAACAGCAAACTGATAGAAATAATTGTATTGATAAATGCAGAAAGGAAGATTCACGGGCCAGAGCGCATCGGTAAGGGCTGAGCTGAATACAGGCCATCCATGCAGAGTGATCAATTATAACACAATCATTTCCATAAGATATTAACAGAGGCCGTGAGGTCCTATTTTGTCTTCCATTTTGGGGCTTTAAGTGGCAAGCTGAGCTTCACTGAATTACACACTTGCCCTTCTGTAGTTCGGATTCAGTGCATTATGCTTTGCTCCACCAATTAACCTACTAATAACTCCACATTCAACTGTTTTTTTTTAGAATTCAAAAATAAAGCACACGCTTTTGATATTTCTTTGCTGAACTGCAGTCAAGTCAGATGTACTAAGGTGGAAGGAACAATGCGGTTTTTCTTAGTAGCAATCACTCAGCATGGATATCGTGGTGTCGCCCTTGTGCCGACCATCTATACAGAACATACCGACATACCGGGCGTAGTGCAAAAAACCAATAATAAAAATGATTCAATTTCTATTTTAACTTCATATTTTACTCATAAAATATATTTGTGGCTGTGTGCTTTGATTGATATTCAACCTAGAACCATCAGCATGCACCATTATGCATGGAGTGACAGTTGTGGAGCTAGCTGTAGCTGTATCCTCTCTGGTACTGTCATGAACAGGCAGGTCTGTGCTGCATTGGTAAACCCAAGTGTCCCAACAGTCTGCCGCAGGTTTTTGTGACTTCAAGTTCTAATACTGAATTCGTACGCGAGGCAACAGTTCGCATAGGATCACAGGAACATGTGTTATCGCTTCCATTTTTAATTTAATTTAAGGTACATCCGCCCATTTTCTACCTCTGGCACAAGGACATGCTTTCCCCTTGGGGAGCAGCTTTAGTGGCGGTTTTATTCCAGACTCACCATCACAAAACTGTCTGAGTGCCGTGGTGCTGAACACAAGAATGGGAAAACAGGTGACATGATTGGGTATGACGGCCAGCTCTACTACACCTGCTGATAATGTATTCCTCCAACTTTTGGCTTTTTCTTTTCATATTTTCACAGAATATATGCATTCGACTTTGGTCCGCTCAGTGAGGCTGACATCTCAGAGCCAAAGGAAAGTGTGTCATCATCTCCGTCTCTCCATTGCTATCAGACGAGCTCGTCAAAATCATGTTTCTCCTCCTCCTGAAGGCAGATTTGATAACAATCTGCATCTACACGGGGCAATATTGAGATTCACAAGTCATCATGATTTGCTCTGTCTGACAAGTGATGCTTATAATATTTCAAACGAGACCAGTTATTTATTTTGAGTTTAGAGTGAAACGTGCGCTGCATTGATATAGCATATGTGGAGCATACGTAGCCTCGCTTTTAAATAGGAACTTCATTCACAGTGTAACAGTAACAGTAACATTGACGCAATGGAGGCAATACCTGGATCGACTCTATGTGTTTGTATTGTCTGACCTCTCCACTTACAGTAAATACTGTGTGTTGACTACAGAGCATTGATTTTGATATATAAAATATGGTTTAAATCACATCATATCATATTGTGCATCTTCATATAATGAATATTGTGCTGTCTGTTTGGCGTTTGCCTGAATCAAGTATGTTTCTCAGGGAGAGATATTGTTGGGGTTGATTTTAACGGCATTTTCTAATAACCAGAAAAATGAATTTGGTGCTAAAGTAATGGCTTGGTGAGGGTCATCGATCAAAACCGGTGTGATTTCTTTTGCAATCTATATCTATATATGACTTATTTATAGACCTGTGAATGCTTGTGCATTTATTGTACTTAGCGTATAAGAAGCTACAGCGCTGATGTGGAAGTAGGTCTTAAACTCAAATTTGCATGTTTATTTTGGGAGCCTTATTAGCATTGCCAAACACATGAACATCCGGCAGAGGGAAGGAGGAGAAAGGAGGTGGAGAGCTAAGGAAATGTTTCATAACAAAATAAATTGATTCCCAAGTTCAAAACTGTGTCCTCATCTAATGATTCGAGTATTTAGAGATTGTTCTGACATCTTCACTTGTCTATTGCTGGAAAACATCCAACTATCTATTATGCTCTTTGCACTGCAGCCTTGGGGAGACAATGACGTCAAAGGAGGCAGCGATCATTAAGCCTTTATTTTTCTGTACTTTAGAACAGACTGAAGAGATCGGCAGTTATTGTCATGAGGACACTGATCTGGCATTGCTTGGAGGGATGACAGATCAAAAGGAGTACCACAAGCACCCTACACCTGGATGTACTGATATGACTTACAGTTTTCCTTCAAATAACAACCAGAAATGTGGATGGACAATATCTCGATTTATCATCACACACTGTATCTCTGAGAGGAAGACGAACAGAGGAGAACATCGAGGAAAGCACAGTATGAATACAGTAATGGCACGGCAGCAACTCTACTGCTATTTGCAGCTTTCAGCACATTGTTTTGGTTTGTCAGTCCATATGGTTGAATCCCCCCAAAATGAAACTGTGGGCAGTCATTTTCAGCAAACAATCTCGCACAAGCTGACTGTACGCTACCTGCTCAGCGTGAAATGGTGACGATCTGAAGTAAACAAATGGCTGGTGAGGAAAGTAGAACATGCAGCCAAAAAAAGTGGGTAGTTTTCTCGAATTGGTGGACCAAACAAAAGAGTGAATCATGGCCTTCAATTCTACAGGAACAATTCTTTATTTATATCGCATCATTTTGTGGAATGGTATCTCATGAAAATAAATAATCAGTTATAAACATTTGATGTTTACTACAGCTTCACGTTTCAACTGCCGTTAGTTTGTTTTGGGGACTTTCTGCCCCCTAGTGGTTAGAAATCATTTAACGCAGCTTTAATGTAGATCGCAGACGTTTTGTTGTTCTTTTCGAAATGATTCAGTGTTCTGTCGTTCTGTAAAAGCGCTTCTTGGAAATCTCAAGCACACCTGCAAGAACATTAAACAACATCAACATGGAAGAGGTTTTTGAGCAAAATGATATTTTTCTGACTTACTGCCTGGGCTTCTCTCAAGATGAAGAAACAACCTTTCAATAAAAGTATTCACAAACCTGCAATCATTCTTTCACAGAACATGCACTCAACTCAAGAGAAATTGGCAGAGAGTGCCTCTAGGTTTGGCCCTCAGCCTTTTCTGAGTTCTCTATGCAGACATTCAGCTGTCACTAATTATAGCCCAGAGGGTAGTTGCTATGAGTCTTCATGGTTTCTTGAAGTGGGACATGACAAATTGTTGTCTCGGCCACTGTAATATGACATTAAACATATACTGAATTATTGACAGTGTTAGCTGTCTCCGTTCAGTGAAATTATATATCGTTTTCAATTTTTATGGCTGGTTACTAGTAAATTTCAAAACTTTGCATATTCCTTTAATATATTAGTTGGTTTGGTTAATTATACGTTACTGCTAATAAATAATGTCACTGTTTTAATAACCTAAAATTGCCAGTGAGTTTTAATTACTGTAAATGCATCATTCCTAGACTTTTTTTTTCAATATTTCTTTGGCTCAACATTTACTTTTCTAAGGAGCTTGACTAACTCATGAATCCTTTATGATGCATCACCTTTTTTTTTTTCTTTTAGATGAAGATTTAGGCCTTTTAATTCCAGGTAGGCGTTCTAATGAGCTGTTTTTCTGTTCAGCACCATTCAGTACAACTATCTTGCCTCAGAGAAAAATTCTTACGTTTGTTTTTTTAAAGTGTTGTATTTTTAAAGTGATAATGTATAGCAGAGTGATTGCTGAGTAGAAGTGGATAGTGCATTGAGCCACGAGGAGATCTATCTATCTATCTATCTATCTATCTATCTATCTATCTATCTATCTATCTATCTATCTATCTATCTATCTATCTATCTATCTATCTATCTAACATTATTGTAAATAAATCTGCAATACATACAATCACATGCATATTAGTAACACGCCTGCATTGTTAGCATACTGATTCATATGTGTGGGTTGTGAAATACAATAAAAACACAAACCTAAACACCAGACATGATGACATATTACTAAATAAACCACTGAAAAACATTATTTTATGCCTTTTAATCACTTTGGATTTTCCGTTTTAAGTGCTATATGTAGCATGGAGCTTGCTCTTGATCAGAAATATGAAGAAACATAACTAGGTTGCATGACAGATAAATGGTATGCGCTTGCTGATGCAGACAAAGTGATTGCCAAAGGCAATAAAAACGGATTGGGTTTGTTTAAGTAATTGGCAACATATTATTTACCCCTACCACATTATGAGTCACGTCAAAGTCGGCTAAAGGTATACTTTGTTTCCAGGAGTTCCCTCTATTTAATCTCTTGGACAGTCAGGGTGTGAGTGACTGCCTGGGTTGAACAAAAAGAAAAAAAAATAATAATAAAGAGATCAGCTGCTTTTAAGTAAGATCAAAGAAGGATCTCGCAAGAACTGCTTCTTTTACAGCTACCATTAAATGGATTTCATACCGAAGAGGTCATATGAGACATGTAATACATAAGAAGGCAATTTTATGACTGCTAAAACTATTACAAGTTTTGTCTGAGCACATTAAAGACACAGTAAAATCACATTTGCTCCCCATTGTGTTGAATTTGCATGAGAACATTTCTTTCCATTTGTTTGTCAGTTTGATTGCGTGGCTCAGAGAATCAGCTGCATCTAATGCAGCCAAAGCATCTCTGATCCCCTCGGTTTAGTAGTTTAGGTGATTATAGCCCTTCAGTGCATTTTAGGTGCATTTGCACAACGATTTTTCTGTGTTTCATCACTTGAAGAACAGAACAGTCTGTCAGACCGAGGGGGAAAAAAAGAGGCTTGAATGAAAATGACCCCAAGGTTAGTGACTAGAGGAGAAGGGCACAGAGAGGAAACGTCAATGCTGAGAAAGAAACCAAATGCCTTACACACACCCACACCCACACACACACACCTACACAAGCACCATTAAACTCACCTGCAGTGTCTGTGAACCCCAGCCACAGTTTCAATGATGGAGCACTCTCCCTCATTTAGACAAAAGGCCAGGTCCTTGTCTTCCACACATGGTTTGAAGACCTCTGAACGTAGACTCGGAAGAGTAGGAGCCACAGCTATAGACAGAAATAGACAAAAAGACAGATTTAGTTACTGTTGCAAAGAAAAGGTAGTAAAAAAAAAGGTAGTCTGTCCTCATTCTTTCGTTTGCTTTGCATTTTAGATCATAGCTAATTTGCACAAGACCATTTCCTCTCATTTCTTTAATTTCATTGATGTGCTGCTGCTCACGACGCTTCTAAAAGTAGTTTTTCTTCTCAAGTGATTTCTTCTTTGCACTGAAATGACCGCTCCATTCGGATTGGAAGAAAAGATTTTTTTTCAAATTTCTCAGAGCCTGAATAGCCCCAGGAACAACTTTTTTCATAACTGACTGAGTAAAATGAGCATTTTCGGTTTTGAAGGTATCAGAATTTGACCTGATGCAATAAAGAAAGTGAAGTGGTGTAACGCATGGTAATGACTGAAATAAAGTCCTTTAGTATCACTGTTATCAGTATTGTCCTCATTTTGGTGTACGTGTTGGATTTGGCACTTCAGGTTAATCTGTATAACTGCCAATTAATGCAAATATCTAATCAGACAGTCATGTGGCAGCGACTCAGTGCATAGAGGTATGCAGACGTGGTCAAGAGGTTGAGTTGCTGTTCAGACCAAACAGCAGGACGGGGATGAAATGTGATCTAAAGGATTTTGACCGTGGGATGATTGTTGGTGCCAGACAGGATTGCTTGTGTATCTCTTCTAATCTTCTGGCATTTTCATGCACAACAGTCTCGAGAATGTACAGAGAGTACACCGAGTGAGAAGCAGTTCTGTGGGCAAAAAACGCCTTGTTAAGGAAGTAGTTCAGAGGAGAATGACCTGACTGGTTCAATCTGACAAGAAGGTGACAGTAGCTCAAATAAGCACGCCTCACAGCAATGCTATACAAAAGATCATCTCTGAACACACGTTACATTGAACCTTGATGTGGATGCAGCAGACAAACAACCCAGACTCCCTTCCTTACTGAGGCTACAGACTTGTGAATCTGATTGAAAAAGCATTGCCTGGTATGACAAATCTTGATTTTGTGCTGCGGCACGTAGACGGTCGAGCATGCATGCATGGATCCATCCTGCCACGTGTGAATGGTTCCGGCACGTGGCATTGGTGTTATAGTGTGGGGAACATTTTTATAGCACCCATTAAGCCTGTTAATACCAATTGAGAATCATATAGCCAGTATTGTTGTTGACTATATATATCCCTTTATGGCCACAGTCATCTTCTAAGCTTCCAGTAGGATATTACACCATGTCACAAAACACCTTAAACTGGTTCCACAGATATGACAATGTGTTCAGTGGTCTCCAGAGTCACTAGATCTCAATCCAATAGAGCCCCTTTGGGATTTGGTGAAGATTTCCAGCTTGAATCATGTCGGAATCTCCAAGGAATGTTTGAGGCACTTTGTTGAATCCATGTCACAAAGAGTCTGGGGGCAAAGAGGTCCCTAAGCAGTCCCAGACAGCTGTACCTAACAGAGTGGCTACCGAGTACATATGCTGCATTCCTTGTGTCTATTTTGCTCTTTCAAATTCTGTAAATGAATCACAATTCCTTTTTTTTTAATTGCCAACTCAGCTGCTCTAGTTGTTAACACACAAATAAATCACAGAGGTAAAGACGTAAGATAATATGTGACACTATGCAGAGACGAAACAGCGAGCGATGAACCAGCTAATGTGGCTTTAATTCTCGTCTTCGAGTCTGACCCCGAGCAGCTCTTGCTTAAAGAGCATGGCTGACATGTACAAGTACTGCAATGCAGGGTTCTGCACCGTGTGAAATATGCACGGCTGTCAGGCATGTGGTCACGGTGACTCATAAATATCGCGTGTTAGCATGTGCAATCACGCGCTAGTGTGTCGTCAAAGTCGCTCATGCATAAGCACACACATGTTGGCGCACGCAGGTATACAGTAACACTCGGATGCTTTTTTTACTCCATCATGAAGTATAAATAATTGACAATTGGATTGACTGGTATTACGCTCAATACCTTGCCAATACAATTGGATTACAGTTTCTGATTTTGCTTCCATCCAGTTACATTATGCACACACACACACCATTTGAATGCACGTGCTCGCACGCTCATACACCATATTCTTCTAATTGGCATCCCGCGTCTATTTCTATCATCCTTGTTGGCATGAGTCTGCCCTGCGTCTCTGTTGCCCAGTCTGCTTTGTGTGTCGCATTTCTGCCGCCCCAATGGCTATTTTTTTTTTTTTTTTTTTCCAGAAGAGGCTCTAGTGGCCAATCGCGTGCGGAGGAATAAAAACTCTGTAATCCGTTTGTTGTGCCCCAGTGTCCAGTTCAATCTATGTTTTGTTTATGGCCATTGGTCGATAAATCCGGGGCTCTTGATGTAAGACCCAAGAGATGATGAGAGATCAGAAGGAACACAAAAAGAGATATGTAGCACTCCTGGGGCTAACCAAGTCTTCACTCTGTCAGAGTAAAAACTTTGGAAGATATCGTTTAAACCACTTACTGTACTGTGGCGTCTTGGGTAATATTTTTATCAGCCTCTGTGGTGCTCATGTTTTTCTTTTAAATGTGTGTATCAATGTAAGAAACAAGGTAATGCATTCATGTTCTCCACGTGTTGCACGTCGTCTTTTTTGATTGCCTGTTAGATTGGCTCAGCGTGGCGCATATGAAAGTAGGTCTTGAACACAAGTCGACTCCTTCGCTCCTAGTCTTTAAAAGACACCGGACTACATCTTGTAATATTAATTCCGCAAAATCCCAGAGTGGATTGTTGGAAAGGTTAGCTATTCCAAGATGCAACTTTAATAATAGAAAATAGAACACAACGTCCCCCTGTGATGTGCATGTCCCTGGCAATAATTGTCATGGCGATTAAAGTCTGTTGTATCGTTTATGCAGACAGCAGCAGTGACCACATGTGAAGAACGCCATGTTTGATCCACAAATACACCGCTGGCTATGTAAGGACAGTGGTTTAGGTTTGAACACATGCTGCGGCACAACTTTTCTGACAAAACAGGACATTGATTTTGTGCTATGAGCCTAACCGTTGATATATTTACATTAGAAAAGCCAAGGTCATGCAGATACCAAACACCCTTTTAGGTCCTGCATCTCAAGAAATCTTATCTGCACTGAAACATTTCAAAAACTTATTTTTTTCACTTGTCCCCATATCTTTTTTTTTTTTTTTTTTCAAAGAACCAGTGAAGAAGGCTTTTTCCTGTCCTTCATTACACTATTTTTTTTTTCCTGTATAAAAAGTGGCTCAAGAGCAGCATCATTTCATTTGTCAAATATTGTTGAAAGAGCAGAGGGGTAGCATGTGGGCTATCCAAGGTCATTGTGGTACCAATGACACAGCACTCTGGGAATCGATGATGATGTATGACGTCTGTGTATTTATTTATTTTTTTTTTTTAGCTCCCACAAACTCACATGGTGGCAGCACATTATAGCAGCTCCTTTTGTATATTGGCTCCAGACAGTGGATGTGTCAGTTTCGCACCCAGAGAGAGGCCTGCTGACATGAGTGTCTTAAATTAAACAGATTATGGCATACTTTAAATGTGCACAGGTTTTCTAAAATAGCTGATGCTGATGAATGATAATGTGCTTTTTTATATATATATATTGCACCAATACCTGTGCCCAATGAATCATTTAAACCCATAAAAACCGGTGGAAATAAATGCACATTTTAGCATGCTCTCTATTTCCTTAAAATGGAATAAAAAACCTCTCAGTCTCACACCTGTCATCCTATAATATAAAGGTTCTGCTGTTCTTTACTAGGTGCAAGGTCTAAAAACAAACAGCCTGTACTGATTACCTCTCAAAAAAAAAAAAAAAAATCTTAAGTCTTAAAGGATTACCTATACTCTTTTAGCCCTGTTGGCCACATCAAGGAACAAGTCGTCTTCAGATATGTTTGGCCTTGAGCAATACAGGCTGTCAATTTCTTATGGGTTCCCTTTTCATCACTGTGACAGGCAAGAAATGGTAAAAAAAAAAAAAAAAAAAAAAAAAAAAAAATCCGCAGCACAGCAAGCACAACTCTGGCACTTTTGAACAAGCACCTGTCAAACGGGATCCCGTTGAAATGCTACGTCCTTTAAATATTCCTCCTGTGAGAAATAGAGCAAGTTAATAAAGCAATTAGTCGGCTTCTTGAATGCAGCAGAGCAGAATTATGATTATGTGGGTTTGCATGTTTTGATGTTATATTTTTCTGTGTTGTCATTTCTTTGACTACCGAGGGATCAACCCAGAATAGATCAGTGTAGACTGACCCAAACTAATTAATGAAAAGCAGAAGGCCGATTTTGTCACTTTTTGATATCAATCCAGTACTGAAAATATCAGACATCTTTTAAAAAAAAAAAAAAATTAAAAATGACTCTTCATCTTCATTACAGAGGTAATAGCTGATAAATGATGTGTCCCTTGCTTTTAGTCATTATTAAGATGTTGTGTCATGACTAATTATGAAACGTACAAGTTGGATTAGGTTCATTTATCAACACTTTTAACAAAGTCTTTTACGAAACTAAAGAAAACTCCATGAAACTCTGACTGTTAGGTTGCTGTACAGAAAAAAAAAAAAAAAACACGGAGGAAAATGTGCTAATAAATGGCAGCTGGGAGCGTGATTCATCCTGGACTCTTTGAAATCATTTTCACGTCTCTGCTTCTCCCCGTTGCACAAAGGCAATCCAGATTGCCGATTCCCCTGGTAACTTTCAAGGAATCTACTAGCTGGTTCACAGATTCAGACGATGGTTGAGAGATCAGTTATCTGAGAGGAATAACGAGGCTGGTGCTCTCTTTCAGTCACTACAAACAAATGGCTCTCAATCAATATCTTTAGAAAGTAAATATAGGATTATTTTATTTTGAAATGTAAATGTTTCTGATGAAGGGGGAAGATTCAGATGCAGATTTGTCATTGTAACATGAAGGTTACAAAACAAAGCTGAATGTAAGCTAACATTAGGATAATTAAAAGACACATGCGACTCACATCATGCTTTACATAGTACAAACAAAATACTTCATGTATCATCTTGATGAATGCATACGGACACAGCCAATCAATATGCACTAAATGTGAGCCAGTGTTTGCAGCCAGATAAAGCGAGCACACACGCCGTGACATAGCCATGGTTGTAACACATTCACAGGCAGGTAAGACTGTTAAAACGTCACTTCTTTATGACCTGTGATTATCTCAATTGGAGCATAAATGAATAAATAAATGCTCCATTTGTAATGGTTTTGCTCCTGGGGTATATGGGCCCCTAAATTTCATGGGCCCACTGTCATTTTTTCTAACATCTATCACTGGATCTGTAGTTATATAGCACTTTTTTGTATCCCGCATTTGAATCCAGTTTCAAAAAGGTACATTATGCTTTCATGAACTTCGAAAAGAAAAGTCACAAAAAGGCGATTTTGTGAATGCCCCCAGGAAGGCTCCATTTTCTATATACTCGGCACAGATGTACACGATAAAAACAGGATATGCAGTTGAACGCATGCAGACACGCTCTCTGTAGACGGAGCATCCTTGGCACAGACAACACAAGAGACAATTCCATTTACAACTGTAGCATTTTCCTTCTATGGCTTCCTTCTAATGTGCTCATTAGTGTTCTTGTGCTGAGCCTCATCCCCCAGGAGACTGTGGTAGGGAGAGAACTGCCTGTGTTTACTGCAGCACACATCAAAGAAGGCCTTACTACGTAAAGGAAAAGTCCTAAGAGAGCCTGCTGATTGCTTACCCATCATGCACCGCTGCCTTTTGGACAGAACCATATTCAGGAAAATATATAGTGCAGCGGGTATGGACAACACATTGGCCCTGACAATGCTATCTGTCACACTGGTTTGGAAATTACTTGAACTTTATTCTCTGAAATAGCACTCAGACTGCTGCAGGACGAGTGGAAAAAATGATTTAATTTCTGGAATCCTTATTAAAAAGGATGGGAAATATTGGGTTATGGGCAACACAGTTTAAGCCGTGATAAAAACGGCAAAACATATTAATGTGCACTCAAACTTGTTGAAAACAGCAGAAAAAAAATGTCAGACACATTATTTTCCCAAAAAACCCCCCCAAAATATTCAAATTTTACATTTAAGCATCAATTACTCTCATAGTATGCGTAGACAATCCAACTAAATGTTTTATTTGTCATTATACAATCATAAAAGAGCAAAGAGAGATGAAAATAACCTACTAAGGTGAAGATCAGTTCAATGTGACGTGACGTTAGTGCTACACACATGCACCGCAAAAGCCTCTTTTGCATAGGATGAATTTGCAGGTCATAAAAAAATCCATTTACACATATTTAATCAATTATTTAATCAATACTATGTAGTCTTAATGGAACTAAATAAGTAATAATAATAGTTAATATGTAACAACACCAGGAATAGGGAATACATAGTCTTAGCCTGTGTCCTCATTTCAGATCGTGGTGACCGGAGGGTAGAAGCTCTTCCTGAGCTTCTCAGTGTTAGCCAATAGCAGCTAGGCTAGCACAAGTGTTTACGTTGATTCATGCTTGATGAGCTACTATAGATCCAACTACAAAAAATCGATTGTTCTAAAAGTTTAAAAATACTTCCAGGGCTGACCTAGAGTAATAAAGAGGTTGGTGCATCAGTTATGTGGGTGGATCCAATATAATGTATATGACACAAACCAACAAGCAAGAACTGCATCCTGAGAAAGGTGACTAATTAACATGACTTCTAAAGCAAGCATAACAAATAAGGCTGATATCATGTCCCCTGATGTAAATAAACTGCTGTCAAAGTCAGTTTTTGTTTTTGTTTTCATGCACCACGAGACACCGACTCTTCTGAAAGAAATGTATTCCTTTTATGGCACAACACATGGCAAACCATACTGTTTCTTACATAAGCTTCACAAAAAACCAACAGCGTGTCGCTAACAGCATACATAAATATATAAACCGACAAAAGTCAATAGAGCTACTGAGCATAATCAAAAGGACCTTCAAAGATAACGCTGTGGGCAAAATATACAACAGAGGAAGGGGGGAAAAAAACTATAAAGACTTCTTTTAGCCTTGAATGTCCAATACTTATGGACAGTGAAGATCAATACTGTATATATAAACAGCACAAGACACACACACAGGCGAATACAAAGTGTACTGTATGCATGATCATCAAGACGACTAGCCTTGGGAGACCTTCTGTCCCTGATGTGACACAAACAAATAGCAGCTGACCTGTGGTACAGCCGGTTAAAGGTGGCAGTCGCTGCCTGTAAGCAGGGTTAAAGAGCACATGGCCTTGGTCGCCATGACAGCCCAGTGATGGGTATTCGGTGGGACATTTGTCACGGGCACTCTACTTGTCCTTCACTCTAGTCCAACTCGTGGTGGTGGCCTTAAAGATATGACATACTGGACATTAATGGCCTGATTATATGTGCAAGCATATAAGTTGATAGGGAACACTTACTGGTTCTAAGTGTTTGGCACAGTAATGCATTTTAATTCATTTTTGTATTACAGGCTGCATTCATGAGTTTAAAATAGTGCTTGTCTTCCTGGTTGCTGTGGTGCCTTTGAGTCTAACCCCAAAACATGCATTAAACCTTAAGGGAACAATTCACTCCCTAATGAAAAGTTTTAATTATCTACATTATCTCCTGACCCCGTGTCAGCTGAATCTTGATTAAAGTTTAGATGACCACCGTACACACAACGAGCAAACCCCCTGCAGTTCCATACCTCCTCCACCTCCTCCTCCCGAACCAGCTCCAAACGTATCATAAAGTGACCTTGAAATTTCTCCACACACATCCCACGCAACATAGTGCAAGTGTTTGCAGCCAAGAGACTGCACCGTGAGTCCAAAACCCGCCTGCGCCGCGCTCCACCAGAAGGATGCGTACTATACTCTACCTCTGTTGGAGGTGCAATGTGTCTGCACTGTCAGAGACAACCTGCATATCCAATAGAAAGGGCTGCACAGATATCAGGCGAGTTGGGACTCACGTAACAGAGAGCATGTAATTCTGTGTGGAACCGTTTCCTTCACAGAAATTCAGTGCATCAGCCTTCTGCAGAGAGGAGAAAAGACTTTAAAGCTTTTATTTTCTCCACAGCAGAGCTTTAAGAAAATGACATTAGAGTCGAGCATCATTTATTCATGAGCTTGATTTATTTTATTACTTGATTACATCTTATTGTACAGTTGTGAGTAATGCTATGCTGTTTGATAGACCTTAGACCTAAATCTGCTAAAGCTACAGATGAAGTACTACAAAAGTACCCTTAAGACAATACAGTGAACACAGAGGGATGTGTGAGATTGATTGAAGTTCTCGGAAATTAACGTGACTCATATTGTCAGCTTATTATCCGTACAGAGAGCTGTGTTTTTTTGGAGGTGCCTTGAGGGCCTTGGACGATAATTTGGCTCCTCGGTTGCACATTTCTCTGACTCAACGGTGGTAATGAAGCCACTATGCCGGCCGACTCCAAATGTGGATCACAGAAGTGGCGCTGTGACACGAGACAGCAGGGAATCTGGATTCTTTTGACCGGTAACAGTTCCGTGGCTATCAAGGTCGTAATGTCATCCGTCAAACGTTACCGATTTCCTATTTAAGACTGGAATCAGTAATGATGTTTATCTGAAGAACAGTATTATTAGAGGCAATTTCTCCTGCACCAATTTGTCTTCACAATCCATATGCGGTAATATAGAACCAGACAGATAATTTATCCTGATTCATTGATTGTAATTTGCGGTGTAATTATCATAATATACCACCAAGAGGGAAAAAAAATGATGTTGCTGCTTATGATCGCAGAAATTAAAACATGCAATTTGCTCTATGTGGTTACTAATATTCCAGTGTTTTTGCTGCCATATTTCCTCCATTTTTAGAGCGATTTGTATGTTTTTGAATGACTCTGTCACTGGAGATGATCTATGTAACAATATGTGTAAAATGTGCTCCCATCACATTAACTAAACCGCTTTGATGTTAACTGCCAGCGAACATACATCCATTCACTTGGGGGAGATTCATAAAAGCTGTTAGGAATGGGATGAGTGCCTCTACCTCATATTCAACAGTGGGTGATGTACTTTAATGCCATTATGTTCATTACTTACAGAGCAAATAACAGAGAATAACCAGCAACTGGAGAAATAAATTTGAATCTATCAAATGCATATTTAATGAGAAAGGTCGCTTTAGTGCTTTTGCCACAGCAATGACATTAAATTTAGATTTGGATTCCAGGACGCAGAAGAAGAAATGAGACACAAATTAAAGCTTGCTGGAGTTTTGTTGAAATATACATACCTGTGGTGTAGCTTGAGGAACGACTGATTAATTTATAATTCATCGCTGTTTACTAATGGGACCCCGTGAAAGAGGCTGTGCAACTTAATGAAAAACACGCAACACGCATGAACAAGGAGGCATAAAAGTAGTGAAGAGCACTCGCGGAGACAATGACTTACAAAATAAAAGCGGTGTGTATGAGCTATGATGTCTTCAGACATTTTGATAAAACACAATATCCATTCGTCTCCAAAATGATGCTCGGGTTTTACCTGGTTGTGATTATTCATAAGAAAAAATTAGGAAGATACTAAAAATGCAGCCTCACTCAGATTATAAACGACTGATATAAATTTATAATCAAATATATCACCCATTAAATAACAGCAGCATAATTAGTTTTAGTTATTTTCACAAAATACAATCTGTGATTGGTGTGTGTGCGTATGTGCACAGTGTGTGTCCATCAAAATATTTTATTCATTTCCATGAAAAGTCTTTTGTTCCTTCATTACAATTTATTAACAATGCTAACAAACCATTTATCAAATGTGGCATATTTGGCTTGCTTGTTAATGTGCATCTAACTGTTACCACAGTGCCGATAGCAGACTTGGTCCTATCTTGGCAGTGCTTGTCTCCATCTGTCATTTTTTTTTATATATTTAAGACTATATTTAAAAAGATGGCATAAAAATTTAATCCTCAGGGTTCGAGAGGATTATGCTTTGCCAGCAGAAACTGGCTGAGAGACTCAGGTGCAGTCGGACGAGTACCTAATTGTGTCATTTACTTACTGTAAAATCTTTGCTGACATGACGGTTGAAGCAAAAAAAAAGAAAAAATCGTGCTGATGAGTTGAGATGCAGTCTTATCGGTGTTATGATCACTGCACAGTCGAGTTAAACTGCTTTACTGGGGGAAAAAAACAGCTTTTCCCTTCCATGGATATTCACCAGACTCCCCCTCTATGCCTGATAAACATATTTGAATTTGAAAACACCCTGCGCGCTGTTTTATGCAGCACTCATCTCTAGACTCACATGCATAATAGTAATCAAGCGAGGGGAAGAGGAGGCGAAAATGAAAAATCTGATCATCAGATTTTGCCACACTGTAAATCAATAAAGTCGTTTTGATCACATTATTGATGCTGTTTGCCTTTCTGTCTCTCTCGCGAGGTAATCCAACAAGAGGCAGGCAATTATTCACACCTGAGAGGACGACATGAGACGAGGGAGGGTGTAGAAAGTGTGAGAACTTGACGAGGAAGACAACCAAACGCCATTGGAGCGCTCCATATTTTAAAGGCGCAGCAGTCTTTTTTTTTTCTCTTTATTTCTCCTCTGGCTCATCGCCATTTTCTGCTCTTTCCCTGCCACTCCCCATCTTCCTCAAGGGAGGTCTGGGACATTGCAGAAATGCAATATCAACATGCATCCCCATCTCAGCCCAAGTAAGGAGAGAGGAGTCGAAGGATTCACCTACGTGGACCAGAGAGTGGCTTCCTGTCAGCGCAGTTGATTAAAATTCCTGGGACCAAGAATGCAGGGTGTGATGTACGACGAGCAGGTGGTGTGGGTTTAATATGCATGAGCGGACAGCTCCTGCATCTGCAGATTGGCATTCACTGAGCTTGCCTGTCCGCTCCCTTGGCAGCTCTCTTGGCATATGGAGCTACTGAGGGCATACATGAGCACAGCAAGGGGGCTGGTCTTAGCACCTACTGATACAATTCAGTCTTTTTTGTGACTCCCGAGATCACTAGGATAGCAGCTTTTGGTGACTTTGGTCTTCTCAAAGTAACCAAGATGAAGGAAGAGGAGGGCATTTTCCTGCTGTATATTTTATTGATTTTATACAAACAGCAGGAAACATCAAAAGGGGGAAGGATTAGAGAAGCCAGTGTAAAAATTGACTGAGATGGGGTTTAGGACTCAGGCTTACCAGAGGGAAGATGTGATTAGCCCCTACACCATCTCAACGGATGATTCTATTGATATGAAAGAGCGAGGACAGTCTTACTTTAGATTTTGAAGGGAGGAAATGTTGCCTTGCACCGTATTTGACACATAAACTGCGACTTTGAAAAGGTTTAGCTGTGTAAGTATTTCAGGCAGCTGTGTAGAGTTAGATTCGCGGGGTTCTATGTCGGGGTTGGCTCATTGCAAAGTGGCGTTTTTTCAGTTTTCTTTTACCCGAGCCTGTTTGTTATTTTGGTGATTTGATGTTTGCAGCGGTGGGAGGAGAGGCGCAGTAGGTGGTGTGTCACTGGCAATCCAGCAGTGCACTGTAATTTTGATGTCGAGTTTGTCTACGTGCCATCTACCCGCCCCAACTGCAGGTCAACAGGGCGCTAGACAAGCCACACCCATGTTCACTTATATTTTCATTATATCATATAATATCAGACAAACCTCTGTTATTCAAGTCTACTCTTCTGTTACGCTTTTGTCACATTCTTCAACCACAACAGGTGTCTGTGCAGTTCTATAAGAAACGGTGACAGACAAGTCACAGTTGGAATGTTTTCTTGCAGCAGCATCAGGTGAAGTTCCAACCTTGTCGCTCCCTGCAGATAGGTATACACAGAGATATTGAAGAGTGATGAGCAAATATCTTTTCTGCAGCTTAAGTAGACTGCCGAATTGGGAGAGTGGGTTTGAATTGGATGAGTGTGAGGCCATGTCAGGTGTGTATAGGCAGCGCAGCTCGAGTTGTGTACCTGAACTATTTTTTTTCCATTTGATTTTATCATATTTTATCATAAAACAGCTTCACCAGGGTTCACCTCCAGTGACACATCGGCATTTCGCTTGTAGTCAAACAGCTTGAAGATTCTTCTGTATTAAGAAAACCGGGCCGATTTACCAAAGTTCACATTTAGCGACAACATTACAAACACTATGGGGTTGTCTACTCGGCAAACATCTGGTAAGTCACAGAAGTGCTCAGTTTCCCTTTCATTGCCGAGCTAAAGTTAGCTAATGTGGGCTAATTTCACAAATCAACAAAGCAAGCTGCTGCTGAGGCCCGAATGTCCAAAGGTCCTGATTGAAGTGATTGAGATATTGATGTGCTCCTCTTAAAAACTGCAACTGAGGGTGTCAGGCTCTTGTCTTATTGGCTTTTGCTCTTGGTCTGTATTCAACAACATACACATTTGGCTTGTGATGTGGACTATGGAACCAGTTGGGCATCAAGAAGTCGAAACCTTTGTCGTCCGATACAGGCGGTAATGTGGTCATTGGTAGCTGAATGTGTGTGTTTAAAGTGATATTTTCAAAAGATATGCTAAAGGAACTAAATATACACAAGACAAGCAATCAATACTTTGCTAATCTGAGCCAGGCATATAGAAAAAACTGTATAAAATGAATCTATTTATCTTGATAATTGAGTCTACATTAAGTACACCTGCAATGAGTCATTTAGAGACAAATCTGTCAACACAATGAATGTACTAATTGGATTACATTAATGATAACTAGCTTGGAAAAACTCAACAGGGGACATGGTTAATCCCAATTATAAATCCCACTGACTGTGCATCTCGTGGACAAAGCAAAGCACTGATGAGTTTTGCCTTTCCTTACACAAGGCAGATTTCCCCTGTCACCCATCTATAACTTGGAGGTGGCTCCCTTTCTCTCTCTGTCACACACACAAACACACAGTCACAGCAAATTCTGGCGTTATCACCCCAAAAGCTCTACGAAAATAAACATAGGTAGAAACACACAGCTACACACACACACACACACAAGCACCCGCACAGCCTGCTGCTCTCAATGGAGCAGTGGGAACAGGATTACATGCCTTTCAGACTGCTCACTCCCAGCAGAAAGACACTGCTCTCATCCAACCGTGGTCACACGCGCAGGAACAAGGAAAAGGTCGTGGCTCGGCCTCCCCGAGGAACGAGCATGTCATCGGTAATACTTGACAAGAAAGGGAGAACACTGACGTAACACTGATAACGTGATCATTTTAAACGGATTTAGCAAAATAACGGTTAAGCGGGAGGGTAGGTATTAAGATAAAGTCGCAAGTTGTATTGACTCATGTGAACCTACGGGCATTTACCCCGAAGCGGCGCTGCCAAACATTATGTGGGGTATCTCCGAGTGCATAGAAATGCCCGGACTGGCACTGATAATGCACTGGGACTGGCAAACGCTGGCCCCGTCGTTGGATCAGTGAAATCCTGTTTAGCCTCCCCCTGGCCTTCAGGGAGTGTCTGCCATCTAATTCTAGCCAAATCATGGCCTGTTTAACACCTCGCCACCTGCTATGTTCATCTGCGTGTGTGTGTGGGAGAGAGAGAAAGTGAGAGTGAGAGAGAGAGAGAAGAGAGAAATGTGGGTGTGTGTGCGTGTGTGTGCGTTCAGTGTTAAAGCAGAGGAAAGTGAGATGACTGTAGGTACATTTTGACCTGACAGGAGTGACCTCATTCTCTAAAATGAAGCACGACTTCAGGGGTCCCTCACTCCCATACATACACAAACTCAATCTAGTATGCTTTTCCTGCATTCATTTTTTTTTTTTTTTTTTTACATAATTTCTCTTTGCAATTCATGAGCAGTGATAAGAATGTAGTCTGCTAACTGGATGGCTTCAGAATGGCCAACATAGGAATTAGATTTTAATGCAAGTCATCATCAGCACGAGTGCATGACGTGATTAATGGTGATGATTTCAGCTGTCACACAGGAGCTGGTAAAGACCCTGGAAAACATATTGCTCCCCCCCCCCAAAAATATTCTTCTCCATTCTCCTCTATGGCCTCCATCAGAGGACGTGTGAAAACATTAAACCTGACGGACAAAAACGGCGTGTGTGAATGATGGTTGTGTTTTCAGAAAGTGGTTCTCTCCGGTGCACAGCATTCCCTAACAGACATATTAATCAAAGAAGTTTCGCTTAGAGCTATTTGGGGATGAATACAATACACCACACATCAACATTGCCACTGCTTGAGGTGTCACACTCAATATACTCATAAACTATAATATATTTTACCGACTGGATGTTTGTCTCCAAATTACTGCAAAATACTTTCTCCCAGGGAAACAGAAGTAGAGAATTCTGCTTCACGAACAGACAGAAATGCATTTTCTAAGTGTTTTTTTTTTTTGTTTGTTTTTCGTGTCGCAGTTGGATTTGGCACATTATGAGGGGAAGATACTACAGGTTCCTCAAAGCCGAGAACAGAAAACTCCCAAGCTGAAGCGCAAGATAAAGTGCTGCGGATGGCAAACAAACAGGGAATTAGTGGAGAGTGACAGGGGATGAATCAATGCAGGGAATGACGGCGAACGACAGATTGCTCCTGACATTCACAGTCACCTTAAACTATGACCACGCAAAAGAAAAAAAAAAAACGCTTCATCACGGCGAAAACAAATAGTCTGCCCATATGCTGCCGTAATTTATAATTTCTCACACTGTGATTCAAGCATTCACTTTCACACAAGAGAGAGTTACGGTGCCATTTATAAAAGCATTTTGACACCATAATAGACTCTATTAATAAAAAAAAAAATGGTTTCAGCAAAGTGAGTTCACTGTATTGCCATATTATCTCCATTGTGTTGTAACAGCCATAAATTATCATGTAAGCGCTGTTATTTTATGGACTAAATGTGACCAACGCAACTTATTAATACATAACTGCAGGTTACATCTGTAGCTTGTACTATACTGTTATAAGATCAAATAAAACTGAATGATCTTTGTAAGGAATCCAGATGTTACAGACATAAACACTATTAGGATGCAGATTATGACAAATGGCAAACCCAGCGCTTTTGTCGTCATTACAACAGGCTTGACCGAGCATATTACGCAGACATTATCATCACTACAACAATAAATATGAACACTGCATCAATGAGGTTAACACAAAGGCTGAAAATGGCAAACTCACTCTGTCCCTATTGACAAATAGAAAGGCAACAGAGCTTAAGAAATGACAAATTGAGCAGCACACCTTAATCCAGTTATACCACAAGAGTGGCTGTCGTTCCTGCACTCGCTGCAGTATGAAACGGCGGCTCCACTGATCTTTCTTTTGTGCCTCCAGACCAAAAACAACCATTGTCATGGAAAAAAAAAAAAAAAAAAGACCCGCTCAGAAATAAAACTCCCCATAAATAAGCTGTCAAAACTGATGTTGATTTTGGTTAATGGTTAATGTGGCCTTTCTGACGTGACAGGACGATCGCTCTGCTGTGACACCCCAAACCAGCCCGCAGTCAATATTCTTGTCAGGCGGGTGGGTGTTTTAGCCAAAATTGGGAGCTTCTGTCAGAACCTCGGCTTGTCATGTTTACTATTTTCAGTCCAGTGGAAGGAAAGGTCAAGTGCGACTTTGCCGTGTTCAGATTATGGGTATGGGTGTACACCGGCTGGGACCAGCAATCACTTTCAACAATACCACTGATGCTTTTATTTGCCTGTTCACTACTGGTGATGGGACAAAATTGACTGTAAGAAACAGTAGTACTACACCTCGACTTTGTGAAAACTTCTCAAGAGTAACAAATAAGGATTAAAAAGACACATTCCAGCAGATTAGTTAACAAGTGTTGGTGGCTTTCCGTCCTCATACTTCAGTGGTCCAAATCTTGATTGGCTAGTTTTTTCCAGTGCCATCAGAGAACTTGACATTTGTAGCGAACAGAGAAGAGTGGACAGGGTTTACATTTAGTGAGCAGGCAGGGGATTAGTGTCTCGCTTTGATAGGACAAATGTCTGCTGATGGACACTTCGGCTGTTACAGTGCTTGAATCGGCATTCCTGTGGGACCGACGCTTTGACCGCTAGCAAATGATACAAAGATTGGTCTGGATAGCTTAAATGTCATCGTTACTTGGTTGCTTTTGCTCATCCCTAAGATTTAATAGAAATATATATATATATATTGCCATTACATAAGCTCAGGTGCTTCCTTTATTATTAATTTTAGTGCTAATATAATTAATCCAAAGAGGAAGAAGAAAGAAACTGTCATTCCAGCAGAACAACAGTGCATCCTTTTGATGCTGTCCATGTCGCTCTATAAGACATTCCCTTCGCCAACCATGACAGCCATCCACAGCTAAGCATAAGTAAGACAGAGGGGCTAGTAGAGGATTTCTAACAAAGCCACTGACACCTGTCACCACAAAGCATGAGAAAAGGGTGATGGTACACATAAATAACAAACTGGTCAGACTGACTGGACTGATAACATGGAAGCATTATACGACAGAGGGCAGAGAAGAATGTTCTGCTTGAGAGGCTGAGGCCTTTCAGTGAGTATACAATGCTACACTCTGTCAATCATTGTTACAGTGCAATTCTTTGCTGTTGTGCACTAGGAATGTTGCAAGGAGTTGCACCGGCCGTAGGAATGGCTGCTAAAGTGTGGTAAAAGGTTCGACATGTGGTAGGTGGGAATACTGAAGCGTGACAGAAAAGACTTGAGCGTAAATGAGATTACTATTCCGAAAAACAGTATAACTACGGCATGTTGGAGCACTGCAGAGTGCCCAGCTCCCCGTTCAAGATATAATACAGCATATTAGGTGCTCATTTGTGTTGACAGCAATCAGGCTGTGCAATGGTTCCAACTCAAACAACCCCAGACTCGGCCAATTAACGGTGTGCTGAGGCAGGGTGCCTTCACTGCACTTATGAACTATTTAGGATATTTGTTTCTGACTTTATATTCTCCCAATTTATCTGTAAGGCATCTGCTGGCACAAAACTCAAAGGTCTACCCCGGTATATTTCTCTTTTATTGACACTTTTGGATTTAATATGTAGGCGTGGACACTTCTGATCTGTGCCACCGAGACGCTGACATTTTTATTTCATTATTCCAGATTTGGTTGAAATATTAATGACCTTTGTGTCATGTCCCACGCTCTGTCCATAATTATTCTTACTATTATTAATATCATCTTCATCATTAATAGCATATAGTTGTTTTTTTTTTCAAAGTACTGCTTTAAAGCAGGGTGTAAAGGAATACTGTTTGCAGTGAAGGACAGCACACTGTTGATGTCCTGTACTGTATTCCCTCATACCCAGACTATATTTGGTCCATGTAAGAGAGCTAATAAAACACCGTGAGGGTGCTACATGATGAGCCCTGCAGCGCAGATGACATATCATATTAGACAGTACATGGCTGACCAATCAGTGCAAGCAAAAAAAAACGCCAGCATGCCTGAATGCAAACACATCAACCTAAATAATTAAAGATGTTAAACCCAGATATAAGACATATGCCTGACAGGATCTGCACATGGTGCGGCAGATATGTCAGTATCACTGGGTCACAAAGAAACCAAAGTTGAAAACAGTTGTCAGTCACTCGTCCACTGTTGGACCCTGCCAGCTAGCATCTTATCTTGGTATAAAGGAGGTCGTGACAGTGATGAAAACAAACAGGATTGTCTGCATTTTGCATGTCGGCGGTGTCGGATATATACGATAAACACATTATTAGCGAGCCATATGTGGTTCTGTTTTTGTTTATTTGACAGATCCTGTTGCTGTAGATGCCTCTGGGCTGACAAAGAAATCCAACAAGCTCATTAGTCGCATCTTATCTAAACCCCCATATCCTATCTTCAGCCCTTACATTTATAGAAATGTAGCCTTTATGATCCAATACTCTTCTTGTCACTACTTTTATATGTCTGCATTTGAAATGACCCTATCTGCAATATCTAGTTATCTGCTACAGTAACTAAATGCTACTTGAAAACGCTTACAGTCTGTATTTCATGCTAAAAAGTGTCTCTCTGAGTCAACATTCACAGCATGCCTCCTGATGCTATGCATTACTTTGACCATCAACTGACTTACAAATAAGCAGGGCTAATATATGTACACTGTTCGGCAAGGCAAAAAAAAAAAAAAAAAATCAGCCCATGTACACAGAAAGGTACAGCAGCGGCAGTGAATCAACATACCACCGTTAACATCTTGCTTATGGCTGTTGTTGTAATTCAGCACATATCTGTCAGAGCTACACGCACTTTCTAAATCACAAAGAATACACCCTACAGTAAAGCTGTGTGTAGCTTTAAGTGAACCAGAACCTTGAGCATACACACATACACACAGCAGCCTAGCCCTCTGCAGCCATCAATTCACAGCAGTGAAGCCGACTGCAGCCTGCCTGCCTCTCTCTCTCTCTCTCTCTCTCTCTCTTCCCCTGTACCAGAATTAATTTCTCCCCAGAGCTGATAGGCTACGCTCTACTGCAGCCAATCCATATAATTAGGCCGTCAGCAATGTAAACCCCTGGCTCAGACTTCAAGTCCATTTCAATATTAGGTGCAGACATGACAATGGCTTCATCAAATGTGAGTTTTTCCTGCATTCATTTGATAAATTGTTCTTTCTTAGCTCTCTATGTGGCTTATCACTACACACAACTGGCTAATGTTTCCGTTCTGTTACACTAGTTCTCCTTTCTGGGCTAAGGAGAATTATTCTCTTCTTCTATTGCACAGAATGCTTGATACGTCCTGTCTTCCTTTGGGTTTTATGATGCATTTAGTGTCTCATCACTAATGAATCACCTTTAAGTGTTTTAATGGGCATTTAATATTGGCGGATGCGGAAGCCAAGGTGTACGCCCCTCGCCACTTTCTCCCACCCTTTTTCTCAGCTCGGTTACGTAAGCATTTTTCCTCCCTCAGTCAATTATGTGAGGTTCTGACGGCTGATCTCGCTCCATATGGCGACAGCTCTGTTAATCGCTACCTCCCAGAGAACTGCTGCGTGACAGCCTGCGTGTCAAAATCACCATCAAAACGGTGAGGCGTGGAGAGGGGAGGGCTGGGCGACAGATGAAGTGTGTGTCTGCGTATGTGCTTGGGTGTGTGTGTGTGTTTTTGAGGGGGGGGGGGGGGAGGCGTGCAGCGAGGAGAAAGGAAAAATTAGCCAGAGAAAACAAAGTCAATGAGGCATGAAGGAGGCTTCCCTCTCCTGTGTTGGGGAGAGGTAGACGTACCTCCTCATTCACGGTTACCACCACTCCAGGGGGAAGGACAGGAAGTGACAGCCTTGAGGGGGGTGGTGTACGCGGGCTGATGGAAGAACAGTCAGGCCGTAACAGGATTCCATTTGTTTATTTGGTCTGGTAGTTGTTGTTGTTGACTGAGGGAACACTTGACAGCACAGGTCTCCAATGCTCTGCCCCATGTTCGAGCAGACATTAACTTGTAGGCTGCATTTGCATTCCCCCCTGTTGAACCGGATCTCCTTGGATTGAAAAAGACCTTTGGGATGAGGTGTCAAGAGGGCATGTTGTACACAACGCTGCAATATCAAGGTTCGAAGCTATTACAATCACAATGACTTGCTTTGTGCATTGACTGATTACCACTGGGGTAGAGGGAAATGGCCTGCATCAGCCTGAATCCCCTTGTTACACATATTTACTTGTAGAAATTTATGGTAATAGCTGTGTGATCCTTTGCGGACAAAAGATACACGAGCACATCCATTTGCTCTAAAAGAGATAGTACATTCTCACAGCAAAGGCACAACAATCCTTCAGCAAAATTAACATGACGACTGCAGATATATGGAACATTATTTCCAGTCAATTGTAAACAGCTCTTAAGTTGTCTGGTTGTTGTTTCTTTCATACATATATCACTATAAGATCAGCTAACCTGCTTTTTTGGCTACTCAAAGAAGAGTAAATATCTAATAAATGCTGTATTTGCAGAGATTCCAAAATCAATACTTCCCCCGCTGTTGCATCCGTCTACAATAAATGTTCAAAATAACAACATTAGTCCTCATCACAGAGTATCGCCTTATTATCATTTAACAGGAATACACAAACGTATGCGCAATTAGCTCAACGGGAAGCTGATTTGCTGGTTGTTGCTTTCTTTACGAGGTACGTGCCGCAGACAAGGCCGCTGATTTGGACTGGTTTAACTACATATATACAAAAGCATGATGGTAATCTGTCTTTCCTCCAATCATCATTACTGTTTTGATAAGTATAACCTTTCGAGGCAGGTGGGGAAAAACAGGCTTAATTATATCACCGGCACAGCAGGGTTACATTGCTATTAAAATGCTTTTTTAAAAAAAAAAAAAAAAAAAAAAAAATTGCAGGTAATTTAGGGAAGAAATTATCAAGTCAAAGTCAAGTCAAGTTTTATTTATATAGCCCAAAAGCACAAATCACATTTAACCCCAGGGGGCTTTACAATCTTAAGACTTTTAATTTGGGTAAGAATGTACTCCTGCACATTTTAAATGGGAAAAAGCGGCAAGAAACCTCAGGAAGAGCAGAGGAAGGCATTTTCACCACGTTCCTCCTGTATGTACATACTGATGCATGTGACTTGTGTGGGAGACACAGAATATGCATGTAAAGAATTAAAGTTCCGACCTTCAAACTGCAGAGCAAACGCATTCTTTGTAGCTCTGTGATTGTGAGTACCGTTTCATTAGAAGCTAATTATACTATGTTACTTCTATGTTTATGTAGCAGTCGAGAAATACACTACAAACACATGCTTACAGTGAGCATATACATTGCCGGTTGCTTGTGGCACTTTCTATCTTTGCGCCTCGACTCCACCAGGCACGGCTCTGTGGCATCTCAGGCGTGATGCTGTTTTGGTCCATTCTCCATCTAGCTTTAAACTCCACCAGGGGTGAAGCATTTACGTGCTTCTACAGTGAGTAAGTAGTACAGTTTGTACATTCATACTTCCTGCAAACTTCCTGTGTTTTATTTTGAAAAACTGAGCGGCTTCTCTATGCCGTTTCTGTGATTTCCGGGCAGCTCGATCTGCCCTGTTCCATCATAAATAGACCAGCCACATATTCTCCACGAAGCAGAGCAGAGAGTTGCTACTGGTATGCTTCTGAAATGCACTGCTGCACCTCTGGTGGAATCACAAGTATTGTCTAGAACAGCCGAAATCAGCCCCGGAAAACCACGGTGCAGCCAGAATGCAGCTGTGCCCAGGTGGAATTAAGCAGTTGTGCTGGTAAAACACGAATAACCATAAAATTCTCTGAACCCCGTCCAGCCTAAAGTGAGTGCAGGAGGGAAGCTTACTGAAAAATAACCAAGAGCTGTTCCCTGATGTGAATATTTTGAATGCTAAGAAAGCAAAAAGTACATGACAGTTTAGTCAGTGTGCGCTGAGGGTTAAAGCCTGACTGAGTCACTATGGCTCATGTCAGAAGGCCTTAGACGTTGCCACCTCAGACGACTCACACGCCTAAGGTCAGTGTCAGTGCCCTGCAAAGTGTTGACCTTTGATCATTGCTAAGAAATGCCCAAAGGTCTCTCTGCTCCGGGTATGTCTGATAGCATGGCGAGGGAAACAACAACAGCCTTTAACTAGCTCAGCAAGACTTTCCCCCTCACCTCTAAAAAACATTAAAATGCTTTGTCATGGAGTAGTGCCCCACAGGAAAGCACAACATGAGCCTAATACCAAATCTTTGAAAGTAGAGACGATTTCCAGTAGTGGAAAGAGTGTGAACAGTGAACTGACACAACCTTTGTATGGAAAAATCTGTTCGAATTTTGCCACAGTGAGTCATATCATATACTATACATAATGCAGAGACATTTACCTTTGATGCCTCTGGGCTACTATGAATTTTGCAAAAGAAAAATGATGCATTGTGTCAAGATTATGACGGCTTTAGTGAAGATAATGTTTTTTTTCACGGAAATGGATTTATTTTAAAACAGATGTGTTTTAGTCTCTGGGCCTCTACACAGTTGTGCTTCAACCATTTTGTTAAAAAACAATGGACCCTACAAAGGGACTGCTAGCAGGAAACAGAGAGGTATCTATTTCACCTCAGACTCTGTTTGAATTCCCATCGCACATAATCAGACCAGCTGATATCCTGTCTTCAGCAACATGCAGGAAGGTACAATATTGCTCCCTTATGTGCGGCTAAAAAGGATGTTCACCCACATTTTAAAGTATTTTTCACACTGATGTCTCTGCGGGTCTTTGTATTAAATTTAGCTTCGCGTGCTTCATGTTATCTTTAAAGATTTTTCTTTAATGTCTCACTGCAGGAGCGTCTGGCAAAGGCTGTGGACAGATTTATTTCAGGAGAAAAAGGGTCAACAACTATTATCAGGAATAAAGCATCATCTAAATTCCATGTGAAAGAGCCTGGCTTTTGTTAAGTATTGCAGTTCAGCGTGCCAAGCAATAAATACAATAACTAAATCTCTCCCATCGCTCATGCTAATTATTGTTTGCGGCCTCAAAGTGTTCTACGTACGTGCTTTTGTGCCGTTTACTGCTGCTGACTAGACACCAATCAAGCGCAAGTCTCCTGTCCTCTCCCGAAACCTGTCTTGACCAATCAAAATATCTAGTTGTTTACACTAAAGTGGTACGAGAAGCAAAAGTCAGCATTTCATACTCTGCAAGCTATTTTTAGACTCCACCAGAGAGGGAGGGGAAAAAAAAAAGAAAAATGCAAGTGATATTACATTTCCGACTCGCACAGAGAGTGGGGAAAGGGGGGAGGCAGATGAAAAAAAAGGGAGGAGGGGGGGGGGAGAGATATTGATGTGCAAGAGAGGGAAGCAAGCCAGGGAAAATGGAGAGAGAAAAAGAAGAGATGAGAGAGAAAGAAAGCGAGAGGGAGAGACAGTCACACTTGGTTTGCCTCATCTCTGGGCGTATCATCTGGCTTGCAGGGGGAAAATTACTGTACCAGTCCCCCCAGGGCCAGAGTGACTTCCTTAACCACTTTAATAAACTGGAAGAGTGTGATTGCCCAGACAGTGCTGCTGTCAGCGTGTTAATTAGACACAGTGCTTTATCAGAGCTGGCCACTCATGAACCAACCAAGCACATTACCATAAATGGTTTACTATCACCCTGCAAGGGAAAACAAACTTTAAACATAAAATCTGCATCCATTGTCATGTGGCTAAATTATATGTTACTCGCTGTATGAAAAACCTGGTACAGCTCAGTTGTCAGCTTACTAAACAATAAATAAACATGCATTATTATAAGTGCGTTTGTTTTGAAGAGTGCATTTCAAATAAAATGCACTCTTTGAAACTTTCCACGCTTTGCAATCCTCATTTCCACAACAGCCCTCAACCTCATTATCCACAGCATCCCAATTACACTTTTGCAAACTCTGTTTACTGTTTGCTGATTTCCAAATACAATGTGTTTCCCCCCCCCTCCACATCTGCTTATCTGCTTAATTTCTAATCCTCAAATTATCACCTTTCTAATTTAAGAATTCAGATCCTCTGTATAAAATCTGTAAAACATCTGCAAGGTGTTTGTTTTCCTGCTGATCAGTTGTGAATTTTAATAAGTTTTATTTAGATGCCGAACATGTAAGGCAACGTCGAAAACAAGACTTGCATGCGTTAGGTTCGGAAAAACAATAATTATATGTGACAGACAGCTGATTAAGTGGCTCCAATTTATAATGAAAAAAAACAAAACAAAACAAAACCTGGACATATTTGGCGGTATATGCCGGTAAAAATAACTTTAAGCATCTCTGCATTATGCTTACTTTAGGGTCTGGTCTGTAAAATGCAAATTTAAGCATTTAATTAATGTAGGCCTTTAGTTTTGCCGGTGGGGAAAGAACATAATGCTTGGGATAATATCGAATTACGTAAGATCAGGCAAATAAGTCAGTATAGTCAACAAGTTCTATGTGTTTATGGTTGATATCCTAATTTTGGAAAACAAACAAGCAAGCAGAGCAAGCAGAGAGACCCAAAAAGAACCCAAAGCTGTATGGACATTTCTCCACTTTTACATACTGGAAGTAACACCATGCAGCATGTGAACATTGCTTGAAGCTACTTCTTATTGTAGCTGATATATTCATCCTCTTCAAGTCCAAGAATATACAACGGGGGTGAGCAAAACCAACAATGTTTATTCACCCTGAAGACAATATAATAATCACCTACAGTCCAAGTTTTTTTTTTACAAAAATGAAACTAGGCTATTGAATAATTCACGAGCTGCGTGGAGTGTGTGTCACCAACTCACATTTCGCTCGCATTTAGCTTGAGGAAATCGTGGGCAAACTCTGAGAAGGATACTACTGCTCTTCTTTCATCTTATGTGTAACTCTGTGCTTGGTATATTTAAAATTCACATCTCCATAATGAGAGAGAGAAAGGGAGCATTCATCCCAAAGGATATGTGTTTCACTGGGAATCTGCATGACCGTGACAACAAATGTTCAAAAAGACTGTAGTT